>OY754977.1:34814715-35499728 GCA_963576475.1 Molanna angustata
TTTTATTCTCGGTTTTCCCGTGTCAGTAGGTCTTGACTAAGACCATTTGTCTTCCGACGTTTCGCCTGAATATCACCAGGCATTTTCAAGGATAAGTCCTTGAAAATGCCTTAACGAAAAGCACGCGCGCGACACACGTCTACTCACGGTGACTTGACGGTGAGCTTTCAGTGTGAGTAGACGTGTGTCGCGCGCGTGCTTTTCGTTAAGTCCTTGAAAATGCCTGGTGATATTCAGGCGAAACGTCGGAAGACAAATGGTCTTAGTCAAGACCTACTGACACGGGAAAACCGAGATAAAAATATTATAACATATTTCACCCGTGAAAACATCAAATATAACATATATATATATATATATATATATACATACATTACTATATATATATATATATATATATATATATATATATTATATATATATATATATATATATATTATATATATATATTATATATATATATATATATATATAAATATATATATATATATATATATATTATATATATATATATATATATATATATATATATATATATATATATATATATATAATAATATATATATAATATATATATATATAATATATATATATATATATATATATATATATATATATATATATATATTATATATATATATATATATATATATATATATATATATATATATATTATATATATATATATATATATATATATATATATTATATATATATATATATATATATATTATATATATATATATATATATATATATATATATATTATATATATATATATATACTATATATATATATATATATATATATATATATATATATATATATATATATATATAAATAATTAATATTTTTGGATGAATTTCCCAACAAGTCGACTATTTAGAAACAAGAACTTACCTCTTAGTGAAACTCTTGAATGGAACTTCCAAAACTAAAGGTTTTCAATGACACTCCATGATACAGTTTCCTACTTTGATGTTCTTGAACATACACGATGATGAAGAGTCTCCTTCTAACTACACAAGGAGACTCTTGCTTGTATCTACATGGTTTCAGGAAGTTACTTGTTCAAGAATATTCGATCGCATTGTTTTATTCGTTTCACAAAAGCCTGAAATATTAACACCGACATAAAAAAAATTGGTGAAAAACCTAAAAATTATAAGACAAATGGGTAGAACTAACTTGGAAGATTGAATTTTGGGAACCACAAATCTAGGAATTAATACATACAGGAACTAAGGTTTTTGAACATGCAATTTATGATTTATTGTGTATACAATAAAATAAAAAATAATTAAAATAAAATAGTTGTTGGGAAGTACCATGTTTTTTTAGTTTCCTCCAATAAATGTTTGTCTATCTAACTAGGAGTAATTCCTGTTTTAAGTAAGGACAATTTTACCACAATTTTAATAATAAGCCCACTTCTAGCTACCTAATTGAAATATTGAAATTAAAAAAGAAGAATTATACTCATAGTAAGTAATGAAAAAATATCCCAGTTTGAAAGCAATCAATAAACAAATAAATAAGTGAACACTTCATAGCAATGAAAGAAATTAATAAAGCAACCAATAACAAATCATAGGTCGAACAAACAAATCAGTATACAATAGTATAATACAAGTAATAAGTAAACACATTAAAGCATTAAAAAAAATATAAAAAAAAATGAAGCAATCTATAAACCTTCATTGGTCAACAAAACAATTCAATATGCAATAATTATAATACAAATAAAAAGCAAACAATTTAAACAATGAGATAACAATATATAAATTAGTATATGTAAGTAAAAGTCCTTAGGCAATGAAAAAAGCGATCAAAAGAAATGAAAGAAATGAAATTATTTTAAGTAAACACATATGTTAAATTATGTTCCGATTGTGATCTACCAATATTTAAAAACCACGTATTTACATATTTTTTTTAATTCGGGCACACTCATAGAATGGCACTCGCTAGGTAGAGCGTTATAAATTTTTGGTCCTTAAAAAGAGTAGTGTTTTTGTGCAAAAGTCTTATTAGTTTTCCTTATTCGTAATAATCCCTTGTATCCATATCTTGTTCCATATATATTACTTTGAATCGTGAATTCCGTATTTAAATGATTGTGCACATAAATAATTATTTTTTGTATATAAATTTGTCTAACGTCCAATACATTGAATTCTCTGAACAACAAATCACTTGGATACCTGAATGGCTTTTTCAATATTACTCTCAAAACTGTTTTTTGGGCTTTTTCTAATGGATCAAGAATTGACTTGTAAGTTTTTTTCACTATTATAATATGTATTAACGAGCGTAAAAAAACAGATTTTTTTCATATCGAATTGTAGAAAACACTCGGCTTCTCATGGTTTGGTCTGCAACAGAATTCATGCAATGCCATCGAGTGCATAAATATATTTATAAGTGAGTTTTATAGGTATCGAAGATAATCGAAAAAAGTTCATTTAACTCTACACCCTTTAACAGTGTCGTCAATTGTCAATACTATCAAGTTTGACAGTTCTATTCTTTTCACTCTCACAATTAACAAAATTAACAACTGTTTTTGTCTAATAATTTGCGTTATAATATATACTTATCATTATCATCCACATCCTTCCCACAATCTATTATTTTTTCAAAACTTTTTTTAGCTACTTGTTTAGGTATTTTTTTGTATTGTTTTTTATAATATTTTTCTTTGGTTACCTCCATCGTTTTATTTTGTTTAAAAAAAATCTTTATTTTATATCATTTTCAATATGACTGTATACTGATCCAAATAAATAAATAAACTTAACCGAAAATTTATATAAAAATAAACATTCATGTTTTACTAGCCATTGTTATAATAATATTTCTTTTTAATATATTTTAACATTTCAAATAGGTTCGCTGGTAAAAAAATATATTTTTTTAATCCCATTTATCAGGTCTTTGTTATTTTTAATTTTGTAAATTACAAAAATAAATTGTGTAAAAATATGATGGTTATGGTATGCAGCGGGCCGCAGAGGAAATCGTTTGGTAGTTTCCAGAATAAACTGGAAATGTTTGTACGAGATGTAAATGTTCCTTCTGGGAATTTAGCCTCAAAATGTTGCTACATTGATTAACTTTGGACTACCGCCACTGCTTGGTAAAGCAACATAAAATATAATAATTATCCCACAATTTTATAATATAAATGATCATTTTGATGTAAACATAGACATACAACAAACTTCTATAGAGAAAAAAGATGCCTTGTTAGAAATAAATTTGAATTCTACCACTAAATTATGTTATTCCTATGCCAATATAACTATTGTGAAGAAGATCCAAAATGAAAACAAAAGAGTTTGTTTTCATTTTGCATCTTAATAAAGAAAAAAGGAATAATTCATATGTTATATTCATTATAATTTGTTTGGAGTTCATATGCCTACAATTAAATTCTTAAAGACCTATTCGATCTAGATGATTCAAATGTAAGATATCTTTCTGGGGGGCAAGTCTGGTCCAACCGATGAAATAAAAACCCTCGTGATTACCCATATCATGGATATAGTTATGATATGGGGATCTATGACATCTTAAGATATTATATAACTCCATAAAATAATTATATCCATGATATGGGTAATCGTGAGGGTTTTGATTTCGCCGGTTGGACCAGACTTGAAGGTGAAGACATATTATTTTGTTCTTGTATTCTTTTGTAGACAGTTCTTGATTTCCATGTTTTTGTCTGAATATTGACAAGACGGTGCACCGGTAATGTTAAATCAAAGAATATTAATTACTCAATGACCAAATGTATGGAATATGTCAAAATAAAATTACCAAAAATCTAGAATTAGTCCAATTCGATGACTTACTGTACGAAATAGTCAATTCTCATCTAGCGTTCTCTCGGGTCAGTCGCTCTAACTAACATCAATTTTTATGATTAGATGTAGAGTAAAATCAAGACCAGATTACGATCGAGTACTGATTTATACATTTTCAGATTAATGCAAGATAGAACGTACTAAGAACGCGTCGAAAGAAGCCCCCTGAGTCAATTCTCATCTAGCGTTCTCTCGGGCCAGTCGCTCTAATAAACATCATGGAACCTACAAAGTCCCACTAATAGTTATAGACCTTCATATCCAAAATTTCATTTTGTATTCTACCTACATCAACATTGCCTCTCTTACTTCCAAGGCACAGATTTATTAAGTGACTTTTTACCATGATTTTGTTATACATGTACATCTCATTCTAATACAGTAATTGCATGAAACTACAACCCCGATTACTGGACACACTACAAAGAGTGAGACGAGGTGGAAAACTCAGTCATGCCGAAAACCGAATCATTCAAAAATATACCAAATTATTCACCTGGATGGAATATACGAGTATTTATACTTGTTGTAACATTGCTACAATTCTGTTGAGTTCAACTATTTCAAATTGAATGTTGAATCTACGAGGTAGGTATACCTATGGATACCAACATTGTTTCCTAGAAGAAACCGTTTACAGGGCTTGCAACTCTTGTGTTCCTCTTTAAAGGTTTTTTTAAGTTATTTTTTTGGCGTTGCACCCAATATCGATATCGTGTGACACTTAAGAAATACGATTGGTAAAATGAGGAAATTATTTTATGTATTCTATCGATTGAGGACTTTCTTGGACATTGCTGCGATGAAGAATACATATTTTGCACTTGCTCAATCTGTCATGCAGTATGGGATTATAGCGTGGGGAGGTGCTTATAAAACTAACCTCGAATCCCTTTATATCATCCAGCGAAATATCTTGAAAATTATTTTAAATAAACCCAGAGACTATCCTGCGCATAGCCTCTTTACCGAGGCAAATGTCCCATCACTGCATGCTATATATATGTAAGAGAAATGCATTGAAGCAGATCTACAGGGAGTATTTCGTCGATAGAGTATATTATCAAGATTGTATAAGAGCCGCTCGTCGATTTAATGTGATACTCAATTTACCAAAAAAAAAGAACGGCCTACGCACAAAACCACTATACGTATCTTGGCGTTAAGTAGTTTAACGAACTGTTGCCTGAGCAGAGACATACGGATATTATCGATCTAAAGAAATTTTATGTAGATATAAAGAGGGTTTGTGTAAAAAAATTTGGTTTTATTTATTCATTGTTGTTATATATGTAGTATTATACACTTACTTGATTATTCATAATTGATATTTAAATGTTGTTTTTTTAATTACATATTATATGTACCTATAAAAAAAAAAAAAAAAAAAAAAAAAAAAAAAAAAAAAAAAAAAAAAAAAAAAAAAAAAAAAAAAAAAAAAAAAAAAAAAAAAAAATATGCTTATTTATGAGTATGTTTTTTGTTACCTATGAGTATTTTGTTACTTTGTTTTTTGTTTCATATTATGTGAATAGTTGTAACTCCCTTCAAAACACGAGTTTATCTCTTTTTCAAGGAAGTCATATTATAAAGAGTTTTAATTTATTTTATGTTATGTAATTTTTTTATGTAAAATATGTTTTTTTGTAATAAATAAATAAAATAAAATAAAATAAATTGAGTGTTATTATTTGTAGTGCTTAATTGTTATTAATATCATTAGTAAGTCGGCCAGCACCGTAAATTTTTTTTTTTTTAATAAATGTATTGGGTGAGTAAGCAGTTGTAAACTCTGTGAAAAATTGTAAGCGGTTAAAGCGGTGTAAAGCGGTTGTAAACACTGATCCGTCAACGAATTGCGAGATTTTTTTAGTTGTTGAATGTTTGCCAAAATCCATAGGAAAAATCATTTGTTCGCAATACTGTAATATGACAGCAATACTGTGCAAGCGTCTTACCAACTGTGCCACGGCGGTCGGCACAGTAGTTGGTATTATGGGGTCTATTTACCTTTTTTTGGCATCAGTGAGGTCAGGAGGAGCAGGGTCTAGGAGGATTGAGAGTACGGGAGAAGAAATAGAAAAAAAGAATCTTCCCTCGAAATTGAAAAAAACTGTCCCTATAGTAGTCAACAAAAATTACATACATATGTACATTGTACATACCATCACGCCATTTCCCTATTTGAGGTAGGCAGAGAGAACCGAACGCCAGACTCCTCTCTCTTGACATACATTCTTTGCTTCATTCACGTCCATACATCGTCTCATACACGCTCTTCTATTTTTCTTACTTCTAACATCACCATCTTTCAAAATCCCATTTATGTGATTGTGCCAACTTTTTCTTGGCCGACCTCTACTTTTCGTTCCTCTTTTATCAGCCTTGTATACTTTTTTTGTAAGACGGTCATCACTCATTCTTTCTATGTGGCCGAACCACCTTAGGGCAACAAAAATTAAATTGAAAATATATTTGGAATCTTATCTGTTCTCCAACAATATCTCAAGACCGACAGCAAAAACACATCTGTCACTGGTAAACGTTCGATACAAACTGATGTCTTTATATACAATATTTTAGTTATACAATTTTTTTTCTGTCAGTGACCGGTTTCGTACCATAAATGGAACAGACAATATGGAAATTATAGATCTCATTTGTGTCTTTGCTTTATTCAGTTTCTTCCGTCTCCTGTACCTTAAGACCAGTGACATTTTACGACAAATAAAATGTCAACTTTTTAATGTTTCATTGTGTTATTATTAAATATACTTTTTTGTGAGCAAATATTTGTCAAAGCCAACTGCAAACTGTATAAAGCCAAGACGCGTGTATGAAGGAATATTTTGTATGCTGGTAGTGGACTTTTTGCATGCCAAAAACACCAACTTAGAGGCTTCATAGCTTCTATGTATATTCTGTATATATTATGGATGAATTCAGAATTTGAAGTAGAACATTTTGTGTGTGTCCCTCCCCCCCTTATAACTTTTGATCCGCTCAATACGAGTCCAAAATTTTATAATATATATATATAGTTATATGCCTACAAAACTTTTATACTCGGAATTTTTATTTTATTTTTCCATATATAGGTAGGTATCTATCAAAACTATACAAGCTAGAATGCTGAAAATTAGTATAAGTATAGACAAATACAAAATATCAAACATTTCTAATAAGACAAACATAAAATTATAAAAAAATAAATCTTTTCTATTTATTTATTTATTTAATATTGCTTCTCGGGCAACTAACAGGTACTATGTCAAATATTAATTTAACACATACCCAATAACAAGTTGCCACATTCTGGAGACTTACGATATTAATCGTCTCACAGATCCAGACTGAAAACACAATTAAAAACTGTGTCTCCACCGGGAATCGAACCCAGGACCTTTGGTTCAGCAGTCAGATATCTAAACAACTGTGCCATGAAGGCCGAAAAATGGTAAATAGTAAAAAACATTGATTTATTAAAAATATAGTTAAAATGTAACACCAATCCGATTACTTGAGAATAAGTAATTGTAAATAATTGACGTAGTAGAATTCCATTTTAAATTATATTAAAAATTAAAACAGTATGTTTTAGATTCTACGTATAACTATTGTATAAGTACATACCGTTTTAATTTTTTTATAATACTTGAGAATAATTTTAAATGTTGAGTGTAAGCGTTGTGACATTTTTAACTAAATATTAACTGTTAACCGTTACTGAGATATTGATCAATGTTAACAGTCTCTCAAAATATCTCATTAAAATATCTCTGAGACTCCTGTATATCTCATTAAAATATCTCTGAGACTTTATTCTTTTCGTAATTTATACAAACATATGTAAATTAAATACATATGTAGGTAGGTTACGTATTCCAGATACGAATACATTTTTTCTTACTTTAAGATCATTCCGTTGTGTTGCTCTTATTAAATTATATTTCACTCAAGATATTTAATATCACAGAACAATCATTTTGAATATTCTCCAACAAAATACACCGGCTAAAATAATAACAAGAATAAAGATATCAATGAAAGACATAAATTCCCTTTTAAAAAGGTTTAATTTAAGCGAAATTTCGATTTATATCGTTAGTTCAATTTTCATTATACCCAGTTTTAAACATTTTCTGGGTTCAGAAAAATGTATTGAGTATTTTTATATTTAAAACTATTGAGTATTTTTATATTTAAATTTAATAATAAAATACAAATTTTAAATATTTTGTTCCTCGATTATTTTATCATTTTAAACGAATATTTCGAGAAATTTGAAAGTATTTTATAAATTTCCTGAAGAAACAAAACATCCATTTCTAAATTTAGTAAATACACCTAGGATAGAAAACACGAGAATGTGTTTCTTGAAAATTTTATTTACGATAAAAAATAATGATACTTTTATATCTGAAAATCAATCTGTGTACGGCACATCAATCAATATTTTGGACACATAGACCAGGGGGGGCAAGTCTAAGCTTTATGCCAGGCATATATATTTTGTTCTATATGATGGAACTATGAATTTTAAGTAAAACATTTAGTGTGCACGTCCCTTTTTTCAAATTTTAATTATCAGAAAATATATAAAATTATAAGCAAGATTGCTGAAAATTAGTATAAATAAAAACAAATACAATATCTCAAACTTTTTATTATTTAAAAGTGTGACAAAAGACCAATCCAGAAAACTACGGAGGAATTTCTCTTTTAAGCATTTCTTTAAAATTATTCACAAGTATTTTAATGACAATTCTGCAAAGACACAACGAAACCAGAGAAGAACAACAAGGATTACAAAATAAGCGCTCTACCACAGACGCTATATTTATCCTAAGACAAAATTAAAGAAAAATCACTCAAATATAATACACTAGCTTATGAATGCTTCGTGGATCTGACTAAAGCATTAGACAAAGTGAGACTTACAGCTGTCGTCAACATCCTATCAGAAAAGAACATCCAACCTCACATAATCAAAATAATACATGACATCAATCAAAATTTTAAAACTAAAATAAATGTAGATAGAAAATTTAGTAGCGTTATAGCGGTTGCAACAGGAATAAAACAAGGAGATAGTCGAAGCCCTTTCTTGTTTAATTTAATTATGGATAGGATTATTGAAGAGGTGTCAGCCACGGAAATAGGATTTGCTACGCTGATGGCGCCACACTAATACCAGAATCTAAAGATGAACACTACAAGAACTGCTGAATATATTCAATCATGCAGTAAAGAAATACAAATCCCTAGTTATATCGAAAACACCTCTAAGACGCAAACTGGTTGTGGGGAATGAGCAAATAGAACAAGTCACAACATTCAAATACTTGGGTGCCAAAATATCAAATGACAATGATCTATATGACGAGTTTAAAGAACAAACCGATAAAGCAGCCGTTACAGCTGGCTGCCATAGGGACACTGTCTGGAAAAACAAACACATGCTTACAGAAATTTAAACCAGAATTTATAAAACGTGCGTAAGACCCATAATAACTTATGCCATCGAAGCCAGAGCCAATACTATCAGAACAAAAAACCTCCTCCGGACTACTGAAATGAGGACACAGCGCTCCATAGTGGACGTAAATACTCATGGATAGAGTCCGGAACGAGGATATAAGGAAGAGATGCCATGTAGACTACATCATCCGCTGGGGTAGAGGGCGAAGGCGTCAATGGAGAGACCATGTCGAGAGAATGGGAGACAATTGACTATCCAAAATTGTCTCTAAGCAAGTCCCGGGAGGTCGTGGAGCAAGAGGGAAACCAGCAAAAAGATGGAGTGATAGCTGGACATCCAGATCACAAGAGGCAGTCTTCGACTCAAAAAACAGGCCTTCGGCCTAAAAACGGACGAGGAAGAAGAAGAAGTTTATATGTTTAACATTCTTTATTTCCTATTTTTTTAAAATATCGACCCTAATTAGAATATTTATATCCCAACTTTGTCTCTATTGAGATGTTAAAAACTTTGTCAATAAAGTATGCTAATTATATGTTTTTAATTTTCTAAAACAATAGCAGTATTTTTATTGTCTATTAAACAATAGCAGTATTTTTATTTTCTATAAAACAACAGCAGTATTTTTCAAACTATACACAACATAACATTTCAAAGTTTAACAATTTTTGCAAAAAATGAATTTAGTTGCGACATCATTTCATACAATTTGTATGTCAGAATACACTTTATCTTACGGATACAAATATATTATAATATTCATACGTAACCATATACAGTTGAACCGTTAACCTGTTCGGGGGAAGAAAAAGAGTGCTAAACTCCTCATTTTACTATTATATTTTTATTTATTTATTCATGTCTGACAAATATTGATACACTTATATATCATATATTATACAGTGATGCAGAAAGCAGTGTCATTAAGTTGTTTTAATCACCATCAAACTAGGCAAAGCCTGTGTCATGATGGCTATTTCTTTCGCATAAAATTATGAATACAATATAGGTAAGCATACACATATTAACACAATACAATTATATAAAAATATTAAAAAAAAATCGTTACTTAAATACTATAAAATATAATGGCTACAATCATACAATAATATTTAAAAAAAAATTATGGAAAAAATGATAAAAACACGATGGTTATTTCTTTCGTATAAAATTATAAATACAATATAAACATACACATATAAACACAATTAACACTATCTTGACATAAAAATAAAAAGCAAATAATAATATTTTGATATATAAAATATCTTTGAATTTAAGTTTTTGTAATTTGGTACGCATTCTTCATCTATACATATATGTATGTACATACTAACGAAATCGACAAGTGGAGCTGATGTGTTACATGCAAAGACCTTATATACTTATAAGGTCTTTGGTTACATGCAACTAGTGAAATATGTTTCCAATACAAAAATTATTTTGTACATAGAATTGAAACCCACACTTTGAAGAAACTTAAGGAGTCGCGAGATCGAATCCTGCTACGATCGATTTCGTTCACATCTATAACACAAACATTTATACCTACTCAATTAATGGAATGTATGATGATGTATTTGTAACAGTAACAAGAACATATTATTCATCCTAAAAAAATGTGATTCCTATTTTATCATTTAAAGGGTATAGTTTGTTAATAATTATTATAAACATTAACAGCCGATTTCATTAATAAAAACAAAGGACCCTTTGGTTAAAGGTTTTTAGTTCAATTCGCCTTTAAGTCGCCGAGTATTAAGAGCCTCTTCGATTTATGTCAAGCAAAATTATGGTTTCGATTGTATACGTAATAAATATCATAAAAAATTATATAATATCTGATTTCTTATATGTACAACTCAAAAAATGTTGGAAGATAACAAAGTTATTAATTATTTTGAATAACGTATCATTTTGTTAAGTACCATAAAGTCAGTGACCAATCCTTTTGAACAACATTTGGCTTTTAAGAGTGAGCCTAGACCATGTCCTTATTGGTTTATTACCAAATTTTCACCAAGCCAAGCGAAAATGTTATTTCTTTGTTACAAAAATAATTATTACTGGCCAACAACATACATTTATGTGAAAATGGACTTAACGATAAAATCAACTGACCATTTGTTACAAATTATCCAAATAGTGGTCTTGATAATTACTGACCATTTTTATAGACGAAAATTATCCCGAACAATTTTCACTCAATTTTGTTGTGTTGTTTTGGGGATCATATTTTTTTTAAAACAGTATGTAACTGTTTATTTGTTCAAATTTATTAGAATAATGAAATTATTTTTATACGCAAAAAGAATCATTTTTACACATATGTAATGTGGCGGACCTATTGCCCGTATAGGCAATTTCTACCAGTAAACCACACTAGTAAATACACCAGTAGCAAGTAAGAAATATATTACGAACAAAAAATAATAAACATTGCAACAAATAAAAAAACAATAATAAAAAAATACAAAATTTAAAATGAAAAACAATAATGATAATATCCAAAAATAGAAAAAGGATGAGATATGAAGGGATGAAAGATAAAGGAATTTTAGGTATATGGATAAGAAGTGTGGCTTAAGAAGCTTCTTGATAACCATTAAGTTGAATTGAATTGTGAAGCACCGAGATGCGTGAATTGTGAACGAGTATGTCTAGAAGGATGTGTTGTGTAGTGGTATTGATAGTGTACTATGGTTTTTCCTGGAAAAAGATGATGCCTGGTGTAACACATGGTTCCGATGGGGTTACTTTTTAGTTTGTTTTTTTTTTATTGTGCAGTTTTCTTTTATTATAGAAATTGTTAAAGGCAATATTGATATCCGTAGAAGAATATACAGACTCCCACTTTTCTTGCGTCTATTTTTTGTGATTTGACAAAATCAGTTCAAATTTGTGAAATATTTGTTATGAAGATTTAATATCATAAGGGGTTGGATTTGATATACCTATTACAGTTGTATAGTGATCTGTAATAATGTATATTAAATTGACGCACGTGTATTTTTAGTTGTTCTTATCATGGCATGATCAATACAAGTCATAGAATGTGAAGAGACTCAATTTGGAATATTAATATAGAACAATCCAAAGTACGTCTGGATTCAAGAGAGAAAAAAGACTCTCTTTCCTCTTTTAATGCTGCCATTGTTTCTTTTCTAAAGGTGGAGAACTCTGCACGTAGTTGACTTAAATAGTCCATTTTTTCTTTGGCGACAGAGCACGACGTTGGATTTTTTTCAAACTCCGCGAGTTTCTCAACAATGTTTACTTCCATGGTATCTATTTTGTTCATTTTGCAATTTAAATTAGTAAATTTTAATAAGGCTGGACCTATTTATACAACTCAACCATTAAAATCTTCTTTCTTTTTTAACCGCGCAAAAATATACCCATAGAAAGCGTAGATAAAACAGTTACCTTTGTCATTTCTTTTAATAGCTTTAAATGCACAAAAATTCAACAAAGAAAATATCAATATTGCCATCTAATAAAATTGAAAGGTTTATTAGAATATTTTTTCTTTGAGATCTACTTAAATAACAGAAATAAATTTAGTCAAATCGACAGTAATTTATATTTTTTTTCAATTTTCTTGCAATTTATTTATTTATTTATTTTATATAGCTTCTCGGGCAACTTACAGGTACTATGTCAAATAATTATTTAACACGCACCCAATAACAAGTTGCTACTACATTCTGGAGGCTTACGATATTTATCGTTTCACAGATCCAGACTGAAAAAACAATTTTAAAAACTGTGTCTCCACCGGGAATCGAACCCGGGACCCTTGGATCAGCAGTCAGATATCCAACCAACTGAGCCACGAAGGCCGACAATCTGTTCAATAATGTAAAGGGGGCGTGGGGGAAGAATATTTTGTAAATAGAGAAATGTACAATAATGATAAATTCAACGAAAAAGTCACCAACCTAATATCAACAACGACATGACATAGAATAAAATTATCTATGTGTGTCGTTGTTATTTATACTTCTGTATAAAACACAGAAATAACACCTTTAGATCTTTTTATAAACCTTCAAACACATTGGCGCCAAATGTAAAAAAAATAAATGACGCTCAATAATCTTTCACTTTTCAAGTGTTTATAGTTTGGTACGTATTCTTCAATTATACATACTATCGACAGTTGGATATCATGTGTTACGTGCAAGTAATAATTCTATATATACATAGTCTCCAACTTCCAGTGAATTACTCCAAAATGTGTAATTAAGGATATAATTATGTAGACGTACAAAAAGATCTCTATCTGAGTGGTAATATTATCTTAGAACAAAGGTTAATTCTCTCCTTAACTTATTTCTCCCTTTCTGATATATTATTAACCTTTTATTTTAATTTTGGCGCATGCTACAAAACGGAAAACATACATACGATCCCTGAGAACTGGTATCTTTTGGTGATAACAACCTTCAAAGTGTTGAAAATCTCTATTTTTACACTTGAGTTATAGTGTAAAGTGTGTTTCATTTCGTTTTTGGTGTTAGATTTTTCTTAATGATACCATAAGAAGTGGTCAATAAATATAAAAGGGTTTTGTACTATTGTATATAAAAAAATATTCAACCTGATACACGTCTGTCTTTCATCTCATTTAAGATTATTGCTTGAATCTTACGAGAAATTAATTATTGAAAGAGCGCCATTAATCAGAATACTCCCGTATGTACCTACTGCTTGTGGGAGCACAGAAATATTATCACTAAGTGAGACCATCTGGACTTGTCAACTCGGTCCGGTCATTGCAATAATAGGGTTACCATTACTTGCAGGAACCAGTATGAGACGTTTTTACACATTCAATGGCAAAAACGCACCAACGCTGAAACGCGGCGTTTCAACAAAGACAAAACTACGAATTTGTTAATACCGATCCTCTGTGGTCATCTTCGCCGCACTGGAAATATTCTTTTTCTTAGGCAGAGACGGCTCTCCTAATCTTTTGGTGCCAGGATGATCTGTCCTGTATTATCGGGGCTAGTACTTATCCACGAGCTTTCTCATATTACTTCACCACGTGGATAGCGGATGTCCTTTCCCGTTTTCTGGGAGTGCTAGAGCAGTTTGCACCGCATAATCTTTTTACCTTATTTTTATACATCCATACCATCTGAGCAGGTTCTCTGTGAGTTTTTCTATTATGGGGGCTACTATAAAGTTTCTTCATATAACCTCCATCCCGCCTGCCCATCTCAGCATTTTCATTTCGTTTACATGCAGTTTTTGTTCATATGTGCCTTTTACTGTCCAGACCACAGCGTAGTATGTCATTGCAGCATACGTGGATCGCATAGAACGATAGAACGCCCGTAGTATTCTCCATTTACTCCAAACCGGGAAACTATCAAATAAATAAATATAGATAATCAAAATCAAAGTTGTCGTAGTAACAAACATTGGAATTGGAACGGAAAGAATAGAATTCCAAAAACTACCACACCTTGCCCAACGTGAGAAACCAAAGGAAGGGGATGCCTGGAAGACCTTCCCCCAAAAGTGAAAAGTGAGTCAGAAGTTCACGTCACAAGAAGCAGCAAACTCTGTGCAAAAACTAAAAATCTTCCTTTTCATGAGGTGATTGAAAAATAACGTCATTTTCTTTCTTTATTACAATCAACATTATTTCTTTTTTTTAAAGAATGAATATGTTCTTGAAACAAGTGCTTCATTCTTCTTCTTATGGGTTACAATCCTAGGATTGGTTTGCACCAAGCACTGTATCTCTCCACATATCTCTGTTGTCCGCCAGCCTCTTCATCTCTTGGTAGCTGCTACAGCGCACATCACTGATCACCTGGTCCATATAACTGTCTCTAGGGCGACCTCTATATATAGTGTATTCTTCATGGTTACAATCCTAGGATTGGTTTGCACCGCACACTCCATCTCTCCACATATCTCTGTTGTCCGCCAGCCTCTTCATCTCTTGGTAGCTGCTACAGCGCACATCACTGATCACCTGGTCCATATAACTGTCTCTAGGGCGACCTCTATATATAGTGTATTCTTCATGGTTACAATCCTAGGATTGGTTTGCACCGCACACTCCATCTCTCCACATATCTCTGTTGTCCGCCAGCCTCTTCATCTCTTGGTAGCTGCTACAGCGCACATCACTGATCACCTGGTCCATATAACTGTCTCTAGGGCGACCTCTATATATAGTGTATTCTTCATGGTTACAATCCTAGGATTGGTTTGCACCGCACACTCCATCTCTCCACATATCTCTGTTGTCCGCCAGCCTCTTCATCTCTTGGTAGCTGCTACAGCGCACATCACTGATCACCTGGTCCATATAACTGTCTCTAGGGCGACCTCTATATATAGTGTATTCTTCATGGTTACAATCCTAGGATTGGTTTGCACCGCACACTCCATCTCTCCACATATCTCTGTTGTCCGCCAGCCTCTTCATCTCTTGGTAGCTGCTACAGCGCACATCACTGATCACCTGGTCCATATAACTGTCTCTAGGGCGACCTCTATATATAGTGTATTCTTCATGGTTACAATCCTAGGATTGGTTTGCACCGCACACTCCATCTCTCCACATATCTCTGTTGTCCGCCAGCCTCTTCATCTCTTGGTAGCTGCTACAGCGCACATCACTGATCACCTGGTCCATATAACTGTCTCTAGGGCGACCTCTATATATAGTGTATTCTTCATGGTTACAATCCTAGGATTGGTTTGCACCGCACACTCCATCTCTCCACATATCTCTGTTGTCCGCCAGCCTCTTCATCTCTTGGTAGCTGCTACAGCGCACATCACTGATCACCTGGTCCATATAACTGTCTCTAGGGCGACCTCTATATATAGTGTATTCTTCATGGTTACAATCCTAGGATTGGTTTGCACCGCACACTCCATCTCTCCACATATCTCTGTTGTCCGCCAGCCTCTTCATCTCTTGTAAGCTACTACAGCGAACATCACTGATCACCTGGTCAAAAAATGGAATCAATACGGGAAGCGATGATCAAATACTGTTTTGCAATGAGGTTCACCACCCATTCTGAATGTATTGTCTTTTTAGCTTAGACGATACCAGAGTATGAGGCCTCACGCATGGGTTGTGATTCCTTATGAATAATGTACACCCGCACACATTTCACTGGTGTGCGATGATCAAATACGTTTGTAGTCCCGTATATACGGAACGTGTGTGTGGCAACCCTATATATAACATTACACTGTCACGTAGAGAACAGCTCCCAGTCACGTGTTCACACTCAGACAACAGATTTCAAAGATGTTTTTGATATTGAACCGATTTAATGCGATAACTCTCTCGGCTCCAGACTTTATAGTACTAAGGTTTGTTCTCGCAGATAAAACTATTACAAGATTCTCTCTTTGAAATACTTCAGGACTGTTGGAAAGACCAAAAGGTAATCTGTTATACTTGTATCTACTGAAAGGTGTTATAAATGTACACAAATAAGAGGATTTATTAGTCAGTTCTATTTGATGAAAACCATCTGACATATCAATTACAGTAAATATGTTTTATATGTAGGTATGCTATAATGTTCTCTTTTGATGTACTTGTTCAAATGAATTGGATTGATGCATAATCTTAAATCTTTATTTTCTTTTTCAACAATTACCAAATTATTTACCCAATCAGTTGGTTTCGTCACTTTTTATATAATACTTCAGTTTATTTAAAACTAGTGAACCCCCGGCAAACTTCGTATTGCCTGTATAATTAAATATGGTCCTTCATTACCACCCGTCACTTCAGACCCTTCAGTACCTCCCGTTCCTTCAGACCCTTCAGTACCACCAATCCCTTCAAGCCCTCAGTACGTCCCTTCCCTTCAGGCCCTTCAGTACCTCCCGACCTTCAGTGCCTCCCGTCCCTTCAGTACCACCCGTCCCTTCAGTACCTCCCGTCCCTTCAGTAACTCCCATCCCTTCAGTACCTCCCGTCCCTTCAGAACCTCCCGTCCCTTCAGTACCTCCCGTCCCTTCAGTACCTCCCGTCCCTTCAGTACCTCCCGTCCCTTCAGTACCTCCCGTCCCTTCAGTACCTCCCGTCCCTTCAGTACCTCCCGTCCCTTCAGTACCTCCCGTCCCTTCAGTACCTCCCGTCCCTTCAGTACCTCCCGTCCCTTCAGTACCTCCCGTCCCTTCAGTACCTCCCGTCCCTTCAGTACCTCCCGTCCCTTCAGTACCTCCCGTCCCTTCAGTACCTCCCGTCCCTTCAGTACCTCCCGTCCCTTCAGTACCTCCCGTCCCTTCAGTACCTCCCGTCCCTTCAGTACCTCCCGTCCCTTCAGTACCTCCCGTCCCTTCAGTACCTCCCGTCCCTTCAGTACCTTTCCGTCCCTTCAGTACCTCCCGTCCCTTCAGTACCTTTCCGTCCCTTCAGTACCTCCCGTCCCTTCAGTACCTCCCGTCCCTTCAGTACATCCCGTCCCTTCAGTACATCCCGTCCCTTCAGTACCTCAGTACCTCCCGTACCTCAGTACCTCCCGTACCTTCAGTACCACCCATCCCGTCAGGCCCTTCAATACCTCCCGGTCCTTCAGTACTTTCGTCCCTTCAGGCCCTTCAGTACCTCCAGTAGGTACTTCCCGTCCCTTCAGGCCCTTCCATCCCTTCAGGCCCTTCAATCCCTTCCGTCTCTTCAGGCCCTTTCGACTCTTCCGTCCCTTCAGTACTTCCCGTTACTTCAGGCCCTTCAGTACCTCCCGTCTCTTCAGGCCCTTCAGTACCTCCCGACTCTTCAGGCACTTCAGTACCCCCCGTCCCTTCATGCCCTTCAGTACCTCCCGTCCGTTCAGGCCCTTCAGTTCCTCCCGTCCCTTCAGGCCCTTCAATTCCTCCCGTCCCTTCAGTACCTTCCGTCCCTTCAGTACCTCCCATCCCTTCAGGCCCTTCAGTACCTCCTTTCCCTTCATTACCTTGCGTCCCTTCAGTAGGTTAAGAAAAAGTTTAATTCCCGAAACAATACTGGGAAGACCTACGAAGAGATGAAAGGACAGTTGGACCTTCTTTTTCCAGGATCTCCAACTTCATAGGTAAAATGAACAAATATACGATAAAGAAGAAGAAGAAAGTTTGAATCCAGAAACCTTCCTGGAAGACCTGCGAAGAGATGGAAGGACAGTTGGACCTAATTCTCCCAGGATACTCCTCCTTCATCGGTAAATACACAAATACACGATGAAAAAGAAGAAGAAAAAGAAAAAAGTTTAAATCCAGAAACTGTCCTGGAAGACCTGCGAAGAGATGGAAGGACAGATGGATCTTCTTTTTTACCCAGAGTATTAGGTAAAATGACCTTATACCCGATGAAGAAGAAGAAGAAATTTTTTTTTATCCAGAAACCATCCCGGGCATACTCTCAACAATTCACCAAAGTTTCATTGCAATCGGATGAACGGTTCCCAGGATAGTCCACCTTCATTGATAAAATGACCTAATACTCGATGAAGAAGAAGAAGAACAATTTTAATTCAGAAACCATTCCGGACATAGGCTCGACAATTCGTCAAAGTTTCATTGCAATCGGATGAACGGTTCCCAGGATAGTCCACCTTTATAGGTAAAATGACCTAATACCCGATGAAGAAGAAGAAGAAGAAAATTTTATAATATACGCAAATCCATTTTTTTATATATAGATACCATTTTATGTATGGGTATATAGGATTTTTGCTAAACAAACCCACTAAATATCAATTCAATACCATTTTTTTTAGATATCGAATAAATAAATAAATAAATTATAATGCATAAACCTTCTCCTGAATGAGCTGAACAAATTCCCAAAGTTTCATCGCAATCGGATGGTTGGTTTAGGAGTTCATCGCGAACAAACAAATATACGTAAATCCAATTTTATATAAATAGATGAGTAACATGAGTTCAGATGAATAAATTATAAATAATCGAGTAGAATGTTCTGCTAAAATATTACTATACTAGCTTTTATGTCCCGCCGTTGGCCAAGAATGTAAATTAGAGAAGGAATAAGCAATCGTTTATATACCTACATAACATTGTCACACATAATTTTTTTTAACCGTAGTATGAAAAGTAGTTTGAAATTCAATTGAGTTTAAGCGGTGTAAAATCTTAAAGTGATGGCCACAATCTATTTGCTTTTATATTTTTTTTTTGTCTACGTTTAACATGTCTACGTAGGGGACGCCAGCTATTAGGATTTGGGTCCATTTTACTCTTCCGAAGAAGCGCACTACGTAGCGTTGGGAGGGGTTTGCAATATAGAAATGAGTTTATTAATTCGGATTTTAAAAAGACCCGGGTTGTACGAAGATGGAAACACATAATTCGGAAGATCGTTCCACAGTCGGGCTGCTGTATTAATAAAGGAGTTCGAGAAGCGACTTGTTCGTATATGTTGAAGGTCCACTGTGAATGGATGCTGCGATTGAGTGAAGCGAGTGACTCTGTTGCGAGTGGGTGGAGGAGGGACCAAAGATGCAAGTTCTTCTGAGCAATTCCCGTGGTAGTATCTATAGAATAAACTTAAAATACCGACTCTGCGTCTGTGTTCTAGTGATTGCAATCCATCAGTCAGTGATGGATCATAAATCAGACGTATAGCACGCCTTTGGACAGCGTCGAGGGTATTCAGTAGGTATTGGGGGGCGCCACTCCAGAGGTGACTGCCATATTCAATAATTGGACGTATTTGCGCTTTGTAGAGTATACAGATCTGGGTCTTAGTAAAATATCTGCGCGCTCTATATAGTACGCTCAATTTTTTGGAGGCGAGTTTCACCTTAGCTTCGATGGAGCCCTTGTAGTGTAATTGGTTCGTTATAGATACTCCAAGCAGGTCGATAGAGCTGCTGTTAGGTAGGGTGCTTCCGTTGAAAGAAACTTGCAATTCATTGGGGTTTCTCTTCGCAGAAATTAGACAGGCTTGGGTTTTTGAGACGTTAAATGAAACAAGATTACTTTCACCCCAGGTATTGATTGAGTGGAGGTAGCTATTTATTTTTTGATGAAGGTCTTTCCGGGCTTCTGATATTTCACTCTGTTTAGGAGGTTTGTCAAAAGAGAAATTGTCATGGACTGTGCTGTCATCAGCGTAACAGTGGATGGGGGCGCGTAAGAGCAAGTCATTAATATGTAGGAGGAATAGGGTTGGAGATAGAATGGACCCTTGAGGAACTCCCGCATTAATGGAATGGGGAGAAGAAGAGCAACCGTCCACTACAGTTATGACTTCGTGATCTTTTAAGAAATTCGCAATCCAAGTACACAGAGACTGGGGTAGTCCATAAGAAGGGAGTTTCATTAAGAGACCTCGGTGTCAAACCCGGTCGAAAGCTTTAGAGATGTCAAGGGCGACAGATTGAGCTTCTCCAAAGCGTTCCATAACTTGACCCCAAACGGATGTCACATACGCGAGTAGATCGCCACAAGATCGATTTCCACGAAATCCATATTGGCGGTCGCTTAAAATTTTGTTTGCTTCGAGGTATGTGATCAACTTGGTGTTTAGTACCCTTTCCATTATTTTGGAGAGTACAGAAGTAATAGCGATGGGTCTGTAGTTAGATGGGTTGGAGCAATCACCTTTTTTGGGAATTGGGTGGATGACCGCTTTTTTCCAGTCACATGGGACAATACCAGTTTTAAACGAGAGTTTGAAGAGTTTAGTGAGAACTGGGGCTAGTTCGGCGGAGCATTTTTTTAACACAAGAACGAGAATTCCATCTGGTCCATTATATATAAGCACATACAATTTCTGCACGCATGGACTATGGGAAATGATTTTAAATATGACTTATTATAAAAAGACAACGTCGTAAAGAGTTTGGATTTGGCCACAACCCCTATTTTTATATATTGTCATCGAACGCAAATAATGTGTTTTAAATATTTAGTAATTTTGGATGATGGGAAATGGTTTAAAAATTGATTAAACAAAAGTACTGAAAATATTCTAGTGTTGGTCCCATCCCATTCGTTTTTACATTTTTCGTCAAGTGTGCATATAGTTTATTATATTTTTGCACAATAAAACTGATAGACTTAAAACTGACACATAAGTCTACATTACAGAAGAAGAAGACTTAAGCTATGTTAAATAGTTTTTAATATGAATATAAACGTTGTGAAGATCCAGCAATGGCCACAACCCCGATTTTTTATATATTGTCATCAAAATGAAATGTGTAGTTATTGAAAATTAAGCAATTTATGATGATATAATAAATGGTGTAAATTTGATTGAACAAAAGTAATGAGAAGATTCTAGTGTTGGTCACATCCCATTCGTTTTTATGTATTTTGTTGTTTATAATATTTTGTTACAATAGACTATTAGACATAAAACTAATCCAAAAGACTAAATAAAAAAAGAAGTAGAAGTATAAAACTATAACAAATAGTTTGTAATAAAAACTGACCCAATGGTCTACATAGAAGATGAAATAGAAGAATTACACATTAGGAAATGTATTATATAAAAAACTGACCAAAATGTCTTCATAAAAGAAGAAGAAGATGAATTGAACTATAGGAAATATTTTATATAAAATTCACCCAACATCTACATAAAATAAGAAAACGAAGAATTAGACTAAAGGATAGTTTGTTTAAAAATAGTTTGTTTAAAAACTAACCAAAAGGTCTACATAAAGGAAGAAGAAGACGAATTAGACTATAGGAAATAGTTTGTATAAAAACTCACCCAAGGTCTACATAAATTAAGAAAAAGAAAAATTAGACTATAGGAAATAGTTTATTTATGAACTGTCCCAAATGACTTCACAAAAGAAGAGGAAGAAGATTTAAACCCCAAGAAATAGTTTGTAGAAAAAATCACCCAAAGGTCTACATAGAAAAAAGAAGAATTTCACTATAGGAAATAGTTTGTAGGTATATTGAATGTGTATTGTAGTTAACCTAAAATAGTTTAATAATTTTCCTATACAAAATCAGTATATTCTTGGTTTTTAAGTAGTAAGTATTAGGTATGTAGGTACCTACCTACAATGATGTTCTAAATTAATTCGAATTCGATTTATAACAAATTTTATTTGAATATCAGAATGTGTCCGTTACCATAGTAACCATGTTCCAACATGTGAAAAATATCAAATGTTATGGAGACATTTTTTGAATATGTAGGTACCTACATTGGTTTGTTCGATGCCATAAAAATGAAAATTGTCAGAAAAATCAAGTATTTTAAACAAATTATGCAATTTTATTACGCCTATATCTTTACTAATAATTAACAGACTTTTACAATATATGTCTTAAAACTTGCTGTAATGTCTTGTGTTTCATTTTATTATTTCATAATCACATTTATTTCAAAGGTATATTATTTTAAAGAACATATTCATTCGGTAGGAAAATTAAATATCGTATGAAAAGATATTAAAATGGCGGGGTTATATGTACATTTGTACAAAACGCTTACTTTAAAAATAAGTTAAACATTATAATTAGACAAAATATTCACCATGTTTTTCACTTAAAAGCTAAGTTATACTTGAAAATATATTTTTTTCGTGTAAATACGTACTTCTAACTTTTAAACTAACAGATATTTGCGTGCAAAATGTACACTTTTTTGACAGATATGACTTGGAAAATTTTGTATGAAAAAAATAATTATTGAAATATCTTTAAAATTCAGCATTTTAATCACATTATTTTTAGCGTGACACTGCATCAGGTATACTAGTACACGTTCGCACATAAATTAGATTTTTAGATGCTCTTGGTTTTTCAAAAGGCGTGAGACAAACACACACACACACACACACACACACACACACACACACACACACACACACACACTAACATATTGATTGCTTTATTACTTTAGATATCATCACTTTTAGTGTATTTCTTTAATAAAAATAATTTGTGCTTAAATACAACAAGCAACAATATCATCTCACATAGTTCAGCAATGAGGTTCACCACCCATTCTGAATGTACTGCCTTTTTTGGTGAAACGAGACTGGTGTGTGGGTATACATAGATGTGTTGTTCTCCCTTTTATAAGGCAATGCACACCCGCACACCTTTCGCTGGTTACCCCACATTGTGGGATATGCCGTGATGGTATGAATGATTGAATGAATGAATGAATATTTCACCATCTATGAATGAATTATTATTATCAAAGGTCCTATCGTCGATAGAGATTTTAACAAACAACCATTTTCGTCGGACGAAAGTGATAAACATATACTTCAATTTGACAAATCGAGATGCATGTACCACATGAGATCCAAACTTCTATCTAACTGGGGTGTTTCGGCATTTTTTTAATATATATTGCTTGAATTTGGAAATATAGCACATAAATTTGTCGATAAAAATGTTTTTCTTGATTCAAAAGGTTGAGAAACCCTGAAACCTTTCGTTTTAACAATTTAAGACATTGTATTTGCATACAAATTTTCAGCGTTATAGGTTTATGGTTATCGAGATATGTGGAAATAAATAAAAATTCGAATATTAATAACCCCTGACTGAAAATAAAAAACCGAGTACTTATAAAAGTATTGTAGGCCTAAAATTGTTTATATATTCTGAAATTTTGGGCTCTGTGCATGGAGGGATAATTAAACAAAAACACACACATACACACACACACACACACACACACACACACACACACACACACACACACACACACACACACACACACACACACACACACACACACACACACTAATTTTTCTACTTTGAGTTCTAAGATTATCCTCATATGATGTCTTAAAAGTTACAAAATCATATACGCGGACCTTGGTATGAAACTATGTTGATATTTAAAAAAAAATATCTTGAACAAATTGATTGTGCATAAATTTCAATATTCTACACTCATCCATATGAACTTTAACTTTAACACTCGATCTTTCCACTTGACTCTATCGTCCGCCAGTCTCTTCATCTCTTTGTAACTGCTACAGCGCACGTCACCGATTATCTGGTCTATATAGTTGTTTCTGGTGTGGCTTCTATAGTTGCCCCCATCAATCATTCCTTCGACGATGGTATAAAGCAGGCCTGGGTGCCGGATGTTGTTATAATTTATAGATTAATAATAAAACTGGGATGACTTATACAGACCCGTTTTTGTGAAGACCTCAATGGCGCTTTGGAGTTAAATCAAATCTAGAAGCTATTAGCAATCAATTACCTTATTCCGAGAATTATCCGAAATTATCTCTGCATTTTTGAAGAACAATCAATATTATGTCGAATTTACATCAGCGTTTATTCCAAGAAAATTATTAATTTTATTTATGAGGACAAAAGACGAAGAAGGTTCACCCCATCCCCTGTCTTAAATATGCGATGGATAATATAGTCCCTTATTTCGGTCCATGTTCCGTGACCCGTCTATTCATTCAATAATGTATGTATAATGAATGAATCTATGGATATGTCAAACGTCAAAACAATGAATGCCCATTACCTGTCCTAGATCTCCGATTCCCAATTCAGGGTACGCAATTGAGATTCCTTGATTTTTTGAGTCCAAGATCCTATACGTAGGTACTTAATATCAAACAATGAACGACTGAATGAATGATTTTTCGTTAGGCAAAGATAATCCAAAGTCGACGCATTCACATACTGTAACAACATATAAACACATGCACAGTCAGAAGGGCTTGTGATAAACTCAAAAGCTCGTCCAGCTTTTGAGTGTATCACAAGTAGGTACTTATCCGTTAAGTAATATAAATAACGGATAGTTGTACATATATACATACATACATACAAGGTTGATAATTCGAAAATCCATTTTTATGCAGTATTTATTTCCAAAATAAATATTTGTTTACCAGAGGACTAAAGTTTTCATGATACACCATACACATAAAAACATTGTCACGAAACCTGTTGAGAAATTGATGTGAACAAATCGCTTTAACAATAAGTGAGCATGAGTGAGGCGATACTTTTATGTCGATGAGGCGATGGGTATGTATCAAGAAAGAAGAGTGTGGTGTTTGGTTCTCCCTGCCTACCTTATGAGAAAGATGGCGGATGGGTATGTATCAAGAAAGAAGAGTGTGGTGTTTGGTTCTCCCTGCCTACCTTATGAGAAAGATGGCGTAATAATATGTAGATAAAGATGAATATTTTTATATTCATAAAAGTGGAGAATTAAAAATATATATTTCCAAAGAAACACATACAATATCAATATGAAATTAACTCAATTTTCCCACACAGAAGCTCTTTACTTCAGTTATATACATTTTCCAAACAAATAAGTTATTCACGCTTAATCCTCGACAACCCCCGAACAGCGAAGAGTGTATTTCTATTAATTCTAATATAAAAAAAAATATTGTCAGTTTTCCAGACCGTAAGAGCATTTTGAAAATTTTGTCAGATGAAATAATATAGAATAAATTAACGAATATCAACGGAAACCTAATAAGCTCTAAGTTTATGGAAGTCAATCGGACTTATAAGTGAGCAGTAGAGAGGACACAAAAACAACGCAAACGATGAAATCATAGATAATACATTAATCTATGCACTTTATATTTATGATATAAATATGAAGTCGATTGGACTTGAAGTTCAGACTATAGAGACCCCAAAACAAGTACAACGTTCGCCATAATATATACAAACACATTACGACGAAACTTTATATTGCAACTCTCCAGAATGTGGCAACTTGTTATTGGGTGCGTGTTAAATTAATATCTGGTAGTTGCCCGAGAAGAAATATAAAAAATAAAATTCAAATAACAATTATAGTACCTATGCACTTTCTACAAGGTTCGCTTAAAATATATTACGCTTAAATAAGTATTATGAAATCATTAGTGGAGAGTAACAGTGTTTGGGAGTCGCTGACCATTCAGTTTCGTTCACAAAATAATTATTCCACATAGGTACTATGTATGATCCTATATTTTTTCTTTACTATGTTTTCAAATAGTCTCGTAGACTAGATAGTATCTAAAGAAATATTTTATTTATAATAATATTATGCAAATGGACTTTCAGGATAAGACATTTCTTGTGAAATTTATCTACGTATTTTTTTGTTTTCTAAGGAAACTCATGATACGAATACAATTCTTGAGTTCGTCCTAGATAATATTTAATTGAACATGATTTAAAGAAGAAATAAACGTACATACCTATATATTTATAAAATGATATGGCTCAGTAGACGTTAGGTCTAAGTCAACAATAAACAGAGATTTACATTAATGAGATGATCTAGACTTGGATCATTAATCGGAGGATTCCAAAGTATCATCTAAGTAATGTTTTATACAGAATAAGAATGAGGATACAGATTTCCTTGGAATATTCATCTCTAATAATATTAATCGAGTGTTTGTTTAACAGTACATGTACATAAACGTACATATATTCTATATTAAAATGAAGGTTTTTACGAACCAGGCAGATATGAATCAATATCTTTTATTTTGTCTTAAGATACATTCATCTCATAGCAAAAGTCGTGAATTCATGGTCTAATGTAGAGAGAAAATACAAAGGCAGGATTTTTTTTGGATTGTTAGTCTGTTATTGTCTCCCTTGCTTATAACAATACAAGGTTGTGTTCATATTTAATTTTGTTGAGAGTCTTAGTAGTTATTTGTATTGTGTTTATTGTGTTTGTGTTGGGATGGGAGGGATGACGGCTGCGGCCTTATTTGGGACCTTCTCCGCATTTGCGTTACTGACAAGGGAACCACAGAAAACCTTGTCGGAGAAGCTGACCTTTCTAGGTCTTCCGTGATGTTATGGTACTGACATCCGGCATTTTTGTGTGTAGTGTGTGGGTATGTTTATTGTGTATTGCGTGATTAAGTTTGTGAATATTTGTGAGTGTATGTGCTGCTGTTGTTTTGTTTTGTTGTGGTGTATTGTTTTTAGACATGTGCTGTGTTTGGGAATTCAAATTGTTATAGGTATGAAATAAAAGAGTATGTTTTATTTAATTTATTTAATTTGGCTGCCTTCTGGAAAGTAAATTGATTAAAGAAAAATAAAATTGATTAAAGAAAGATAAATAAAATAGAATAGGAAATAAATTGTTGTAAAGGAGTAAGTGTTGTCTGATATCATTTATTTAGTTTGGCCACCTTCTGTGCCACTAATTCCAAAAATTCAATGTATTGTGGATTGTTTATTGCTTCTGTTCTATTTTGGAAGTTTATGTTTTTTCTTTGAAGAAGCATTTGGATGCTCCATCGCTCTCTCTGGAACATCGGACAATTTTCGATTATATGGTCTATGGACTGTTCGCTGGTGTCATCGCATTGGCATAGGGCGTCATCTACTTTTTTGAAGCGATGTAGGT
Source organism: Molanna angustata (assembly GCA_963576475.1). NCBI lineage: Eukaryota > Metazoa > Arthropoda > Insecta > Trichoptera > Molannidae > Molanna > Molanna angustata. Next base: position 34,842,425 of record OY754977.1, read on the forward strand.
ATGATTTGTTCGCTCCGTGCCCTGTGAGCATCTGTGTGAGGAAATATGAGATTTTGTTGTATTTCCTGAATGCATGTGCTTGTTGTAAGTTGTTAAAGAATGTCTTAGTGACTTTGCCAGTTTGCGATTCAGCATATCTCTGTTCCCATTTGCTCAGGAGGTGTTGTCTTATAAGCCTTTTTGCGTGACTCAGCGGAAATTTATCATATATTTTAACAGTCTTTGTTTTTGTTGCTGCATCTTTTGCAAGTTGGTCAGCTCGTTCGTTGCCCGGTATTCCAGAGTGTCCTTTAATCCAAGCAAATGTGCACGTTGTGCCGTTTTCTTTCAAGCTTTTGCAGGTGTTTTGTATGGAAAAGACAAGCCGGTTAGTCGGGGCTCCGTTTTCGAGCGCTTTTATTGCACTTTTGCAATCCGATAAAAGTTTAACCTGCGAGTGCTTTTGTCTTTGTTTCGTTAGCCATTCTAGCGATTCTCTGATGGCTACGAGCTCGGCCTGAAAGACTGTGCAATGGTCTGCCATGGGAAGCTTTTTGGTGGCTATCTCTTTATTATCATGGTCAAAGGTAACAAAAGCTGCTCCAACTTTCCCTTCCGTTTTGCTACCATCTGTATAGATGTATAGGGTATCGGCGTCAGTTGTCGAAGACTGCTCGATGTTGCCGAGGTATTCGGTTTTCACCCCTATTTGTTCGGTTGGGTGCGGGAGTTCTTTAATCTTTACCTTGTTCTGGAGCCTTACGTCCGAAGGGAGTAGCTCTTGGATGGTACCTTTTATTTTGGTGTCGTATATTAGTGACAGCTCTTCCACCTTCAAGTCCAGTGGCATGACTCCTGCTATTGCTTGGACGGACGTGAGCGACGTTGTTCTGTATGCCTTGCATATTCTCAGTGCGACCGCCCGTTGGACGATGTTGAGCTTCTTGCGGATGTTTTGCCTTTTCGCAGCGTCCGCCCAGACGCTGGACGCATAGGTCACTACTGGCTCTGTTATTCCATGGTATATGGTTTTAATAGCTTCAGGGGGCAGTCCCCATGTCGCTTTTGCCATGGTCGTTAATTTATTAGTGATGCCAGTAGCTTTTTTACAAATCGTGTCCACGTTCGGACAAAAGCATACTGTCCTTTTTGGTGCTGATGCAAATGCTAAAAGCATCTGGTGGGGCAGCGCGCGAACTGACAAAAGAGGAGAAGAAGTCATAGACTTCTTATCTCAACATCAACTCCACGTCTTAAACGAAGGCAATACACCAACCTTCGAAATTACGCGCAATAACATCGATATATCGAGCGTAATTGACGTTACAGTTTGTACGCAAAACCTACTCAGCAAAATCAGTCATTGGAAAGTTGACAGGGAAATAGCTCCACTCTCCGATCATAACGCAATTACATTTGACATTGAGAGACAAACAACGCCTGGTTCGATAGAAGACTCCACGTTTCTGTATAAAACAGCCAAAGCTAACTGGACGAAGTTCCAAAAGAAACTAATAGCTCACGTGGAAAGTAAACAGATCAACGAGGAAAGAATTTCTGAAAACGACCAAACTGTGATACTGGAAAGACAGATTCAATCCATCACGGATGGTATCCACGAATCCTGCAGAGCAGCGATACCACCCATCAGACCTGCTAAGCGAAAGAAGTGCCCGTGGTGGAACTCTGAGCTAGAGTCGTTAAAGAAGAAGGCCATAGCCTCTAAAAGAAGACTCAAAAACTCAGCCATCGCGAGGAGAACCCAAATTACGCTTCCAGAGTACATTAGAGCCAAACAGGAGTTCAAAGAGGCCATCCAGGTCGCAAGAACCAAAAGTTGGAAAGAATACTGTCAAATCCAAGAAAACAAAACCGTCTGGAGCTGCGTCCAACGAATCTTAAAACCCTACAGTCGCAAACCACCCGAGACTGTCAAAACTGCAAAAGGATTCACAAACACGGCGCGAGAATCTGCGGAAGCCTTCCTCGAGAAATTCTTTCCGGATGATGACACGAACAACGAGACGACCGAGCAGACCAACATTCGAATTAACTCACGCTCCACGCCTTCCCTCGAAGACGAACAGCCCTATACGCAGGAAGAGGTCAGAAAAATAATCGTGTCCATGAATCCATCCAAAGCCCCAGGAAGTGACCACTTCACCTCTGACATATGTCTACAAGCCTTCGAAGCGATCCCGAAAGAACAGCCATTTACAATGCTTGCCTCAGACTCGGATGTTTCCCGAGAGCGTGGAAAATCGCCCGAATCAAAATCATCCCCAAACCGGGTAAAGATGACTACGAGGACATATCGTCATACCGTCCGATCGGATTGATATCCGTTCTTGGAAAGACACTCGAGAAACTGATCGCATCCCGTACACAATGGAGACTCATAAGTGAGGAAAGACTCAGCTTACGACAGTTTGGTTTCACGCCCCAAACGAGCACAGAAGACGCTCTCTACGACACGGTCAGAAGGATCAAGACCGCCCAAAGAAAAGGAAACGTAGTGCTAGCTATCTCCTTAGATATCCAAGGGGCGTTCGACAATGCGTGGTGGCCGTTCCTGCTCAGCCAGCTGGCCGATAAGAGCTGCCCCCGTAATACTTTCGCACTCATAAAGAACTACCTGAGTGATCGAACTGTCGAGACCGTCTACGCAGGCGTAAAAGTATGGAAAGAGAGCAACAAAGGTTGCATTCAAGGATCGGCCTGCGGACCTATGTTCTGGAACATAATCCTAGACCAACTCCTTCAACTGCCTTTCCATCCCAACGTACACATCCAAGCCTTCGCGGATGATGTCTTCCTCATTATTGAAGCAGCTGACACTCCAACTCTGGAAACGATCGCCAACGTAACTCTCGATACGGTCTCCCAATGGGGAACAAAAGTAAAGCTTTCATTTTCAGAGGCAAAAACAAAGGCGCTCTTCATGACCAAGAGGAGAGTGAGAGAACCAAAGATTATTATGAATGGCCAGCCACTCCCCCTCTCTGAAGACGCCAAAGTACTAGGGGTCACTATTGATCACAAGTTAAACTGGAGCATACAAAGGCAGGATTGCATGTCCTGCATTCGTGGTCTTGGGTGATACAAAGGCAGGATAGCATGTCTACACAAAAGTCGTGCATTCGTGGTCTTGGGTGATACAAAGGCAGGATAGCATGTCTACACAAAAGTCGTGCATTCGTGGTCTTGGGTGATACAAAGGCAGGATAGCATGTCTACACAAAAGTCGTGCATTCGTGGTCTTGGGTATAGAGATACCTAATAGAAAGGCAGGATAGCATGTCTACACAAAAGTCGTGCATTCGTGGTCTTGGGTATAGTGATACCTAATACAAAGGCAGGATAGCATGTCTACACAAAAATTCCTGCATTCGTGGTCTTGGGTGATACAAAGGCAGGATAGCATGTTTACACAAAAGTCGTGCATTCGTGGTCTTGGGTGATACAAAGGCAGGATAGCATGTCTACACAAAAGTCGTGCATTCGTGGTCTTGGGTGATACAAAGGCAGGATAGCATGTCTACACAAAAGTCGTGCATTCGTGGTCTTGGGTATAGAGATAAAACAAAGGCAGGATAGCATGTCTACACAAAAGTCGTGCATTCGTGGTCTTGGGTGATACAAAGGCAGGATAGCATGTCTACACAAAAGTCGTGCATTCGTGGTCTTGGGTATAGAGATAAAACAAAGGCAGGATAGCATGTCTACACAAAAGTCGTGCATTCGTGGTCTTGGGTGATACAAAGGCAGGATAGCATGTCTACACAAAAGTCGTGCATTCGTGGTCTTGGGTGATACAAAGGCAGGATAGCATGTCTACACAAAAGTCGTGCATTCGTGGTCTTGGGTGATACAAAGGCAGGATAGCATGTCTACACAAAAGTCGTGCATTCGTGGTCTTGGGTATAGAGATAAAACAAAGGCAGGATAGCATGTCTACACAAAAGTCGTGCATTCGTGGTCTTGGGTGATACAAAGGCAGGATAGCATGTCTACACAAAAGTCGTGCATTCGTGGTCTTGGGTGATACAAAGGCAGGATAGCATGTCTACACAAAAGTCGTGCATTCGTGGTCTTGGGTGATACAAAGGCAGGATAGCATGTCTACACAAAAGTCGTGCATTCGTGGTCTTGGGTATAGAGATAAAACAAAGGCAGGATAGCATGTCTACACAAAAGTCCTACATTCGTGGTCTTGGGTGATACAAAGGCAGGATAGCATGTTTACACAAAAGTCGTGCATTCGTGGTCTTGGGTGATACAAAGGCAGGATAGCATGTCTACACAAAAGTCGTGCATTCGTGGTCTTGGGTGATACAAAGGCAGGATAGCATGTCTACACAAAAGTCGTGCATTCGTGGTCTTGGGTATAGAGATAAAACAAAGGCAGGATAGCATGTCTACACAAAAGTCGTGCATTCGTGGTCTTGGGTGATACAAAGGCAGGATAGCATGTCTACACAAAAGTCGTGCATTCGTGGTCTTGGGTATAGAGATAAAACAAAGGCAGGATAGCATGTCTACACAAAAGTCGTGCATTCGTGGTCTTGGGTATAGTGATACCTAATACAAAGGCAGGATAGCATGTCTACACAAAAGTCCTGCATTCGTGGTCTTGGGTGATACAAAGGCAGGATAGCATGTCTACACAAAAGTCGTGCATTCGTGGTCTTGGGTGATACAAAGGCAGGATAGCATGTCTACACAAAAGTCGTGCATTCGTGGTCTTGGGTATAGAGATACCTAATAGAAAGGCAGGATAGCATGTCTACACAAAAGTCGTGCATTCGTGGTCTTGGGTATAGAGATAAAACAAAGGCAGGATAGCATGTCTACACAAAAGTCGTGCATTCGTGGTCTTGGGTATAGAGAAAATACAAAGGCAGGATTGCAATTCTACACAAAAGTCGTGCATTCGTGGTCTTGGGTATAGAGAAAATACAAAGGCAGGATTGCAATTCTACACAAAAGTCGTGCATTCGTGGTCTTGGGTATAGAGAAAATACAAAGGCAGGATTGCAATTCTACACAAAAGTCGTGCATTTGTGGTCTTCGGTATAGAGAAAATACAAAGGCAGGATTGCAATTCTACACAAAAGTCGTGCATTCGTGGTCTTGGGTATAGAGAAAATACAAAGGCAGGATTGCATGTCTACACAAAAGTCGTGCATTCGTGGTCTTGGGTATAGAGATAAAACAAAGGCAGGATAGCATGTCTACACAAAATTCGTGCATTCGTGGTCTTGGGTATAGAGAAAATACAAAGGCAGGATTGCAATTCTACACAAAAGTCATGCATTCGTGGTCTTGGGTATAGAGAAAATACAAAGGCAGGATTGCATGTCTACACAAAAGTCGTGCATTCGTGTTCTTGGGTATAGAGATAAAACAAAGGCAGGATAGCATGTCTACACAAAATTCGTGCATTCGTGGTCTTGGGTATAGAGAAAATACAAAGGCAGGATTGCAATTCTACACAAAAGTCGTGCATTCGTGGTCTTGGGTATAGAGAAAATACAAAGGCAGGATTGCAATTCTACACAAAAGTCGTGCATTCGTGGTCTTGGGTATAGAGAAAATACAAAGGCAGGATTGCAATTCTACACAAAAGTCGTGCATTTGTGGTCTTCGGTATAGAGAAAATACAAAGGCAGGATTGCAATTCTACACAAAAGTCGTGCATTCGTGGTCTTGGGTATAGAGAAAATACAAAGGCAGGATTGCATGTCTACACAAAAGTCGTGCATTCGTGGTCTTGGGTATAGAGAAAATACAAAGGCAGGATTGCAATTCTACACAAAAGTCGTGCATTCGTGGTCTTGGGTATAGAGAAAATACAAAGGCAGGATTGCAATTCTACACAAAAGTCTTGCATTCGTGGTCTTGGGTATAGAGAAAATACAAAGGCAGGATTGCAATTCTACACAAAAGTCGTGCATTCGTGGTCTTGGGTATAGAGCACATGTATTACGACATTAGTGATTCCGCAAAAATCATGCGGGATCCCGCGTTTGCGGGATTGGATTCCCTAATACCTACTAAATGTGAATAATATTTTTTTTAGTTCATTAGAAAAATCTGTAAGATCATTCATTGCTACATCATTTGAAGCTTTTCTATCGATCTTATACCAATTATTCATATTTCGTTTCTTGATTAAGAACATTGTTCGCACGATTTATGTATAGAATCAATCAAACCTAGCCGATAGTTAAATATTACCTTTGGATTCATCACAACACTTTAGCATTCCCACAAAGCGAAGGTTCATGTTATTTTCCATGTTTTTAGTAAACAAACAAACACAGAACTGAATAGCAATGAAGTAAATAACCCTCATAGTATAAGTGAAACCTTTTATAATAAGATTTGGTGTACCTACCTACCTATATTATTATCAGACAGGAAAATAATATTTGTATTTTCTTTGAACCCAATTCGTCTGGATGAGTGAGGGGTAAATAGTGCAACTGTTATGAATGTTTTATTTGGCAGATCCCTTATTTCGTCCCTTGCAAATCCTCAACTTAACCTAAAATTCCCTTTTTATCTTTTGAGTATTAAATAATACTCGTAGTCGTCAAAAGAAAGTTGCACGTGTCACTCTGCTAAGTATAGGCTAACATTATATTCTCTTTTCACTGGACCCAGTTTATTTATGTAAAGGGACATTGGTAGATTTCTCACCTTTTTGATATATTTAATTTCATGATTGCAAGGACAGCACATTGAGATTTGGCCCACCACCACCCAGACTCGCTTTAGGAGATGAAATCTCCTATTCGAGTCCACTGAATACGCCAGCAAAAGGCGCACTTATAGGTGCGTGAGTGTGACCTTTAGGTTGCTCAAGAGCAGCCCGAAGGTCACACGACACATACATCCCTTCGGTCACCAGAAGGGCGACCTCTAGAATGCACACACCCCAAGATCAGTTTACCCTCAAAGCCCCGCAATTATTCTTTTTTTTTTATTTATTACCCCAATTTTTATTTATTACAAAGAAATACAACAATGGAATACAATAAAATACATGAAATAGAGTTACAACGAATATCATACAAGGAACAATCCAATTGATATATTTTTTAAAGCCAAAGGTCCCGGGTTCGATTCCCGGTAGAGACATAGTTTATAACTGTGTTTTCAGTCTGGACGATTAATATCATAAGTCTTCAGAATGTGGCAACTTGTTATTGGGTATGTGCTATATTAATATTCGACATAGTACCTGTTAGTTGCCCGAAAAGCAAAACTAAATAAACTAAATAAAGCCATTCATGAATCAAGAAATATGTCTAGAGTCTAGATCTAAATATTTTTCGTAACTGTTTCATTAAGTTTGTTTCCATTTCTCATAAGTATTTTAATATTTTAAAGTGCTTTTGCTTTGACAAAATGAAGTCTTGAAATGGTAACCTTAATAATATGGTCAAGTATGTCTTACCAATAGAAATCTGTATGGTTGTAAAGACAGTAATAGCAGCAAATAGATGTGAGGCGGCCTTCATTATGAGCCTGCTCCTGTCCTCGGCCAAGGGCGCACTTCACACCCAGTCCGTCACCATTACACACTGAAAATAATCACATTTTCTATAATTAATACCAACAGGAAATATAAATTAATTGAAGTATTTTTAAACACATCTCTAGAATCCATGTTGAGGTATCCATCATGTTCATCACTCATCATTTTTTGGGAATTTTATTACTTAAATGAGGCCTGTACCCAGCAATTGAGAGTTGGCTGAAGAAAGAAGATCTAGCAAAATCACGTGGGTGCGCAGAAGACAAATTCGGATTTTTTTCCTCGGTCTGTGTGCGCAAACCTTTTTCTTGAATTTTTCGCGCGTGTGCGCAAATTGCCTCCGCCCACGCCGTAAAATTTCTAGATATTTGAGGATAACAATACCGACATGCGTGTTATACGTATTGCAAAAACCAGGAGTAAAGAGTCTCTGAAAGAAAATGGATGAATATTTTCATCTTTATTTATTTATTTTATTTAAACTTTATACAAAATATGCGTGATGAATTAGTGTTTAAGCACAATTAATAATCATTGATTTACAAATGCCAAGTATAATGGAGTTCTACACCTTTAGTACAAGCACAGGGCCGGATAAATCATAGAACAATCAGGAACAAGAAGTTAGGGCGGTAGTCTTAAAAAGGGCGCTTAAAATTCTAAAATGTTAATCATATTAATAAAAAAATCGCAGGTATGGCGCTCGATTCTCTTTGCTTACCCGGATAGAGGCTCGGCATGATGGTGTGTATGTGTAAAAAATCCCGCTTAGTCATTTTAGACCCGATGTAATTTTACATAATTTTAAATTGTTCTACATTTAAAATTCCAAAAAAAGGGGGGGAGGCGGATTCAAATATATTGCTACGGGCGCAAAAACACGTTTATCCGGCCCTGTACAAGCATAATGGAGTTCTACAACATAACTGTTTAACATATTTGAGAAATTCTATTTCAAAACGCAATATTTAGGTTTATGTGCCCCCTTAACAAGGTCTGATTCCTTAGTCATCATATTGAATTCCGTTGTCATTATATTGAACTCCTTAGTCATCATATTGAATTCCTTAGTCATCATATTGAATTCCTTAGTCATCATATTGAATTTCTTAGTCATCATATTCCTTAGTCATCATATTGAATTCCTTAGTCATCATATTGAATTTCTTAGTCATCGTATTGAATTATTTAGTCATCATATTGAATTCAGACTAGATTCCTTGATAAACGCAATACCTATGAATAATATATTTCCAACAGTATAAATATTACAAAGGAACAAAATCCAGTTTAATTTTTACCTAATTACAAATTTACAATATTTTTTTTCCACACATTTGGAAGTTTTACTGCCTCGCTAGACATTGTCTGTTCTGAGGCAGTACTAGTTTTTAATTGCTATGGCTACTCTGCGATCATATTATTTGTTTTCTTTTTTTTCTTCACATCTTCCATTCACTTAGAACATTGACAACCAGGATGAAAAACTCTAAAACCTCTATCTCAAAAAATCGAGGTACCGAAACAGATCCTTTTCTAACGATCTGCTACGAGGTCTTTGGAATTTTTCCCGTCATGCGATATGTTTTGTTCAATATCCATCATTATTTTATTATAAAGCCTTGTATAATGTATAAGACACTGACATCTTCTACCAATTATTGTATCGGATATAATTTATTTTACTATAAAGCCTTGTATAATGTATAAAGACACTTATCTTCTACCAATTATTGTATCGGATATAATTTATTTTACTATAAAGCCTTGTATAATGTATAAAGACACTTATCTTCTACCAATTATTGTATCGGATATAATTTATTTTACTATAAAGCCTTGTATAATGTATAAAGACACTTATCTTCTACCAATTATTGTATCGGATATAATTTATTTTACTATAAAGCCTTGTATAATGTATAAAGACACTTATCTTCTACCAATTATTGTATCGGATATAATTTATTTTACTATAAAGCCTTGTATAATGTATAAAGACACTTATCTTCTACCAATTATTGTATCGGATATAATTTATTTTACTATAAAGCCTTGTATAATGTATAAAGACACTTATCTTCTACCAATTATTGTATCGGATATAATTTATTTTACTGTAAAGCTAAAGCCTTGTATAATGTATATAGACACTTATCTTCTAACAATTATTGTATAGGATATAATTTATTTTACTCTGGATTCATTAAATAAAGGATTATGCAAATCGATTTTGTTCCAAAATTCTTCAGTATCAATATTGAAATTTCTTCATCCATCCATCTTACACATAGATTAAAATACTACACTTCTGAAACGAACGAAAAGTTTCAACGTAATTTATCAATTTATTTGTTTTCCTTATGGCTCAATTATGATATTATATTAAAAGTAAATAAACCATAGTTCGTCAACTACACATCTTGAAACAATGTCGTTTGATTTATGTGTACTATACCATCACGCCATTTCCCTATTTGTGATTAGTAGAGAGACCTCTACTTTCTTTTATATCAGCCTTACATACTTTTTTGTCAGACGGACTTTTTTGTAAAACATTTATTTTCATCTAACCTATAATATCTCTTTCAATCATACATTCTCGTCCATTACCCTCATTTCTTATTCTATCATTTATCGTTTTACAACCTCATTTCAACCGCGATAATTATGCTTTTATCTTCTGACATGCTCATGTCTCACTACCATACATTAGAGTCAGTACGAAGATACCATTTTTACCGCGAGCTTTGCTTGTCTCGACATGATTGGATCAGTCATTAAAGATCTCAATCCGCCATTCACAATTTACCTGCCGTTACTCTCCTATCAATATCTTTTTCCGTGATTACATATATCATGGATATAATTATCTTATGGAGTTCTATGACATCTAAAGATATTATAGAACTCCATATAATAATTGTATCCATGATATATGTAATCACTAGGGTTTAGATTTCGCCGGTCGGACCAGACTTGCCCCCCTGACTCGAAATGAATAATCTTTGTCGGTCATTCACTGAGGATTTTAAAATATGATGTTAAATTTTACATAATATATGCCCTCTTATAAAAAGGCTAAAAAATGAACAATGATATTTACAAATGACGATTGTTTTACAGTACGTAATATATTTGAATTAACTATGTGTGTTGGAAAATGAAAGTAAATAGGTATAGGTAGGTATACATATAATGTGAAAGAGATCCTCTAACAGTAAAACATGTTCCATATCCATCCATTCATTAACCAAATCCACTGACGAACTTAACACACAAAAGCTTTCTCCTCAAAGCTAATTTTACACCGTAACCTTCCTACTCTGTCTCTAGTTAGGGTTGCCATAAATAACAGAAACCAATACGGGACATTATCAGAAGCCAAAAAGGACATTTTTACCTTTTCTATGCCAAAATGCAACTATTTGTACATACTAGATCAGTGACTAACTAACTTTTACGCACTGACAAATTCTTCAATGACTATGGACGTAGGACCGACAATGTGTTTCTGCCCAAGGTCTGGAACCCCATGCCTGCCAGTTTGAAGCAGTGCGGGTCCATCGAGGAATTCAAAAAGAAAACCAAAGAATATATATCACACAAAAATCCTCAATGTTTGATCTAAGTGCCGGGCACGGGTTATTCCGGACTATGTAGGGCGGAAAATTGAGTGTAGGTATTATTGTTTTATTACAAAATTAGACAAAATAAAATACTGTTATTATATTTTTTATTATCAAATAAATGAATAAATAAAAATGTTAACATCATACATGTCAAAGCTTGCACCACGCATTTTGTGAACATTAACACATTCGCAAAACTCTTTTTTTTTACTCTAAGTATTTTAACATAACGGACACAGCAGCCCGACTGTGGAACGATCTTCCTAGTTCTGCTTTTTCAAACTACTACTAAGTCAGCCTGCGGGACTAGTCAACCTGCCATTGAAGGATGGAAAAGAAAAGATGACTCAATGTATAGAAGTGACAGTTGTGACGTGACGGCCGGACGAGGGCCAATGAATAAACGATAAGTTACGATACGATAAGACTTAGGGTCGTATTACAGGAGTTATTTAAGAATAATGTAAGAAAAAGTTGAGGTCCAGTAAGCAGTATCTATTCCCTTGAACCTAAAAAGGAAAGTATATGAAGCGCGTGTGCTGCCGGTTGTTACATATGGCCTTGAAACAGTAACTCTATCTAAACTAAGTGCCGAGAATCTGCGAGTCACTCAAAGAGCTATGGAAAGAACCTTCTGGGTCTGTCACTAACAGATAAAGTTAGAAATGAAACGGTGAGAGAAAGATCCAATTTAACTGATATTTTTATTGGTAAACTTTTTAACATCTCAATAGAGACGAAGTTTGGATATTAAAGAAGAACCGGGAACTCATGGCACCTACAGGGCTTACGACCTATCATCGGCTGGTTTACGTGATCACTTTATGCTCTTGCGCAACTTTCACCAATTATTATTATATATATTGAGTTCGCTTGTCAACGTAATTTTTGAAATATTTGAATAATGTGTAACAATTCACCTGAAAATAAGGAATTATACTATTGCCATCTATGAAGTAACGAAGAAACCTTTTTTTGTAACACCATCTATTGAGAAATTAGTTTATTTGTAAACAATGAAAGCAACAATCCTTTTAAATGAGGTGACGGTGTCTCGCTCAGATGTCACCCCTGAATTGCGCCAGAAATATTATTTAATTTTTGGCTTGTTTACCTATGTACTTGTACCAATGTATATGTATATTGAAATTTTTTTATTGCGTATAGGCAAACATTGGCATTAACTGATAAAATCCACCGTGTAAAATGAAAGTGGGCGGGACATGTAGCCAGAAGCTCGGACGATAAGTGGACAAAGTAAATTTACGGAAACTTTGCTTTTATCAATGCATTCAAAACTCATTTTTGTTTTTTTTTTTTGGTATATCATAAAACAACTTTTATCATTCGTGTTTTGTAACGAATACTGCAGAATTCATTTACTTATCCAACTTAGCATTATCTCTGTGTTGTCACATGTGACAAAGTTTAGTTTATTACATCTGACAATACTAAAATTTGTACAACTATTGATTATTATACACTATAGAAGAGATTCATTATTAGTAACAAGAAGAGGTCGCACAAAATGGCTTCCAGAAATGTCAGTTTTGACAACAGCATAAAAAGTAGTATTTTTTTCTTTTTAACAGTGTTGAGCATGAGAGGCATGATGGTATGATAGAATTATGGTCAGGTGTAAAAGAAGACGAGCATGCTTCAAAGGGTGTAGGTATGATACTAGCTAAGCGAATGGTGGAATGCATGAAAGAATTTAAGTGTGAAAGTCCCAGGCTTATGTGGATCAGACTCAAAGTAGGAATCACACCGGTGTTTCTCTTGACAGGGTATGCACCTGTGAATTCAGACCAAGAGAGCGAAAAACAAGAGTTCTGGGAAAGTGTGACAGAAGCATTGAATAAAAGGAAAGGAAATGAAAAGATTATTTTGGCAGGAGATCTGAATGGATGGGTTGGGGTTCTAAGAAAAGACTTTGAATCTGCCCTCGGGCCTCACGGTGATAGCAGAGTGAACGATAATGGAAAAAGACTGCTGAATGTATGTGTGGAATGGGATTTTTTTGTGGCTAATACTATTTTTTGCCATAAAAAGATCCACCAGTACACGTGGGAAAGAGGCTGTGAAAGATCAATTATAGATTTTGTATGTGTGGACTTCACTTTGAGGAAGGCAACGATGGACACTAGGGTATATAGGGGCGCAGAGCTGGAGACAGATCACTATTTGCTTGTTACTAAACTGAATCTGTTCATCGGCTGGCGCTCTAAAACAATCAAAAGTGCACCACCAATGCGCGTCAAAGTGGAAAAATTACAAGAAGAGGAAGTAAGACATGAATATGAAAGGAATGTTGAGTATGAACTAAATTCTCAAACACATAGTGAAAGAAGTGTAGATGAAGTATAGAAAGACTTGAAAAGTGTTGTGTGCAAAGCTGCCAAGAATGCGTGCGGTGAAAGTAAAAGAGGAATGCAGAAAGGTGATGCTTGGTGGAATGAATCGGTAAAAAATGCAGTTGATGCGAAAAAGGAAGCATGGAAGTTTTGGATATCTGTAAAAGAAAATAGAGCAAAAGAAGAGTACAAAAAATGCAAGAGGATAGTAAAAGCTACAGTGAAAAATGAAAAAGATTGTATAAAAGAAAAAGAAAGCCAGAAAATAGTGAACGACTTTACGGGTAACATGAAAATGTTCTGGAAAGGCATAGCTAAGCGAAAGCAAGGGGAAGCAAAAGGTTCAAAGTGTATAAATGATAAAGATGGAAATATGCTGATAGATAACGAAAGTGTGAAAGAGAGATGGTGTGAATATTTCAAAGAATTGTATGAAAGCGCACAAGGTGACACAGTAAGACAGAGGACATGGATTATTGATGAGAATGAGAGAGATGAAATAACGGAAGAAGAGGTAAAAGAAGCGGTTAATAGCGCGAAAACGGGTAAAGCCGCTGGAGTGGATTGTGTGGCAGCCGAATTTATCAAGTATGGCGGTAAACTATCAACGAAGTGGTGTCTATCGCTCTTCAATAAATGTTGGGAAGCTGGGTACACTCCGTCGGATTGGAGAAATGCAGTTGTAGTTCCTCTTTTTAAAGGGAAGGGATCAAAACTCGACTGCAAAAACTATAGAGCTATCAGCTTGTTAAGTTCGGTTGGCAAGATGTATGCAAGAATTATTGATAAGAGAAAAATTGTGGGATATCCTATCAATATATGGAGTGAAGAGCAAACTAATACGTGCCGTTGCGTCTCTGTTTGAAAATAGTGGAGCCTGTGTCCGTGTCAACGATGCGTTGACAACATGGTTCCCTATTAATAAATATTCCCTATTAATAAATATGTTCCCTATTTTCTTTTTTTTTTTTTTTTCCCAATGTCCCTCCCACAAAGACCACCTCCCACCCCCCCTCTTTTTCTTCAATTCGCAGACGTCTTTTTTCTTTTTGTTTTTTTTTTGCTTCTCCTGTTTACTTCTTTGCTCTTGATATATATATACATTTATTTTTATCCACTTTTCTTGTTGAACATTAGCTCGTATCTATTATTTGTGAACACGTGAAAACCTTTAACTGGTGTATGTTATAATTATTGTTTTCCTATGCATTTTATTCATTTGTATGTACTGTTGGTTTTCCATTGTAATAAAAAAAAATAAAAAAATAAATAAATAAATAAAGGGGTGAAGCAAGGCTGCGTATTATCTCCATGGCTGTTCAATATGTATATTGATCACTGCGTTAGGACATTGAAGAATGAAAATAAAGGTCTGAAACTAAGTACTGTAAACGTACGTGATTTGATGTATGCAGATGACAAAGTGGTGATTGCTGAATGTGCGGATGAGCTGCAGTATTTAGTGAATAAAGTGTATGAAGGATGCCTGCAAAATGGACTGAGAATGAATGTTAGTAAATCTAAGATATTGATATTTGAAAAAACTGAAAGTATAACTGCAAGTATGATAAAAGTGGAGAACGAATGGCTAGAACAAGTTGAGGAATATTTATATTTGGGGAGTATGTTTGAACGGAATGGAAGACCCGATAAAGATATTGAAAGAAGAGTTATGGCAGGGAATAGAATAAACGGAGCACTTAGACCAGTAATGTCCGACCCAAGCATCTCAAAGGAAGCCAAAATTGCAATACACAATGCAATTGTGGTGCCTACTTTGACGTATGCAAGTGAAACATGGACCTGGCAAAGAACACATGAAAGTAGAATAAATGCTGTAGAAATGAGATCACTAAGAAGAGTATGTAATAGAACGATATATGATAGAATAAAAAATGAGGACATAAGGAGAGAATGCAAGTTAAAAAGGATATTATATGTAAAATGAAAGTGAATGCTTTAAGGTGGTTTGGACATATAGAAAGAATGAACGATGAACGACTGACCAAAAAAATATACATGGGTGCTAGAGATGGAGTGAATAGCAGAGGTCGCCCCAGAAAGGGATGGCATGACCATGTGAATGATATTTTAAAAGAAGGAAACATAAAAAGTTTGAACAATCGACGAGCATGTATGAGACGATGCATGGATGTAAAGGAAGCCAGAAATGTGTGCAAAAATAGAGAAGTATGGCGCTCGGTTCTCTCTGCTTACCCCGTAAGGGACATGGCGTCATGGTATGTATGTATGTATGTATATTATTTAATTGTTGAGTTATATTTTATACCTCCAAATTAATAACTGTCTAAATAACGTATTGTTTTGTTGTTATTTAAGGTGGTCATAATATCATACGACGGTATTTGTTTCCGTATATTGTCGAAAAACGGAACAAATACGGACGCCATCTTCAAATATATGGTGCGAGTCCCTTATGTTGTGACGTTTGGCAACCCTACATCTAACTCATCATGATGTCTCCTGTTTATATTATTTCACAAATTCTTATTGTCTTTGAATCTGTGATTATAATTCACTTTTATCTACAAAAATACGTGACTTGTTTGGTTGTATATTCGTAGCAACTTTAAATGAGAGAGTCATTAATAAAACCATCAAACCGAGGTTATATAATATTATCTCATAACCTTATTTTTCATAACGAGATAATGATACACCCGAATTCAATGTTGACTTTTTTATCAAATTAAGTTTTAATGAAGCCAAAATGAAAAAAAAACGTCATCGTTTTAACCGCAATTAAAATGCAAAATATTTTTTGAGCATTTTTATTATAAACGAAAAATAATGAGTTTCTTCGTATTTAGGTATATGTTAAAAAAAATGATTTAAAGGTTCACTTTACTTTTTAAAATAAAATCAAAGCGAAAATTTTCCATTTCTGCATAAGGTCCATGAAGATTTTCAGAAGAATAATATTATGTCAACAAAAAGACTTTGAATTTACATTTGGATTGTTTAAATCATATTATATGTAGTACCTACCTACCAACCAATTCTTTAAGGGCATTGGATTGTTAACAAAGTGATTTAACATGTTTGTGGTTTTAGTATAAATGAGCCTTTTAAGTTAAATAAAGTAACTTCTGACATAGGTACGTGAAGCTTAATTCATTGAAATCTTCAGTAAATTAGGTACTAAAGACTTTATTGTTTCATATATGAAGTCGTAATTAAACAAGGAATAAGAAAACAAGAGCATTGTTTTATTTGATTTACAAAATTTTGGAGTTTTGCTGAAAATCAGCTTTTGGATTATTCTTCCACAAGATAGCATGGAGCATGGTCTTATTGAAATCTTTTTAGTTACATATTCATTTTTGTATATGTATCCTCTATCCTCTTGTATTTTTTGTATCCTCTTGTATTTTTTGTATCCTCTGGTATTTTTTGTATCCTCTTGTATTTTTTGTATCCTCTTGTATTTTTTGTATCCTCTTGTATTTTTTGTATCCTCTTGTATTTTTTGTATCCTCTTGTATTTTTTGTATCCTCTTGTATTTTTTGTATCCTCTTGTATTTTTTGTATCCTCTTGTATTTTTTGTATCCTCTTGTATTTTTTGTATCCTCTTGTATTTTTTGTATCCTCTTGTATTTTTTGTATCCTCTTGTATTTTTTGTATCCTCTTGTATTTTTTGTATCCTCTTGTATTTTTTGTATCCTCTTGTATTTTTTGTATCCTCTTGTATTTTTTGTATCCTCTTGTATTTTTTGTATCCTCTTGTATTTTTTGTATCCTCTTGTATTTTTTGTATCCTCTTGTATTTTTTGTATCCTCTTGTATTTTTTGTATCCTCTTGTATTTTTTGTATCCTCTTGTATTTTTTGTATCCTCTTGTATTTTTTGTATCCTCTTGTATTTTTTGTATCCTCTTGTATTTTTTGTATCCTCTTGTATTTTTTGTATCCTCTTGTATTTTTTGTATCCTCTTGTATTTTTTGTATCCTCTTGTATTTTTTGTATCCTCTTGTATTTTTTGTATCCTCTTGTATTTTTTGTATCCTCTTGTATTTTTTGTATCCTCTTGTATTTTTTGTATCCTCTTGTATTTTTTGTATCCTCTTGTATTTTTTGTATCCTCTTGTATTTTTTGTATCCTCTTGTATTTTTTGTATCCTCTTGTATTTTTTGTATCCTCTTGTATTTTTTGTATCCTCTTGTATTTTTTGTATCCTCTTGTATTTTTTGTATCCTCTTGTATTTTTTGTATCCTCTTGTATTTTTTGTATCCTCTTGTATTTTTTGTATCCTCTTGTATTTTTTGTATCCTCTTGTATTTTTTGTATCCTCTTGTATTTTTTGTATCCTCTTGTATTTTTTGTATCCTCTTGTATTTTTTGTATCCTCTTGTATTTTTTGTATCCTCTTGTATTTTTTGTATCCTCTTGTATTTTTTGTATCCTCTTGTATTTTTTGTATCCTCTTGTATTTTTTGTATCCTCTTGTATTTTTTGTATCCTCTTGTATTTTTTGTATCCTCTTGTATTTTTGTATCCTCTTGTATTTTTTGTATCCTCTTGTATTTTTTGTATCCTCTTGTATTTTTTGTATCCTCTGGTATTTCTTGTATCCTCTTGTTTTTTGTAACGAGGTCTACTTTATTAACATGCAGATATTTAAGTAAACACACACCTATACATTGAGCGGATGGAACAATGCCCCACTTTGCCATGAGGTTGTTACAGCGTCAATATCCAGTGCGGATCCTATTTAGAGAGGTCCACAGCCTTCTTGGCAGAAAAGCTCCACGCGCTGTGCCCCGGGTAACGTCAAAAGCCCCGGGTAACGTCAAAAGTCTACTCAATAAGAGGCTGAACAATTTTCATATTAAAATCTCTCAGCCACACATAGTGAATTTATTGAAAGAAAATATAAATATTCTAATATACACATTACAAAAAAAATCCAAAAAAGTTTGAAAAGGTAGCTCATTAAAATAGAAAATCTTAAAATTCATAAAAACGAAAAAGTTTTATTTATAAAGAGGGAGGGGGGGAGGGGGTAAAGGCGCAAGAACTACAATGGCGCTCGAAGTATAGAATTTTAAATTGATGTCATAATTTTGTGAGAGATCAATATCTTAGAATCCATTAAATATATTGCACGATCTATAAATAAACGAGTTCTGAGCATAATTCCTATTGTTATTGCCCAAACCTCAACAATTCTTTATTGTCTTCTAATATTCATAGTTAATCGTTAATGCTAGTAAATTTGTGCGTTTATCATTTATCATTGTGTATCTTTTTTAATACAAAAGTAAATGGATTCAAGCTGATAAAAAATTACCTTTTATATTAATTGGTTTTATCGAAAGGCAATTCATCAATTTGTATAACCTACATATGGCTTGTATTGTTGCGTTTTAGGGTGGGGATATGGTATATACATAGGTTTGTATCAGACGTGTTTAATATTTCATTTACGTATTTTTTTACGCATCCAATAAAACATATTCAAGATTTGAAATGATTAATTTTCAACAATAAATCACATCAAAAGGTGAATTGTGACCCCATATATTTATACACAACATAAAACACGAAATGTATAGATATAATTAATTACGATATATTATATAGGATACATTTTACCAGCGATACAAATCAATTTACGAGTGGGCTGTGGCCGGCAGTAAAATCTTTACTGCATAATATGACATACATTATTATTTGAAAGTAAGTGTTAGGTACTGTTCGCAGAGTAGCCATAGCAAATTTGTACTGCCTCAGAACAGACTATGACCCGAATGCACAGTCCTAGATACCTAAATACTAACTCCTAGCCTCACTGAAGTATTTAGTATTCTTAAGTTAAAAAACACAAACATATGTAACCAAGCTCAAACTCACAGCTCGATGTCACGATTTTTCTGAAATTCCAGCGAATTTTCGGCATCTCGTATGGATCGCTGAATATTCTGTTTGGTATTTGATTTGACAAAATTACTAAATACATATTCAAAGAAGCCGATATAATCGTCATCCACCGAAAAAATCTCGTATTTTAGTATTAAACCACTCGTTAGGTTCCTCGCTATCAACCTTACTTTTTGACAGTTCGCAAATGGTAGTTCACGCCAACGCGCATGCGCTAAGTATTTAGATATGTATCTGCAATGCAATTCTCATACAAAAACTTGGTAGCATCCTCCAGTTAGGAAGCCACGTGATCTCCTTACTTAAGTGAGTGACTGTGCAATGAAAACATAGTTAGTATTTAGAATTTAGTAATTCGGTAAGACTCTGCATTCGGACCTTAGTCTAGCGGGGCAGAAAAATTTCCAAATGTATGGAAATGAAATGCAAAACAATAATTTGTGCAAATTTATTACTTACACTCATATTGGTAACGTCTATGTAACATAATAAATTCAAACATATCCCCCTAACTACGCTGAGTTTCTAAACCTGTTTCAAATGGAAAGTTTAGAGAACAGAAGAATTATCTCCGATATTAAACAAAGTTCACGTCGAATTGATAAAATCCTCCGTTTTTGAAAGTCGGTTAAAAATGAAAGCCATGGGTCTGAAGTCTATATCATTTGAGCCTCATTGTTGGAATCTACATACAATGAGTCGAGAGTATCCAATGAAAGTGTTTATGATGGAGAAAGAGAGACATTTCAAATGTCAAGTTAACATCTCTCTCTTATTTAACTTGAAATTGACATTTAACTGCCAATATTTGTAATTTGCAAACAGCAACAAATTTGAAGCAACTGTAGTGGAAAATATCGTATTTGACACATCATAATACGTCTTGCTAGTTTTGCAAATGATAATTATTGTTTTCGATGTGGCCCCAATACATATTTGTTAGAACAGGGTCGTTCCAGGTCGTTAGACACCCTTTGTTATAAACAAAGGGATGTTTGAGGAACTCCTAATACCCTCAGATGTACCCAAGTAAAATTTAAATATTATCCAATATAGAAGAGATGTTTTTTTTGCTACAGAATTATGTTAATAAAATATGATAATGATATCTGATCTTTTAATTTTATTTGTAATGATTAAAATATCAGATAGAATAGAACAACGTATGACAAAGTACCTACGTAACAAGGACAAAAGGTAAGAATGTAAACGAAGAAAGATGTAATTAATGGAATGAACACATTGAGATGACAAGTGCACTTGGAAAAAATGAATTTGGGAGGAACGCCTGAGGAAGAAAATATACAAAGCTGACAGGAACGGAATAAGAAGTCAGGAATTCCCAAGAAAAGGATGGCACGACCATGTGATCGATATTCTTAGGAAGCGTTAACAACAGACGATCATGTTTTTATGAGACGATGAAATTGTTTCAGGTTTAAGGCGATTTCTGATAGTTTGTTGAGGTCGGTAGCATCGCAGACTGCCAGGACGGCGCGGATTGTTTGTGGTAATCTTCCCAGCCACAGCATTTTTAGGGTTGCCTCTGGCAGCTTATCCGTAGCCAACTCTTTCATTGATCGCAGAAACTGTGACGGTCTTTGGTCCCCGAGCTCCAGGTCCCCCAGTAATTGTTGGAGCTTACGAGATTCTGATTCTTCGTAAGCTTGCAGGAGCCTGCCTTTAGTTGTACTATATTTTCCTGTGGCGGGTGGTTTTGTGAGGATATCGCTGACCTGTCGGAGCTCGTCTCTTCCGAGTTTGGTGATGAGGATGTTGAAGTTGTTCTCATCGCTTTGTCGTTGAGAAAGAACCACTGCTTCGAACTGATGAAACCAGAGCCTCGGCTGGTCCCTCCAAAAGTCTGGAATTTTGTTACTTATGCTAATGGGCATAACTTCTGGAAGGGGAAAACTCGCATTCGCTTCGTCGAAAGCCATTTTAGAAAAAAAAAATCACTTCAATAAACACAAATCAAGTTACTGAATCTTATCACAGGAAAAATACGCAATGAAAAGATATAGTATGTTTCACTAATGCATTTTATAGTTATTTGTTCACACGTGTTAAAGTTATCTATTTAGAAGATAAGATTCAGTCAGCACTTTTGAGTTCTCGTGTATCGGGCGAATATCACATTTCATTCTCACGATTCGCGACTGATGTGTTCGAATGTGATCGCATTGCAATTCCCGTGGGCGGAGGATAAGAAAATGTGCAAGAGTCTGTTATCAACTCAACTTCCCACGAGACGGATTCGTCGAATTACATGGCACGTCAAGTTCACCACTTTAAGGTTTTGTTGTACCTATTTGGTGGAGATAAATAATAAGCGTGTTCTGATTAATTGATGTTTATTATACGACGGCCCGAGAGAACTAAACTGGCTCGTCGTTGGTGGGGATTTATATAGGCAAGCCAGAGGGGCTTGCCTCCTCAATCCCCACACAGGAAAGAAAAATATGGCGTGCAGTTCTCTCTGACTACCCCGTAAATGACATGGCGTGATGGTATGTATGTATGATTTTAGATAAAATCAAACGAGACTAATTCCAATAATAAATTCCATTGTGCTATTTTATGACAATGTTTTAACATCTCAATAGAGAAAAAGGTGTAATTTTGTGGGAGAACTTGGAACTCAAGGCACCTACAGTGCATACGACCTGTCATCGGCTGGTTTACTTGATCACTTTATGCGCTTGCACAGCGATCACTTATTATTTTTTATTATTGAGTTCCCTATCCAATTTTTCAAAGTTCAACATAATATTTGAATCATGAAAATCTGTTCGTTTGCAATTTAGCTGAAGCACCTTCGCCATCTGTGAAGTGACCAAGAAACTTGTTTTTGCTATGCCATCTATTGAGAAATTTGCTGATTAAGAATGAAAGCAACTGTTATTTATATTGATTTGTAAATGGAAATAAAAAGAGAGAATAAATCTTTCAAAGGAAGATCGTTGATGATCGTATGCCGAACGTCGCGCGTCGTGGCACAGTTGGTAAACTGTTCGGACACACGACCGGAATGGAGACGTGGTGTAGGGAGACCCAAGAAGCGGTGGATGGACGGCATACAGGAGGATCTAAAGAGGATTGGCGTTGCAAACTGGATATTGGACCGGTTTAAATGGCGAAAAATTCTGGAGGAGGCCAAGGCTCACATTGTGCTGTAGCGCTAATGATGATGATAGATGAAAGAAATTTGTCGAGGCAGGATTCGAACTCGCGACCACTGGATTACTAGCCAGCGCGCTCACCGCTTTTCCATCGATCTATAAATTAATCAGAAATAAATTTTGACATCAAAATTGGAGATAGGAATAATATGTACATATATTGTGAATCCAAAACTAGGTAGAACGAAAATATATTGTGAGCATAATATAATATATTAACTAAAGTATAAACTAAAGTTAAAGGGTCTAATCTTGATAACTAAATGAACAAGTAACAAGTATAGGTACATTATATTATCGAAAGTAAGTTTCGATAGACAAATTGAACAATATTCCGATCAATTGGAAATCATAGACATTGATTAGGCCCGACTGTTATTTCATACTAAAAACAAGTTCAGACACGTCCTATATTATAGGCAGTAGGTACGATCACTATTTCCTTTTCATATTACCATATCATAACATCACGCCATATCCCTATTTAGGGTTTAGGGTAGGCAGAGAAAACCGTAAAGGCCAGACTCCTCTCTATTGGCATACGTTTCTCACTTCATTCCCGTATATATATTTTTTTTTTTTAACATGTCTACGTAGGGGACGCCAGCTATTAGGATTTGGGTCCATTTAACCCTTCCGAAGAAGCGCACTACGCAGCGTTGGGAGGGGTTTGCAATCTAGAAAAGAGTTTATTAATTCGGATTTTAAAAAGACCCGGATTGTACGAAGATGGAAACACAGAATTCGGAAGATCGTTCCACAGTCGGGCTGCTGTATTAATAAAGGAGTTCGAGAAGCGACTTGTTCGTATATGTTGAAGGTCCACTGTGAATGGATGCTGCGATTGAGTGAAGCGAGTGACTCTGTTGCGAGTGGGTGGAGGAGGGACCAAAGATGCAAGTTCTTCTGAGCAATTCCCGTGGTAGTATCTATAGAATAAACTTAAAATACCGACTCTGCGTCTGTGTTCTAGTGATTGCAATCCATCAGTCAGTGATGGATCATCAATCAGACGTATAGCACGCCTTTGGACAGCGTCGAGGGTATTCAGTAGGTAATGGGGGGCGCCACTCCATAGGTGACTGCCATATTCAATAATTGGACGTATTTGCGCTTTGTAGAGTATACAGATCTGGGTCTTAGTAAAATATCTACGCGCTCTATATAGTACGCTCAATTTTTTGGAGCCGAGTTTCACCTTAGCTTCGATGGAGCCCTTGTAGTGTAATTGGTTCGTTATAGATACTCCAAGCAGGTCGATAGAGCTCCTGTTAGGTAGGGTGCTTCCGTTGAAAGACACTTGCAATTCATTGGGGTTTCTCTTCGCAGAAATTAGACAGGCTTGGGTTTTTGAGACGTTAAATGAAACAAGATTACTTTCACCCCAGGTATTGATTGAGTGGAGGTAGCTATTTATTTTTTGATGAAGGTCTTTCCGGGCTTCTGATATTTCACTCTGTTTAGGAGGTTTGTCAAAAGAGAAATTGTCATGGACTGTGCTGTCATCAGCGTAACAGTGGATGGGGGCGCGTAAGAGCAAGTCATTAATATGTAGGAGGAATAGGGTTGGAGATAGAATGGACCCTTGAGGGACTCCCGCATTAATGGAATGGGGAGAAGAAGAGCAACCGTCCACTACAGTTATGACTTCGCGATCTTTTAAAAAATTCGCAATCCAAGTACACAGAGACTGGGGTAGTCCATAAGAAGGGAGTTTCATTAAGAGACCTCGGTGCCAAACCCGGTCGAAAGCTTTAGAGATGTCAAGGGCGACAGTTTGAGCTTCTCCAAAGCGTTCCATAACTCGACCTCGATATGCTTCGTCTCATACATTCTCTTCGATTATCCTTACATCCAACGTCTTCATCTTTTAAATATTCCATTTATGTGATCGTGCCAACATTTCTTTGTCCGACCTCTACTTTTCGTTCCTCTTTTATCCACCTTTTATACTTTTTTGTCAGACGGTCATCACATATTCCTCTTATTAACGATATATATTCTCGTCTAATATCCTCATTTCTTATTCTACCATACATCGTTTTACCATCTTATTGACCTCATTTCTACCGCGTTAATTCTATAGTCTGTTTCTGGAGAGAATGACCAATTTTGAAAATTCCTTTAGGCGGGTAGGTACTGCCTAAATAAACGGTTGACTTATCACAGAAGTCAGTCATTCGACCTATGCATCTATTTGAAATGATGATAATTTGATTAAATTGTTGTAAGGTAAGAATAAGACCATCAAATAAGCAAGAAAAGCGCAAAAATTTGGTCATTATTTCCAGAATCAGACTTTACGAGCTTTGCCTGCCTCGAAATAATAAATCACAGTCTATTATAGTTTCGAATGGACTATACATAGGTACATACATATTATGATATAAATAAAAAAAATCGTTTCAGAATTATTAACGGCTTTAGATATTTCCACCGTCACATCACATCTCCCGGGACTTTAAAACTTTTATATTCGTATATCGTTTCGACTCTCAAAGTCTACGAATTCGTTATTAGAATCGCGCCTCAGGAGATTTAACATCTCGAGAGATTTAATGTGTTATGTCACACAAAATACATAAATCTCTTTCTATCAATGAATATACTTTATCAGTTTTTCACTCCCTTTTTAATAGCATTATTTGTTTGAACGACTCGTCTAATTCCAAATAGTACCTAATTGATCTTCCTCAATAATTTATTATCACTAGTCCAAGACATCTCTGGACCTCTAGTAAATATCAATAACAATGAACGCTTCCTTGCACCCTACGCTAGTGATAGTGTTAGTTATTGCCATATGGCAACTGCATCCAAATAACCAATGTTTCCATCCCAGAGAAGAAATATTTGATGGATAGTTAATTTCAATAAATTTTTCTCTGCTGAAGATAGAATCTAAAATGATGCCCGTATATAAATAATAATTATAATAACTGTGGAGCAATATTGAAATATCTGGAATTTATACAAAGAAAAAAAAAATCTATTAATAAGTATATAATATCTGAATTCACCCATTTTTGTGTGAATTCAGATATTATATACTTATATTATGATGTGTTTCACTAACTTTGTCTGCCTAACTAGGAATAATTCCTGTTTTAAGGCAGTCAATTTATTTTCTGTTTATTTTATAGTATTCTTCCGAAACAAATATGTGTTCAGAATGAGAAAATATAAATAAATAATAGATCTAAATGTTGCACCCTTTAAAAATAGATTTTTTTACTCGTAGATTGGCCATATATATTTAGTAAATTAAGTCAGATAGTTAACATTGAAAACATATCAAGATATACATAGTAAAGGGTGTGTTTTTAATATACGTATATAAAAGTCCATTTATCAAAAAACACAAATGTTAAGACAAATATTGGAGAAAATTATCCCAGACAAAAATAACTTATTCATTATATTATAATAGTCAATAGATGTATGTAGGTATGTAATAGACAAATGGTATCGTGTGGCGAGTATTATTATTTGCCGATATTTCTATAATATTCGTGTCAAGAAGATCAATTACCTATCCCACCCACACATCTTCACTGGCATAACTACTTCGTGACAAAAATACATAAAATACTTCTATTTTCTCATCACAAATTAAAGGTCCATCCAACTGTGTGTGATTTATATAAGAAAATTTTATTCCCTTAATAAATCGACAGTATTAACCTTAGTCCCGTGTGAAAGAACTGTGGACCTTTTACATGGTTTTGCAAATACTTCTTGTATGTTTGTCCAAATGTCGATTTGATAAAGAAAATTTATTCCTCTTAACATATTATCGAAATAATTTCAAGCCAAGATACGAATGATTGTGTATGGTTAATTTATACATTTTTCATGGTTTTTTTTTCAACTTTAAAAGCCAAAAAACGCCAGCAGGTTTCATAGCATATATTATTATACGGATGAACGCCAAATTCAGAGTAGAACATTTAGTGTGCTTGTGCGTGTGCGTGATAATAATTTTAGGCCTACAAAACTTTTCTCTCAGAAGGAGCCAGTTCTTCATCAAGAATACTGCTGAGAAGCCAGGTCTCTGTAATTCCAAATAAGCAACAAGTATCTTTCGACACTAAATTATGGTGGGATGATTCCACCCTTCCACCAATGTTTATACAATTTTGATAATTCTCTGTGAAAATTATTGTCAAATCATTGAAAATCAGTGGTGAAATAAGTGTCCGCACTTTCAATGGGGCAATACTTTTGAATTATTGTTTGTTTTTAATTGTCAAATGTACTTTTGTATTCTATAATGAAAAATAAATATTTAAAATAAAAAAATAAATAAAAAATCGTTAAATAGGTACCTAAATATTTTTTCTAATAATGTATTACATGATAATAAAATGTAAAATAATTATTGATTTATAATTTGAGGACTTACATACATATGTATAAACATACATACATGCATAACACCAAGCATACATGTTTTGTAAAGGAAATCATTTTTTATGTATTCAATAATTTGGATGTAAGGTTTTATAATTTGGTACGTTTGAGTAGGTTTTATTTTTATTTTTAATATACCTACATGGATTTTTACGTATTCTTACACTATACACAATATTTTCGCCATTGGATCTCATGTGTTACGTGCAACTAGTACTGGAAAAGTTCAATTTAGAGTAAATTATTGTAAGTATTATATGAATTTCGTTGAACTGTTTGTTGACTATCAAATTCTGTATCATGTACCAAACATACCAAACCTTAGGTTACACATAACCCACTTCATATCGATATTTTACGAGTTGATTAACCAAGAATAATTATTAGTTTTGAATAAATATCGTTTAATTTATTACAACTAATATGATATTTTTGATTTAACAGCGTTCAATTTGATTCTATTCAAAGATATTTTTTAACAGATTTTTAATCATCTCAATAGAGACGAAGTTGGAATATTTACTGTAGGAGAACCGGGAAATCAAGGCACCTACAGGGCTTACGACCTGTCATCGGCTGGTTTACGTGATCACTTTATGCGCTTGCGCAACGTTCACCAATTATGCATTTTTAATGAGATCCCTATCAATTCAATTTTTGAAAGTTCTCTATATTGTAATACTGAAATTCTTTTTCGCTTGAGGAAATAAGGATTTTTACTACAGCCATCTATGTGTGAAATTATGAACAACATTCTTATTATTTTTATTTATTTTTTATTATTTTTTGTTGTAACGCCATCTATTGAGAGAATTGTTTTTTTTTTGTAAATAATGAAATCAACAATTCTTATACCTGAGGTTACAATGTATTTTTCGCATAGAAGTCACCCCTAAATTGCGCCAGACTTAAAAGGTCATTTTTGTTTTATTTCCCTTGATTTCCCGGTTCTCCTACAGTAAATATTCCAACTTCGTCTCTATTGAGATAATTAAAAATCTGTTAAAAAATATCTTTGACTCCCGACAGGGAAAAAGATCCAATGTTTGCGCATATGCAATAATAAAATATTCGACTATTCAAAGACCTTATCATTTAAGGAATAAAATATCTATAATATATTCTTTATCGTCAAATCAATATCGTAACTTTTTGAATAGATAGGTGTGTGCGTGTGTGTTTGCGTGTTGGCCACAACTTTCTTCCTTTTCAAGATATCCTTTGGAATATATTATCTTGAATTAAACTTTGAAAAAACGATCAGTTTATTTAGCGATATTTTATATTAAAAGAAAGATGGTAGAACAATTTTGAGGAGAGCTTAATAGGAAATAAAAGTATTTTAATAATAATGGTGGAATTTTTATTTCCTCTTAGAGACACACACAACGGTTATAAGTCAAACTTTTTAAATTGGATTTCGGGTCTCTCAGAAGCGAAATGAATAATACATCAAAGTCGTTAGAATTTCCCGTAATTTTTAACGATGATACCAGTAATAACTCACCCCGTGAGCGCGGAACAACTCCCTTAAAAGAAAGGCGAAAATTGAATTTCACCACACATAGCGCATATCACACACTTTCACGTACTAAAAACAGACTTTGCCTACATACATTATGATCATTACCTACACCTTTCCCGAAGGATTCGTATGTACGTGCGAAAATGTGCAACGAATAAGTACATTATTATATGCTGAGCCAAAAATATGTTCTGTGTCATATCAACTTTTGTCTATTTAAATATGTTCTGTGTCATATCAACTTTTGTCTATTTAAATATGTTCTGTGTCATATCAACTTTTGTCTATTTAAATATGTTCTGTGTCATATCAATTTTTGTCTATTTAAATATGTTCTGTGTCATATCAACTTTTGTCTATTTAAATATGTTCTGTGTCATATCAACTTTTGTCTATTTAAATATGTTCTGTGTCATATCAACTTTTGTCTATTTAAATATGTTCTGTGTCATATCAACTTTTGTCTATTTAAATATGTTCTGTGTCATATCAACTTTTGTCTATTTAAATATGTTCTGTGTCATATCAACTTTTGTATATTTAAATATGTTCTGTGTCATATCAACTTTTGTATATTTAAATATGTTCTGTGTCATATCAACTTTTGTCTATTTAAATATGTTCTGTGTCATATCAACTTTTGTCTATTTAAATATGTTCTGTGTCATATCAACGTTTGTCTATTTAAATATGTTCTGTGTCATATCAACGTTTGTCTATTTAAATATGTTCTGTGTCATATCAACTTTTGTATATTTAAATATGTTCTGTGTCATATCAACTTTTGTATATTTAAATATGTTCTGTGTCATATCAACTTTTGTATATTTAAATATGTTCTGTGTCATATCAACGTTTGTCTATTTAAATATGTTCTGTGTCATATCAACTTTTGTATATTTAAATATGTTCTGTGTCATATCAACTTTTGTATATTTAAATATGTTGTGTCATATCAACTTTTGTATATTTAAAATCGAAAAGTAAAGAAGAGGTTCTCAATTCGTCGTCATTTTTATTTTCTTATTAGAAACATAATTTTACAATTTTTACAATCGTGTGTGTGTGTGTGTGTGTGTGTGTGTGTGTGTATGTGTGTGTGTGTGTGTGCAATATTCCATACTAAATTCAAATACATAAATGATTATTTGGCTTGGTAATCGCTAAAAATGAAAATGGATAAGTATGAATTTAGTAAAATATAGTGTATCTAATTTAGTAAATATATAGTGTATCTAATTTAGTAAATATATAGTGTATCTAATTTAGTAAATATAAAGTGTATCTAATTTAGTAAATACATATATAGTGTATCTAATAGACTTTATAGTATATATAGACTTTATAGTATTAATAAAATTGTTTATGCAGCGCAGTTGTTCGCAGTTTAATATGTTATTCGGTGACCTGGACATATTTTTATTGAATAAGGGACAGTTTAGGAGAGGTGTACGAGAAATACTTGAATCATCTGATTCTTAACTACTAAATAAAAGTGACGTGTGACACAAGTAATTGTTCCATTGTTTATGCTTGTTATTATTTATTTGTATATTTATTTATATATTTATTAATTTGTTTATTGATTTTTTATTTTATTTACTTTTTTTCTCTCTTTTTATTAATTAATTGATTTATTTATTGATTTAATTATTTGTTTATAAATCGAATTATTGTTTTTTTTATTATTTAATTTTGACTTAAATTGAAAATTGGTAATATTGAGAGTCTTCACTGGTCCATATGCTGGTAACTCATTTGTTTTATACATTGTAGTTGGTGGAAAAGATAAAGGTATAGGGAGTTACCTTGCCTCGATATTTATTGTGCTGGTTCTGAATAATCTATTCACCACATTCACAGCGTATGAAAACTTTGACACTTCACTAGTAATTCACAAGTTAATTAATTTCAGCGGATTTTGAAGATATAATTTTAAGAGCGGTGCGGTGCGGTGTGTTAGTCAAGATGACAGTTGATATAATGAGAAAATTTATATGCAACAATACTTTTTTGCATATAGCTGGCAGGTATGTAGGTAGGTTGTTTTTAGGCCGAGGAAAACTAGGATAGGATAGGAAAGGTGTGTGTGTGTGTGTGTGTGTGTGTGTGTGTGTGTGTGTGTGTGTGTGTGTGTGTGTGTGTATATGCGTGTGTACCCAACTTTGCGTAACCATAACTCCCGGCCTTGGAGTATTACTCCAACAAAAAATTCAAAAAACATATGACTCACCGGATGGTAAAAGAAGAATACAAATTTAAACAATAGAGTGAAAAATTCAAATAAACGTAAACTAACTTAAAAAATAAAAAGAAATATTAAATTAAAAACATTTTGATTATTGGGAAGGTAACGGACATAATCGAATAGCTGGTCTTAAATATGTACCATTCCGGGTTCGAACTTTTACAACTCGAATGACGTTGTCTTTTCCCGGATATATTTCCTTAACTATGCCAAGTGGCCAAGATAATTTAGGGAGATTTTCCTCTCTAATAATAACTATTTGGCCAGGTGTAATGGGTTTTGTGTACGTATTCCACTTTTCATGCATTTGTAAAGAGGTGAGATATTCTACATGCCATCGTTTCCAAAATGACTGTACTAATTTATCGATCAACTCATATCGTTGAATGCGGGTTATTGAAATATCATCAACGTTGTAAGCGGGTATGTAATTTAGCGGAGTTAAATTTAAAAAATGCGCAGGGGTTAATGCGGCAGGATCTAAAGGATCATTGCTTAATACACAAAGCGGTCTAGAGTTCAATAAAGCCTCTATTTGAATCAATACGGTATTCATTTCCTCGTAAGTTAATACTTGTGAGCCTATGACTTTAAATAAATGTGTTTTAATACACTTAATATTGCTTTCCCATATACCACCCATATGAGGAGAATACGGAGGATTTATTCGAAATTCTATTTTTCTAAGCGTCAATTCATGAAGTATTGCTTTATTATATTCATCGGAACAAACAAACTTATATAATTCATTTAAAATTTTACGAGCTCCAACAAAATTTCTTCCACCGTCACTTACAATGAGAGTGACAGGTCCTCTTCTGGCTATAAAACGTTTAAATGCAGCTAAGAACATTTCAGATGAGAGATCTGAAACTAATTCTATATGTAAAGCTTTTGTTGCTAGGCAAACAAATAAACAAACATATGCCTTTTGCTTTTTAATGCCTCTTCTCTTTGCCAGAGTTACAAACACTGGACCCATGTAATCTACTCCACATTTTGCGAAACATTTTATTTCATTTACTCGAAAATCGGGTAAATTGCCCATTAACGGGAAGGTTCCTTTTGGTTTGTTTTTAAAACAAATGTTGCAAGAATGAACAATCTTACGAACCAAACTACGACCAGATAAAATCCAGTACTTCTGTCGCAATAATGCTAACAATAATGCAGGGCCTGTATGATAATGTAAATAATGATAATATTCAATAAGTAACTGAACAATACGATCTTTAGAAGGCAATAAAATTGGATGTTTCGTTTCATACATTGATGATGAATTTTGAATTCGACCACCAACTCTAAGGATATTATTATTTAAAAATGGTAAAAGTTTGCGTAATACAGGACTACTCAATTTATTCTGTTCAAGAGAATGTATATCTTGAGAAAAATGGTTATTCTGAATGCATTTAATTACATGATTTTCAGCAGTTTCTAAGTCTGAGACCGTAATCATTCCAGACGTATTAAGTTTTCTTGTAAAACGAAGAACGTAAACAAGTATGTTTAATAATTTACTCCATTTAGAGATCCTGTTAGCGATTAAATAAATAAAGTGAGGCTCAGATTGAGTCTTAATTTGTATGAGAGCAACAGTTTTAGATTCAGGTATACTCTGATAGGCATTTTCCTTTTTAAAATTAGTCACAGGCCATTGACTCTGTGGCAATGAGATCCAGGCTGGACCATTAAACCAATAAGAGGTTTTCAAAAATTCATTAGGAGTAACGGAGCGGGATACAATATCGCTTGGATTTTCAGTTCCAGGAACATGAAACCAATTTTCTTCAGAAATAATTTCTTGAATAATTGCGGTGCGATTGGCAACGAAGGTTTGCCATCTATGCGGTGAGGAATGTATCCATGAAAGTACAATAGTTGAATCAGAAAATGCAAACATTTTGTCAATCTTACATCTAATCTCAATAGTTGAGAGAACAGATTTCATTAATAATGCAAGAAGGTGTGCGGCACATAACTCTAAACGTGCTAAAGATACCTTTTTAAGTGGGGATACTTTTGACTTGGCACATAGTAGTGATACATTTGAGGTGTTAGATTCAAGTGACCCAATGCGGATATATATAACCGCCCCATAGGCACGTTCACTAGCATCTGAGAAACCAAGCAAATTGATGAATGAATCATTTACTATACCTATATGTCTTGGTATATTTATATTTGATAAGTTTTCGAGTTCACTCTGAAATTTCAACCAAATCTTATTTATATCCTCAGGAACCCGTTCATCCCAAGACAATTCTCTTTTCCAACACTCTTGCACTAGAAGTTTCAAACCGATGATAACTGGAGCAAGGAGACCTAGAGGATCATATAATGATGCCATATTAGAAAGAATTAATCTTTTCGTACATACTAACGTATCTAAAGAGAGAGGTTTGATTTTAAAAGTGAAACAATCAGAGGTGGGACTCCAAGACAAACCTATAATTTTGGTTTTATCGTCAAAATCTGAATTAAAAGTAATGTGTTGGTTAACACGTAGATTATCTGGAATGTGCTTTAAAAATTGTAACGAGTTGGAAATCCACTTATTTAGACAGAAACCTCCAGAGGAAAATAAGTGAACTAAATGAGAATAAATTTGTAAAGCTTCCTCAGGTGAATTGACTGAATAAAGAAAATCATCCATATAAAAATATTTCATAGCAAGTTGTGTGGTTTCAGGAAGTTTATCGCCTTCATCTATTAAGAGTTTGCGAATGACTTTCATTGCTAAATAAGGGGAACATTTAAGCCCAAAAGAAACGCGTTGAAATTCATAAATGTCAATAGGATCTGAGTTATTAAATCTAAAAAGTATCCTTTGAAAACGTTTATGATCTGGATTCATTTTCAATTGAAAATACATTTTTTCTATGTCAGCAGAAATAACTACCGAGTACAGGCGTAGATTTATAAGTAAATCAAAAATATTTGTTTGCAAATTAGGTCCACAATGCAATATATCATTGAGACTTTTTCCAGAGGAAGTTTTGCAACTGGCGTCTAAAACTATTCTAATTTTAGTAGTATCTTTATCAGGCCGATATACAGCTCTATATGGTATATAATAAACACAATCTGAAGTTTGTGTATCTGTAACTTTTTTCAAAAAACCTTTGTCAATGTATTCTTGAATAGTGGCATTATAACCATATTGTAAATCTAAATTTGATTGCAACTTCTTTTCCAATGAAAGCAACCTATGTTTAGCGTTTTTTATTGAATGACCCAAAACTGTGGGACTTTCACGAAAAGGTAATGATACAGTATATCTACCCTCGTTGTCTCGCAAGACTGTTTTCTCAAAAATTTGTTCACAAAGTTGCTCGTCAGGACTTAAATACTGACGTGATGGTACAGATTCTAGTTTCCAAAAGTTTTGAATCATTTCATCTAACTTATTTTTTGAATTAGAATCATCAATTGCGTGTAACGTGCGTTGAAATTGACATGATGAGAAGTTATCTATTTGCGTTTCGCCCATGATCAAATAACCAAGAGTAGTCTGTAAGGCGATCATACGAGTTTCTTTATGTGTTAATTTCCCAGGTAAAAGTAAATGCGGGAATAAACCAGCTCCGATTATGCAATCGATACTAGCAGGAAGATTAAAATTATTATCCGCTAGCGGCAAATTCTTAAAACAATCTGTCATTTCTAAGGCTGACGTAGGCAAATCATTAGTAATAGTTTCGACAACCGAAGCCTTAATATCGTAAAAGAATCTTGTATCATATCTTGAATAAATTGTAAATATAGCATGTCCTAATATTGGTTTTACAGCAGACCCAATACCGTACACAAAAGCATTTTCGTACGTAATGTTTATATTAAATTTTTTACATATCTTTTCCGTTATAAAATTTGCATTTGATCCTGTATCTATTAATGTGCGGATGGTATTTTTTTTAATTCCATTAATATATACTATAGCGGTTGGTATTACATGATAACAGTTTACATTATGGATCAACAAACAATTGTCGATTTGACATTTAGGTTCATATGGTTGATCCAAATGTCGTCGACCGATATTATTCACCGAAGTGCTCGTATTGCGGTCAGAATTGACGAATGAGGTAATATTATCATCGTTTTTAACAATATCAGCTGCGCTAGGAACCTGTTTTGAATGATAATTATCTTTATTTTGATTATCTTCATCATCACATGTTGGTGAAGCAGGAAAATGAATCAATGAATGATGCCTTTTATTACAATAAAAGCAATTTTTTTCCGATTTACAATTTTTTGTTAAATGAGTACCAAAACAATTTTTACATAGTGATCTTTTGTTGATTATTTTGAATCTTGTGAATACATCCAACTGTAAGAATTTTTTACATGAATACAATGGATGTTTATTACATTCACACAAAAAACATTTTGTGATATCCATTGGCGTATTATTTATAACAAATGAATGTGAATTATTATTATTTTTTCGTCGATCATTCGGCGCACTTTTGTGGAATATAACCTGCGTTCTAGAGAGAATTTTGCTTTGCTCTCTCAGAAAAGATTGTAATAATTTAAAGTTTGGAATTTTTTCATTTCTAATATGTTGCTCAAATAAATTTAACGTCTCTCTATCTAACTTAAGAAGAGCAATGTGAGTTATGATGAAATCAGTTAAATCAGAAATATCTAATAATTTTAAAGCTTCAAATGAAGAGCAAAAATTTTCTATGAAATAATCCAAATTCTTTGAACTTGATTGTGTTAAGGGTTTAAAATTGATTATTTTTTCTAAATAATGCGTAGCTAAAATTCGTGAATCCTGGAATCGATCAACAAGCCTATCCCATATAATATCATAATTAGATGCGACAGGAAGTATCCCAGAAATAACACTTAAAGCGGTACCTGTCAATTTTGACACTAAATATTGTATTTTTTCACCATTCGACAAATTAATATTGTCGTGTATTAGATCTTTGAAATTTTGATAAAATAATGGCCATTTCGTTGGATCACCATTAAAACTAACAAGTTCCAATATTGGCAATTTGTGTGTTCTTTGAGAGTCTTTTTCAAATGATTTAATAATTGGAGGAACATAGTCAACTTTAGTTTTTAAAGATTGTTCAATATGCTTGATGTTACAGTATAATTCGTCAAGGGCTTCAATAGATTGAAAAGACGGAACATATTCTGGATTTACAGCTATTTTTCCCAAATTTAATTCTTCTACAACTTGACAAAATTCAGAACGAATTTTATCTATCGATTGTATGCGGATAAGAAAATTAGTTTTTTCTTCAGCGGTATTTAATGATTTTGACAAGTCATAAGCTTTCTGAATAATTGCAAATAAACTTAGCCGTTTAGCTTCCAATATTTTTAAAGAAGCCATTATTGATTAAACAACAATAAAATTAATGAAACAAGAATTTGATTAAGTACTTAGGTACTACAATCAATGCGGGTATGTATGAAATATGTAATGTAAATAGCGTATGTATAATGTTAATTTTGTATAAAAATGTATAAATTTGATAAGTAATGCGTGAAAATTCAAGATATGCGGGACAGAGGAACAAGGAATGCGGGAAAATACAAGATATACGGGACGAAGGACCAAGGAATATGGTGGAAAAGATAAAGGTATAGGGAGTTACCTTGCCTCGATATTTATTGTGCTGGTTCTGAATAATCTTTTCACCACATTCACAGCGTATGAAAACTTTGACACTTCACTAGTAATTCACAAGTTAATTAATTTCAGCGGATTTTGAAGATATAATTTTAAAAGCGGTGCGGTGCGGTGTGTTAGTCAAGATGACAGTTGATAGAATGAGAAAATTTATATGCAACAATACTTTTTTGCATATAGCTGGCAGGTATGTAGGTAGGTTGTTTTTAGGCCGAGGTAAACTAGGATAGGATAGGAAAGGTGTGTGTGTGTGTGTGTGTATATGCGTGTGTACCCAACTTTGCGTAACCACGTACTATATTCGAATTATATGTATTAAGTGAACATTTAGCATTTTTTAGTTATTTCTAATATTTTGTATTGTATTTAATTTCAATATCTGATGAAGACGAGTAACAAAGTTGATCATGCTTATTTACATACATACTTTGGGAACCATTTACCTACAAAGGACTTATTTAATGCAAACATTCATGGCCAAGCTTCAGCGGTTTATTTGTCTCAATCAAACATATAAATTCAATCTGACAATTGTTTGTAACTCTCATACAGACATCCACCGATCCTAACTAAAACCAAATCCAGTTGATTGAGTGGATCAATTCTTTCAACTGTATCTTCACGTCTCATCCCACAGCAACCTCTCTCTTTATTCTTGGATCCCATAAAAAATAATATAATGAGATCATTGTGTAGAATGGATCCCCAAATTAGTGATAATTAATTGTTGATTGCGTCTCTGCCGAGGGTGAAGAAATGGAGGGAGATTGTATTATCCACATTATTTGGTATTCTTTGATGGAAATCGGGCGAGGGTGATACGTGACAGGACCGATACATAGTTTTTGGCGCCTGGTGAACTCTAATTCGAAATTGGTGACGTTGTAAGAAAAAAATATCATCTTTGGATGCGAATACCAAGCTACATTTTATCTGCTTGTTATGCAGTTTTATGAAGTTCATTTCTATTGTAGGTGAACTTCATTTATACAATAATTCTTCTTCTTCTTCTTCAATGGCGCTACAGCCCATATCGAGCCTTGGCCTCCGTCAGTCTTCGCCTCCGGCTTCTTCTATCGTCTGAAGCAACTCTCCAACTGCCCGGCACTTACAATAGTTGGGAAGCATCCCTTCCAACTTCGATACAATAATAATAAAAAAAAACTAGAGAAAAAACAACGAGAGGACAGTCTTTCTGTATTTTATTGTATTATTTAATATCCAATGATTCCCTTATCAAGTCCAAGGTTTTAATCTTTTTGATGAGGTAATGCAAAAATTTTACTACAGTAGGTATATCATAATGTTGTTAAACAAATAAAAATGTTTTGACAGATGAAATAATTGAGAAGAAATCAATCGATTTCTGTGGAAATTTTTGTCTTAATTGAAGCATTTAACAATTTTTTATTTATGAGAAGTCTAGATATAGCATGGCGAGCGTTCGCCGACTAATACACATCCTCAATAGAATATTATCAGATTAATTCGTTAATTGTGAATTATTAAAAATATTAAGATCAAACAACAAACGCATTGATCAATATCCATTTTGAAATAATTCAAACATCCAGATAGATTACAATAATAAAACTGAATTTTAATGTGCTGACTCAAGTATATAAAAAAATCCAGGAGATGATATCCCTTATAGTTGGACTGCCCGAAATCCGATGGCTCTCACTCTGTCTTGATCGTGTCGAACCCACGCAGCTAACACCCGCAAAGAACGTTTCAGTGGGACATAGCCTTCCATAACCTGCCTTACTCAACATGGATAGCACTTAACGGGCTCAGAACGGGTGGCTCCTGCTGTTACTCAAGAAATAGGGTTACAGAAAGGAAGACACATGCGAGTTTGGTGCCAGACAGGACAACGTGCACCTATTGTCGTATTCCATGATAGGATCAACATACACACACCAAGACACATTGCTAGCAAATACTAGTGGAATCAGGATAGCCGAGTATCAGAGGATACGAATATGATGGTATTCCGAATACGGGAAGTAAGTAATCTTTAAACTTTTTTCAGATTATCAGACAGGCAGCCAAGCTGATATGTCTGATGTTAACACTGTATTGCACTAAGTCCAACTGTCAGGACTAACAACAATCATTTATGACATAAAACAACAACAATCATTTATGCCATAGAAAGAGTCCTTAAATGATGAACCAACAATGTTTTCACGGGGAGGTCATTATCTAATTTTCATTTTTTTTTTTGTTCAATTCATTTCTTATATTTGGCGCCCCGAATCTCTTTGCGCTTGTCGTAACTGTACCATTTAAACCTATAGAAATTCTGGCCCTGACACTAGGGGTGTGAAATAAGAATACAATCATGGGCGAGGAAATGGGGGGAGGGGGGATATGGGAATATGAAAAAATCAAACGGTTGAATGAACCAACATTATTTAAAAAGAAGAAAAATTGGAATGAATTGAACTTAAAGCATATCTTTAAAGTCCTGAATTTTAAATTTCTGTTTGCTAAAATGAGAATACGATGTAAGGATATGTGTTTTGATAATTTTATTTTACATTACATTTTATTTTAGAATTATATGCAAAGAACGCTTGTACATACATATATAAAAACATAGACAAACTTGACTCTACGCAAACATCTAGACCAACTAGACAGACCGAACAGGCTAAACTCCTAATACCTAGACTCAAGACAACTTTTGGACAAAAAAATTTCCTGTATTTTGGAGTCAAATTATACAACGAACTACCTTTAACACTTAGACAAAACAGTAACTTGAAAATATTTAAGCGAGACATTAAAATTTGGATTAAAAAAAGGGCAGAGACTATATTAAAAATAAATTAATCACCTGAACTCTGAAAATACTCCCATAGTTACTAACCAAAACTGAAAACTAATAAGACATCTATACACTGTCTCAGAGCAGGTTTTACCTAGTGAGGCAGTTTATGACAATAGTATAATATCCAGGGCCGGATAAACATGTTTTTGCGCCCAGAGCAATATATTTCAAACCGCCCCCCCCCCCCCCCTTCCTTCTCAAATGTTTGGAATTTCAATATTATATTATGCAGTATATTATGCAATATTATACAGTAAAAATCAATATATCAATATAAACCAAAGAACAAAAATAAATTATAATTCTACCTATTCCTATTCATGTATGTAACGTATCCTGAGAAGTAGGCATTTTAAACTAAAACCTTAGGTCTTACAATTTTTAAAATATTGGATCATCACATAAACCGTTTAAAGTTAAATATAATTTTAAAGTCCTTTTAACTATCTCAAGTATTATGTAAATAAACTAAACTTAATAACTAATGTTAACACTAAAAATATCATAAAAACTATTTTTAATTAAAAAAAACTCAATATAATTATCAAATTCCAGTAAAAATTTAAAATCACACCAAACTTAAAATAAAAAAAACAAATCGCGATTCTAATTAACACAAAACACTAAATAAATTCTTGGTATAATAAATACCCACATAAATTAATATTAATAAAACGAGGTATGCCAATGAATTTTACACAAAACAGCACACGAAAACTCCCATTGATTTCGATACACTTTGCCGACTAGTATTCCATCTAGTTATAGGTATATATTAAAATCTATGGTCTATACTAGACTCGTAAAAAATATGGACACGTGTTAACATTTGACATCAGACAGAAGAGAGAGATAGAAACAATAATATATGAATAATTGAAAGAGTCAGGTGACGAGTCGGCGACCGAGATCGAGAAAATAAGTAAGTATGTCGCTAAAGTCGAAAGGGAAAACTTCACTGAAATTATCATAACATTTCTAAAGAACTTCGTTTCCCTTTTTTAGAAAACCTTGCTATTAGTTGCTGACAGGTTCCGCTTATTGAAACGGCTTATGTAGTTTCATTAACAAGCAATAAGAGTTCTTAGTATAATGTATAATTAAAGTTACTGTCGCATGTAGCATCTGGAATGTTTTCAAACACGCCGCTATCATCTCATATGAAATTCATTATCAAGCGCCCGGGCGATTTCAGATAGGGGGGCGCTGGCTTCATTATGTAGATAATTTAACACTTTAGCAAGTAAATTATTAGAATGATTATTTTGTGTGTGTGTGTGTGTGTGTGAATCGACTATATATGTTTACGAATAACACGGTAATAGACGGACAAGATATTAACACCGCAGAATTTTATCATACACACCATCACGCCGTGTCCCTTTCGGGGAAGGCAGAGAGAACCGAGTGCCATACCTGGGGAATTTTTGATTTATATAATTAACATTTTAGGATTTTAAGCGCCCTTTTTAGACAAGCGCCCTGATTTCTTGTTCCGGGTTGTTCTATGATTTATCCGGCCCTGATAATATCTGGTAACTATTATGTAACCTAGGTTAAATATATTATAATGCATTAAAAAAAAATTTTGTTACTAGATTTAAGGAAAAATTGTATTTTATATAATAAATAAATAAATAAATAAAAAATTACAACTCGGGCAACTAACAGGTACTATGTCAAATATTAATTTAACACGCACCCAATAACAAGTTGCCACATTCTGGAGAATTATGATATTAAGTTTCTTCGTTATGTTTTTGTATGTATGGCGTACGCCGTACTATGTTTGTGTCCTCTACAGTCTGAACGATATTAATCGTCTCACAGATCCAGACTAAAAACACAATTGAAAACTGTGTTTCCACCGGGAATTGAACCCGGAACCTTTGGATCAGCAGTCAGATACCTAACCAACTGAGCCACAAAGGCCGACAAAATAATGAATGAATTCAAGTAGATATTTATTTCTTATCAATACATTCTCAGCTGAGATAGACATATTAAACGCGAAATATAGATTTAGACATGATGTTCTGAAGGTGATGCGCAACCAATATCCCTCTATCCTGTCCTCCTAGTCTCTCTTCTCTCCTTTCTCTTCCCTTCCCTAGTTGTTGTTTATATGTGTATTTGTATGTATGTGTGTGCGTGTATGGGTTTGTGATAGTGTGTATGAGTGTGTGTGTGTGAGGGTGTGTATGAAGGTGTGTGTATGAATGTCTTTGGCTTGTAACTGTAAATGAACTGTATCTTTCCAAAAAAAAAAAATATTAAATAGGTACGGAGACACTGTTGTATAGAGACATGCACTATAAGAGCCATGGAGAGGAGGATTGTTACCTTTCTGATATTTTGTTGGCGGAGAATAGGTACTGTCAGTACCATGGACTGCTGCATGAACAAAATATGTGTCCATATTTATACTTTATGAACTGCATATAAAGGATTGTATGTCAACTATCAGTCTGCAGAGAATGATTCAGAATTTTGGACACATTGCTAGAAGTGTCCCAAGTAATCCCGAGAGCCAAACTATCACGCCATTTCCACGCATGACTCCTCTTTCTTGACATACATTTCTTCATTCAGATCCATGCATCGTCTCGTATACGCTCTTTTATTATTCTTACTTTTATTATTCTTACTTTTATTATTCTTACTTTTATTATTCTTACTTTTATTATTCTTACTTTTAACGACTCAATCTTTCAAAATTCCATTTATGTGATCGTGCCAATTTTTCCTCTACTTTTTGGTCATCGTTTATCAGCCTTTTATTTATTTTTTCTCAGACGGTCATCACTCATTCTTTCAATGTGACCAAACTACCTTAAAGCATTTATTTCCATCTTACTTAAAGGGGGGACTGCTGCCAACGTACCTATTTTTTCAATTTGAATTTGCGTCATTACTACAAAACGAATCATTTTGAAAATAATAACCTAGTTAGTTTGAATATTAATAAATAAAAATATGACTTATTTTTTTAATTATGTTCTGTATTTATTCTTGTAGGAAAATAATAAGCATACCCCAATTTTTGACATTTATCTTAAATTTCCAAAAAACTATATTTTTTTATAAATTAAAGATCAAATTTTCTGGAAAAATACGATGTAACGTTGCATTAATGCATCAGGTTAAGTTAATAAACCAAAAAAACTTATATTTCGCAATGGCGCTGAATGGAAAATAAATGTTTTTTAGGTTTATTTTCTAAACCTGAAGCATTAATGCAACGTCACATCGTATTTTTCTAGATATTTTTGTCTTCTTTAATTTAAAAAAAAATATGTTGAACTACGCCTTATATTTTATTAAAAATATAAGATAAACGTTGAAAATCGGGGTATGCCATTATTTTTCTACAAGAATTTATACAGAACATTATCAAAAAGTAAAGATACATTTTTCTTTATGAATACCCAAACTATCTAAATTATTTTTTTCAAAACGATTTGATAAGAAATAATGATGGTATATCAAATTGAAAAATAGGTTCGTTGGCAGCAGTCCCCCCCCCTTAAGATATCTCTCTTTCAATCATACATTCTCGTCTAATATCCTCATTTCTTATTATATATTACATCGTTTTACCACTGATTCATCTTAGTGACCACCCGTGTTTATTCTTCTTTAATGCGTCTTTTGCCATGTTCATGTCACTCTTTGCTTGCTTCGAAATAACCTCGAGAAACTCGTCGTTATGGGAAGCGTGGACGGTAAAAGATCCAGAGATCGCTCACCGACCCGATTAGTGATGAGCAAATGCAAGATCAAGACCTGTGTGATCTTGGTCATAGTCTTGCACAACCAGTTTTGATCTTGCATACTCGATCGAGTCGTGGTCTAGCAACTTTTCAAAAAAAAAATTCAGTGATAGCAAATAAATATTGCATAAAACATAAATTTAAAGCATTCTATCGATAGTAACTACGCAGTCAATTACTTACGTTTTATTCAAAAATTAATAATTTTCTAAAATTTTACAAATACCAACTGTTTGTGTTATTTGAAAAAATAAATTGATAACATGATTTCCTATTTATTTTCTAAACCCAATTTTGCTTTTGTAGTTAAGGGAACATATGTTAATTTGCTTTTGTAGTTAAGGGTGATAGCTTAGCGGTAATGTCGTCGCCTCACATGCTTGAGGTCGACGGTTCGAATCCGGGCGGGGCACGCACCTCTGGATTTTTAAAAAATCTATGTGCGAATTTATATCACTAGCTATGTGTAGCCATGATCCAATTTGTCTGGTTCCCCTTTCTAAGGGTTACGAAGGTCATATGGCAGTCGTTTCAATGTAATAACCAGACTAGCCAATTCCAGGATCATGGTCAAAGCATACCCCGAAAGAAACGGGACAAAAACGCTAAGGGGGGGGAAAGAAGTTAAGGGAACATATGAGATACTATGTTTATTTTTTTCTTGTTACAAAGACATTATAATTTTAGAAAAATCTTGCAAAAAATTAAGAAATATAATACTAGGTATATTATCGCTGCGTAATTCAGCTGAATTGTAGGAGATTATTCAAGCATGTAAAGTAATATTTTAGACCATTTTGAATGTTTTAACAGGTGGAATCATACATAAGAAATGTTCCGAATTTCAATCAGCTTTAAGTTAATGTATGTAGGTACATTTTGTATGTATATAATATCTATATGAAGTCGATTGAATTTATAGTTCGGATACCTTATACAAAATGCATAATCCTAGGAAAAGCAAACTAAAATATATATATTCCATTCAATTTATGCTTTATTTAATATTAATAATAAAGGGGAATTTTTATGTACATAATAGGCATAGTATGTTTAAGAACCAATTATATGTTGTATAAGGATGTAGAAAACGTAATGTAACTCGCTCTCACGAGTCACAATGATTGAGTATTAAAAGTCTTAAACTTACCTATAGCACATATCGCTAATATAAATTAGTAGAACGTCTCTCAAGATACCATGATTTATATTTAACATTTATATTTTAATATGCGCCATTTTTAAAATGATAATAAAATTCTTCAAAATCAAGTTGTGTCAACAAAATAAAAAAATCACTTTTATTTTTTTTTAACTTTTCGCAGAACATGACCGCTCCTTGACAAGAGGACAATATTCAATATTTTCAATTGCGATGTCAACTGTCCTCATAGATAAGAAATAGGTTTTATTTTGTTTTTCGTAATGAACAGTTATCAAAGGATCAAATTCTTTATTTTTAATAAGTGGTGCCCAGCAGGCTCGAGAATAGGTCCATGATATTGAGGCCACATTAGAATGAATACCTACTTTTTTAAGTTTAGAGGAAGTTCTTGAAACATCTCTGCGTGACTTCCTGACATAGTAATTGATTGCTCTCTGAGGCTTTTCCCGTCCAAAATCGTTCATGGTTTGTCAACTTTTCAAAGCTTATTTTAAATACGAAGTACTCGTTTGTTTATGGGTTTCGTCAGTGTGTAATAAGTAACTAACTTCTCCATTCTTTAAGATCCCATTTGTGTGTTCGTTCCACGGCTGACCTCAACTTCTTGATACTCTCGTATCAGTCTTGTAAATATTAGATGCATTTTACTTTAATTGAATTGTTTTCATCTTTAGTAGAGAACGAATGGCTAGAAGAAGTAACAAGAA
This sequence comes from Molanna angustata, assembly GCA_963576475.1. Taxonomy (NCBI): domain Eukaryota; kingdom Metazoa; phylum Arthropoda; class Insecta; order Trichoptera; family Molannidae; genus Molanna; species Molanna angustata. The sequence goes on from OY754977.1 coordinate 34,887,359, forward strand.
TATGTAGGTATATATGATATTAAAAGAAGAGTTATAGTAAGTAATAGAATAAACTGAGCACTTAGACCAGTGATGTTTAACTTCTCAAAGGACGCCAAAACTGCCGTACATAATGCGAATGTAGTGCTTCGATTGTACTTTGACGTATGCCAGTGAAACATGAACGTGGCAAAAGACGCATGAAAGTAGAATAAATGCTGCAGAAATGATCAAATAATAAATGAGAATATAAGATAAAGAAGGATGTTATAAGTGAAATGAAATTGGATGACCTCGGATGGTTTGGGCACATTGAAAGAACAAACGATGGGTTGACCAAAAAAAAATAAACATGGGTGTAAGAGATGGAGTGAATAGCAGGGGCCGCCCCAAAAAGGGATGGCATGACCATGTGAATAATATTTTGAAAGAAGGAAACAAAAGAAGCTTGAACAACAACGAGCATGAATGAGATAATTCTTGGATGTAAAGGAATCCTGGAATATGTACAAAAATAGAGGAGTATGGCATTCGGTTCTCTCTGCTTTCTCCGTAAGGGACATGGCGTGATGGTATGTATATAATTCTTTTCTTATACTACTTCTTCCATATTTGTTTTGGGGTCGGCTCTCCTAATTTTTTCCTCCAAGTCTCTCTATCTTGCACCATCGCTATTGTTTCCATTAGTGCCTTTCTCAACTCCATCTCCATACTATTCCCAACATGTGAGTTTGCGTCAACCTCTACCTCCGCAAATGCTTTATTTTAATCAGCATTTACAACAACATTATTACTAGTAACACATGTACCTAACTCATGAGATCAAACTGTCGATGTCGATAGGATGTATAATTGAAGAATACGTACCAAACTATAAACACATGAACGCTAATTAATAAATATGTTATGATATTATATTTTTAATATTTTAAGATATATTACTCGTATCTTGGCTTGAAACTTTGTCGAAATGTTAAGAGAACAAAGTTCTCTTGAATAAATCGACAGTTGGATTATTGACAAAAGTATTTTTTACTCCTCACTAACCCATGGAGATTATAGTGGGGAGGTATGATTTCGCAATTTTTAAGGCTATTTTTTTATTGCAGATTATTAACGAGAATCATGCTGAGATTGTATTCTGAATGTTTCATTACAATGTATCTATGTGTGTGTGTGTGCTATGTGCGTGTTTATTTCACTTCATCGATTATAGACTAAAGTGATCATTCAATTATTTTCAATTTTTTTTAAATTTGTTTATCAGATAGGAATCACTTAGACCCCGTTAGATTTTGAAGGATATCTGAATAGTGCTTCTCATTTTTTTAACTACATATCAAATATTTCAATGTGACCCCAAGCTCAGGAAACTTAAAACTTGAAATTTTTATTTTCAAATTGGTATAAAGGCACATCACATCACATCACAAAGGCACATTATCTAAAATAGTTGACTGGTTTAATATTAACAACTTATTACTTAACCAAAAAAAGACCAAATGTATAAGATTTGTTTTACCAAATGTTAAGGAAGTTGGAGCTAATGTAGTGGTTAAAAATGAAAATCTGGAACTTGTCGATAACACTGTATTTTTAGGAATGACATTAGATAAAAAACTTCAATAGGGTCTCCATATAAGTAAATTGTCGATGAGACTTAGTTCTGCGGCGTACGCGGTCAAAAAGATACGTCTTATCACGGACGTAGATACTGCAAGACTGCAGGCCAAGTCAGTAAAAAAGTCGAGATCCGACAACGTATCGCCGAACTTCTCGCCATGTTTACGCCCGTGATGACAATTCGTAGTCACTAAGCGCTGTCGAGTTCGTAAATGCACCTACTAGTATTTGTCGCCGTTAGGCTGGCTTGCGGTACATTTTTGAATTATCATTTATGGCAATACACAATATTTTCCCCATGATTTGAATAAATGTCAAATTTGTTTACATAAATTTGTTAAATAAATATAATATGGTCATATTTTAAAGCACGAAAGCAAGTTATAATACGATTAAATTAACTTCTTTTGTGTTTATTGAATGTTTTGAGAGTAATTTTAAAAATTATTTTATTTCGATCAATTTATCAAGTGTGATGACAGCAGCGTGTTATATTTTTACTAAAAACTACGCCGAATTTTCTTTTGTTAAGTGTTAAAATACATATGTGATAAAATAGCTTACAAGAATACTTTCTCAAAATGAAAAATTATTTCAAATCTATACTTACGGAAAACATTTACGGACGCATAGAATTATAATGTTATAATTTAAGTACGGACGCATATTTACAATAAATATATAACCATATAAAACTTTTGTTACGCGGTAATTAGCAATAAATGAATTACGCGGAATATTTAAAGGGTTTGAAGAATCTCTTAGACGGCGTCGTTTAACCCGTTTATATAATTATTCTCAAAATAAATATGAAATTCGGCATTGTTCGCGTAAAAAATGACATTTGATTCAACATGGCGGCGTTAGATCTTGTCTCTGGCCTCGATGTCGACCCAATCTCGCCGTCAAATAAGTGGGCGAGAACGATTCGACAAGTTATCTGCTTAGTGACTACCAAAACTGTCAAAATATCGACTAGTCGATATTTTGACAGTTAATCTCGACATTTATCGGTCGAGATCTACTTACAGACTTAGCCTGCTGGTATACTTCAGCTACTTCCATAGTGTTGTCATATGGCATATTGCTGTGGGGAAGTGCTGCAGATATAGATACTATATTTGTGTTGGAGAAGAGGGCTGTCCGCGCGGTTTACAATATGAGTCCTAGAGATTCTCTTAAAAGTAAATTTAAAGAAATCAATATAATGACTATGCCTTGCCAATATATTTACGAAAACATTATGTATGCACATAAAAACTTAAAAGTGTATAAAAAAAATTATGATAATCATAATTATAATACCAGAAGTAGGAATAAACTTGTTGTTCCCACTACTAGGCTACATAAAGATTGGCGTCGATTAATTGTTTATTTCATTTAATTTTATATGTCATGTTTTTTTTTCCTTTTCTGCTGATGTATTTGTGACATTGTGATGTATTTTGATAATTTCTCGTGATATAATGTATTTTGATATATTATGCTGATAATATATATTTTTTGATAATGCAATTGACGAGAACAAGCGCTTATTTCAAGCCTATGTTTTATAATATAACAATAAACAATAAACAATCACTCTCATTAAATGACATTGAGGAATTTTCATATTGAAATATTTAAATAAAAAAATAATTTAACAAACTCATTTCATGAAAATGCTAAATATTTTCCCTACAAAATTTGAATACTTTATAGAATGACTTGTTACTGAGGAGTTTAGTGTTGGCCACAAACCAGTTGTTTATTTAATACTTTTGAGTTTCATATTTATTATATTATGGAATCACTTATGTTTTTTTATAAATTATATAATCAATACACTCAAATTATATAATCAATACACTCAAACGGAAAATTTCAATATATGTATGTATAGAAACTGATATAGGGGTACAATCAGTAAACTAAATTGCCCACATGAAGATTGAAACAATTGATATTGAATCCAGATCATACATCCCCCATAATTTACAAATAGATACTCGAAATGCTTAATGATAAGCATTGCAGTGGTAGTGAAAAACGCTTTTTAAACATGGCTACATTCACACATTTTCATAAAATATATTATATCTACATAATTAATCATCCCTTAATTTTTTTAAATAAAAGGTTATTGTTCGTTTGTAACTATAAGATTATATAGTACCTACCCAAAAAATATGAAATGTTTGAAAGAAAAGAAAAAAGTTGGCGAAACAATGAAAAAGTTAAAGTTTATGATGGACTGTGAAATGGAAAATGTCGAGTCACTTTGGTAGTATTTAGTAACGTTTGTGAAGACAGAACCGAATCCAAAATTTTCAACACCCAACGCCCAAAATTAAAAAAAAAAATGGAAAACAAACAGGATTCAATGTTACATGTAAAGAATATAATATGAAATATAAAAAGTATGATTAGTTCATTGTATGAAAATTGGACGAAAAGAAACCGAAAATTTCTTTAATATTACTACTTAATTGATTAAAAAATCTAAATTATATTAACATTAGCCCTTTTTACACCAAACAATATTCCATACTACACTAAAATGTACACTCGAACCTCTGTATCACTTCAACCAACAACTAAACCTTATGAAAATTAACTAACACTATGACGAATAAAAATAATGGAACTGATTTATATAACGCTACTCTGGGACAGTCATAGCCTACAAAATAAAATAAATATATGTATACACTGATGACTTAAACGTAAACTTTTAACTTAATTATAGTATTATACATTTTATTTACTACTTTATCAAGTTATATTTAACCTACCTCTGATAATATTATACTTGTAAAAAAAGATTTCTAATAAACAAATATATTTGCACATAAGATATTGTCTGTATTTTATTTAATATTTTTTTTATGTTCGTAAACTCAAAAGTAACAATCCTAATACTATAATGTAACTGTATCTTCTTCTTCTTCTTCCGCTTTAGTTAGGACTGTGTCCTGTCATTCTCGGAGTCCGTCCGCTCTTGTGAGATGGACGTCCAGCTATCCCTCCATCGGTTGGGTGGTCTTCCAGGTGGTCTGCTATATGTTATCTTCCTATCCACTGCTATCCTCACCACTCGATCCGAACCTGCTCTCCCCACATGATCTCTCCAGAATCGTCTTCCGGCTCTTCCCCATCGCACAACATCTTCGACATCACAGATTCTCCTTATTTCCGAGTTCCTTAATCTGTCACGAAGTGTTACGCCTGCGATGGTTCGTAGAGTCTTCATCTCAGTGGTTCTTAGGAGGCTTTTTGTTCTGGCGATGTCAGCTCTTGTTACTGTATAATACGTGTTATATTTTATATATGTACGCATGCGAGATAGATTATGGATGAATGTAATTGTGGTAGGTATGTACTATTTATCAAATTGTTGTTAAATGTGTGTTTTTAAATCCGCTTGAGATTTTTTATTATATCGAATTGTTGTATAAGGAGCAACTCCGTCTAATGTAATTGTTTTGTGAGTAGATTGTGTAACTTTAGTCGACATAAAAAAAAACTAAGAACTGATATTGCGTGATGAGCAGTATAAATTTAATATAGAAAATAAGTAGGTGAATCTACACGCTTGTAAATAATTTTGTGAAGGAACAACATGTCAATTATATGTATTTGTTTGTCTGCAGCTAGATTACAAATATAATGGTATTTAGCAGATTGCCGGTAATTGGAGAATTTTAATTTACCACAATAATCTAAATGTTTCAGGAATTCTACATATCATATCTTGATTCACATCCCAATTTATTATCCCAATTCACATCACATAATATTTAATTTATTCACATTTTCATGAATTTATTGATTGTATAAAGCTAAACCATGCAAATCTTAAATACCACTCAATATCTTTTGAACCTATATTTTTATATGGTGCTTTGGAAACCATTTTATATTCAATATTATGACCTTAGCTGCTGTCTTGGCCTCCCTCCGGGCCACAAACTGGATTGGCGCACCTGGAAGTCGCTTAACAGATTGAGAAAGAACGTCGACAGAACTAAGGACAGCCTGAAAACATGGGGGATCCTAACGGATTATCACTGGCTCTCGTGTGGGTGCGGCGTGCCGCAGACCACAGGCCACCTGCTCATACGATGACCTGCTACGCTGTAGCAGCGCAGCTGTCGATGCTGTCAAGTATTGGTCGAAGAGATTTTGATTGTTGCTGACACGAGAGAAAATGTTTTTTAACTGGCTGAGAGTGGTGACCCCAGACTTTTCTATTATCATTGTTATCGAGTGTCCCTTAAGAGCCGGGCGATCAAAAGTACAAAGACGAAATAACATCTCACGTAGGTAGTTCTGCAATGAGGTTCATCATGAAAGTATTGCCTGTTTAGGTGAGACGAGATAGGAAAAAAGTTTGTCACTCTTCCATTTATAACGTATAGCACTCGCACACCTCTCGCTGGTTACCGTATCTACGTGACCATTTAGCAACTTCGGTCAAACCTTCGGCTTAAGGAGCATACTGAAGAGGTCCATTTGGGCTAAAGCGACATCGAAGAAGAATGAGTTTCGTCTCTGAGTACCTAAAGTCAAAAAATAAAATTTGTCTATTATAAACAATATCACCATAACAATGTTTCACGTTAAGTATAGTTTATTTATAAATCAGGTTACCAATATTCTGTGTCTGTCATGTCAAATATATTTGCTTTCTCACGCGATAAAAACTTTCCTTACTCATTCAAGGCCTATATACATAACTTCTTGTAACAATGTACCTTAATATTCATCACGCCATTTATATTTAAGAGACAGCGAGAAACAAACGTCATACAAATTTTACTTCATCCATACACCGATTCCAATAGAAGTTTTTTTTTAAATCTCATAGAGCAAGAGGAAAGTGACGTCATAGTACAAAAGCTGATTTTTAAACGATTAGGAACTATATACATTATACATAGAGCAATGGAAGCTTTCGCAGAAAACAGCCTTCGAATTCTGAAAAATTACTATTTTAACGCGTCAGTATGTAGCGTGATTTATTTTTATATTTACTGCGGAAGGTTATTAAAAATCACTTTGGTTGGTGAAACCCCCTACAGACACATTTAAGTATAATAAATTGCTATCGGTTTTGTGCATTACACAAAGCGGTTCACAGGCGTGGTGTCATTACCATAACTTGACTCTGTCTTTAAACGATTGAATTTCAAAGGTGTCTGTGAATAGGTATGTCCTTGAAACAAGTAGGTACATATTACATAACATAACATCCTAATACGTTTTCTTAATAAAACATTAATTCTCGGGCTATATTGAACGAAATCGCACGAGGCAGGATTCATACTCGCGACCACTGTATAAATAGCCCAGCGCGCTATCCGGTCTGCCACCACACGTCTACGTACCTACATAAATCTATATTAATAATGTTAGAAAGTACACGTGCAGCTTACTAGTGAGATATATAATAAAATATGAAACAATGTTATAATAGATGTTTGTTTTCAAGGTACATAATATTTATTAATTTATCTATTTATTTATTAATTTATCTATTCATTTATTTATTTATAAATTACTTTACTATTTATTTATTTATGTATTTATTTAACTATTTCTTCATTACTTTTATCAATTAAGTATTTAATTAATTTATTTGTTTAACTGTTTATTCATTCACTCTTTTATTTTTCCACAATCTGCCACAACTTCCGATATTTATCGTCATAGATCCAGATTGCTTACATATATTAAAAATATTGTGTCTACCGGGAATCGAATCCAAGACCTTTGGATCAGTAGTCAGATACCTAGCAATTGAGCTATGAAGGCCGACAGGATTTATTGTATACTAAGCTGTAATTAGCTACATAATAATTTATACGCGATTCTCTATTGTTGAATATTGTTGTGAAGTTTCAGTCCAATGAAAACCTCTTATATACATATTATTATGTACATAGTAATAAAATGATTGTCTTTGATACGCAGTTTCGATAAGCACTTGTCATATATGTTTATTTCTTGATTGTTTCTTACGATAATATTCTCTGTCTTCATACAAACATATTGTTAGCATGACAATTATGTTATTTCCTTGTGATATAGGTATAATAATATAACTGATCGTGAGTTTGAATTCAACAAAATAAATCACCAAATTCCCCTCAACTCATGTTGTACATTCAAAATTTCCGTATAAACATACATTTAAATAATACATTGTGTATAATACATTCATAATATTAATATACATGTTATATTAACTAAGCAATTTTCTATGTATTTTTTTTAAATGAATATGTCTTTGTTAAACAAGTACATATACATCTTCCTACGTTCCCTAGAATAAGCATAAATGCTTGTGCTATAGGTAAACGAACTCGGTCGAGGCAGGATTCGAACTCGCGACCACTGGATTACTAGCCCAGCACGCAAACCGCTCTGCCATCGACCCATATTTATTACTACAAAATGATTATATAGAACAATTTTCAGAAATAATGATAAGAAATTTATTGTTCACTTTATATCCCTTAGACCTTCGGTACATATTATAAATACTAAATATTATTTATCCTGTATTGCCCACGCATTGATATTACATATTAGAAATTTTTATTTTTTTTCCTATGATAATTATTTTGAAAGGATTAAATGTACAATTTGAACTTTTTAAAAATACTAATACTGCAGATACCACGTTTGCCATTTTGTTAAAAATTTATACAAGTAACATAAAAATACTAATACTGCAGATACCACGTTTGCCATTTTGTTAAAAAATAATACAAGTAACATAAAAATACTAATACTGCAGATACCACGTTTGCCATTTTGTTAAAAAATAATACAAGTAACATAAAAATACTAATACTGCAGATACCACGTTTGCCATTTTGTTAAAAATTTATACAAGTAACATAAAAATACTAATACTGCAGATACCACGTTTGCCATTTTGTTAAAAAATAATACAAGTAACATAAAAATACTAATACTGCAGATACCACGTTTGCCATTTTGTTAAAAATTTATACAAGTAACATAAAAATACTAATACTGCAGATACCACGTTTGCCATTTTGTTAAAAATTTATACAAGTAACATAAAAATACTAATACTGCAGATACCACGTTTGCCATTTTGTTAAAAATTTATACAAGTAACATAAAAATACTAATACTGCAGATACCACGTTTGCCATTTTGTTAAAAATTTATACAAGTAACATAAAAATACTAATACTGCAGATACCACGTTTGCCATTTTGTTAAAAATTTATACAAGTAACATAAAAATACTAATACTGCAGATACCACGTTTGCCATTTTGTTAAAAAATAATACAAGTAACATAAAAATACTAATACTGCAGATACCACGTTTGCCATTTTGTTAAAAATTTATACAAGTAACATAAAAATACTAATACTGCAGATACCACGTTTGCCATTTTGTTAAAAAATAATACAAGTAACATAAAAATACTAATACTGCAGATACCACGTTTGCCATTTTGTTAAAAATTTATACAAGTAACATAAAAATACTAATACTGCAGATACCACGTTTGCCATTTTGTTAAAAAATAATACAAGTAACATAAAAATACTAATACTGCAGATACCACGTTTGCCATTTTGTTAAAAATTTATACAAGTAACATAAAAATACTAATACTGCAGATACCACGTTTGCCATTTTGTTAAAAATTTATACAAGTAACATAAAAATACTAATACTGCAGATACCACGTTTGCCATTTTGTTAAAAATTTATACAAGTAACATAAAAATACTAATACTGCAGATACCACGTTTGCCATTTTGTTAAAAATTTATACAAGTAACATAAAAATACTAATACTGCAGATACCACGTTTGCCATTTTGTTAAAAATTTATACAAGTAACATAAAAATACTAATACTGCAGATACCACGTTTGCCATTTTGTTAAAAAATAATACAAGTAACATAAAAATACTAATACTGCAGATACCACGTTTGCCATTTTGTTAAAAATTTATACAAGTAACATAAAAAATACATATTATCAATCCCATCACGCCATTTCCCTATTTGAAGTAGGCAGAGAGAACCGAACGCCAGACTCCTCTCTCTTGACTCTTTACATAAGTTTCTAGCTTCATTGACGTTCATGTATGTTCGCATACACGGTCTTCTGTTATTCTTACTCGTACTTAAATAAATAAAACACCACGCTTGGCATACCTACATCAGAAAAAGTGGGCTGATGATTTTGTCCTCGTCGCTGGAAGGATGGGTCCAAAAAAAAAACGAAAAAATTCCAGGCCTTCATCCAGGAGTGGAGAGATAGCTGAAGGAAGAAGGAAAATAAGTATTTTTATACGAGCAACTTCAATATTACCATAATTCCCGGGAAAGTTTTTAAACAGAAAAATAAGTCGGTGTTGAGAACAATTTCGCAATCGAATTTTTTTTTACAATGGTCAGACAATGCTTTATATATTATATTTGGGGAATATAACAATCGTCTTGGGTCCTGAAACCGAATTTAATTTGCGTCCTTTTCTTCTCAACACAATTCTTTTTTTACTTACCTCACTTTTCCCACCTTTTCACAAACTTCTTCGACTGTTTGACTTGTCTAACTTTATGAATACACACAAACAATTCTAGTAAATATTTTCCTTCTTGTGAAGAATGAAGGTTACAAATTATTTTACGTCAGTCGATGTACCATAATAATTTGTTAAAATAAAAAGTATTCGTAATTATAGTTTTTTATATTCCTCACTAACACCAAGCGGATATACTGGGCAATAATGAATTCTCAATTTTTGAAGTTATTTTTTTTTATTGCAAATTTTCAACAAGTATCATGCTGAAATTGCATTCTGAAAGTTACAGTTTTATATAGTAACGGACAGTTTGGTCTGACTGCGTATCCAGTCATTCCTCTTCCTATCTTCTAGTATTATGGCCAACATTATCCTTTCCATTTTTCTTTGCGCTACACGCAGCTTGATGGCAGACAATTTGGTTAAGGTCGTAGTTTCCATGCCATACATGAAATCGGGCAGAACGCACTGCTCAAACACCCTTGACTTCAGCGAATTCGGTATGGGGCTACGAAAAGTGTTATCGAGTTTCCCAAAGACCGCCCATGCGAGTAAATATTCATACTCACCTTATATTTAGAAATTCGCTTATAAATTGTGTGATTATAAATCTCCACTTTTAGGTTATAATGAAGAGTAACAACTCATGCGTTATTTTATCCATAGGCTTTTGTGCAAAAAATGGGTTTCCATATCCGATCAAAATTATTGAAATTCTTCAAGTCAGCAATGTTTCAGCGCACGCTGAAATGTATTAGTCTTCTGTACTGGAGAGTTGGGTAAAGAGAATTTTCATTAGTGAAAAATTGTATTTCAAGGGATGTGAAAGTGAAAATGGAAATTCTCCCGGAGTTGAGAATTATATAAAAATTCCTTTGATGGTATGAATGAATCATTAATTACTTCATTTGTTACTTTCTTCAGATGAAAGACTCCATCTACATTACATTGTCCATTGTAAATAGAATCTTAAAATTAAATACTTTACAAAACAAAGATTCCTCGCAATCTTTTGGGATTCTGTCCTAACTTAAAATTTATGTAATAATTAGGTTAAAGTACCTACTGCCACCAAAATACATTCAAAGACTGTGTAAGAGATGAGAACTCTCTAGGAGGCGTCTCTCACTCAGATGGTCTGGAACATACAGCAACAACTGTTTAAGAGAAATGTAGTCAGTCTGATTGATTTTACTAAGTGGAATGCATTGCCTTCAGATGTCCGCAGTGCTTTAAGGCCCTTGTATATCTTGGGTATACGGATGTACCCTAAAATGTACACTAAATTACCTTTTAATGTATGAAACACCAAAAAATATTGTATATCACCTGATATGTGACATACATTTTATCGTGCAAAAAGGTAAAAATTAGAGGTTTTTTTAAATAGCAAGAATAGTTATTAAAATACTAGTTGCATGTAACACATGAGATCCAACTGTCGATAGCGATAGTATGTATAGTTGAAAGATAAGTACCAAACTATAAACCCAAAAATACAAATTATTTAATATTTTAAGATATTTGGTTTTCTATACAACACATGTACCTACTGTACCTAGGTATGTATGTCAAGATAGGATAGTATGGAGGTCAGTCCTTTGATCCGACCTAGAATATTAAAACAGCATGATGGTATGTATGTATGTTTGGAGATTAGTATCAAACTATTAAGTCTTCTTAGATATTGTGTGTAGGCGACTGCCATACAAATAATTGTATGAAGCAATGTCGTCACTAAATTCAATTTTTATAAAAATTGTTAAAAAAATTGAGATGTGCTAATACATCGACAGTTGGATTATCATAATAAAAAACTCAGCCGGTATATTTCTATATTTTTTTTCGATAGAAGTAAAAATCTACTTCATTGGCTTTGTAGTTTTTAAGTTACATACAACAAAAAATAAAAAAGGTTTTTTCAAAAAAAATCAAAATTCAAAAAACTCGTGCAATAGAATGAAGATGTAAATGCAAACTGTTCTTTATTTCAAAGACGTATCTTTTAAGGGTTCTGGAGAAATTATTTTCAAAATATACTATATAGCCTACTACTATATATACTATATAGTCTCTTAACTGCCTATATTTCCAAAGTTTTAAAAAATATCGAAAAAAACCGAAACACCCCAACTAGATAATTTAATTTGCTATAAAATATATAAGCATCGTAGTATTACATCTCAATTTTTTTTTACAATTTTTATAAAAAGTGAATTTAGTGACAATATCGCTTCATACAATTTGTATGGCAGTCGCCTACTCACAATATCTAAGAAGACTCAATAATTTGATACTTAATCTCCAAACATACATACATACCATCATGCTCTTTTCATATTCTGCGTAGGAAAAACAGACTGACTTCCTTACTATACTATCCTTATTTATTTCATAAATTTCCCATAAATGACAGATATCTAACCTTATATACAGACCTCACTGAGGTTAGAATTCCTATGCCAAAAACGATGTTGAGCTACAACTACAAGGAGATGAACATGTTGATAAAAAAAATAATCAAACTTAACGACATTTAAAATCGAGCAATGTACACAAAATTTATTTAAAATAAATGCATACACAATAGTAACATTTTACTATTCAAATTTGGAGAATTTAAACAAGAAAATTATTATGGAAGAGAACACATTTTTACGGACGAAGAACTATAAAAAATGAGTGGTTAATACATATCAAAATAAAATGATAGTTGAAATACTTAGGGTCGTATTATTGGAGTTATTTAAGAATAATGTAAGAAAAGATTGAGGTCCCATAAGTAGTAATCTCACAGAACCTTTTTCTTATATTTTTCTCAAATTACTCTTGTTATACTTCCCTTAGATTGAATAATATTAATCAACATTTTGTCGTTTGAAGGAATTAGATATCAGTGCGTAAAAAAAAAATTTGCACACCTTTATGAAATCAAAGTATTTTTACTAAAATCTTAGAGACGAATATTAAGGGAAAACCGAGAAAACAAAGCATCTACGGGGCTTACGACCTGTCATCGGCTGGTTTACGTGATCACTTTTTGAGCTTGCGCAACTTTCACCAATAATGCCTTTTTATTTAGTTCCCTTTCAATCCAATTTTTTGAAAGTTGTATATATGATGTTGTAATCATGGATGTTGTTGTTCTTGAAATGAAGAAAATAATAGTAAACAGTGAAAACCCACAGTTCTTATACATGAGGTTAGTAGATGTTGCCCCTGAACTGACCTAAGCAGCCAATGAAATCTAAAATCCAATGATTGTGTATGTGCCACTATAAAAAAATCCATAGACACAAAAATATATACATTCGATAGCACAGAAAACAGTTTTGTTTTGTAGACTAATACAGGACTATGTTATGTATGTAGATAAATTATGAACAGTTTAGAGAATGTGGTAAAGTTATTAAACACACATAATAGTTAAATTAAATAAAAAACAACTTTGCGTACACTATTACAATTATAACTTTTATTCAATTGATTAAAAATTCCTCTACCTGTTACGAGAACAACGTTTCCTTTCTCAGGAGGATAAAAAGTATACTTTGTATCTTCCATAGTATATGTACAAAGTATACTTTGTATCCTCCTGAGGAAAGGAACTTTGTTCTCGTAACATGTAGAGGAATTTTTATTCAATTGAATAAATGTTATAATTGTAATGGAGCACAAAAAGTTGTTTTATTTCATTTAATTAATTGCAAAATGATACCACAAAGTAAAAAACAATCGTTTGTGGATGATGTGACACTTTTATTTTCAAGAAAGGAATGTATGGCAAACGATTCTGTATGTCTACCCCGAATATGATAATTATGTGATAAGTACATATATTTTATAAAAGCATTTAATTCTTTTGAGAGCCTTAAATATGCTTCAGAGAGGCTCAATTCAGCCAAGACGTGTGCCGTTAGTCGCTAGCTTGTCATACATAATATTTCCTATACATGACGAGTCATTCTCCTCCCATTGTAACCCAAAGAAGGGATACACCTACGTGTAATAAGAAAGGAAACATGGTGTGGGGGGGCGAATAAAGGAGGGTTGGTACAGAGGGGATACAAGGGGATACATTTGTAACTGTCAGTGACTGATGACAGACCCATCTTATGATGGCTTAATCCACGCCAGTTTGTATTTGGGTTATCTCCATATTTAATTATTTGTATCGGAGATGATATTAAATAAATTACATTCTATTAAAATCTATTTGTTGGGAAGTTCATTTAATCTAAACCCTATTATAATGTCCCTTTTAGATAAACCTACGCATATTTTAATTAGAAATATTGAAACAATACATACATAATAAACTAGATCAGTCTTTCTCAAAGTGGGCGATAACGCCCCCTTGTGGGCGTTGGAGACCTAGAGGGGGGCGTTAAGGGGCACAGAAAAAAAATGGGGGGCGTTGGCGTGGTGTAGGGGGGCGATAGTTGATTTGTAATTTCACTTACTTTATTTTTTAAATTTCACGAAAATCAAAACCTACCTACTACTCAATATCAAATAATTAGTTTATATTTCTATCCTGTATGATACCTACTGATGTTTTTGAGTAAAATCGAACCTGATATCAATAAACTTGTTTAAAATCATCAAATTCATCCATCTGATTAGATTAGTTTTCAAACTAAAATTGATTACCAATCTATATTGTTTCTTTTAATTTGATTAAAATATTATATTCTTAATATTATAAAGTAGCGTTTTAATTGCTCTCACTCGTAAAAAATTCTAGTTTAGAATGTAAGTATAAACACCAGAACCGACTAACTTAGCACACTATAACTAAATTAATTAAAGTAATGAAATTGTGGTTTTTAAATTTTAAGAGTGTATAATACCCATTCTGAATATAGTGCCTTTTTAGGTGAGACTAGACTGGTGTGTGGGTATACACAGATATGTTGTGCTCCCTTTTATAAGGCAATGCACACCCGCACACCTTTCGCTGGTTACCCCACATTGTGGGATATGCCGTTATGGTATGAATGAAAGAGTGTATAAAAAATTGGGGGCGCTGAAAAATAATTGATTTTCAAAGGGGGCGGTAAAAGAATTAAGTTTGATAATCTCTGAACTAGATAATACACTAGACAATAACATAAAGAAAACACCACATCACAATTCCTTTATAATTCTTACAAAAAAATGGCTGATTTCTTCGGGCAGGCTATGCTAAGGGGGTTATCCACCCTTAACGTCTGACTTATTTACTTTTACTTTTATTTCCTATATTTCATTTCTATTATTTCATCTAATTTTTTTAAAACTACTTGAATGTATCATTTTGTACCTTATATATTATGTGTCCTCTATGTGTAAATAATTTGTATACCCTATTGTGTAAAAGCAACAGCCCCAAAACAGGTCTTGCCAAGTGGGGCATTACTTAACCTAAATATGTAAAAATGTTTGTGTATTAACAATAAATAAATAAATAATAAATACCTTCTTTCTATATTTTTTATAATTAATCGACGTGCGTTTTACTGTTTTTATCTGGAAATGTATTTTTTACGGCTATGATTGATTAAATAATGACATTAAAAACAATAAAGTACTACCAACAAATAAAACACTTCCTCAAAAAAATAGCAGGTCTATACGTAAATTGTAAATCATTTAATATACCAAATAAAATGCACCGAATGAACCGATTAATTTATCAATTAGGAATAATTCATCCATCCAGATACTTGACATATCAAAGGATTTGAGGAGGTCGCTTTACTATCTATCAACACTCATTATTTCATGAGTGTTGATAGATAGTAAACATAGATTGTACAATCATGATAGATAGACGTACAAACGTCCAAAAGGATTGTACGGCGACCAGTCGTCAAACTTTTTAAGCTGCCCAATTAGTAGGCAACGATGACATAGTTAGTAAGTTAGTTGTAATTTGTTAATTATTCATGATAATTTTTGTGTTTAGTTTTACCAACATTTTTTTGTTTTTTTTTTGTTCTTTTCTGGCCCAGGTTCTGAAATTAATATTTCAGGAGCCGGGGTATGTTGGGTCATTTTGATAATACCTACCTACTATTGTGGGTGTAGGTGGTTTTTTTTTTGTTACATATTTCATTCGATTTCAAACATCAGTGGGAGCAACATCAGTTGCCATTTTTTTTCGCATTGTTACATCAGTAACCATTTATAATTTGTTTAAAAAAGTTCTCATTCATTTTGAACCATATTTGTATCATTAGAAATCTGTGATAGTGAATTTGGGTGTAAGTTCGCAAAAAGAAGCCTATCCTAATTTCTCTTCCAACTCCAATTCCCGAATTCCTTTCTCCAAGGCTTCGGTGGATTGGGATCTGCAAGAAGGGTAAGTGCTACCAAACTGTAGTTCTGATTTGTCCATAGTGTTGAGTCATTTATTTGCAATACAGTCCACCATTTAACCATAGAATAATAATAAAACTATAGAATACTCATTCCCATACAATACCTCGCTGAAAAAGTGAAGCCGTTTTATTGGCCGGCTCGTGTCAATATATGTATGACTCTGCTATAATTTAGCAAGTAATTTTGCTATTTTGCTAACTATTCCGTAAATAATTTTGCAAGCAGTTAAAAATTCCCTATTTGGAGAACGTATCACGCAGACGGCAAAATGATTACTGAATGCTCGTAGCAAAATGTTGACCAAATTAGTCAACATAAATCAGTCTCATTTACTGCAGGCTAAAGAGTATTCTATACTATTATAATTCTATGCATTTAACATACATATTTATTTTATTTATTTTATTTAAGACTAGCTTTTATGTCCCGCCGTTGGCCAAGAATGTAAAATTGTGAAGGAAAAAGCAATCGTTTTTATAATATTGTCACCCAATTATTTTGCAAAATCGGACTATGAAAAGTGGTTTGAAATATGATTGAATTTGATTGTAAAATGTTCAAGTGATGGCCACAACCCATTATTTTTTATATATTGCTATAAAGTGTGAATGAAGTATAATATACAATTTCTTCACTATTCGAAATGGTTTTAAATATGACTGTTTATCAACATTGTAAAGAGATTGGTTTGGCCACAACCCCCATTTTTAAATATTATCATCGAAAACAAATTGTAATATGTACTTACCTATTGAATATTTAGTAATTTTGGATGTTGGGATGTGGTTAAAATTTGATTAAACAAATGTACTAAAAAGATCCAGTGTTGGTCACATCCCATTCGTTTTATATTTTTTCATCAAGTGTGCATTATATTTTTGCACAATTAGACTGATGAACTTAAAATTGACACAAAAGTCTACATTAATGAAGAAGAAGAAGACTTAAACTATGGCAAATAATTTGAATATAAACGTTGTGAAGAATTCAGTAATGGCCACAGCTCCCTTTCTTTAAATATTGTCAACGAAATCAAATATATTATGTAGGTGTAAAATTTATTTAAAATAGGATGATATAAATGGTTTAAATTTGATTAAACAAAAGTATTGAAAAGATTCTAGTGCAGGTTACATCTTCACATCCCACATCCCATTCGTTTTTACATATGTATTTTCATCAAGTGTGCATATCGTTAATAATATTTCTGCTCAATAGACTATTAGACTTAAAACGAACCCAAAAGTCTAAATAAAAAAGAGAAGAATAAGTATAAGACTATAAGAAATAGTTTGTTTAAAAAATCCCAATGGTCTACATAAAATAAGAAAAAATACATAAAAAAAAGAATTAGACTATTGGAAATAGATTGTATAAAAACTGAGCAAAAGGTCTTCATAAAAGAAGAAGAAGATTAATCTATAGGAAATAGTTTGTATTAAAACTGTCCTTAAAGGTCTACATAAAATTAAGAAGAAAAATAATTAGACTCCAGGAGCCGTCGCTTCAGACCCTTCAGTACCTCCCGTCCCATCAGGCCCTTCAGTACATCCCGTCCCTTCAATCCCTCATCACGTCCCTTCCCATCAGGCCCTTCAGTACCTCCCGTCCCTTCAGGCCCTTTAATACCTCCCGTCCCTTCAGGCCCTTTAGTGCCTCCCTTCCCTTCAATTACATCCCGTCCCTTCATTCGGGTAAGAAAAGTTTAAATCCAGAAACCATCCTGGAAGAACCGCGAAGAGATGTAAGCACCGTCTTCTTTTCCCAGGATACTCCACCTTTATAGGTAAAATGACCAAATACACGATGAAGAAGAAGAAGAAAAAATTTTAAATCCAGAAACCGTCCTGGAAGACCTGCGAAGAGATGGAGGGACAGTCGGACCTTCTTTTCCCAGGATATTCCGCTTTCATTGGTAAAATGACCAAATACACGAAGAAGAAGAAGAATAAGAAAAAAGTTTAAATCCAGAAACCACCTCGGGCACACGCTCGACAATTCGCCAAAGTTTCATTGTAATCGGACATACGGTTTAGGAGCACATCGCTTGCATACATTCATACATTCATAAATAAATAAATAAAATAATTTTCCGATAGGAAATCAGTATATTGTTGATTTGTAAGTAAATAATAATAGGTAGGTACCTACCTACAACAATGTTCTAAATAAATTCGATTCATAACAAATTTTATTTGAATATCAGAATCTTTCCGTTACCATAGTAACCATTCCAATACGTAAAAAATATCAAATGGTTTGAGACATTTTTTGAATATGTAGGTACCTACATACATTGGTTTGTTCGATGCCATAAAAATGAAAATTGTCAGAAAAATCAAATATTATTTACAAATTATGCAATTTTATTATGCCTATATCTTTACTAATAATAAACACATTTTTACAATATATGTCTTAAAACTTGCTGTAATGTCTTGTGTTTCATTTTATTATTTCATAATTACATTTAATTCAAAGGTTTATTATTTTCAAGAACATATTCATTCGGTAGGAAAATGAAATATTGTATGAAAAGATATTAAAATGGCGGCGTTCATGTACAAAACGCTTACATTAAAAATAAGTTAAACATTATAATTATACAAAATATTCACCATGTTTTTCACTCAAACGCTAAGTTATACTTGAAAATATATTTTTTTCGTGTAAATACGTACTTCTAACTTTTAAACTAACAGATATTTGCGTGCAAAATGTACACTTTTTTGACAGATATGACTTGGAAAATTTTGTATGAGAAAAATAATTATTGAAATATTTTTAAAATTCAGCATTTTTATCGCATTATTTTTAGCGTGACACTGCATCAGGTATACAGGTACACGTTCGCACATAAATTAGATTTTTAGATGCTCTTGGTTTTTCAGAAGGCGTGAGACAAACACACACACACACACACATACACACACACAAACACTAACATTTTGATTGCTTTATTACTTTAGATTTGGTACACGGTTAACATACAATATACATAAACATAATATCAATTATAATAATAAATCAACCGTACACACAAAAATCCCACAAGGCATAGCCTGTCTGTGGGTATACCAATTAAAAATATTCAAAATTATTTCGTTAGTAACATTAGTTATTTATAAAAATAAAATATAGCGAATTGCTTAGGCAGGAAACAAGTGAAAAAATATAAAGTATACAAATTATATATGAAAAATATACATACACATATTTATATACGAAACATCAATAAGTTTACATGAATCAGCAGACTGACAGCGGTGCTACCAAATATTATACCCGCATATTGGTTGATAGATTGTACATGTATTCATTATCACCGATTTTTGCATTTATATTATTATTTTTTTCGATAAGTCTAAATCCAATTATTAAAGCAATTAGAAATTTAAATAGTTACAATAAAATGTATATAAAGGTGGGAAATGATCTCTCGAAGGAAATCACAGCCGCAGTCGGCATCAGGCAGGGGGAGAGTTTGAGCCATATTTTGTGTAATGTCATTATGGATGAAATAATTGTAGATGTCAAATCATTGGGGCTGGGTTACACTATGGGAGATAAAAACATTTATATAATATGCTATGCAGATGACGCTGTTCTTACTGCTAATTCCGAAGATGATCTTCAGAGACTTCCATTTTTCCTCTCAACGATTTAATATGAAAATCTCAGTAGACAAAACAAAAAGCATGGTCACCTCAAGGCATCCAGTACGATGCAAACTTGCAATTGAAAATAAAACCATAAAACAAGTGATGCGATTCAACAAGTGACTTGGGTGTCGAAGTGTCCAGCAGCAATAACCTCTTTGACGAAGTCAGAGAGCAAGCAAATAAGGCCGCCGTCGTGGCTGAATGCTTGAAAAATGCTGTATGGAGAAACAGAGACATGCTGAAGGAGATTAAGGTAAGGATCTATAAGACCTGTGTAAGGTCGATCATGACATACGGCATAGAAACAAGAGCTGACGCCGCCAGAACAAAAAACCTCCTAAGAACCACTGAGACTCTACGACCCATCGCAGGCATAAAACTTATTGACAGAGTAAAGAACTCGGAGATAAGAAGAATCTGTGATGTCGAAGATGTTGTGCGATGGGGAAGAACACGAAGACGATTCTGGAAAGATCATGTGGGGAGAGCGGGTTCGTTACTTAAAGCGGTGTATGTATTTTCAATTTTTTTCATCAAATGATTTTGTAATATTACTATAATTTGGAATAGCCATGAATTATAATATATCTTGTCCGTTATGTTAATAATAATAATGAACACTTCCTTGCACCCTGCGAAAGTGGCGAGTTTATTGTCGTATGGCAATTTCTTCCAACCCAGAGAAGTGTTTCCAGTCCAGAGAAGCAATATTTGCATGAGAAATGAATTTAAATAAATTTCTCCTCTGCTGGGGATCGAACCCAGGACGCCCGCACAGAAACTGAACGGCTTACCAACTGTGCCACGGCGCGGCGATCGGTTGAATTAATCAGTCAGTTAATATTGTTTTATCGTAATAAATTGAAATATTGCGCTAATTGCTCTGCCACCACACATCTAATCTAAATGTATAATATTCTGAATGCGCAAGACGTTAGATTGTTTTCGGAAAAGTCAAACATTTCCTACAACTATCGTCTTTTTCTCTTAACTATATCCCAAGTATTTGCTTGATTTACCATGTGATCTGGCGGTTTGCGTTTAACTATCATCTTCTATTATTTATGACTGTCATTATATATTTCACTTAGCGTTCTTTGAAGGGGTGGATTATAGTCCCCATACCAATATTTTTTGTACGATTGAACGTGGTATATCCTCTAGATGCGTAAAACAAAAGTCAATAGATTTTCATACCGCCATCGATTGAAATTACTCAATTATCCAATGAAAATTCTTTAAGATTCCCATGAGATTTTCCTAATGTATTTTTGGATAAGAAATGTTTTTAGATTTTGGTCCAAAACTATCATATTATATTTCAAACGGTTTCGAAACCAACCATGTACATACTAATGGTACTACATGGCTTCTTTCCGAAACCGCTGCTAATACAAAAATGTTCTCGTTAATACAAATCTTCATTGAAATCGATTGGGCAGTTTCGGAGATTAGCGTGTACGAACATTGTGACACGAGATTTTTATATACGTACTAGTGAACCCCCGGCAAACTTCGTATTGCCTGTATAATGAAAAATCGTCCTCCATAACCACCCGTCGCTTCAGACTCTTCAATACCTCCCATCCCTTCAGTGCTTCCCGTCCCTTAAGTACCTCCCGTCCCTTCAGTACCTCCCGTCCCTTCAGTACCTCCCGTCCCTTCAGTACCTTTCGTCCCTTCAGTACCTCCCGACCCTTCAGTACCTCCCGTCCCTTCAGTTACTCCCGTCCCTTCAGTTACTCCCGTCCCTTCAGTTACTCCCGTCCCTTCAGTTACTCCCGTCCCTTCAGTTACTCCCGTCCCTTCAGTTACTCCCGTCCCTTTAGTTACTCCCGTCCCGTCAGTTACTCCCGTCCCTTCAGTTACTCCCGTCCCTTCAGTTACTCCCGTCCCTTCAGTTACTCCCGTCCCTTCAGTTACTCC
The DNA here is from genome assembly GCA_963576475.1 of Molanna angustata. NCBI lineage: Eukaryota > Metazoa > Arthropoda > Insecta > Trichoptera > Molannidae > Molanna > Molanna angustata. The sequence goes on from OY754977.1 coordinate 34,909,485, forward strand.
CGTCCCTTCAGTTACTCCCGTCCCTTCAGTTACTCCCGTCCCTTCAGTTACTCCCGTCCCTTCAGTTACTCCCGTCCCTTCAGTTACTCCCGTCCCTTCAGTTACTCCCGTCCCTTCAGTTACTCCCGTCCCTTCAGTTACTCCCGTCCCTTCAGTTACTCCCGTCCCTTCAGTTACTCCCGTCCCTTCAGTTACTCCCGTCCCTTCAGTTACTCCCGTCCCTTCAGTTACTGCCGTCCCGTCAGGCCTGCCGGTACCTCCCTTCCCTTCATTACCTCTCGTCCCTTAAGTAGGTGAAGAAAAAGTTTAATTCCCGACACAATACTGGGAAGACCTACGAAGAGATGAAAGGACAGTTGGACCTTCTTTTTCCAGGATTCTCCAACTTCATAGGTAAAATGAACAAATACACGATAAAGAAGAAGAAGAAGAAGAAAAAAGTTTGAATCCAGAAACCGTTCTGGAAGACCTGTGAAGGGATGGTAGGACAGTTGCATCTTATTCTCCCAGGAAACTCCACCTTCATAGGTGAAATGACCAAATACACGATAAAGAAGAAGAAGAAGAAAAAAGTTTAAATCCAGAAACTGTCCTGGAAGACCTGCGAAGAGATGGAAGGACAGTTGGAGCTTCTTCTCCCAGAGTATAAGGTCATTTTACCTTCATAGGTAAAATGACCTGATACCCGATGAAGAAGAAGAAGAAGAAAAATTTTTAATCCAGAAACTATCCCGGTCATACGCTCGACAATTCACCAAAGTTTCATTGCAATCGGATGAACGGTTCTCAGGATAGTCCACCTTCATAGGTAAAATGACCTGATACCCGATGAAGAAGAAGAAGAAGAAAAAATTTTAATCCAGAAACTATCCCGGTCATACGCTCGACGATTCACCAAAGTTTCATTGCAATCGGATGAACGGTTTTCAGGATAGTCCACCTTCATAGGTAAAATGACCTGATACCCGATGAAGAAGAAGAAGAAGAAATTTTTTTTTAATTCAGAAACCATCCCGGGCATACGCTCGACAATTCACCAAAGTTTAATTGCAATCGGATGAACGGTTCTCAGGATAGTCCACCTTCAAAGGTAAAATGACCTAATACTCGATGAAGAAGAAGAAGGAGTAAAAATTTTTTGATCCAGAAACCATCCCTGGTATACTCTCGACAGTTCACCAAAGTTTCATCGCAATCGGATGAGCGGTTTAGGAGCGCATTCAACACATACATACAAACATTCAAATTTATAATATAGACTAGTGAACCCCCGGCAAACTTCGTATTGCCTGTATAATTAAAATTCGTCCTCCATAACCACTCGTTGCATCAGACTCTTCAATACCTCCCGTCCCTTCAGTTACTCCCGTCCCTTCAGTTACTCCAGTCCCTTCAGTTACTCCCGTCCCTTCAGTTACTCCCGTCCCTTCAGTTACTCCCGTCCCTTCAGTTACTCCCGTCCCTTCAGTTACTCCCGTCCCTTCAGTTACTCCCGTCCCTTCAGTTACTCCCGTCCCTTCAGTTACTCCCGTCCCTTCAGTTACTCCCGTCCGTTCAGTTACTCCCGTCCCTTCAATTACTCCCGTCCCTTCAGTTACTCCCGTCCCTTCAGTTACTCCCGTCCCTTCAGTTACTCCCGTCCCTTCAGTTACTCCCGTCCCTTCAGTTACTCCCGCCCTTTCAGTTACTCCCGTCCCTTCAGTTACTCCCGTCCCTTCAGTTACTCCCGTCCCTTCAGTTACTCCCGTCCCTTCAGTTACTCCCGTCCCTTCAGTTACTCCCGTCCCTTCAGTTACTCCCGTCCCTTCAGTTACTCCCGCCCTTTCAGTTACTCCCGACCCTTCAGTTACTCCCGTCCCTTCAGTTACTCCCGTCCCTTCAGTTACTCCCGTCCCTTCAGTTACTCCCGTCCCTTCAGTTACTCCCGTCCCTTCAGTTACTCCCGTCCCTTCAGTTACTCCCGTCCCTTCAGTTACTCCCGTCCCTTCAGTTACTCCCGTCCCTTCAGTTACTCCCGTCCCTTCAGTACCTTCCGTCCCTTCAGTTACTCCCGTCCCTTCAGTTACTCCCGTCCCTTCAGTTACTCCCGTCCCTTCAGTTACTCCCGTCCCTTCAGTTACTACCGTCCCTTCAGTTACTCCCGTCCCTTCAGTTACTCCCGTCCCTTCAGTTACTCCCGTCCCTTCAGTTACTCCCGTCCCATCAGTTACTCCCGTCCCTTCAGTTACTCCCGTCCCTTCAGTTACTCCCGTCCCTTCAGTTACTCCCGTCCCTTCAGTTACTCCCGTCCCTTCAGTACCTTCCGTCCCTTCAGTACCTCCCGTCCCTTCAGTTACTCCCGTCCCTTCAGTTACTCCCGTCCCTTCAGTTACTCCCGTCCCTTCAGTTACTCCCGTCCCTTCAGTTACTCCCGTCCCTTCAGTTACTCCCGTCCCTTCAGTTACTCCCGTCCCTTCAGTTACTCCCGTCCCTTCAGTTACTCCCGTCCCTTCAGTTACTCCCGTCCCTTCATTACCTCCCGTCCCTTCATTACCTCCCGTCCCTTCATTACCTCCCGTCCCTTCATTACCTCCCGTCCCTTCATTACCTCCCGTCCCTTCATTACCTCCCGTCCCTTCATTACCTCCCGTCCCTTCATTACCTCCCGTCCCTTCATTACCTCCCGTCCCTTCATTACCTCCCGTCCCTTCAGTAGGTCCCGGTCATACGCTCGACAATTCATCAAAGTTTCATTGAAATTGATTGAACGGTTCCAAGGATAGTCCACCTTCATCGGTAAAATGACCTGATACCCGATGAAGAAGAAGAAGAAGAATTTTTTTTTAATCCAGAAACCATCCCGGGCATACACTCGACAATTCATCAAAGTTTCATTGAAATTGAATGAACGGTTCCCAGGATAGTCCACCTTCATAGGTAAAATGACCTGATACCCGATGAAGAAGAAGAAGAAGAAAAATTTTTTAATCCAGAAACTATCCCGGTCATACGCTCGACAATTCACCAAAGTTTCATTGCAATCGGATGAACGGTTCTCAGGTTAGTCCACCTTCATATGTAAAATGACCTGATACTCGATGAAGAAGAAGAAGAAGAAAATATTTTAAATTCAGAAATCATCCCGGGCATACGATCGACAATTCACCAAAGTTTAATTGCAATCGGATGAACGGTTCCCAGGATAGTCCACCTTCATAGGTAAAATAACCTAAAACTCGATGAACAAGAAGAAGAAGTTAAAATTTTTTGATCCAGAAAACATCCCTCGTATACTCTCGACAATTCACTAAAGTTTCATCGCAATCGGATGAGCGGTTTAGGAGCGCATTCAACACATACATAGATACATACATAGATACAAACATTCAAATTTATAATATAGATTATGAAATGTTCTCTTCTTTTGGTAAAAGAGAATATTTTAAATTGTGGAGAAGAAACTTATAAATGAACAACTCTTGTAGTTATAATATCATTTATTACAATTTTAATAATTACAAAGTGTGTCTTATTGTTGGCAGTCTGAACCAGAATAAAAAATGTACAATTTTCACCTATAACAACAATTTCTTATTCTTGTATGTTTATAAAACCTATTGTTTTAACAATAATTAAATATTCTAGAATGTTCTTCTAAATTAAATATTGTACCTAATTATATTCACAGTACAAAACACATGAGAGACATCTATGGGTAAACTTGGTAAGTTATATCCCAATAAACATACCATCACAAACTTCAGTGAAGAAACCTCACTGAAATACCATAGATGTCACTGCAAAATAATAATATTCAAAATATCACTTATTTACTAATAACAATAATATTTTACACTCCCCAACTTAAAATAAAAAATACACCCTTGAGGAGAAAAAACAAAATAATAATAATATATTTGTTGTCTTGCAACATAATAAACCAAAACAACATAATTAACCAATTATATAAACCAAAATTATATTATTCTTTATAATTGACAATTCGGTTCCTGGGTCTCAGACGATTACTCCAGTCTGGAACTGTCTCACTCTGAAACAAAGAAACGGCTTCATCAGGAAAATATTTTAAATTTTCCAATGAAACCTCATCTGAAAGATTTTCCAATCTTTCATCAGAGTTTCCATCGGTTCTTGAGTCACCATTCTCTAAACCTTGACACAAAGAACGTAACTGATTAAAATGTCTTTTCCAAATTAACTGATTAACCTTAACCAAATAAACATTTTTAGAAACAACCTTAAAAATTATCCCTTCTACCCATTTTCTACCATTTATAGGTCGATAATCTTTTACGAGAACTTTTTCACCAATATTAAATTTATTTTTCTTGTACTTTCTACCACCATAATAACATTTCTGTTTATTTTGACTTTTCTTAATATTAGATTTAATCTTATCTGGTATGTCATACAAATGATCAAAATGATCCCCTGGTAAAGATAATTGAAATCTATTTCTAATCTTTCTACCAAACATTAAAACTGCTGGTTCACATTCAGTTGACGAATGAGGTGTGTTTCGATAATCCATTAAAAATTTATTAATATCACTTTGAATATTAATAAGCAATTTTCCCCTAATAATTATTTTTCTTAAATAATTTTTAAGCGTTCTAACAGAATTTTCTGCTAAACCATTGGATTGTTGATATTGAACAGGAGACGTCAAATGAACGATACCCCATTTATCATAAAATTGCTTACATTCTTGAGAATTTAAGTTCTGAGCATTATCACTCACAATTGTTTCTGGAAAACCAAAATTAACAAATAATCTCTCCAATTCATATAACATACATTTAGATGAAGTATTCTTCATTACAATACATTCTAACCATTTTGAAGTAGCATCTATAATTACCAAACAATCAATACCATCATATTGCAAAAAATCTATATGTAAACGACTCCAAACCTTCTCAGGACTTTCCCAAGGAGATAAAACTGATTTATGAGGATTTTCTTGACAACTTCTACATATACTACAACTATCTATCATAACAGAAATATCTTTACTTATGCCTGGCCAATAAAAATAATTTCTCGCTAGATTTTTAGTTTTAACAATACCTTGATGTGAATCATGTAACAAATTTAAAATTCTCTTCCTTAATGAACTCGGGACAACTACCTTGTGTTGCCACATAATACAATCTTTATAAATGCTTAGTTCATCTTTTATTTTATAAAAAGGCCATACATCTGATTGTTTATTTATTTGTGAAGGCCACCCTTTTTGTAAATAATCTATAATTTGATTACACAAAATATCCTTTTTAGTTTCCTCTAAAATTTCATCAAACTTGATACTGAAATTTTCTTCTGCATCTAGAAGAAAAACAAAATCACAATTAATATCAATACAATTTAAACTTTTAAAATTTTCTAAATCTGAAACATCTAATGTTTCATCCTTTTCTATAGGACACCTCGATAAAAAATCTGAACAGTTATTTTCTGATTTCACAAATTGTACTTCATAATCAAATGCTGACAAAATAACCCCGTAGCGTTGTAACCGATTTGCTGCTAATTGAGGAATATCTTTATCCTGCTTTAAAATATGGCATAAAGCCCTATTATCAATTTCTAAAATAAAATGTCTTCCATATAAATAATGAAACCATTTTTGTAAAGCAAAAATAATCGCTAATGCTTCAATATCTAATATTGAATATTTCTTTTCCGCTTCTGTTAATTTCCTTGAAATAAAAGCTATAGGTCTCGCTGACCCATTTTCAAAAATGTGTAATAAAGTAGCAGCAATACCCTTAGATGAACCATCTGTCACAACCTTTAACGGTAACTTTTTATTATAATGAATTAAAACTAAATCCGAAGATAAAATATTTTTAATCTCTAGTACCGAATTTGAGCACTCTTGTGACCAAACCCATTTAACATCTTTCTTCAACAAATTATATAAAGGAGACAGAATTTTAGCAATATTCGGTATAAAATTACGATAGTAATTTACCATACCTAATAAACCCCTCACTTGCGTAGTATTTTCAGGACTTGGAGCCAATCTAATCGCTTCCACTTTATCAACTAACGGTTTAATTCCTTCCTCAGATATATTGTAACCTAAATAATCTACTGATTTTGTAAAGAATTGACACTTTGATTCATTAATTGACAAACCACATTCATTTAAACGAATAAATAACGATAATAAATTATTAAATAAATCTTCATCGTCTTTTCCTGATATTAGAATGTCATCTATATATATTGACGTACCTCGTAAATCTTGCGTGACAGAATCTATTACTTGCATAAACAAAGCTGGTGAAACCTTTAATCCAAATATTAATGTTTTGTAGCGAAATAAACCCATATGGGTTGCTATCGTAGTATACTCTCTACACTCTTTTTTTAAACCAATTTGACAATATGCAGACTTCAAATCAATTTTCGCGAAAACCTTACCTCCACTAATTTTTTCTAATAAATAATTAATTCCCGGTAAAGGATATTTAATATCCATAACATACGGATTTATCGTTCTCTTATAATCTGCACATAATCTAAGAGTACCATTACTTTTCGGAATAATAACTAAAGGACTTGCATATTCCGAAAATTTTACTCTTTCAATAATGTTTTGCTCTAACATTAAATTTAATTCCGATTCAACTTTTTCTTTTAAAGCCAATGGAACTGGTCGTGCTTTACAAAATTTAACTGGATGATCCTTAACCATCTTAAAATCTACTTCATATTTTGTAAACTTACCTATATTATTCGAAAATACATTTGGAAATTTTTTTTTTAAAATTGACACACCATTTTCCTTAAAATTATTGTTAACCATTTCCGAAAAATAAATACCGGAAAACCCAATCTCGAATTCTTTGAAAAAATTTCGACCTAACAAAATTTCACTTCCATTTTTAATAATTATAAAATCTAAAAACCTTGTTTTTTCATTATAACTTACTTGTAGGTTAATTTTTCCCAATACTTTCAAATTAATATTTGAATAAGCCTTAACTTCTAAATTATATTCCAATATTTTCATCTTATGAAAATATCTTCTATATAAATCTTCTGGTAATACAGAAATGAAAGCACCCGAATCTAATAAACATTTAAATGACTTGTCAAACAAAAACACATCGATCATACATGAACTGTCATTGTTTTGAATTGTATTCAACACATTAATAACTTTTTTTTTTGTATTTTTCTGTCCTTCAATATTCACTTTACAATTCGCTTTAATGTGACCTTTCAATCCGCAACGAAAACATAAAAATTCTTTTTCAAAACTATTTGTTTTTTTATTCTTAAAATTCTTACGATTATAGTTACAAGCTTTATTTGACAATACATTTTTTTCTCTATCATACAACTTGTTAGACGAAAATTTATTATTGTCAAGGTTACCAAATACTTGTACCCTATTGGTCGAATTGTGACTAACTTCCCGTTCCAGATGAAATGATTCACCAATAGAAGCTAAATTAACACAATCATCGAATTTTAAATTTTCTCCTTCAAGAAACAATTTTTCTTGAACCTTATATTTTTTTATACCTAGAATAAATATATCTTTCAACACAAAATCCAGATATTTATCAAATTTACAATTTACCGATAATTTGCGTAATCGAACTGCAAATTCCTTAATTGATTCATGTAAATCCTGCTTAGTCGAATAAAACTTTCTCCTATATTCAAATACATTTGATACATTTTCACAATACTCTTTCAATTTTTGCATCAAATTTTCGACACTAAAATCAGTTATTTTCTTAGGAACACATAAATTTATTAATAATGAAAATGATTCCTCACTCAACGTATTGAGAAATAGTGCCCTTTTTTGAATCGCTGAAATACTATTTTCATCATATAAAATGAGACTTTGTTCAAATCTTGTGAGAAAATTATCCCAATTATCAGTACTATGACTGAATTTTGGGATGTCCATCTGGAACAATCTCTGAGACTGTCCAGAAACCCCTTTACTGCTACTGGCATTAGCATTCATTTTCCAAACACAAAATTAAAAAAAAATATACAAAGTTCAAATTTACAAGATACAATAAAAATAATAAAAAAAAATCAAAAAAAATACATGAATCAAATTCAAATTTATACAACAAAAAAAAACAATACGGATCTTTTCTTCTCCTGATTCTGGTAGACCCTCAGCAAGCTCCGGAATCTCCAAGAAAAGTGGACTGCTCCAGTCCTCCTTTCCAGCTTCCAGCAACTGGCTGCCAACTGCACCTTGGACCCGTACCTGGTTCCTTGTGTCCTTGGTCCTCTGCTCCTGGTTTTCTCCTTGCCTGGATACTCCCCTGGATTCCTTGCAGATACCTCCCAAATAAGTACTTGCCAAAGTACTCAATCCAAACTGGAACGCCGTAGAACTCTTCTACTTGTGTCCTGTTTGATTCCTGTTTGATCCCACTGTCCGTGGAATGAAGATCTTCAGATATTCCCTTGGAATGAAGTTCTTTTAAGCCGACTGCGCCATGAAATGTTCTCTTCTTTTGGTAAAAGAGAATATTTTAAATTGTGGAGAAGAAACTTATAAATGAACAACTCTTGTAGTTATAATATCATTTATTACAATTTTAATAATTACAAAGTGTGTCTTATTGTTGGCAGTCTGAACCAGAATAAAAAATGTACAATTTTCACCTATAACAACAATTTCTTATTCTTGTATGTTTATAAAACCTATTGTTTTAACAATAATTAAATATTCTAGAATGTTCTTCTAAATTAAATATTGTACCTAATTATATTCACAGTACAAAACACATGAGAGACATCTATGGGTAAACTTGGTAAGTTATATCCCAATAAACATACCATCACAAACTTCAGTGAAGAAACCTCACTGAAATACCATAGATGTCACTGCAAAATAATAATATTCAAAATATCACTTATTTACTAATAACAATAATATTTTACAGATTAACAGTCTTATTCATATTTCCTTATACTATGGTAAAAACATTATATAGCTAAAACACAGTATAAGCACTTATACTCTTGACTATTTATAATAACATTTATATAGTAATATAACGTTGCCATGTTACTGTTTGCCCTGACAACGTTGCAATTCATTCATGTTTCTCCGGTGATTTGACATTTGTCGATACAACATTCCTTATAGTGTTTAGGATTTATTTTTATATTTTATTTCGTAAATATCATTATTAAGATATTTATATGAAAAACTGTTGCGAAAACTGGAGCATAAATTAATACTAGTTGCATGTAACACATGAGATCCAACTGTCGATAGCGATAGTATGTATAGTTGAAGAATATGTACCAAACTATAAACCCATAGATACAAATTATTGAATATTTTCAGATATTTTGTTTTCTATACAACATATGTAGGTATGTATGTCAAGATAGGATAGTATGGAGGAAGATCCTTTTTCCTACCCAGAATATGCAAATTGCATGATGGTATGTATGTATGTTTGGAGATGAAGTAACAAACTATTAAGTCTTCTTACATATTGTGTATAGGCGACTGCCATACAAAATGTATGAAGCGATGTCGTCACTAAATTCAATTTTTAAAAAAATTGTTAAAAAAAAATTGAGATCTTCTACTACAATGTTAATATTTTTTATAGAAAATTAAATTATCTAGTTGGGGTGTTTCGGTTTTTTTCGATAATTGTAAAAGTTTTGGAAATATAGGCAGTTAAACTCATAAATTTATCATAAAAAAAATATTTTTCTTAATAAAAAATGTTTGAGAAACCCTGGAATTTTTTTGAAAAAACTTATTTGAGATTTTGTATTTGTCTATGTTTGTACCAATTTTCAGCGTTCTAGCATTTATGGTTTCTGAGATATATGGAAAAATAAAATAAAAATTCAAAAATTGATAACCCCTGACTGAAACAAAAATTCAAAATTCCGAGTATAAAAGTTTTGTAGGCCTGTAACTGTTTATATATTCTGAAATTTTAGGCTCTGTAAATTGAGCGGATCAAAAGTTATAAGGGGGGGACGGACACACAGACACACACACAGACACACAGACACACACACACACACAGACACACACACAGACACACACACACACAGACACACGAAATGTTCTACTCCGAATTCTGAGTAAATCCGTGTATGGAACATATATGCTGGGAAGCCTCTAAGTTGGTGTTTTTTGACTTCAAAGATGGAAAAGCCGTGAAAAAAGTAGACCTCTCCATACAATTCTCGCGTATTCTGGCTTGATACATTGTCGATATGTTAAGAGAACAAAGTTCTCCTGAACAAATCGACAGTTGGATAAGTAACCTTCTCAAATGATCTGTCAGTGGTTATGACAAATATTATTTGTAATTCGTTTACGTCATTTTAAGATGCGTAACAATACGTTTGACCGTATTTAAAATTATCTGTTGTTTTTTATTCATTTGTGAACTGAAATACAAAACAAATATTCACATTGCTTCACAAATATCAAAAATAATTGACATGTAATGCGACCATCGTCAACATTCGGGAATTATCGGAAATATTCGGTCCCTATTCTCTTCTTATATTGCTGTTAAAACAACCTGGGACCGTGTTTATCTTATATAGGCGTAATGTAGCCGTTATCCAACTGTCGATTTGTTCAGGAGAACTTTGTTCTCTTAACATATCGACAATGTATCAAGCCAGAATACGCGAGAATTGTATGGAGAGGTCTACTTTTTTCACGGCTTTTCCAACTTTGAAGTCAAAAAACACCAACTTAGAGGCTTCGCAGCATATATGTTCCATACACGGATTTACTCAGAATTCGGAGTAGAACATTTCGTGTGTCTGTGTGTGTGTGTGTCTGTGTGTGTGTCTGTGTGTCTGTGTGTGTGTGTGTCTGTGTGTCCGTCCCCCCCTTATAACTTTTGATCCGCTCAATTTACAGAGCCTAAAATTTCAGAATATATAAACAGTTACAGGCCTACAAAACTTTTATACTCGGAATTTAGAATTTTTGTTTCAGTCAGGGGTTATCAACTTTTGAATTTTTATTTTATTTTACCATATATCTCAGAAACCATAAACGGTAGAACGCTGAAAATTGGTACAAACATAGACAAATACAAAATCTCAAATTAATTTTTTCAAAAAAATTCCAGGGTTTCTCAAACATTTTTTATTAAGAAAAATATTTTTTTTATGATAAATTTATGAGTTTAACTGCCTATATTTCCAAAACTTTTACAATTATCGAAAAAAGCCGAAACACCCCAACTAGATAATTTAATTTTCTATAAAAAATATTAACATTGTAGTAGAAGATCTCAATTTTTTTGTAACAATTTTTTTAAAAATTGAATTTAGTGACGACATCGCTTCATACATTTTGTATGGCAGTCGCCTATACACAATATGTAAGAAGACTTAATAGTTTGTTACTTCATCTCCAAACATACATACATACCATCATGCAATTTGCATATTCTGGGTAGGAAAAAGGATCTTCTTCCATACTATCCTATCTTGACATACATACCTACATATTTTGTATAGAAAACAAAATATCTGAAAATATTCAATAATTTGTATCTATGGGTTTATAGTTTGGTACATATTCTTCAACTATACATACTATCGCTATCGACAGTTGGATCTCATGTGTTACATGCAACTAGTATAGCATTATTGCCTTATCCAACTGTCGATTTGTTCAGGAGAACTTTGTTCTCTTAACATATCGACAATGTATCAAGCCAGAATACGCGAGAATTGTATGGAGAGGTCTACTTTTTTCACGGCTTTTCCAACTTTGAAGTCAAAAAACACCAACTTAGAGGCTTCGCAGCATATATGTTCCATACACGGATTTACTCAGAATTCGGAGTAGAACATTTCGTGTGTCTGTGTGTGTGTGTGTCTGTGTGTCTGTGTGTCTGTGTGTCCGTCCCCCCCTTATAACTTTTGATCCGCTCAATTTACAGAGCCTAAAATTTCAGAATATATAAACAGTTACAGTCCTACAAAACTTTTATACTCGGAATTTTGAATTTTTGTTTCAGTCAGGGGTTATCAACTTTTGAATTTTTATTTTATTTTTCCATATATCTCAGAAACCATAAACGCTAGAACGCTGAAAATTGGTACAAACATATAAAAATACAAAATCTCAAATTAGTTTTTTCAAAAAAATTACAGGGTTTCTCAAACATTTTTTATTAAGAAAAATATTTTTTTTATTATAAATTTATGAGTTTAACTGCCTATATTTCCAAAACTTTTACAATTATCGAAAAAAGCCGAAACACCCTAACTAGATAATTTAATTTTCTATAAAAAATATTAACATTGTAGTAGAAGATCTCAATTTTTTTTTAACAATTTTTTTAAAAATTGAATTTAGTGACGACATCGCTTCATACATTTTGTATGGTAGTCACCTATACACAATATCAAAGAAGACTTAATAGTTTGATACTTCATCTCTAAACATACAATATACATATACCATCATGCTGTTTTCATATTCCGGGTAGGAAAAAAAGACTGACCTCCATACTATCCTATCTTGACTACCTAGGTACATGTGTTGTATAGAAAACTAAATATCATAAAATAATAAATAATTTGTATTTATGGGTTTATAGTTTGGTACATATTCTTCAACTATACATACTATCGCTATCGACAGTTGGATCTCATGTGTTACATGCAACTAGTATATGATATTATGAATAGGGATTTCCAGTACTGTTGTTATACACTGTTTTAAACCTAACATAAGTTATTATGAATAAGACTGTAAGATTTTAATTTGTTTTAAATGTGTAAGTTGTATCTTTCGTATATACTATATTTATATAACCTACATAAACTGGTTGCTAAAAGTAATCAATAAAATCGATCAGATAACATACATCTATTTATGGTAAAACAAGTATAAGTAAAAATGGTTATAAACTCATGTAAACACGATCGTTGTAAAGACACGCCACAAACTCTACCACCATACTTGTATACATTTCTGAGAAATGACTATAATATTTCTGAGAAATGATCACAACCAACATTATTTTTTACTCCTCACTAACAAGTCACTCCATAAAGTATTCAAATTTTATTTTTATTGACAAACTTTTTAACATCTCAATAGAGACGAAGTTGGGATATTATAGAAAAAAGTTTGTCAATGAAAAAATCATTTGACTCCCGACAGGGAAATGTTCCAAAGGAGATCTGCTTATCACCTCTTAGCGCTGACTTAACAATATACTCTCTTTCATTGAAGAGAATCATTTATGAGAAGCTGACTGCTCCATGGGACATAAATATTCCAAAAGACCATCAATACAAGCTTAACAAACACAAGAAACTTTTAGATAAAACAGTTCAAAATGGCACAAATATATATGCTGTAGAGGTGGGGGTGAGAGGCCTGCCGACAAAATCTTTATATTCCTACTAAGGACCTAGGTTTCCCTAGAGGTAAAATAAAAGAACTTTTGGATAGGGTGGTAAAAGCAACATTATCCGCGTCCTATTGGATTTGGTTGCGCAGGGGAGTGGAGTATCAGTCGGAGGTTGGTGGGTGAGTGGTGAGAGTGACATAAAGGGGCCCCTTAATCCTTGTCGCAAGCCCATATGGCTCGCCTGTTCTGACTGGTACTCTGATCGCCTGTGCTCGTGGGCCTGGATTCGTGAACCCAGCGAAACCACGACTGCCTTTCTCTTTTGTATCACTAGTGTACAAAAGAGAAAGGTAAATATTATTCAGTTAAAACAAAACATTCTGCGCGAAGAATGAGTCCATTTTATATTATGTTATTTAGGTTTATTCACTACACATCGTATGTGAAAACCTGGGAATATTTGCACTCGGTAAATATTATAAGTGGAAAAAGCATTTTCCAGTCTGTTTAATCATGAGTTGCCCGTTGGATGTCTGTTGAAAATATAATATATGGTATTTTTAAAAATCTGCAATATTTTATTCAATTGTTTATCTAAGTATAATAGTTGTTTAAACTCCATACGTATCGATTCGTTACGTGACGCATTTCAGAATAATTCTCTACAAGACTTACACTCGTACTCAGAGACAAATATGAGAATGGAGTCCTGAGACTCCTCGACTAGTGTACAACTACAATTTTACAGGTCAGTTGTATAAAACGGTTGATTTTGAGGGAAAGAAAATTGGATTATATAGTAACTGAATATACCCATTCCACATAGACCCGTCTCAGAACAGAATTTCGTGGTGAGCCGGGAACGAAAAATTTGTAAGTCATTTTTGAATAATTATCGAATAGTTAGGTTGCCGGCACTTAAAAAATTAAAAATAAAAAAATATATACAAATCTATTTTAATAAAATAAACTAAGTTAAATCACTGGGTCTTGAACACTGTGTCCGTACAGTCTGTTTATTTTATAAAAAACAGTCTTTAAATTTTGGATTTTGTATGAATATGTAAAAGACGCAAGGGTCTCAAAAGACATAAACATAAAACATATCACACGCACACGCGTACACCCTCACATTAATTTATTTTTACCCCAAGAGGATATAGTGTGGAAGTAATGAATACGCAATTTTTAAGGTTGTTATTTTTATTGCACATTATCAACTAGTATCATGCTGAGATTGTATTCTGAAATTTTCATCACAATGTACATATATGCATGTATGTGCTATTTACGACGTGTTTATTCAACTATATCGATTAAAGACTAAATAAGTACCTACTAATTCGATTCATTTCATATTTTGCAAATAAGTACATATGTATAATACTCGCTTAGACCCCATAAGATTTTGACGGATATCTGATCAGTGCTTTTCATTTTTTATTCTGACAAATATTTGAATGTGACCCCTAGTTCAGGAAATTTAAAATGTGATATTTTTATTTTCAAATTGCTAAAAAGGCACACCACTTACATCAGATGGCATTGAAGAATTATCAAAGTTTGTTTATAAAATATTTCAATCAAAAATAATTTAATAAACTTTTAAATGAGTTGATGGCAGAGCGGTCAGCGCGCTGGGCTAGTAATCCAGTGGTCGCGAGTTCGAATCCTGCCTCGTCCGATTTCGTTCACCTATAGCACAAGAATTTATTTGCTTATTTTAGGGAACGTAGGAAGATGTATAACAAGGACATATTCATTTAATAATAATAAAAAAAAATTATAGGTACTATGTGGAGTGATTTGGTAGTGAAGAGTATAGCATTGACCACAACCCACTCGTCTCAATGCCAATGCAATGTATTCGCTAGTATATACTAAATATTTAAAAACCTCAATCTCATCATTTTGTTAGATATATATTCGAGAAAAAATAAATATCATTATAATATTAGATGTGTATATGCATTATAATGATATATCAAATTACGAGTGAAGTAGGTTGACAGAAGACGGTCGAAAAGAGGAATGACGACTTGACAAGACAAGACAAGGCAAGACAGATTTTGTAGATTTTTCACTTTTCGTGTTGGTGGCTTCTCCTATTGGTACCTTGGGATAGTCTAGGGATTTTTTCTTGACTTGACACGGGAAAATAACACAAACCTAACGAAGCCAACAAAAAATAATTTGCGATGATAAAAATGTCCTCACATTAATCACAGGTTTGCCAACCTATCGTCTCAATAATCATATATATGGATACACGTGTATATGAGTAATATTATTTTATGTGAAATTGCGTTACCTTACATGGAAAAATGGGTACATACCCGTTCTTTGTACACCACTTACTAATATTTATTTATTTATTATTTTTTTTCAATTTATTTATTTATTGATTTATTTTTTGATTTATTTATTGATTTATTTATTTATTTACTTATTTATTTTTTATATTTATTTATTTATTTATTTATTTATATATATATATATATATATATATATATATATATATATATATATATATATATATATATATATATATATATATATATATATATATATATATATATATATATATATATATATATATATATATATATATATATATATATATATATATATATATATATATATATATATATATATATATATATATATATATATATATATATATATATATATATATATATATATATATATATATATATATATATATATATATATATATATATATATATATATATATATATATATATATATATATATATATATATATATATATATATATATATATATATATATATATATATATATATATATATATATATATATATATATATATATATATATATATATATATATATATATATGCAAAACAACTTTTTGGGTAAACCCGTGTAGGATAGTCCTGAGAAGGACTGTTTGTCGCCTGACGTTTCGCCCGAATAACACCGGGCATTTTCGAAAGCCGCCTTAACGTTACCTAATCGAAAAGAACGAACGCGCGCGAAACACGACCGCTCGCAACGAGAGCTCTACGCTAAGATAGAAAATGCCCGGTGTTATTCGGGCGAAACGTCAGGCGACAAACAGTCCTTCTCAGGACTATCCTACACGGGTTTACCCAAAAAGTTGTTTTGCATCTTATACCCGTGAAAACCTTAAAGTTAACACATATATATATATATATATATATATATATATATATATATATATATATATATATATATATATATATATATATATATATATATATATATATATATATATATATATATATATATATATATATATATATATATATATATATATATATATATATATATATATATATATATATATATATATTGTCATGTTATAGAAAATTATGTATAGGGAAAAATTAATAATTGGGAATTTATAGTTTTTTTTTTGTGCGAACACACTAAATTGATTTTTGTCAGGTGGCAATATTTTTTATGATTAGCAAAGCTTATGTCAAATTCTTTCTTTTTGCATACACCTATCGAAGCGGTACGGCCAGTGTAGGAAAATGGCGGCCGACGTCGATTTGAATTTCTGAATTTGGGGTAAGTTTGTTTTATGTGTTCGTATGTCAAGATAGTTTGGCGAGAGATCATTTTTCAAACCAATAATCCTGTTTTCTTTTCTATAATCTAGATGCTGATATAAATGTCAGTCATCCCAAATTCAATCCTACCTTGATATTGCGCACCCATTCTGACGAACATAATTTTTATTTAATTCTACAAATGGATTATTCGAATGTTATTCCATTTAGTTTTCCATTGGAAATATATTTTATTTGGATATTATTTTGCAATTACCATGCTTGCATATACACGACGATGAAATGTACGACATTTAATTCTGCCTAACCTAAAATTTTATAACTGACGACAAAGGAGTCACATATAGGAAATTGTCGGAGACAATTTCTTCATTTGGATTTTTACTTGGACACAAACAAATTTCTTCACTTGGATTTTATTGTAACATGGAGGGATCAAGATACAAATAGTCACGAGAATTTTAAAATCTAAATACATCTTCTACAACCGGATTCATTTGAAGATATTGGTCATCGAGGGGATCTCCTTATTCATGCTGCGAGTCGATATTGTTTTATAATGTTTACTCCATAGCTGTAAGATGAGTTATACCTTTATGATTTTATTGTCTGAATATATGAATGTGAATCCATTATGTTTGAACCTAATATAGATTGAAATCATGATTTTGAGTATGATATGAAAGAGATTTTGTTTGGTTTGATTTTGATGTAAATTCATGTTATATATTAGTTTCAATCTTTAACATTATTTTTATAACAAATATTTAAAAGTTTCACTTTTATATTCAATTTTCATTTTCCTCTTATAGGAAATAGTTGGTACTATACAAACAAAGTTTGATATTTTAGAGTCATGTATTATAATTTATTTCTACAATAAAAATGTAAATATCTCAAAGTGCGTTATCTCTCTGTCTTCCTAATGCAGTACATCATTATCTCTCATATTCAGTTGATATTTTTATTTAATTTAATATAATTGTTTGAATTTATTTTGTCTTCATATAAGTTCACGATTAAAAACATGACCCTGAGAGTAAAATTTTCATGAGTCTCATTGCCTCTATCGCTGACTGTTGGTGGAAGGAAGTGTTGAAGCATATCAAAATCTGTTTCACTATCACACACCTTCTCATTGGCGGCCCAACGTGGAACCCCTTCTCATTAAAGTCACATCGAGGAGCTTAATTTTTAAAAATTCTTTGGCGTGGACTATTAGGCGTTCATGGATCGTGAATTTATGTGAGGACTGGCGCCCAGATTTTAAATTTTATACCTTTATTTTGTTGTACTGTGTTTGGAGGGGAGAGATTAATAGGTAGAATCTATAGAAAGTTTACGTTAGGTAGGAACTCCTATATTCCATATAAATCCCACCTTTTAACCTTCCTTAAAACTGACAAGGACACTAAGATGATCAACATGGCTTGGAGGATGACCAGGAAAGATCTGATGCTCAGTTATGTTCAACATCAATACAATTTGGCTTTGAGCATATCTCACATCGTCAAAAGTTAAGTGATTGTTTTGTGTTTTTTCTATCATTTTATAACTGATCGTAGAAAGAATCTGAATTTTATTATGTCTCTTTTTATTCCAGCATACAGAAGCATTTATTTGAAGATTTTTTTTTTATATTTGACAAATTTTCAATGTCAAAAGAAATTTCATTACCTACATAATTTGAATTTTTTTATATATGCAGAATGTTGTACAGAATGTATTGTTTCAGTAAAAAATTATTAATTACCTAGTGACAAGAATTATTGTTGAGTGTATTTTTTTTTGAGGGAAATTATAATTATTGTATTATTGTAATTGCATTCTGTGGGGAGATAGATCTTTTCTTACTTTGGAAGTGAACAGTCATATTTACAAATTCAATTTTAATTATTTTTTTGAAAAGAAAGTTCTTGTTTGAAAAGTTGATTATTAATTGGAAGAATAACTTAGTGATTTTTTTTAGAGAGAATATTTCAACATAATCATTTTAATTTTTTTCTTTTCTTCTTAAATATAAACAATTTAGTTTTGGTGTTTTATCAAAATTTATTTTTTAACTTCATTATAGGGTGGAAAGGAATTGTTAAATAATTTTCAATCAGTATTCTAGGGGGATTTATTTGTTAAAGGGGGATGTGTGAAAATTTTTCATCGTTGTTTAACAGGTGTGATTAATTCTTTTTACAATTTTCAGATTTTGGATTTTGTTTTATTCGAGATTCACTTCTGGAAGCTTTTATATTAATACCATAATATTCAGATGATTTTAAAGGGAAAATCTCACATTTAATACAAATAAGTGGAGGTAAAAAGGTATTATTTATTATATTGAATTTTTCACTACTACAGTTTTTTTTTATATATGTTTTGAGTTTATTATGCATTTTTCCAGTTATTTTTAGGAAGATTAATATCCCATATTGAGGTGTGATTTTGTTTATCATTAAATATAGTGTTTTATTTTTAAAAAGAGGTCATTATTTGTTATTTTAAAGGGAATCAATAATTATTTGTTCAATGAATTTTATAGAAACGAATTAACGCCACCTGTGAATAAACGGTCATACTTTTATGTGATTCAGTTATCTATTCAATATTTTCTGTATTTCGAATATCACGAGCAATTGATTGTTTTATATTATAGAAATCTACTTACCGACATAAATACGATTTGTCATTCTGACATTGTATAATGCGTTAATATTAAACATCTCTTTTCTATGATATTAAACGTTAAATATAGTTGATTATAGGATGAATATTATCAAATTATTGTTATTCAGAATCGTTTTAAGGTCAGTCTTATGTTATTTATGGTTTTTGAACGTTTAATACAACATACTATAAAGTTAATCGTAATTTTCATATACTTGTTTGATGCAGAAATCATCTTGTCAAATTCAAAATAAAGTTTTGGTTACATCTTTAAGATATCATTATATCTAAAGAATATTGAACAATAGTTGGGTAATCGTTGATTTTTATATTCATTTATATTATTTTCGAGTAGTCCATTTATGTAAACCATAAATTATTATTCCGAAATCAGTTTTTTTTTATAAGAACCAAAGTGTCAAAAGTTCAACATTTTTTTTATTATTTGTGAAGTATTTTATTGTTTGATTATCAGTTTTAATCTAGTTCAATTTTTTTTTATTTTTAAAACGAATAATTATGGATCTAATTCCAAAATATGCTTTTAAATCAATCGAGGAATTAAAAATACAATTAAAAATGCGTGGTTTACCATCAGCAAACACATGGAGGGATTTGAGATTACAGGCAGAAGCATGTAATGGGGCAATTAGACAAATAATAGAAGAATTGAAAAAAATCAGAGGTTGACGATGATTCAATTAGAAGCTTGAAAAAATTCTATGGTATACCATATGTTGATATTGATGTTGATAATAAGGATAAAGAAATTTTAGTGGATGATTCCCCACCTCAGTTGTCTAATGGTAACGATGATATAGACTTATCAATAATTACGAATGATGAAAATTTGAAAATAACGGAGTCCGAAACTACACAGTGTGTGCGTGAGGTGGAAATGAATGAATTTAGTGATTCGAATTTGCTCAATGATAATAATAATTCAGATATCCATGATCCTTTAGTCGATCCTGTAAATACTGAGCAGACGTATTCAATCTCTGATAGCGAAGTTAATTACACAATGAATGAATCAGTGGACTTAATTAAGAAAAATGACACTCCTTATTTATATTGTTCGTATCTTTATTCACCTCAGGCCAACGTTGTTGAAGTTCAACATAGAAAATCCATTACGGCACTTACCACATTGGTTCATGATAATCAACGAGATGAGTATAACCATGTTGTCCCTATTCGCTCAGCGATGAATTCTTTAATTAAGATGTCAACTGGATACATCCCATATTTTACGTTGTCTAAAAAAGAATACACAGATGGGTCGATGGCAGAGCGGTTAGCGCGCTGGGCTAGTAATCCAGTGATCGCGAGTTCGAATCCTGCCTCGACCGATTTCGTTCACCTATAGCACAAGCATTTATTTGCTTATTATAGGGAACGTAGGAAGATGTATATGTACTTGTTTAACAAGGACATATTCATTTTTTTGTAAAAAAAAAGAAAAAAAAAAAAATAATAAAAATGGAATACCATAATAAATATAATCCTGTTCGCTCCTCGTTTAATGAAGTTACGGTTGCGTCCACAAACATTTATATGAATCATGTTTCTTATTTTAAAGATGCTTTCATGAAAGTTCAAAATAATGCATTCGAGTCATATTTAAATGATACTAATGATTGTGAAAAGGCTGGAATTGAGGAAGACTATAATATAGGGGATTATTTTTATGAAAATAATTTTCCTCTATCAAAGAATATGAATTGTTTATCCAATAAAAGGTCTCTGAGTTATTTAAAAAATAAAATAATAAATAGAAGTTCATTTCTGGTTTATATTTTTTCTAATTTGGATAAGAATAGAGTATTAAATTCCATAGTGAAGACATTGTTATGCAGGGTTAACGATTGGATGTCAATTGTTAATCGTTTTGTTGTTTTTCGTTATGATATAATTAAGTATTTATTTTTTCAGAATTTCACTTTGAGGTGGATGGACTGTCTCAATTTCTAATGTTATTTTATTTGAGTAAAGTATTGATGAATCATTAATAATGGATTCATTTAATTTTTTATTCTTGTTTACTTATTTATATTGATTAAGGAATTTTTTTTATTTACATTCAGTATAGTAATGAGAGAAATGCATAATGAACACAAACAAAGTTAACGTTGATTATTTATTTTAGATTCAAACCATTTTAAGCATAATATTTTGCATTTCAATATCATCCAACTAGTATTTAGTGATAATTGTTTCACTTTATTCAAATTTAAAGATTTAATTAAAAGTAAATAGTTTTTTATTTAGAGATTTTTAGAATTTTTTTTTAGAGATTTTTAGAATCTTTTATTATGATGAATGGTGATTGTCAGAGTGGGGGTGAAATATTTATTGTAGATAGATTTGTTTTAAACATTTTATTTTTTTTATTTTTGAATGTTTATTTTGATGTGATGTGTTAATATTGGTATCGACATAACATACAAGATTATTTTAGGTACAAATCTTATTTTTTTTTATAATGTAGACAGGGGATTTAAAATTTACAAATGAATATTTTACATTTTATTATGATTTTTTTTTACTGTCATCAGTTAGTTGTATTACTTCACAATTTATAGTTGATCAATTTTTATTTGTGAATGCTGTTAGGTATCTGTCGTCAGAATTACTTTGTTTCTTAGATAATGATGTAAATTCGCACATTACATCGTTATTGTTAGTTATATGGTGTTATGGTTGTGCGACCATAATATAATATAATCTGAATACAAAACAATTTAAAAATCTGGTAATGGAGATCAAATAGTAGAAACAAATTGTGAATTTGTTTTAAATTTCTGTGGTATTGTATATTT
This sequence comes from Molanna angustata, assembly GCA_963576475.1. NCBI lineage: Eukaryota > Metazoa > Arthropoda > Insecta > Trichoptera > Molannidae > Molanna > Molanna angustata. The sequence goes on from OY754977.1 coordinate 34,931,921, forward strand.
TTTGTATAAATCAGTTTTTAAGAATTTGATTCTGATGTATATTAAATTTTAATATTGAATTTGAAATTTTATTGTGGAGTATTACAACATTGTACAGCGCTTGAATACAAAACAATTTAAAAGTCTGGTAATGGAGATCAAATAATAGAAACAAATCTTGAATTTGGTTTAAATTTCTGTGGTATTGTATATTTTTTTTTGTATAAATCAGTTTTATGGATTTGATTCTGATAGATTAAATTTTAATATTGAATTTGAGATTTTATTGTGATGGGTTACATCGTTTTGTGGGTAAAAGAAATACAAATTTCTTTAATCATTGAGTGATAGACATCAAATCACAGGAAACATGAGAAGGGTTTAAAATTAATTTTTAATAATGAATAATTTTAATATTAATTTGTAGTAATCTGTGTGAAAACATAAAATATATAGGTTCCAGAATTTATTTGTTTAAATAGTTTTAATTGAGAAGGGATCTTGTATGTGATGTCACTGCTAATTAATAATTTATTTATTTATTTTCTTTTATATACAAGATATGAAGGTGTGGTTGTTTGGTCTTGAACTGAATTTCATTCTATGGAATCTCATAGATGTGATAATTGACATTTTGTCATAATTTATTAAATGTTTTAAAATTTATTTTGAAGATTTGGGGTTTTTAATTTTTTATAATTGATGTTAGGAATAGTATTAAATAATGTTTAACCAGTTTTTGTGTTGAATGTTATATTTTTTTTTTAGGAATTATATAATATTTATATTAAGACTTTCCATCCCATATGATAGCTCCTGCATTTTTCCGGCTTATAATTGGATTTTGCATTTTGTATCTCGCTTGAGGGTATCCGATGAGCCAAGAAATCTTTGTATTTCGCTTGAGGACATCTGATTTCCCAAGAGATCATTTTTTTTTTATATCTCGCTTGAAAGTACTTTGCGACTTGAGAGATTATTCTTTATGCTAAAGCCTTTTCGGTCGTTTTAGCTAAAAAATGAAAATGAGCGATATATGAGAGTATTTTTAGTCAAATTTTCTACTAATAATTAAAAATTTGTTAGGGGAAAAGTTTTAAATTTAAAAATTGTAGTCTTCTTGTGAGCCTTCAATTATTTTTGGGATTTAGGGTGTAAGTTTCACTTGTTATAAAGTGATACTTGTAAAAATTGATGTAATAAAAGATCATAAAGTAACTCTAAATGAGTCGTTTTAATTTTATTTTATCATTTAATTGGGTGTTATGTTATTTCATTAATTGGGATCATTTTTTTTGTTTTTGTTAGGAGTTTTCTTTTCTTACAAGCGGAACTCTGTTATGTCAAATTGTACTTAAATATTTTAAAGTTAAATTTTTTGAGATATTTGTATTTAGGAATTGGGGATACATATTAGAAGGTTATGTTCTGAAGGAATAATATTTTATATTTCAAACAGTATTCGTTTTATAGGTCAATATTTTTTTAATCCGTTAACATGATTTTGTATGTTTCAGGTTATATTTTTTTGAATGGTAGATAAGTATATCGTTGTTTTACCATGTCTATTGTGTAACTGTTTCAGGATGATGATTTATGATGCAAATGATTTCCTTTTTTCTTTTCATATCCTTCGGTTTGATTTATGATCTCTGGGTTGGTTTCATAATTTGCAATTTTCAGTTTTTTTTTAAAAAAAATTTCTATTAAATTTTTTTTTATGTGGGGTTGCGGGTATGTCATGTTATAGAAAATTATGTATAGGGAAAAATTAATAATTGGGAATTTATAGTTTTTTTTTTGTGCGAACACACTAAATTGATTTTTGTCAGGTGGCAATATTTTTTATGATTAGCAAAGCTTATGTCAAATTCTTTCTTTTTGCATACACCTATCGAAGCGGTACGGCCAGTGTAGGAAAATGGCGGCCGACGTCGATTTGAATTTCTGAATTTGGGGTAAGTTTGTTTTATGTGTTCGTATGTCAAGATAGTTTGGCGAGAGATCATTTTTCAAACCAATAATCCTGTTTTCTTTTCTATAATCTAGATGCTGATATAAATGTCAGTCATCCCAAATTCAATCCTACCCTGATATTGCGCACCCATTCTGACGAACATAATTTTTATTTAATTCTACAAATGGATTATTCGAATGTTATTCCATTTAGTTTTCCATTGGAAATATATTTTATTTGGATATTATTTTGCAATTACCATGCTTGCATATACACGACGATGAAATGTACGATATTTAATTCTGCCTAACCTAAAATTTTATAACTGACGACAAAGGAGTCACATATAGGAAATTGTCGGAGACAATTTCTTCATTTGGATTTTTACTTGGACACAAACAAATTTCTTCACTTGGATTTTATTGTAACATGGAGGGATCAAGATACAAATAGTCACGAGAATTTTAAAATCTAAATACATCTTCTACAACCGGATTCATTTGAAGATATTGGTCATCGAGGGGATCTCCTTATTCATGCTGCGAGTCGATATTGTTTTATAATGTTTACTCCATAGCTGTAAGATGAGTTATACCTTTATGATTTTATTGTCTGAATATATGAATGTGAATCCATTATGTTTGAACCTAATATAGATTGAAATCATGATTTTGAGTATGATATGAAAGAGATTTTGTTTGGTTTGATTTTGATGTAAATTCATGTTATATATTAGTTTCAATCTTTAACATTATTTTTATAACAAATATTTAAAAGTTTCACTTTTATATTCAATTTTCATTTTCCTCTTATAGGAAATAGTTGGTACTATACAAACAAAGTTTGATATTTTAGAGTCATGTATTATAATTTATTTCTACAATAAAAATGTAAATATCTCAAAGTGCGTTATCTCTCTGTCTTCCTAATGCAGTACATCATTATCTCTCATATTCAGTTGATATTTTTATTTAATTTAATATAATTGTTTGAATTTATTTTGTCTTCATATAAGTTCACGATTAAAAACATGACCCTGAGAGTAAAATTTTCATGAGTCTCATTGCCTCTATCGCTGACTGTTGGTGGAAGGAAGTGTTGAAGCATATCAAAATCTGTTTCACTATCACACACCTTCTCAATATATATATATATATATATATATATATATATATATATATATATATATATATATATATATATATATATATATATATATATATATATATATATATATATATATATATATATATATATATATATATATATATATATATATATATATATATATACTAGCTTTTATGTCCCGCCGTTGGCCAAGAATGTAAAATTATGAAAGAAAAAGCAATCGTTTTTATAATATTGTCACCCAATTATTTTGCAATATCAGACTATGAAAAGTGGTTTGAAATTTGATTGAGTTTAAGTATTGTAAAATGTTCAAGTGATGGCCACAACCCATTCTTTTTTATATATTGCTATAAAGTGTGAATGAAGTATAATATTTATACAATTTCTGCTCGCATGGACTATGCGTAATGGTTTTAAATATGACTGTTTATCAACGTTGTAAAGAGATTAGTTTGGCCACAACCCCCATTTTTAAATATTATCATCGAAAACAAATTGTAATGTGTACCTATTGAAAATTTAGTAATTTTGGATGTTGGGATGTGGTTAAAATTTGATTAAACAAACGTAGGTACTGAAAAGATCTAGTATTGGTCACATCCCATTCGTTTTTATATTTTTTCATCAAGTGTGCATTATATTTTTGCTCAATTTGACTGAAAGTCTTCATTAACGAAGAAGAAGAAGACTTGAACTATAGTAAATAGTTTTTAATTTGAATATAAATGTTGTGAAGAGTTCAGTAATGGCCACAACCCCCATTCTTTAAATATTAGGTGTTGAAAATTATTCAAAATAGGATGATATAAATGGTTTAAATTTAATTAAACAAAAGTATTGAAAAGATTCTAGTGCAGGTTATATCGTCACATCCCATATCCCATTCATTTCATATGTATTTTCATCAAGTGTGCATATCGTTATTAATATTTCTGCACAATAGACTATTAGACTTAAAACTAACCCAAAAGACTAAATAAAAAAGAGAAAAATAAGTATAAGACTATAAGAAATAGTTTGTATAAAAAACTATTCCAATGGTCTACATAAAATAAGTAAAAATACATATACCTAATAGAAGAATTAGACTATTGGAAATAGATTGTATAAAAGCTCACCCAAAGGTCTACAAAAAAGAAGAAGAAGAATATTTAGACTATTGGAAATAGTTTTTATAAATACTGACCAAAAGGTCTACATAAAAGAAAATGAATAAGACTATTGGAAATAGTTTGTATTAAAACTCTCCCAAAAGTCTACGTACTTAAATGAAGAAGAATAATAATTAGACTAAAGGAAATAATTTTTATAAAAAAATGACCCAAATGTATACATAAAAGAAGAAGAAGATGATTTAGACAATAGGAAATAGTTTGTATAAAAACTGCCCTAAAGGTCTACATAAAATTAAGAAGAAAAAGAATTAGACTCCAGGACCCGCCGCTTCAGGCCCTTCAGTACCTCCCGTCCCTTTAATCCCTCATAACGTCCCTTCCCATCAGGCCCTTCAGTACCTTCCGTCCCTTCAGGCAGTTTTATACCTCCCGTCCCTTCAGGCCCTTTAGTGCCTCCCTTCCCTTCATTACATCCCGTCCCATCAGTCGGTTAAGAAAAGTTTAAATCCAGAAACCATCCTGGAAGAACCGCGAAGAGATGAAAGAACCTTCTTTTCCCAGGATGCTCTACTTAATAGGTAAAATGACTAAATACACGAAGAAGAAGAAAAAAGTTTAAACCCAGATACCTGCGAAGAGATGGAAGGACAGTTGGACCTTCTTCTCCCAGGATTCTCCAACTTCATAGGTAAAATGAGCAAAAATACACGATGAAGAAGAAGAAGAAGAAATAAGTTTAAATCCAGATACCTGCGAAGAGATGGAAGGAAAATTGGACATTCTTCTCCCAGGTTAGTCCACCTTCAAAGGTAAAATGACCAAATAGACGATGAAGAAGAAGAAGAAAAAAGTTTAAATCCAGAAACCTGCGAAGAGATGGAAGGAAAATTGGACCTTCATCTCCCAGGATAGTTCATCTTCATAGGTAAGATGACCAAGTACACGTTGAAGAAAAAGAAGAAAAAAGTTTATATGCAGAACCCGTCCTGGAAGACCTGTGAAGAGATGGAGGGACAGTCGGACCTTCTTTTCCCAGGATACTCCCCCTTCATAGGTAAAACGACCAAATACACGAAGAAGAAGAAGAATAAGAAAAAAGTTTAAATCCAAAAACCATCCTGGGCATACGCTCGACAATTCACCAAAGTTTCATTATAATCGGACAAACGGTTGATAAATAAATAAATAAAATAATTTTCCTATAGGAAATCAGTATAGGTATATTATTGTTGATTTGTAAGTAAATAGTATTAGGTAGGTACCTACCTACAACAACCTTCTAAATAAATTCGATTCCTAACAAATTTTATTTGAATATCACATTCTTTCTGTAGCCATGGAAACGATTCGAACACGTAAGTAATATCGAATGGTTCGGATACATTTTTTGAATATGTAGGTACCTACATTGGTTTGTTCGATGCCATAAAAATGAAAATTGTCAGAAAAATCAAATATTATTTACAAATTATGCAATTTTATTATGCCTATATCTTTACTAATAAATAACACATTTTTACAATATATGTCTTAAAACTTGCCGTAATGTCTTGTGTTTCATTTTATTATTTCATAATTACATTTATTTCACAGGTTTATTATTTTCAAGAACATATTCATTCGGTGGGAAAATGAAATATTGTATGAAAAGATATTATAATGGCGGCGTTTATGTACAAAAGGCTTACTTTAAAAATAAGTTAAACATTATAATTATACCAAATATTCACCATGTTTTTCACTTAAACGCTAAGTTATACTTCAAAATATATTTTTTTTGTGTAAATACCTACTTCTAACTTTTAAACTAACAGATATTTGCGTGCAAAATGTACACTTTTTTGACAGATATGACTTGGAAAATTTTGTATGAAAAAAATAATTATTTAAATATTTTTAAAATTCAGCATTTTTATCGCATTCTTTTTAGCGTGACACTGCATCAGGTATACTGGTACATGTTCGCACTTAAATTAGATTTTTAGATGCTCTTGGTTTTTCAGAAGGCGTGAGACAAACACACACACACACACACACACATACACACACACATACACTAACATTTTGATTGCTTTATTACTTTAGATATATATATATATATATATATATATATATATATATATATATATATATATATATATATATATATATATATATATATATATATATATATATATATATATATATATATATATATATATATATATATATATATATATATATATATATATATATATATATATATATATATATATATATATATATATATATATATATATATATATATATATATATATATATATATATATATATATATGTTACTAGAAAGGTTTTCACGGGTATTTGAAAATATGAAATTATTATTATCTTTGGGGTTATCCCGCGTCAAAATCAGATCCTTGGAAGGATCTTTCGTCAACCGACGTTTCGCCTGGATCACACCAGGCATCTTCAGGGCCTTGTTGATAGATTCTCGCTTCGTGTGTCAGTGCAAGCACGTCCGTTCGAGCCGAGAACCTAGCACCAAGTGAAGATTGGAAAGTTAAAGTTTAAACTGTTGGGGTAGATGGGTTTTCCCCGCTTTTGTTCGCCTTAATGGCTTTTGACTGGCTTCTGGTGATTCGCCTCACACTTAATGATGTATCTATTGTATTAATTTTATTTGTTTGGCGTTTAACATTTAATGGGTTTACTGTAATGGGATTTTTATTGCTGTCAATTTCTGAGGTATTTAATGAATGTTTTATAATGTTATTTTTATTTTTATTGTCGATTCTATTTTTATGTAAGATATTTTTCCAGGCCAGCGGGAGACGCACACCATCGTCTCGATTATTCACGACATTCTTCCTTTTGTAAATTTCGATTGCCTCTCTATAAATTCTTACTGTTTCTGTGTTAATACTTGCAACTACGCGTGCATTATCGAAATCGATTTGATGTCCTTCGTTCAGAGTATGTTGGACTAGTGAAGACGTTAATTTTCTATTATTTGAATCCACTCTATGCTCCGCGACCCTGGCTGATATTTTTCTGTTACTTTTTCCCACGTATGTCTTGTCGCATGATTTACATGGTATTTCGTATATGCCATGAGACTCTAGAGGGATTTTGTCTTTTACATTTCGCAGAAGGGTTGATATTTTATTTTCTGTTCTAAAGACTGTTCTAATATTATGTTGATTTAGAAGGCGACTGATTTTATCTGTGGTTCCTTTTATGTATGGTAAAAAAGCTGTAGCTAACGGTTTTTCAGAAATAGTTTTATCAATTTTTATGACGTTTTTATTAGTTTGACGTTTGACTGCTTTATTTATAACAAAATTGGAGAAGCCATTACATTGCAGGGTTTTTTTGAGGTTATTTAATTCATTTTGTTGGTGGTCGGAGTCTGTTATTTTTATAGCTCTGGAAACTAATGTATTAGCTACCGATGCAATTTGTGCCGGGTGATGGTTAGAGGATGCATGTAGATATCTATCTGTATGTGTGGCTTTCCGGTAAACCGTATGACCAAGGCTACCGTCATCCTTCTTAATAACTAGGACGTCTAAAAATGGTATTTGATTATTATTTTCTAATTCCATTGTAAATTTTATATCGCTGTGGAGCCCGTTTAAATAAATTAGAAATTTGTTTAGTTCCTCCAATCCGTGGGGCCATATTATGAACGTATCATCCACGTATCTAATCCAGAGTTTCGGTTTCAAATGTGATTTTTCTAAGGCGTCTATTTCAAATTTTGTCATAAAAAGATTTGCAACCGGTGGTGAAAGAGGCGAACCCATTGGTGCTCCTTTAATCTGTTTGTATATTTTATCGTCATAAATGAAAAATGTATTATTTAAGCAATGTTCTATCAATTCAGTTATGTCTTTTGATGGTTCACAAATTTCTTTTACTGCGGAAAGTGCCTCATCGGTAGGTATGTTGGTAAAAAGTGACACAATATCAAAACTAACAAGAATATCTGTTTTTTCTAACTTTTGGTCTTCTATTATTTTAATGAAGAATAGAAGACCAAAAGTTAGAAAAAACAGATATTCTTGTTAGTTTTGATATTGTGTCACTTTTTACCAACATACCTACCGATGAGGCACTTTCCGCAGTAAAAGAAATTTGTGAACCATCAAAAGACATAACTGAATTGATAGAACATTGCTTAAATAATACATTTTTCATTTATGACGATAAAATATACAAACAGATTAAAGGAGCACCAATGGGTTCGCCTCTTTCACCACCGGTTGCAAATCTTTTTATGACAAAATTTGAAATAGACGCCTTAGAAAAATCACATTTGAAACCGAAACTCTGGATTAGATACGTGGATGATACGTTCATAATATGGCCCCACGGATTGGAGGAACTAAACAAATTTCTAATTTATTTAAACGGGCTCCACAGCGATATAAAATTTACAATGGAATTAGAAAATAATAATCAAATACCATTTTTAGACGTCCTAGTTATTAAGAAGGATGACGGTAGCCTTGGTCATACGGTTTACCGGAAAGCCACACATACAGATAGATATCTACATGCATCCTCTAACCATCACCCGGCACAAATTGCATCGGTAGCTAATACATTAGTTTCCAGAGCTATAAAAATAACAGACTCCGACCACCAACAAAATGAATTAAATAACCTCAAAAAAACCCTGCAATGTAATGGCTTCTCCAATTTTGTTATAAATAAAGCAGTCAAACGTCAAACTAATAAAAACGTCATAAAAATTGATAAAACTATTTCTGAAAAACCGTTAGCTACAGCTTTTTTACCATACATAAAAGGAACCACAGATAAAATCAGTCGCCTTCTAAATCAACATAATATTAGAACAGTCTTTAGAACAGAAAATAAAATATCAACCCTTCTGCGAAATGTAAAAGACAAAATCCCTCTAGAGTCTCATGGCATATACGAAATACCATGTAAATCATGCGACAAGACATACGTGGGAAAAAGTAACAGAAAAATATCAGCCAGGGTCGCGGAGCATAGAGTGGATTCAAATAATAGAAAATTAACGTCTTCACTAGTCCAACATACTCTGAACGAAGGACATCAAATCGATTTCGATAATGCACGCGTAGTTGCAAGTATTAACACAGAAACAGTAAGAATTTATAGAGAGGCAATCGAAATTTACAAAAGGAAGAATGTCGTGAATAATCGAGACGATGGTGTGCGTCTCCCGCTGGCCTGGAAAAATATCTTACATAAAAATAGAATCGACAATAAAAATAAAAATAACATTATAAAACATTCATTAAATACCTCAGAAATTGACAGCAATAAAAATCCCATTACAGTAAACCCATTAAATGTTAAACGCCAAACAAATAAAATTAATACAATAGATACATCATTAAGTGTGAGGCGAATCACCAGAAGCCAGTCAAAAGCCATTAAGGCGAACAAAAGCGGGGAAAACCCATCTACCCCAACAGTTTAAACTTTAACTTTCCAATCTTCACTTGGTGCTAGGTTCTCGGCTCGAACGGACGTGCTTGCACTGACACACGAAGCGAGAATCTATCAACAAGGCCCTGAAGATGCCTGGTGTGATCCAGGCGAAACGTCGGTTGACGAAAGATCCTTCCAAGGATCTGATTTTGACGCGGGATAACCCCAAAGATAATAATAATTTCATATATATATATATATATATATATATATATATATATATATATATATATATATATATATATATATATATATATATATATATATATATATATATATATATATATATATATATATATATATATATATATATATATATATATATATATATATATATATATATATATATATATATATATATATATATATATATATATATATATATATATATATATATATATATATATATATATATATATATATATATATATATATATATATATATATATATATATATATATATATATATATATATATATATATATATATATATATATATATATATATATATATATATATATATATATATATATATATATATATATATATATATATATATATATTTATTTATTTATTTATTTATAAATCTGCTCGTTGAGGCACCGGCTTAGAATTGTGTTTACACTCTTCTGTGTGATCATCAGCGGGCCTATTCCGGTTATTTTATCGCGGCAATATACACAATTTTTTACGCTTCATGTATTTCTATTATAGCGGGTCGTTATTCTGTTTTCCGCGGACACTATCCCGCGTAAACTGCAGCGCATAATGTCGAGAAAACCTCCGTACGCCGTTCGTAACGCGGCATTCAGATTCGAGCGAAATACGTATGACTTTTGACAGGTGAATTAATTCGCAATGTTTTATGCGGCATATCGATTGTGTAAAGATATAAAGCGACGCGTAGACACATTCGTTCGTTTCACAGATTATAGTTATGAATGACAGCGTCTGATACGTAAATTTCACTTTAAATTCTGTGATACATATATATTTTTTATCTATATATTTATTTATTAAGGAAACATATAGTTTTATTAATAATAAATTATAATGGTATAAAATAAAAATCAAATAAACCAGCCAAGTTTCCATAAATGGTTTACAATAAGATACTTTATAAAGAAAAAGAACATTAGTTGTAGCAATAGGAAGAATAAACAAGATTGAAATAAAACATAAAATAATAGAAAATAAAAATAATAAAATAAATAACCAGTTAACCAGTCAAGAAATGAAAAAAAGAAAACAGTTTATACATACCCACATATAATTTTAAAAATATTCTTTTCACACAACATTATAAAGTTTAACAGTTTAACATCAAGAGTTTAACAACATTAAAAGATAAGATTAGCGGATCTTATCGCAAAATATTACACATGAATGGGAATGAGGCCCCAGGGGGGCAAGTCTGGTCCGAACGGCGAAAAAAAAACCCTAGTGATTACCCATATCATGGATATAATTACATATCATATAGAGTTCTATAATGTCTTTAGATGTCATAGAACTCCATGTGATAATTATATCCATGATATGGGTAATCATTGGGGTTTTGATTTCGCCGGTCGGACCAGACTTGCCCCCCAGATGTATTGTAATAGCCGGGTAATCGAAAATAGAACAAGCAAAAATAATATTTTTGACAATTTTTGGAACAAGGCACTCAAGGCACCTACATGGCTTACGACCTGTCATCGGCTGGTATTGACTCCCGACAGAGAAAAATCCATTGTTTGCTCATAAGACCCGTGTGACGTTTCTGTTTTATAATAGGTACGACAGACAGAAGCTAAAACAAGTTTATTAATATGTGTATGTATAATAAAGTACTCTTGTTGTAGAGCAATTGACAAAATAAAATAAATAATAGTTTAGAGGGTCTACTATTTCATTGTACATTATATACTTACCTACCTATGTACCTACCAAGGTCCACTGTATTATGTACCTACATAACAGGTTGAAACAAGGAGTGGAAAATCGGGGCTCCTGTCCAAGACAAAAATACTCGAGGGCGCCAAAACGACGAGTTAATTAAACAACGTGGGCTAAAAATTCAAAGTTATCAAAATAAATTCTAATTACACTCATCAAGTCGGCCTTCGTGGCTCAGTTGGTTAGGTATCTGACTGCTGAGCCAAGGGTCGCGGGTTCGATTCCCGGTGGAGACGCAGTTTTTAATTGTGTTCAGTTTGGATTTCTGAAGTCTTCAGGATGTGGCAACTTGTTATTTGGTTAGGTGTCCAAAGAGCAATACAAAATAAAATAAAATAAAATATAGAGTATTTTTTATATATATTTTTTATAAAATAAATGGGTGGTAGCAGAGCGGTTAGCGCACTGGGTTAATAATCCAGTGGTAGCGAGTTCGAATCCTGCCACGAACGATTTCGTTCACCTATAGCACAAGCATTTGCTTAATTTAGGGAATGCTATTTCTAATTTATTTCTTTTCGAGAAAGAACAGATATTATGTAAAAAAAATAATCTAACACACTCCCAATCACAAGTCTCCAATTCTGGAGACTAATGATATTAATCGTCTCACACATCCAGACTGAGAACACAATTATTTGTCTCATACATATTAGGGATGTGTCGAATGAGGAATGTGTCATATAAGGGATGTATCATATGAGGTATGTGTCATATGAGGCATGTGTCATATAAGGCATGTGTGATATGAAGGATGTGTCATATGAGGCATGCATCAAGTGAGGGATGTTTGCAAAATGGATTCAGAATGTATAGGTAATTTTATGGTTATGATATTTGTAAGTGGTTATGATTGTGAAAGTAGGAGAGTACCTTTGCAATATAAGTATGAATAATGAATAATTCCAGCAAGTTGACAAATATTTGTATTTAGGAAGTATGCTTCAAAGGAATGGACGATATCGAAAAGGATATTGATAGAAGAGTAATGGCAGGAAACATAGTGAATGGAATACTAATACAAATACTAAATGATCGTGACATATCGAAGGAACCCATTCACAATGCATTTATAGTCCAAACCATATAATTCAAGTGAAAAATGGACATAGCAGAAGGCGTATGAAAGCAGAATTAATGCAGTGGAAATGAGATCGCTGAGTACGACATCATCTTATTGAGGAAAGAATGTAAAATAAAAAAGGTTGTAAACGATAGAATCAAAGTGGATACATTGAGATGGTTTTGGCCGCATAGGAAGAATGTATAAGGAACACTTGACGAAGAATAGGTATATACAATGCGGACAAGAATTGATGATGGAAAAAGGATCGCATAACCATTTGAATGTCATTCTGAAACAGGGAAATGTAAGAAGCTTGAACAGCAGACGAACATGTGACGATGTATGAATGTTGATGTGGCGATGGTTGCGTGTCAGGATAGATAAATGTGGCGTTCTTTCTGCCTACTACTTTAGGGACATCTTCTTCTATCGTGTCAGCAACGCATTTAAATAATTTTCTGCCAGTGTCTAGCAACGTCAATAGCACAATCATTGCTCACCATAAGATCGTGCATGGTGCAGTTGACTGGACTTGAGGGGCAGCTGCACAGATGTGCGGTGGTCTGCTGCTCTCCACAGTCACATGTCGATGGTATTCCCTGTTGCAGGAAGCCCCATGTAGTCAGGGACATGACATAATGGTATGTATGTTTATCTCTCACCAAAATTTGACTTTATTTAATCTCAATACAGGTTTGTCCCAATGAAGTTGAATATATTTTATTTAATTAATTTTGTTCTTATTATATGTTTAAAATATTTTGATTGTGTGGTGACCCTGGCATTTATATCCATGTACCTTGCATTAATTGTACCAGTTGTGTGTGCCTTTTTTTGCTGTGTAATAATATTATTTTTACAATAATGATTTTAGATACCCAACTGCGTATAGTAGTTTTGTAAATCTTCAACCTCGAAACAGGCGTAGTCCTAGTGAGGTTGGGATAGTATTTATAAATGATTGTATAAGTGTCGAGATGATATAAATAAATAAATATCATGTTATATATTTGGTTGTATGAAATGAGAGATTTTTTTATAAAAAAAAGTATTTTTTTAACTGCATGCCGTGTTGATTTAGTCATATCAGGCGCAAAAATTCCTGTCGCTGGATCTGCAACAAAGCTTTGTAAAACTCTAGGTAGAGTAGTGGACAGGTTTTATGATTTATGAAGGTAATATGATCAGGGTTCAGTGTGAAGTGTAGACTATATTCTACAACACTAATATTAATACATACTTCAAGTATACCTCCCCTTAACTTACTTATGTCTACATAAATACTACCTCTCTACGCACATAGTTATTGTTACAAATATATATAGGTATCCAACAAACTCTTTTTAAATATCAACAAATGCCAAGTTATGTACAAGATTTAATTTATTTAAATATCATTATCATATGCTTAAGTTGCCATTCATAATGCTATCTTAGTGCCAACCTTGACGTATGCAAGTGAAACTTGGACATGGCAGAAGTCGCACGAAAGTAGAATAAATGCAGTTGAAATGAGATCGCAAAGAAGAATCTGTTATAGAACGACGTATGACAGGGTCAGAAATGAGGACATAAGGAAAGAGTGTAGGAGTGTTATAAATAGAATGAAAGTGAACACATTGAGATGGTTTGGCCACATGGGGAGAATGAATGAGGAACGCCTGGCGAAGAAAATATACATTGCGGACAGGAATGGAATGAGAGGTCGGGGCCGTCCAAGGAAGGGATGGCACGTCTATGTGAACAGTATTTTGAAAGACGGAAATGTTAGAAGCGTGAACAATACGTGTAGGTATTAGTTAAAAAGTAGTGTGTGTGTGTGTGTATACGTGTCTCGTATGCACACCCTTACACCTGTCGCTGGTTACCCACATTATGATAAATGCCGTGATGGTATGAATGAATGAATAATTCGGCAAAAATATAAACAATAAAATACGAATTGATTCACGGAACTGAATCCGTTGCTAATTTAGCTTTTGGCTGTGAATCGTTATCGAATCGAATTAATAGCTCTGATAAATAACATTCATAGAGTACTTATAGTATAGTAGAATATGAGGCACAACCGACACTCTAATATTTTCTCCATAACTCTGGTGGTTGTTGTTACATTTGGAAAACTCATAAAAAGTTATTACTCTTTCAATTAGAACGTGCTTTTGTACATACACACATACATACATACATACAATATATTAACAGTTATGTAGTTTTGTATTTGTAACATAAACATTTTGTTAAAATATGACGACTCTTTTACAGTGACCAACTTTACTGTGAAAACACTAAAAATTAATTTTCCTCATAATAAATATTGTCCGCACACTAATTAATTAAAAAAGTTTAAACGCAACAACAAAACTTTTCTGCGAGCAATAATTTCAAAAAGAGTTAACCCTCACATAACTCCACTGTTTTTACATCACAATACATAATAGTGGACTTATGTATTACTAATTATTTGTAGGTACTTACTAACTCCATATTAACATATTATATTTTCGAGTTATGGTTTTATTTTTTTTCACATCATATTTAACGATGATAACAACAAGTAGATTACTGCTGCCCAACTAGGACACCCTGTTCTAGGGCTAGCAGTTTACAAATTTACAGTCACAATATAGTTATGATATAATTGATAGTTCCCGCTATACATTAGGTATGCTAACTATCGCAATGCTTTTTTTTTCTTGACAAAGTTGGGATATTGTAGAAGAACCAGGAACTCGAAACGCCTACAGGTCATACGAACTGTCATCGGCTTGTTTCCGTGATTCAGCTGGTTTACGTGACATTCTGTATTCGGTCTAATTTGTACAGAAGTTCTTGAGTAAGATCCAAATAGTAAATATCTGCATAATCGAGAATGGGGAGAAAGAGACCTTGTGCGAGCTTTATTTTGATGTTGGTTAGAAGAAATTTTGAAGTTTTTCATAGTAGCGTCTAGTCCCAACTCTTATTTTCTGCATTCTTAGGTTAGGTTTAAGTTTATTTATAATAATAATAGCGACTCGCGTGAGCGAGTTGCTTTATAAATTGAATTATAAATTAAATTTACATTTTTAATTTTTCGCATTTAATATAAAATTTCATTTGACTTAATACTACGAGATCTCAACCAATCAGAGAGCCAACCGGAAACAGAATGCGGAATGGTAAATGCGGATTGTAGACGCTAGTGTTTTTCATAATATGATGAACGTCGAAGTAATGTAACGGCCGCGGTAATCCGACTGTCGATTTTTTCAAGAGAGCTTTTTTCTATATTAACATATCGACAAAGTATCAAGCAAGGATACGCGAGATTTGTATGCACGGTCTATATTTTTCACGGCTTTTCCAGCTTTGAAGTAAAAAAAAAAACAACTTTGAGGCTTCGCAGCATATATTATATGTTCCATATACGGATTTACTCAGAATTTGGAGTAGAACATTTCGTGTGTCTGTGTGTGGGTGTGTGTGTGTGTGTGTGTCCGTCCGTCCCTTATAACATTTGATTTGCTGAATTTACAGAGCCCAAAATTTCAGAGTATATAAATAGTTATAGGTCTACAAAAATTTTATACTCAGAATTTTGAATTTTTTTTCAGTCAGGGGTAATCAACTTTTGAATTTTTACTTTATTTTTCCATATATCTCAGATACTGAAAATTGGTATGAACATAGACAAATACAAAGATGTTTTCAAAAAAATTCCAGAGTGTCCCAAACATTTTTTATTAAGAAAAATATTTTGTTTATGATAAATTTATGTGTTTAACTGCCTATATTTTCAAAGTTTTTAAAAATATCGAAAAAATTCGAAACACCCCAACTAGATAATTTAATTTTCTAAAAAAAATATGAACATTGTAGCAGTACATTTTTTTAACAATTTTTGTAAAAATTGAATTCAGAGACGACATCGCCTCATACAATTTGTATGGCAGTGGCTTATACACAATATCTAAGTATGTAGGTAAACTTAATAGTTTGATACTTAATCTCCAAACATACATGCATACCATCATGCTGTTTTCATATTCTGGGTAGAAAAAAAGGACTGACCTCCATACTATCGTATCTTGACATACATACCTACATGTGTTGTATAGAAAACAAAATATCTTAAGTTTGGTACTTATTCTTCTACTATACATACTATCGCTATCAACAGTTGGATCTCATGTGTTATATGCAACTAGTAATATGTTTATGTACTAATGTTATTCTGGTTTTGTGTATTTAAGATCTCATTTGTATTGTCTTATTTATTTACACCTCATGATATAGATTATAATGAATATACTTTGTATTAAATAAAGCTGTGAAAGATTTATGAGTTAAAAAATCTCTATACATGGCTTATCTAGGTGATGGGACATGTTCGGAAACTTTTCGTTAAAATTCTAAAATTATTTTGATATATAAATTTTATTTTAAATACCAATATAAAGTTTAACGATAATCCTATCCGCGCCAAATTCATAAAATACTTTATCAGAAATGTATAAGTGTACCTAAAATATCGCGTTAAATTCAAAATAAAAGGGAACTTCGGATTAAAAACCCTTTTCATGTCACCAAAATACTAATACGTTGGACCTGTTTATTGGAAAATTCAATTAAAGGTTTAAACTGAGTATCAACAATAGATGGAAGGAGAAATAGATATAGCAGAGAATGAGAATGAAAAAGACACACCTGAGCACCAGATATGAACATCTAATACAATTACATATAGTATTTAAAATTTGTAAAAACGAATCTCACAAATGAGTATCAAAGGGATGTCGCCAAGAGACAGAGTGTATAACAAGGATAACAAGGTTTGCCAGGAATGAGAAGCTTGGAGAGTAGAAAATTCAGAGGTCGTCCAGCGACTCGACGAAAAGACCTTTTAAGGTCCGTCGCAGGATCTTCAATTGCCCAAACCTTGTGATCTACCAGACCCAAACAATCCGTTGAGTATTGGAATGTAGTTCCCATCCACAACCCTGAGTTATGGAGTGTAGTTGCCTTCCACAACCCTGAGTTATGGAGTGTAGTTGCCTTCCACAATCATGAGTTATGGAGTGTGGTTGCCATTTCTTGTTGGTAATAAGTAGATATGTCTACATATATTAACAATTTCCATCTATTTTTACTAAATGTGTCTGTTCACTATTACACACCGTCACGGCTTATGCCACAGTATGGAGTAACCAACGACAGATGTGCAGGTGTATATTATCTTATAAAATTAAATGGTTCTGAGATATATTCACTTACGATTATATAGATTCACTCGCAAGAGTGAACGTTTCGCTTTACAAAATGTCTACACAAATTATTTGTTTGGCTCACCAATGCAGAGACTTCCAAGACTTGCAAATAAGTTTGAGCAGATCGATGTCGTTGCATTGGGTTATGGTGCATACAAGAGTTTGTTGTTACATATAATGAAATGATTATATTATGTAATGAATGAATCTTGACTATCTATGTAATATTATTATACTTTTTTTTTCTTTTGTAAATATTACTGTAAACAAATGTATTTTTAAGTTGCACTGTTTCTTCTGCTGATTTGTGTTCAAATTTTATTTGTATATACCTATATTTTTTATATTTAGTTGCTTCACATATTGTTTTATTTACTTTTTTATTATGTTTTCTTTTTTTGTTTCCTTTTACTTTAATGTATTATTGTTTTTAGTCTCTATGTATTTTCTCAGTACCTATGTATATTTTAATGTATGTTTGTAAAAGGCAATACATGCCGTATGAGAAATAAATAAATAAATATATAATACAAAGTCACTAAGTGCTTTGAAAAATAAACTATCTTCTTGGATTCTCAACAAAGGTAGAATGAACATTGAAAATATATTTTTTTAAATTATGAAATGATATAAAACCGTGATTTTATAGCTGTATAATATTATAATTTGTATGTTTGATATTGTGATATGTTATAATTGTGTGTTATACAAAATGGGATACATAAGTATGGACTGTGTCAGTTATGTAAAATTAATAGAAAGTTATTCCGACACAAGCACTGCTTATTGGAATAGTTCTTATCCACTGGATGTTGGTACTGATAGATTGTATTCATTTTGTCAGTGCAACATATTCCTAATTGTCTATTTTTCATAATTTAAGTTGTACCATGTTTCACTATTGTTTTATTATAATTTTTTATATATTATGGTGGATTTTGAATAAATAATAATAAATAAATAAAAAAAGATATACGACACATCTGTGTTTACCTAAAGCCTAAAAAGCCAGTATTCAGGATGGAGATGTAATTTTGCCTGTTGTATTTTCTATAGCCCGTCTTTTTTTTTAATTAGAGAATGAATATGTCCATGAAACAAATACAAATACATCAACTTTAAATCCTTTTTTTTACAGGTGGATGAAATCAGTCGTGGTAGGATACGAACTCGCGACCACAGGAGCGCTCACCGCTCTGCCACTACTCATCTTTTACTATGTTAGTTTTTCTCTTTTAACTTTGAAATGAATGTGTTTCAATAGTTGCAAATGGGACCCAACCGAGCGAGAGATATTGCTTGTTAATTAATACAATGTCCGAGGTACATAACGTCCTGAGATAAATATCCCCTGGGAGCTCTTGTGTTCAACTTGAAGGGTATTCATTTATTTTTCATCCGTTTAAAGACCAACACAGCAGCTACCGTCAAACGAAGGAAAAAGAACAATTTCCACAAATATATATTAGAACCCAACTCAACTACAAGACACAAGATAAAAGAAATTCCTTGAAAAATGCGAACATGACCAATCTTGAAAAAAAGCGTAAAAAATCTGCCTTTTTGACTGCAGAACCAGTATTTTTTTAATCAGGAAACACTGACTAACAAGCTCTATTCTAAAGTGATTGATGCTATATAAATATGTTTAACAAACTATACATTATACAGCCAGACAATTTCCCTCGACAATCATCTACTAAAATAGTTTTTCATTATAATTTTTAGATCATGTTAGTTTTAATTACAACTTTGCACCCTCTGCAAGTGGCTATTTAATTGCCATATGGTATTTGTTCCCAGTGTTTTCAACCGAAAATTTTGTAACCAATAATTTTACAGATTCCAAACTGCTCACTAACTATGCCATGGTGGTCGTCAATAATGTACTGAATAACGTTCATAAAATCTTCATATTATATGCCCTTTTCTTTTTGATACTCTAATATGAAAAGAAAATTTATTTTCCTCGTCCTCAAAGATCTTCACAGAGTAAATGAGGATCGTCTGACGAAGAAAATATACAAGGCAGACAGTAGTGTCCGACCGAGGCTTCGGCTTCGGCTTCGGCCACCTTCGGCCAAAAAAAAACACCTTCGGCTTCGGCCAAAAATAACCCGACTCGGCCAAAAATAACCCGATTCGGCTTCGGCCGACTGTGGGGATTGTCCATCATTTTATATTGGCAAAACAGCACGTTAGTTTGACGTAAGGATAAAAGAGCATATGCGTTGTATAACAAATAACAATTTTTCTGAATTTGCCAACCACCTTATAAGTACAAACCACACATTTAACAAAGATACAAATGTAAAAATTCTGCATATACATAAAGAGGGATTAAAACTAGATAATCTGGAAGCCCTAGAAATTAGGAAGGCTCTGAACAGAAATAATAAAATTTTAAATAACCAAACAAATTTGAATAATTCACCGCTTCTCAATATGTTTCCACTAGCTCGCCATAACGGTAATCCTTACTCCTCCCCCTCCCCTTCGTCTTCCGCGTTGCCACCCACAACATAATATCGCACACGTTCGTTCATTTTTTAATAATAATTTAGTACAAGTCTGTCCTGAGGAGGGAGCGGTCAGCTCCGAAAACCGGTTAGACACCAAGTATTCACAGTGGTTAAAACAAAAAATATATTTGTACCAAATTTCAATTTTCGAAAAAAATTATCTGTAGGTATTGTGTTTTATATATAAAAATGGATGTACGTATATTTATTTGTTTGTATGTAGCCTATGGACTCCCAAACCAATCATTCAATTGCGATGGAACTTTGGGAATTTGTTCAGCTCATACCGGAGAAGGCTAATGCATTATAATTGATTTATTCTATATCTCACAAAACATTTTTTTTTTAAATATATGTTTCATATTAAAATGAAACATTGTGGGTTGGATCAGCGCGCACAGGAGAAGGTTTAAATAATAAAATTTATTTATTTATTTATTTATTCAATATCTCACACAAGAATTTTCAATTTACAAAAATTATCTATTTGGGATTGTCATTGAATTTTAAGGATTCGTTCAGCGCATCATTCGTACAGAAAACGTATTCTTGAAGTTCATTGATTAAAAATTAATATATACACATGAATAAATAAATAAAACAATAATCCAATAAATAAATAAATGAATAAGTGAATAAATAAATAAAGACATAAATCAATTAATAAATAAAAAAAATCTTATGTATCCATATATAAAAAATGGTACTTATATTTATAAAGATTGATGATGTATGTATGTTTGTTTGAATAATTAAATAAGTAATTCTCCTAGATATTTATATTTATAAATAATGGAGAAGTGACTGAATAAGGACGGAAGAGAATAGAAAGACGGAATCATAATTAAGCGATTCTAGATAAGAATTTTAAAAAATAAAAAGGAATCATATAGAACAAACATTTTTATATATTTGGAGGTAAATAATTAAACAGGCAGGACAACGTCTACCGGGTTTAACTAGAATTGTATATATTCAAAACGTTATTGCAATAAAAAGAGGTTTTCCAAAGTATCACTTTGTTTAATAGCCATAAAATCAATTATTTAAAAGGTCGATCTTTAGGAATGGCTAAAATATATCTGAAACACACTCGAGCAATCACTTAACCACATAAATATACAAAATAACATCTACTGAGTTCACATTTACTGCGTGTGAAGTGCTTTGCATGCTGATGAACTTTTCAGATACTGCCAAGACGAAATACATGGACTCTGATAAGATGTTTGTAACAAAGATATGGTCTCAAATGTGCCGAAATATAGGAATTTATAAGATTTCAAAACTTACCTAATTATAAATCCAGTTTTAAGAACATGTTTTTTTGGTATGTATGGTCAATACATAATGATTAGGTATGCCAAATCTCAAACAGATAATTTTATTTCATTTTTAGAATTACCTAAGTGTGTACTGTACATATACAAGCATATATCAATATTTAAATATTAGAATTTTTTAATAACTCCCCTTTATTTGTTGATACCAGCCTGTTTTTTAGAACGCACATCTTTAAGTATTTTTTTTATTATCATTTATTCAATATTTACATCACATATTTTATCTATCTATAATATAATTACTGTACGCCATGTTTTTTCGTCCTTCAACGGATTGCCAGTGAAATAATTTTTCCTTAATCAATTTTCGCGTTCGAAATTTTTCTTTAAAATAAAAAATAAGAAACAAAAAAGTAAAAAATTATCGTTTAAAATGTATTTTCTGCATAAATTGACAATATTATTGTTTAAAAAGGAATTTCAAACATTCAGAATAAATTTTAAGCGTAATAATCTGCGGAATATCCATTTTGAATACTGACAACATTGCTTTCGACGTGTCATAATCATATGTCAGAATGTCGGTAAAAGATAAGTAAATATTTTGACGGCCTTCGTGGCTCAGTTGGTTAGATATCTGACTGCTGAGCCAAAGGTCCCGGGTTCGATTCCCGGTGGAGACACAGTTTTTAATTGTGTTTTCAGTCTGGATCTGTGAGACGATTAATATCGTAAGTCTCCAGAATGTGGCAACTTGTTATTGGGTGCATGTTAAATTAATATTTGACATAGTATCTGTTAGTTGCCCGAGAAGCAATATTAAATAAATAAATAAATAATATTTTCATTTAATGGCGTTATTTAGTCATTATTATTGTATTACTATATGTATATAAAAAGATATCCAGTCTTAACTGTTGTGTACTGTTCTAAATGATATTTCGAATGTACATTCAAATTATCAATGTTTGTAATTTCAAACGTATTTCATATAACGCATTTCTTTCAAAACATTGTCGAAAATATTCCGTATTTTTACTATAAACTAGTTGCATAAACTAGTAACACATGAGATCCAACTGTCGATAGCGATAGTATGTATAGTTGAAGAATATGTACCAAACTATAAACCCATAAATACAAATTATTGAATATTTTCAGATATTTTGTTTTCTATACAACATATATTATGTAGGTATGTATGTCAAGATAGGATAGTATGGAGGAAGTTCCTTTTTTCCTACCCAGAATATGAAAATAGCATGATGGTATGTATGTTTGGAGATGAAGTATCAAACTATTAAGTCTTCTTACATATTGTGTATAGGCGACTGCCATACAAAATGTATGATGCGATGTCGTCACTAAATTCAATTTTTAAAAAAATTGTTAAAAAAAAATTGAGATCTTCTACTACAATGTTAATATTTTTTATAGAAAATTAAATTATCTAGTTGGGGTGTTTCGGATTTTTTCGATAATTGTAAAAGTTTTGGAAATATAGGCAGTTTAACTCATAAATTTATCATAAAAAAAATATTTTTCTTAATAAAAAATGCCTGGAATTTTTTTGAAAAAAATTAATTTGAGATTTTGTATTTGTCTATGTTTGTACAAATTTTCAGCGTTCTAGCGTTTATGGTTTCTGAGATATATGGAAAAATAAAATAAAAATTCAAAAGTTTATAACCCCTGACTGAAACAAAAATTCAAAATTCCGAGTATAAAAGTTTTGTAGGCCTGTAACTGTTTATATATTCTGAAATTTTAGGCTCTGTAAATTGAGCGGATCAAAAGTTATAAGGGGGGGGGGGACACACACACACACACAGACACGCAGACACACACACAGACACACACAGACACACGAAATGTTCTACTCCGAATTCTGAGTAAATCCGTGTATGGAACATATATGCTGCGAAGCCTCTAAGTTGGTGTTTTTTTACTTCAAAGTTGGAAAAGCCGTGAAAAAAGTAGACCTCTCCATACAATTCTCGCGTATTCTGGCTTGATACATTGTCGATATGTTAAGAGAACAAAGTTCTCCTGAACAAATCGACAGTTGGAATACTGTTTTATTACTTGATTTTAACGTTTTCACGTAAAGATATTTAGTTTTTAAATGTTGTGTAATGTCCTAAATGGTATATTTGACGATATTTAGTTTTATAAGGTTACTTCGCAACTGCCACGTAGCGGCCGTTGGGTTTTGGGCCGCGATAGCGGCCAGGGTCAGAGCCCCTAGTATTTATTACACTCCATAGTTACTGGTTTAACTAACAAAAATGCTATATATTTACCTACATTTTAATCGAGTACCTATGTTGAAATTTAAACCAGCATTTAAGATTAGGTTAAGGTAGGATTAAGATTAGATTTAGACTTATATACAAATGAAATAGTTTAAAATATGTTTAACTGTGTGTTTGATGTTTAACTGTGTCATAAATAAATAATAAATAGTTTAAAATAAACTATCTAATAAATTATGAAAATTATTATTGACAATTTTATACTAAACTTTAATCTAAACGGATTCTTATGATTGAATGCAGATTTGATTATTGCTGATTTACACATTTTTAGGATTAAGGCAATCACGTATTAAGATCGTGTTTAGAGTAATCAATTATAATGAACATGTTCTCCAAAGAGAACTCATTCAGAATAAAATTATGAAGTTTTTCAAGTTTTGTAGAAAAAGTTTTTCTCTATTAACACCGCTGCAATTCATTAAAAAGTCGTCGAATTTTCAGTAAGACTTAAAGTATCATTATATATTAACCTAGTTAAAAATTTTACCGTGACCTCATTATTGGCTTATTGGTTTCAGTATAAACCTTTGATTGTACCTACTAGTTACATAATTTTATTTTTATTTTTCTTGGGTATAAATGAATTTGAGGAGAAATGTGGAGGCATGATCATGTGAAGATATTTTGAAAGAAGGAAACATAAAAAGTTTGAACAATCGACGAGCATGTATGAGACGATGCATGGATGTAAAGGAAGCCAGAAATGTGTGCTAAAATAGAGAAGTATGGCGTATAGCTTCATTTGTCACCTTATTTTTAACGTTTCTTATACATTTTACCTGAGTTTTCTCTGAGTGTATGGAGAGTCTTGTAGAGAGTCTATCTAATTCAATCTATTTCTGTAGTGGCCTACATTCACCTACTTGTGACTTATCAATTATTTATGAATTGCCACCAATACCACACTACAGACACACACACACACACACACACACACACATTCTATAAATATATAAAGCTCATCTCAGGCGGTACCACACCTGACGTTAACCTAAAACATATTGAACTTTATTTTACAAATTACTTTATTGTTACATAGAATAAAACACTAGTTTATATTATAGCCTCTGACTGGTAACGATATGTCAAAAACCATCATCAGAATTCGAAATAACAAAGTTAAGTTAGACCAACGCTAAACTCTCCACTATATAGGAAGTGTTCATTTTTTCTTTTTAGTTGACAATTTTATGCATTTTTATGAAGTACATTTCTATCAGATTCTTGAACAAATATTAAAATTCCAGAAGAAAAAAATTTCACAATACCACGAAACTCATTGTATGCAGTTTTTACGTGATACCAGTTGAGATATTGATGTAAAAAAATACATTACTAGCAAAATGAGCATATACGAGACAATGTATCAATGTTGATGAAGCGATGGATATGTGTCAAGATAGAAGAATGCGGTATTCGGTTCTCACTGACGAAGATAATAGTGGAGAGTAAAAAATATACATACAATATCAATATGAAGTTAATCACTCAATTTTCCCTTATAGAAGCTATTTCTATTATAAACCTTCATTTTAAATACAAATATACAATTTATTTCACATTGATATAACAGACCATATATTTTTCTTCTTTAAAGCTTGAAAACCCCTGAAAACGTTTTTCAATAAATCTCAATTTTCCAGACCGTGAGAGCATTTATAAAATTTGACAGATGAAATGATTGAGAGGGAATTAACGGAAATATATGGAAAACTAATCATATCGAAGTTTATGGACAGTACATATGATATCAATATGAAGTCAATATTGTATTTACTTACCTATCTATTAATTTATGTGTATTTATGTTTTTATATCTATAAGTTATTTTCTTTATCTTATTTATATTTTTTGTAATCGAATATTTTTATTATTGCATATGCGCAAACATTGGATTTTTTTCCCTGTCGGGAGTCAAAGATATATATTTTTTTTTTTTTTTTTTTTTTTTCGTCTCTATTGAGATAATTATAAATCTGTTAAAAAATTTTTTTTGTACTTATATGTCTTCCATTTTGCTAAATTTTTATTTTATATCAAGTTATTAACAAAATAATTATGTCTATATTTTAATAGGTATACACACAGACAGGCTTTGCCTTTGCCTTTTGTGTGCACGGTTTCATTGTTTTGATATTATGTAAATGTGTAATGTATATTAACCGTGAAAAAAAATTTAATTTTTTATTTATTTATTTATTTATTTTAAAATAAATAAAATAAAACAAATAAATCGGAAATATACTTTGGGTTGTAGAGAACACAACGTAAATTTAGAAATCATACAGAGTAAAATTTATAATTCTGATTGTTCTAAATCACTAAATTCTTAATATTTATATAAATTTTTAAGTTAACCTTCTCGTTAAGGTATATCATACAAACTGAATTATTGAAATGAACTTGAAGATGTACATAGATAATATACATAAGTATATATGATATATAGGTAGTTACATATGTAGGTAAGTAGACAGATCAATCGATTGAAATATTATTTGAACTTCTCCGAGTAATTTCCTGTTAAATAATAATCCAATTTCAAACATTTTCATATCTAAAAATCGTTCCCTGTCTTCTTTATTAACTACGTAAATATTTTTTAAGAGGATTTGAATTATTATTTTTTGTAGGCATAATATAAATTTAAAAATTACCACTTTTTGCATTTGAAAATTGGAGAGTTCATTGTTGATTTTTTTTAACAAATAGTGTTTCCACACCAGAAAATAAATTTATTGTTGTATACTACTAGTGGACCCAGACAGACTTTGTTCTTCCACAGACCGCCAATGATTTTGAGCAACTTTTATGTAGACCGCAATTTTTTGTATTTTACCAATTTTTTTTTTAATCTAGAAAACTCCACGAGCTACTCTTCGTGGTATGCATTTTTTTGTCGATCTCTTCGCCGATTGCAGTGTCCATATGAAGAGCGGGTGGTGGTGGAGATAGTGAAATAAAGATGTTTTTTACGTACATTTGTGCGTGGTTTGATCTCGATGCGTTATACAGATATCAATATTTACTTAACAAAGAATTGCGACCCTATTTTCGCATAAAACAATCATTCAGGAGTGTAATGAAAATTAAATTTGTGGATCTATGTACATTGGTATTTTTGGATGAAAATCTAAAAAATAAAACAAAAAAAACATTATTTTGCTCGATAACAGCGTAGTCCAAAACTACCATATCACTCAAGTTGGAACCAACCATACAACTAGCACAAAATTTCATTGAAATTGGTTGAGCGGTTTCTGCAATTAGCGTGTACGAACATAGTGACACGTGGTGTAAGATATTATAAGTTTTGGCATGGGTCATATTACAAGAGTTATTTGAGAAAAATGTAAGGAAAAGGTAAGGTACCGTACTGCTAGAATACTGCTTACGGGACCTCAACATTTTCTAACATTTTTCTTACATAAATCTCGTAATACGACCCTTAAGTGCCTTTTCACACGACCCGGTTGTCTGGTAGCCGGCGCCGGGTAAGTGCCGGGTAAGTGGCAGCGAAGTGTATGGGCACGCATGGTAGCTTTCACACGCACCGGCATGCATGCCCATACAATTACCCGGCCCTTACCCGGCGCCGGCTACCAGACAACCGGGTCGTTTGAAAGGGCACTTATAATCGATAGAAACGGACGTCGGAAGTATATTAAAACAGAAGAAACTTATATGAGTTCACATTTTTCTTTATAATTATGGAATTCTACGAATAAGAAATTCACAGTTTTTAAGCATCGGTATAGCATATAAGCGTTATACGAGTATGCACGAATCAGGAGTTCGGCAATCTTCGTGAGTTGTGAGATATATACATATGTATAAACGAGTGTCTGGGGTAAGACCGCGGCTGGATTGATCGATTATAGTGCTCTCACGTTGTGGTTCATTTTTATAAACTATATTTCTACTTCTATCTTATAAATTGATATCAATTACTGTATTCTAATATTAAAAGTGTAAATAGTTAAACGCGTCCTGTGTGTACTATATTATATTAAACTTATATTAAAATATTTATATGAAAAATGTTTTTAACAGTAGCATTTGTTTGGGAAAATTGAGTCACCAACTTCATATTGATATTGTGTGTATTTCTATAGAAAACTGTATTTTTCTTACTCTTAGCTACTATGAGTGTAACAGTATTCAACACCGCATTCTTCTATCTTGACACATATCCATCATCTCGTTAACATTAATTCATCGTCTCATACATGATTGTCTATTAAAAATTAAAGCAATTTTTTTACATAAATTTATCAACATGAGTCATTTATAGCAGTGATTCTCAAAGTGCTCCAGGTGGACCCCCAGGGGTTCACGGGATACTGAACGGGGGTCTACGTTGGCGTGAAAAAAATGGAGATTCACAAGTTGTAATTGGGGGGTCGATGAAAAATTATCTGGTTTAGATAGTGTACTGTATTGCCTACGTGTCAATGTACGCAGATAATACACTAATTGAAAAAATTCAAAGAACAAAAAATTCAAAATTTCAGTGATTTTTGACAGGCTGTATTTCCGTGAAAAATGGTCGTATTGAGACTTAAAAAAAGTAATTTGAAGCTTTATGATTATTTTTTTCAGATTTTTTGGCTATTTTTTTAGTATCTACGGTTCTTATGCAACCCTAACATATAGCGCGAAAAAATATTTTTTTTTTGGTCCACGAGCTTGAATTTTTTTTTCCAGTTAGGCCGGAATATGGATCCCATAGTCTGTTTATTAAGGATTAATTTCATTTTTTTAAAACCTCCCTTAATTTTCTTTTCATTTTTACCACTGCGAATTTAGGGTTGGAATTCAGCCACGACGCGAATTTCCATCGTTAGATCTATACATCACATTTTTTGACGAGTTTTGGGAATATGGTAGAAATTTAAGCAGCAGGGGGTCCACCGAAATCAGTAATTTTTTTAAAGTGGTCTACGAGCATAAAAATTTGGTTACCTTATTTTGGTTAGAGAGTGCATACTATGAGTTTTTTTGTGTACTGTGTATTATCAAACTTTTGTCCTCAGGGAAACAAATATTTGCTAAGGGGTTTATTAGAAATGTCCTTCATCAAAATCCATTTAGAGATAGTCAATTCTCAAGAAGAAAAAATGTACACTAACTGTGTAGTGGAGAGTTTAGTGTTGGCCACAACCTACTCGTTTTTTACATGGCTACGTAGGGGAAACTAGCTATTAGGATTTGGGTACATTATAATCTTCCGAAGAAGCGCACAAAGTAACGTTGGGGAGGGTTTGCAATCTGCTCATGATAACATCAATTCTAAGCGAATAAATAAATAGCTCCGTATTTTTCCACAATATTTTTTATACTAACGACTGAACGTTTTCGCCAAGGAGACCCGGGTTAAAAGAATGTGGAAACACAGAATTCACGGAAGGAACACAGAAGTTCGTTCTACAGCCGGGCTGCTGTGTTAATAAAATAGTTCGAGAAACGACTGGTCGTGTATATTGAAGGTTTACTGTGAACGTGTATTGAGATTGAGTAAAACGAGTGACTCTATTGTGAATGTGTGGGAGAGGGACCAAGGGTCTTCTCATAACACGTTCTTAATACGTTCTTAGCTTGTCTTAATCTTAAAAATGTATAAATAAGTACTCAGCAGAAAGTTGTTGATTAAATCCATTGTTCTGCCTATTCTTGATTACTTTGATACAGTGTATGGACCATGTTTGTTGACCAAACATCAACAGATAATCCAAAGAGTCCAAAACGCTTGCTCCAGATTTTTCTACTCAATTCCTCGCAGGGCACATGTCTCACCATATTTGGCTGAAAATGGAATGTTGAACATGGTAAACCGACGGAAACTACACCTTTCTTGTCAGATATATAAAGTGGTCCAAAATAAGAAACCCAAATACTTGTTTGAAAGATTGGAATGGTCTGAAAGTGTTCACAACTATGGTACGAGGGCCAGAGGCTTCTTATTGCTTATTCCTAGGCATAGAGGAGCAGCGTTTGAAGGTAGTTTAAAATACGCTGCAACAAAATGTTGGAATGACTTGCCTCCACCGCTAAAAGTAGAGGAAAAATTCTATTATTTCAAAGAGAATTGTCGAGCGATGCTTCTGGCCTGCAATCATAGTGTGAAGTATGTAAGAATTTATGTGTATTTATGTGTGTGGGTGTGTATAAATAAATGTGTGTATATATGTATGTGCGTGTATGTATATTTATGTATTTGTGTATATGTGTATTTTAGGAGCATTTTTTTGTATTTTTTTTTGTAGGTATTTATTTTGCATATAAATAAAGAAGACCTTGTATAGATAATAAAATATTATACATAAGCAATAGGATCATGGTGAAAATCAGCTACTGGGGGGCTTGTCTTCCTGCAACATAGCTGAGCATGGTCCTTTTTTTATTTTTTATTTATTAACAAAAACAATACAATGTTCACATATAAATCTTAATTTAAAAAGGTAAACAATTTCCATCATATAATTCATAATAACCTTCTTTAATTGAGATAAAACCTCGTGTTAAAAGAGGGGAGTATCTATTTAATATTGTTACATTTGCCAAAACAAGAATGAAATAACAAAAAATAAATAAATAAATCAGTACAATTTTTTAATTCTATTTTTAAATATATTGTAACTTTTTTCAAGTCTAAGACTCAAAGGGAGTTCATTAAACCACTTAGTACCTTTATACTTATAGAAATGTTGTGAGGCAGTTGTACGAGTCAGAAAGGTTGTTTTTCTGTTTATTTGTTTTTATATGTCTGTGTTTTTGTATGTAAACTTCTTTTCGTCTCAATAAATGTTTATTATTATAGTAATCTTTCTCTAAATTTAATCGTGAAAAATTATTAATATCAACGTTTAGTATAAAATTGTCATTAATTGCTGTATACATTAATATTATTATTCAATTAATTTAACCTCAAATATTGCTGAAGTCTGATGCTGATCTTAATATTACTTTAATCAACTTGATGCTAGTAAAAAATCCATAATTTACTGTTTTAGTTTTCAATATGTCGATCGAGACTGCTATACTATTTTACAAAATTCCATAATAATTAGAAAATATATGAACACGTTATTCCACAAAGTACCTTTTTTTCTACCGACGACCGTTTCGGCTTTCGATGTGTTAATAAAATTATGTTCATATTTAAAAGATGTGTTTAATAGCGGTGATACCCAGCGGTAAGGTCGTTGCCTCGAGGTCGACGGTTCGAATCCGGGCGGGCACGCACCCCGGGATTTTTAAGAATCTGTGTGCGGATTTTTTATCACTAGCTATGTGGTAATCGGTCAGATGGTAGTCACTTCAATGTAATAATCAGACTCGCCAATTCCAGGATCATGGTCAAAGCGTGCCCCGATAGAAACGACACAAAAACGCTAAGGGGAAGAATTTAAAAGACTTATTAAAATAAACCAATATATAATTATTCCACCTATTGATTTTGTTGACTACGACTAGTTTCGTGCAAAGCACCTTCTACTACGAATAATTATATATTGGTTTCATTTTATTAAATTTAAATGGAATTTCACCAAGAATTGTGTGTCAATAAATTAAATATGATTTAAAAGATGTTTATATTTTTTTGGGACAGCTTTTATACTGTAGAACTCCACAATCATATTGATAAATATGAAACTTACACAAAATACAAAAAACCGACTTCAAAATGAATGTATGTCAAGAT
Source organism: Molanna angustata (assembly GCA_963576475.1). Lineage (NCBI taxonomy): Eukaryota > Metazoa > Arthropoda > Insecta > Trichoptera > Molannidae > Molanna > Molanna angustata. The sequence continues at coordinate 34,963,659 of OY754977.1, forward strand.
GGAAAAATTTGGTGTTCGGTTCTCTAAACCTACACCATGAGAGACATGGCGTGATGGTGTGTATGTATTTAGTAATATTATTTCATAAAATTCGCCTATACAAAAATACGCGAATCCTTCGTAAATTGACGAGTTTCATGATTTCTCATGATTCCCATCATTAAACCTCTTAGCTTAGTTTAGATGGGACCACTCCAGGAGTAAACCATTTCTAATGAAAATGAATTCATCAAATTCGGACGACATGCTAAAATAATATTATCAATTGCAGACGACTTTGCAAATTGAATTATTATCGCTGAAGTGCAAATTAAAGATTTTGATGAATTTCTCATGGATCCAATGATCATATCATAATCAAATTGAAATGGGACCCATCGGATAATACCCCCTTTCTTATGAAAAAAATATATCAAAATCAGTCAACGTGGTAAAAAGGAATCGCTAAACATACATTAAAAATAATTAACGTCGAATTGATAACTAACTCCGTTTTTGGAAGTCAGTTAAAAAGTGAAATTAAATATGTAACTAATTTGTTATATTACATATTATATATTCTTCCGTTTTCCTCCTTCCTTTCCTCGTTGCTTTTATGAATGTATTTATTCCATTTTTGTGTATTTCTTTTCTAAGTAACCGAATACTATTGTAACAAATTAACACAAGAGACGTTGCTCGAGTTGGTTGGAAGAAATTTCCTATCGCAATAAACCCGACTTTTTGCACTAGCTGTACAAAAATATATAAAAAAAAAACAGGAAAAACATACACTTTTATAGAATTTTTGTATGTAAGATTCTTTCAAAATACCTACATATTATATGTAATTGTGGACACCCATTTCAAGTCGAAATTTTATTGTCAAAATCATTAAAATACTGTTAGTTTGATGCAATAAGTTTACTTATTGCTTACTTTTTATGAAATACAAAATTGTTCAATTTCAAAAATAAATATCAAATGAATCGAGCTGAAAATAGTTTCAATGTGCATTGTCATCAGGAATACACAAATCGTGAATGGGTCAGAGTTCTAAATGGTCGTAAATTTAGTTTAAAAACTTTTGCAAAATTTCAGTACGGACAGTTATTGCATAATATCATTCAATAAATTACAATATAAAATATAAAAGAAGCCAACATTTTAATATATTATTATTCTCCTAGACGATGCATGGATGTTAAGGAAGCCAGAAATGTGTGCAAAAATAGAGAAGTATGGCGCTCGATTCTCTCTGCTTACCCCGTAAGGGACATGGCGTGATGGTATATGTATGTATGCATTCTCTATTTACTTTAAAATAAAAAAAAACCGTTTTGGTTCAAACATCAATTTTTGGCATAGTAATATAAATATCTGACTACCAAGTCAAAGATCTGGGTTGGATTATACTGTATTTTCAGTCTAAAATTGATGAACAGTCAACTATACTAGTTTTCAGAACAAATATTTGACTAAAACTTTTTTTTCTCGATAAGCAATATAGATAATATGAAAACTAATAATAAATGGGTTAATGATATTTTTTTCCATTCTAATAAGATCAATGGCTCTTAATATCATTAGAAACGGTTGAAAGCAGCCATAAAAATAATTAAAGTATAAAAAATTACCTGTATTTTCATCGATATTTGTTCACTTCATAACACAGTAACAATTATTTTAAAAACACAAAAATACGTCAGTAAAATTGTATTAAATTTCACAACACAGTTTATGAATAGTTAAAACTTTATTCGATAGATTGCAAGTCATTATTTATCACACGTAATGTATAGAAAGACAAATATAATATTTAATAAAATATTATTTTATTAACTTACTTTAAATATAATTAAACATTATATTTTGATTATGTAATTACAAAAAAGACTAAATGCCGTTTAGTTCAAAATATCCGTTGCTACATCGTTTTACGAGTGTATCAACTATAATTAGTTTCACATAAAACTTGGTTAAAGTCATAAAGAAATTACGTTCCGTAGCGTCATTCGTAGTATGTGTGCTACGCCAGTTAAGTTTAGCTCTGTCGTAGACCTCTACGGTTGAACGCGACTAGTCAACTCCGTAGCAACGAAGCAACTGTTTCATAGCACAGTACGTGTCTCGCACTTCAACGATTGCGTATTACGATAAACCGCGTGGAAAGGAGATGATGTTTAAAATATATTAGCGCCCTTCGGAATGATTCTGAATCATTAAAGGGTGCTATCAAGATTCTTATATTTCAATTTTGTATTAACATCTAAATACATACACTGTTGAAAAAAAATGTCCTTTTCAAACATTCGTAAAATACAATGATAGCTTTCTATGCTATTTCGTTCATATTTGTTGACAAATTAATATCTTAATAGAGACGAAGTTGCTATATTATGGGAGAACAGGAGAATCAAGGCACCTAGAGGACTAACGACCTGTCATCAGCTGGTTTACGTGATCAATTTATGCGCTTGTCCAGTGTTCACCAACGGCTTTTTTGAGTTTTCTTTTCGATTTTCGATTTGATTTTACGTGATCACTTTAAGCGCATGCGCAACTTTCACCTATTATGGCATTTGTTGAGTTCGACTTTGTTAATTAATTGAGCCTCAAATAATCGTTATAATGATGCTTATATAATATTTATTTATAAAGAATATACAAGAAAACTTAATTTTTCCTAAACAAGGGCGCTTAACATATTTTTTCTTAAGCAAGGGCGCTTTAACTTCATTTTTCTTAAGCAAGGGCGCTTCAACTTAATTTTTCTCTTCGGCTCATCGACACAAGGGAGTCATAAGTCTTCTCTTCTTCTTCTTGTACCTCTCCTAACGGAGGTTGGCGACCGTCACACCAAGCTCGTCCCAATCTTGCACCAACCTAATTAGTGACGCTGCAACCGGAATCCGATGAGACATGTTTCAAAGTTCTGTATAGCTTCAATTTTATTTATTGTTGAGATTTTGAGAGTCAAAGTAATTCACTGGAAGTGTAATGCTGACTCTAGTCAGGGAGAAAAACCTAGGTTGCGGCTCTTAGGGCCTAGGCAGTAAAGGGGGGGTGGGCGGCCGATGCTGTTGTGCCCCCTTCAATTCTGCAGGCTAAGTCTGTAAGTAGATCTCGACCGATAAATGTCGAGATTAACTGTCAAAATATCGACTAGTCGATATTTTGACAGTTTTGGTAGTCACTAAGCAGATAACTCGTCGAATCGTTCTCGCCCACTTATTTGACGGCGAGATTGGGTCGACATCGAGGCGAGAGACAAGATCTAACGACGCCATGTTGAATTAAATGTCATTTTTTACGCGAACAATGCCGAATTTCATATTTATTTTGAGAATAATTATATAAACGGGTTAAACGACGCCGTCTAAGAGATTCTTCAAACCCTTTAAATATTCCGCGTAATTCATTTATTGCTAATTACCGCATAACAAAAGTTTTATATGGTTATATATTTATTGGAAATATGCGTCCGTACTTAGATTATAACATTATAATTCTATGCGTCCGTAAATGTTTTCCGTAAGAATAGATTTGAAATAATTTTTCATTTTGAGAAAGTATTCTTGTAAACTATTTTATGACATATGTATTTTAACACTTAACAAAAGAAAATTCGGCGTAGTTTTTAGTAAAAAAATAACACGCTGCTGTCATCACACTTGATAAATTGATCGAAATATAATTAAAAATAATTTTTAAAATAACTCTCAAAACATTTAATAAACACAAAAGAAGTTAATTTAATCGTATTTTATCTTGCTTTCGTGCTTTAAAATATGACCATATTATATTTATTTAACAAATTTATGCAAACAAATTTGACATTTATTCAAATCATGGGGAAAATATTGTGTATTGCCATAAATGATAATTCAAAAATGTACCGCAAGCCAGCCTAACGGCGACAAGTACTAGTAGGTGCATTTACGAACTCGACAGCGCTTAGTGACTACGAATTGTCGTCACGGGCGTAAACATGGCGAGAAGTTCGGCTATACGTTGTCGGATCTCGACTTTTTTACTGACTTGGCCTGCAGTACTTAGAAAAGAGCAGGACGAACGTCTTTAGTCTCGCTCGGCAGTGACCGCCGGCGCAGACGTCGGGTCAGACCATCTGTGTTGACATCGAGACGTCATATCTGACAGATGATAATTGCGTCGGATGCCCCCGGTGTTAACCTTTGGACGCCAACACGAGCACCGAGGGGTGCGGGGACAAGCCCTTCCGTTCGACCGGTGTGCTTAGGGGCTTGCCCCTGCTGCCGATCTTGAGCGGTTGCCCCGCCGTTTGAGGTTGGATTCTCGGGGGCAGTGGTTGAACTCGCTGGATAGGGGATAGTTGTGTTGTCAGAAGTTGCGGCTGCGTCGAGGGTAAACAGAACCAATGGGTCCTATAGCGTCCTCGGCGTGGAAGTGGTATCGCGATCTCCATCCACTTTTCAAGCTCGTTCACACTGAAACTACGATCATAGTAAGCCGCCTTGTTGACTCTTTCCAAGTTCTTCGAGAATTGATACTTTATGATACGATAGCATTACACTTTCACATTATTTCTCACTTAATTAGTACTGTACCAATTTAACTAAGAGACTTCACGTTGCTCGGGTTGGTTGGAAGAAATTGCCTTATGGCAATAAACCTGCCTTTGTACACATGTACATAGATTATATAAATAAATAAATATTCTACGCCAAAAGCACGGCTTCACTATCTGGGGAACAAATATTCTAGCCTAGGCGATATTTATTACTTGGCATTATTTGCAAACTATAAAATCATCTTGAATCAACATTTTTTGGTGTAAAATGACACCTTTATTCGTGAGAATAATTTTTTTTTTTCTTTTTGTTATTGAGATTTATATTTTCTTTTTATTTTCTATTTGTAATATGAATTATTACATTGTGTTTATTATTGTTATTAGGTTATTGTTTCATTCGTTATATTCATTTATTATAAAAGTTTATTGTTTGATATATTTAGTTTAGATACATATACATATAAGTCATAACATGTTACTATATAAAATACGCATTTTCATGGAAACTCTACGAAATACGATAAAAAAATAGAATATAAATGTATTGATGTGATTGTGAAATATTCCACCTCGGTACAGGCAAAGCCAAGTGAGGTGGATATATAATAATATGTAAATATTGTATATAAATGTATTGATGTGATTGTGAAATATTCCACCTCGGTACAGGCAAAGCCTAGTGAGGTGGATATATAATAATATGTAAATATTGTATATAAATGTATTGATGTGATTGTGAAATATTCCACCTCGGTACAGGCAAAGCCAAGTGAGGTGGATATATAATAATATGTAAATATTGTATATAAATGTATTGATGTGATTGTGAAATATTCCACCTCGGTACAGGCAAAGTCTAGTGAGGTGGATATATAATAATATGTAAATATTGTATATAAATGTATTGATGTGATTGTGAAATATTCCACCTCGATACAGGCAAAGCCTAGTGAGGTGGATATATAATAATATGTAAATATTGTATATAGATGTATTGATGTGCTTGTGAAATATTCCACCTCGGTACAGGCAAAGTCTAGTGAGGTGGATATATAATAATATGTAAATATTGTATATAAATGTATTGATGTGATTGTGAAATATTCCACCTCGGTACAGGCAAAGCCTAGTGAGGTGGATATATAATAATATGTAAATATTGTATATAAATGTATTGATGTGCTTGTGAAATATTCCACCTCGGTACAGGCAAAGTCTAGTGAGGTGGATATATAATAATATGTAAATATTGTATATAAATGTATTGATGTGATTGTGAAATATTCCACCTCGGTACAGGCAAAGCCTAGTGAGGTGGATATATAATAATATGTAAATATTGTATATAGATGTATTGATGTGCTTGTGAAATATTCCACCTCGGTACAGGCAAAGTCTAGTGAGGTGGATATATAATAATATGTAAATATTGTATATAGATGTATTGATGTGCTTGTGAAATATTCCACCTCGGTACAGGCAAAGTCTAGTGAGGTGGATATATAATAATATGTAAATATTGTATATAAATGTATTGATGTGATTGTGAAATATTCCACCTCGGTACAGGCAAAGTCTAGTGAGGTGGATATATAATAATATGTAAATATTGTATATAAATGTATTGATGTGATTGTGAAATATTCCACCTCGGTACAGGCAAAGTCTAGTGAGGTGGATATATAATAATATGTAAATATTGTATATAAATGTATTGATGTGATTGTGAAATATTCCACCTCGATACAGGCAAAGCCTAGTGAGGTGGATATATAATAATATGTAAATATTGTATATAGATGTATTGATGTGCTTGTGAAATATTCCACCTCGGTACAGGCAAAGTCTAGTGAGGTGGATATATAATAATATGTAAATATTGTATATAAATGTATTGATGTGATTGTGAAATATTCCACCTCGGTACAGGCAAAGCCTAGTGAGGTGGATATATAATAATATGTAAATATTGTATATAGATGTATTGATGTGCTTGTGAAATATTCCACCTCGTTACAGGCAAAGTCTAGTGAGGTGGATATATAATAATATGTAAATATTGTATATAGATGTATTGATGTGCTTGTGAAATATTCCACCTCGGTACAGGCAAAGTCTAGTGAGGTGGATATATAATAATATGTAAATATTGTATATAAATGTATTGATGTGATTGTGAAATATTCCACCTCGGTACAGGCAAAGTCTAGTGAGGTGGATATATAATAATATGTAAATATTGTATATAAATGTATTGATGTGATTGTGAAATATTCCACCTCGGTACAGGCAAAGTCTAGTGAGGTGGATATATAATAATATGTAAATATTGTATATAAATGTATTGATGTGATTGTGAAATATTCCACCTCGGTACAGGCAAAGTCTAGTGAGGTGGATATATAATAATATGTAAATATTGTATATAAATGTATTGATGTGATTGTGAAATATTCCACCTCGGTACAGGCAAAGTCTAGTGAGGTGGATATATAATAATATGTAAATATTGTATATAAATGTATTGATGTGATTGTGAAATATTCCACCTCGGTACAGGCAAAGCCTAGTGAGGTGGATATATAATAATATGTAAATATTGTATATAGATGTATTGATGTGATTGTGAAATATTCCACCTCGATACAGGCAAAGCCTAGTGAGGTGGATATATAATAATATATAAATATTGTATATAGATGTATTGATGTGCTTGTGAAATATTCCACCTCGGTACAGGCAAAGTCTAGTGAGGTGGATATATAATAATATGTAAATATTGTATATAAATGTATTGATGTGATTGTGAAATATTCCACCTCGGTACAGGCAAAGCCTAGTGAGGTGGATATATAATAATATGTAAATATTGTATATAAATGTATTGATGTGATTGTGAAATATTCCACCTCGGTACAGGCAAAGCCTAGTGAGGTGGATATATAATAATATGTAAATATTGTATATAGATGTATTGATGTGCTTGTGAAATATTCCACCTCGGTACAGGCAAAGCCTAGTGAGGTGGATATATAATAATATGTAAATATTGTATATAAATGTATTGATGTGATTGTGAAATATTCCACCTCGGTACAGGCAAAGCCTAGTGAGGTGGATATATAATAATAGGTAAATATTGTATATAAATGTATTGATGTGATTGTGAAATATTCCACCTCGGTACAGACAAAGCCTAGTGAGGTGGATATATAATAATATGTAAATATTGTATATAAATGTATTGATGTGATTGTGAAATATTCCACCTCGGTACAGGCAAAGCCTAGTGAGGTGGATATATAATAATATGTAAATATTGTATATAAATGTATTGATGTGATTGTGAAATATTCCACCTCGGTACAGGCAAAGCCTAGTGAGGTGGATATATAATAATATGTAAATATTGTATATAAATGTATTGATGTGATTGTGAAATATTCCACCTCGGTACAGGCAAAGCCTAGTGAGGTGGATATATAATAATATGTAAATATTGTATATAAATGTATTGATGTGATTGTGAAATATTCCACCTCGGTACAGGCAAAGCCTAGTGAGGTGGATATATAATAATATGTAAATATTGTATATAAATGTATTGATGTGATTGTGAAATATTCCACCTCGGTACAGGCAAAGCCAAGTGAGGCGGATATATAATAATATGTAAAAAATGATATTGTTACTTTTTATAAATAAATAAATAATTTTATTTCTTTTTTTATACAATTCTGTTATTTTTTTAATAAAAATTGTTATTTATTATTTTATTTAACACTTTATTGTAGATAACTTATTTACCAGTACAAATGGCTCACTTGTTGTCTAGTGGCAATATCTTCCAGACAACCATCTGTTACAATTAAGTATAGGTGAAAGTGGTACAAAAAATAGTTATTGTATGTATAATCATGTTAAATACTGTTTTATTTGTATTTAATAAATAAATAATGTGGTAAATAATAGAATTATGGAACTGTGACCCAAATCTATGAAAAGCTCAATTTTTATTTATATTTATTTTGTACGCAATGGCAATCGACTCTGTTGTCATTAACCAGATATTATAAGTATTGAAATAACATGAAAATTGCTGTTGATATTTTTCCATACAACTTGTCTGTCTATCTGTCTGTCTGTGTGTGTGTGTGGATATAATATTATAGAGTCATTTACTTTTACCGACATTTTTATAGCCTCACAATGCCCACTTTGGTGTCATGTTTTTCCTAAAATCTACATCACAAACTGTGCGCACTTCAAGTAGGTACTAAAGGATTTGGATTGTGACTAGCACGTCACTCCCCTCAACATTAATATGCCAGTTAATAATTGTTATAAACTTTGTATTGCACACATAACTGCGTCATTGTATCCAAATAATTATAATACTTTTGTAAATATGTATCATGATACATGTTTACAAAAGTATTGTTTTTTTATCAAGTTTTTATAATAATTACCAAAGTATTGTGTTGTTTTACAAGTTTTCATAATACTTAATTACAAAAATATTGTGTTGATACCAAGTTTTTATAATAATACCAAAAGTATATTGTGTTACAAGTTTTCATAATAATTACAATAGCATTGTGTTGTAACTGGTTAGTTGGAAATAATTGCCATACGGCTATAAACTCGCCACTTGCGCAAGGGTGCAAGGAAGTGTTAATTATTATTATTACAAGTTGTCATGATACCTATTTACAAAAGTATTGTGTTGTGACCAAGTATCCATAATAATTTCTAAAGTATTGTGTTATGTTAAAAGTTATCATGATACCTATTTACTAAAGTCTTGTGTTGTTACCAAGATTTTATAATAATTACAAAAGCATTGTGTTGTATTACAAGTTTTCATGATAATTACAAAAGTATTGTATTGCGACCAAGTTTTCATAATAATTTCTAAAGTATTGCGTTATTTTTTTTTCAATATTTAAAACTGTCACTTCATGGTAGAACTCCATAATCAACTAAAATTATGAAAAAATTATATTTAATATATTAGAGTAAAATGTAACAGCAACGTTCCTTTGATTACCGCACAAATAGATTTTTATACTTCTCCATTATTATTACCATTAGAATAGTTAGTGTCGGGTTTTTCTGTTGGCCATTATTCAATATAATTTTAATACAATATTTGTATATTAATTCCTTCACTTCAATTGTATTTTTATTATACCTACATACATATTTACCTTAATGTCTTTGGGGTATTTAATTTTTCTTAGAATTGCCCCCTTCCTTATCATATTATTATTGTTATCCTCTTTGTGAATCTATATATAGATGGTCTTCATCATTATTGTTCACCATTCTGACGATGCTCATCATAGAGCGATACCGGTGAATGGGAGTCACGTTTGCGAAAAATTTAAGTAGAACTTAAAATTAAATATAATTTTTTCATAATTTTTATTGTGTTATGTTGCAAGTTATCATGATACCTATTTACAAAAGTATTGTGTTGTGACCAAGTTTTTAGAATAATTACAAAAGTATTGTGTTGTGACCAAGTTTTTAGAATAATTACAAAAGTATTGTGTTGTGACCAAGTTTTTAGAATAATAACAAAAGTATTGTGTTGTGTTATAAGTTATCGTGAATAACAAAGGTATTGTGTTTATAAACTTTTTATTTTTCTTCACATTATCCCGTTACATGGGGTCAACTTTTCTAATCATGCTTCGCCATCTATCTCACTGGTACACATCCTCTTTTATAACCCAAAGTGTTCATTTACTTCTGGATATTCGTCAACCTGATGGACGGTTTGGTCTATTCCCCTTCCCACCCCTCTCATGTCTACAGCTCAACTGTTTCATTTATTGTTCTTGTTCCAAACAAGAACAATAAATGAAAATATAAAGAAAACTCCACTCGTACTACAATAAGGAGAAGCGATTATTCCATTGAGGAAGTCTTTGCCAAATATCGGTGAAGTTGAGGGATTGTTAAGAAAAGCTTTAACTGCCGGGTGTTGGCAATGTTCCATCATGTCGATCATTAGAGATTCCTTCAATTCAAGACCATATCCGATTGTTCTTTTATCTGGTGATAAAACTTACTCAATACATATAATATATTGAGATAATTGAAAGATTTTGTGGGGAAATGAAATAAGGTTAATAAAATAAATAGCGTTTTATTTAGGGTAGTAATAACTATAATTGTTTCTTTGTATACTGCAAATAAGAAATAAAAAATAAATAAAAATTTTCATCTTTCATTTATTACACCATTTATTTTATTTTATTGTGTATTGATTCTGTCAAGTTAGAGGTACTTTGTCAAATATATTTAACACGCTGCCGATAACAAGTTGCCACGTTATGGAGACATTTGTTTATCGTCTTACAAATCCAAACTGAAAAATCAATTAAAAACTGTGCCTCCAATGAATATATAAAAATAATAGATACGTCAATAGTCATTTTCACTTAATTCTTACCGAACTTTAGTTGCACGCAAGATGTTGTAACGTTCGTAATTATTGACGTAGGCAAAATGCGATGAGAACATGTATAAATTACACTAGAACTGTGAAAGACCGACCAAATATATCATTCTTCTTCTTCTTCCTCTTTTTGTAGATCTATGATCTGTTTCTACAGGTCCTGGGACGGGGATGTCCAGCTCTCCCTCCATCTCTTTGATGGTCTTCCCGGTGGTTGGCGTCCCTCTGGTATCTCGCGCTTTATAATCATATGATGTTCTGAAGGTGATGCGCAACCAATATCACTGAGACTAGCCCTGTTCTCCTAGTCTCTCTTCTCTCCTTTCTCTTCCCTTCCCTAGTTGTTGTATTTATGTGTGTGTGTGTGTGTGTGTGTGTGAGTGTGTGTGTGTGTGTGAGGGTTTGTGTTGTGTGTGCGTGTGTGTGTGTGTGTGTATGTGTGTGTGTGAGGGTGTGTATGAAGATGTGTGTATGAATGTCTTTGGCTTGTAAACTGTTATTTGTTTTTATATTATGTTGATAGAATGCTTTTCTTGGTTTTAACACTGTAAAAATAATATTGTATCATTAAACTGTAAATGAGCTGTAGCTTCCCAAAGAAAATTAATAAATATATTCTGAATTTGACTGTCCATCATTGATTAAGTTTCATATACCTAACAGATTTACGAGGCACTCATCAATATTTCATTGCGATATAATGAGGACCGAAACCCATAGACATTCTCCGTTTCCCAGAATCCATCGTTTGGGAATGGCCTTTGTTGCTTACATTTTCAATGTAAGCTTAGGTATACAATTTAAAAATCGAACTAAGATCGGTATTGTTTTCTTTACATTTTCAATTGTGTTTTTTCTATTTTTTTCATCTTTAATTTCTATTTTATATGTTTTTTATATTCTTTATATCTCTATATTTGTTATCTTTCTCTTGATTCTTTATATCTCTATATTTGTTATCTTTCTCTTGATTCTTTATATCTCTATATTTGTTATCTTTCTCTTGATTCTTTATATCTCTATATTTGTTATCTTTCTCTTGATTCTTTATATCTCTATATTTGTTATCTTTCTCTTGATTCTTTATATCTCTATATTTGTTATCTTTCTCTTGATTCTTTATATCTCTATATTTGTTATCTTTCTCTTGATTCTTTATATCTCTATATTTGTTATCTTTCTCTTGATTCTTTATATCTCTATATTTGTTATCTTTCTCTTGATTCTTTATATCTCTATATTTGTTATCTTTCTCTTGATTCTTTATATCTCTATATTTGTTATCTTTCTCTTGATTCTTTATATCTCTATATTTGTTATCTTTCTCTTGATTCTTTATATCTCTATATTTGTTATCTTTCTCTTGATTCTTTATATCTCTATATTTGTTATCTTTCTCTTGATTCTTTATATCTCTATATTTGTTATCTTTCTCTTGATTCTTTATATCTCTATATTTGTTATCTTTCTCTTGATTCTTTATATCTCTATATTTGTTATCTTTCTCTTGATTCTTTATATCTCTATATTTGTTATCTTTCTCTTGATTCTTTATATCTCTATATTTGTTATCTTTCTCTTGATTCTTTATATCTCTATATTTGTTATCTTTCTCTTGATTCTTTATATCTCTATATTTGTTATCTTTCTCTTGATTCTTTATATCTCTATATTTGTTATCTTTCTCTTGATTCTTTATATCTCTATATTTGTTATCTTTCTCTTGATTCTTTATATCTCTATATTTGTTATCTTTCTCTTGATTCTTTATATCTCTATATTTGTTATCTTTCTCTTGATTCTTTATATCTCTATATTTGTTATCGTTCTCTTGATTCTTTATATCTCTATATTTGTTATCTTTCTCTTGATTCTTTATACTTATGTATTTGTATTCTTGTTACTTTCTTTGTTTTTTTTTTGATCTTTTACATATATAATTTGTATTTGAATAAGAATTCTGTTTTCTATATAAGGAAACTATTTTTATTTTCACTTATATATGTATACTTTTTTCTTATTATATTTTTAGCTTAAGAGGATGTATCTTTATTCTGCCTTTTTATGTTAATGGTTTTTAACTGTAAAGTAAATAAATAAATTAATTAAATATATCATTAATTGATAAATGGATGGGTCGATGGCAGAGCGGTTAGCGCGCTGGGCTAGTAATCCAGTGATCGCGAGTTTGAATCCTGCCTTGACCGATTTCGTTCACCTATAGCACAAGCATTTATTTGCTTATTTTAGGGAACGTAGGAAGATGTATATGTACTTGTTTAACAAGGACATATTTATTTAAAAAAAAAATGCTGCATATTTATTGGATAATCAATATGTTTATATGGATTTGTCGATAGTTATTTTTATTTTATGTGAAAAAGAGAGAAACACGCTGCCGATATGTCAAGTTAGCATATTTACAAAATCTACCTTATGAGGCCGCCTTAAAAATATACTAATTTAACTGATTGAAACAGTTTTTACATTTTCTAAATACGCATCAAGTCATATTTGGTTGTGACAGCAGCGAATGTGATGCAGAGTATATTCGCTTTTTCGCACATCTATAACTTTATATATGTACATTCGTCTCTTTCACAGTCATTTGAAGAAAATATTTCACAGTTACAATGTGATTTTACGGGAGTAATGAGAAAATACGTCTGCAGTGTATTTATTGTTGTATTATCTCACTAATGTATTCCGTCATTCCTTGTTATTTCATGGTGATATTGACTAAAGCTTGTATTATCTCTTTCTCACTAATGTATTCCGTCATTCCTTGTTATTTCATGGTGATATTGACTAAAGCTTGTATTATCTCTTTCTCACTAATGTATTCCGTCATTCCTTGTTATTTCATGGTGATATTGACTAAAGCTTGTATTATCTCTTTCTCACTAATGTATTCCGTCATTCCTTGTTATTTCATGGTGATATTGACTAAAGCTTGTATTATCTCTTTCTCACTAATGTATTCCGTCATTCCTTGTTATTTCATGGTGATATTGACTAAAGCTTGTATTATCTCTTTCTCACTAATGTATTCCGTCATTCCTTGTTATTTCATGGTGATATTGACTAGAGCTTGTATTATCTCTTTCTCACTAATGTATTCCGCCATTCCTTGTTATTTCATGGTGATATTGACTAGAGCTTGGAAAACGCACTTATCATTTTATCAATTTTGGATGAAATGTCAAAATTGATATTAAACGCGAAAATTTTCAACAAAAATAATACTAAGTAGTATTAAAAATAGTATATATCATACTATTATATAAATAATATGTTGAGAAAACTAATTTATTTGATAAATGTGATCAAATGCGAATACATAATAATCTTTTTCCTAACCTCAAATGGCAAAGGTGTAAAGAAAATTATTCCTGCAACCAATATCCACTCAATTTATAAAGCAATTCGCTCACGAGAGTCGATATTTTAGTTTCATTACATCCTAAACAAAAAATTAACGGGAACGGAGATTTACGTACACATCATACTATTATTTCGTTGTCGTATTTTATTACATCCCGTGTAATATTCGGTTAGGTTTATGTTAGTGTTTAATGATAATAGCGAGTTGCTTTATAAATTGAATAGAAATTGGTTGCAGGAAAAAAATTATCAACATCTTTGCCATTTGAGGTTAGGAACTATTTATTATGTATTCGTATTAGTCAAGACATTTGTCAACATATAATATATATAAATAATATATGTCAACATATTTTTATTTACTTTTATTTTTATTGACAAACTTTTTTTAACATCTCGATAGAGACGAAGTTTAGTTTACGTGACCACTTTACGCGCTTGCGCAACGTTCACCAATTATGCCTTCTTATTGAGTTCCCTTATCAATGTAATTTTTGAAAATTCTATATATTTGAATAGTGTGTAACAATTCACCTGAAAATAATCTACTTTTATTATTTTGAACACTATTTGTTATTTATTATATTTTAATTATCGCGATTGATTGATGTCAACTAAAAATGATAAGTGCGTTTTCCAAGCTCTAGTGTGATATTATTTTCTTTAACTGTAGGTACCAATATTTGTAGAGCGTTTTGTTTTCATAAAACTGTCAACATATAAAATGTCATTAGTCTAACGATAAATAAAAGTCATTATTTTTTTATTAATAAATAATAATACTCTATCCCTTGCATTTGTAGTGCCATTATAGCTTTGTAACTTTGTGTTTTTCAATATCTTTTATTTAAAACATTGATAACTATACCTAACTCACTTTTTTAATACTCTGATTTGAACATTTGTTTTTTGAAAGTAGGTACCTATAGATATTATATATAATTTATACTGCCCAGGGGAATATACCTATTATTTTACAAGTTAGATATCAATTTATAGATAAGGCCACTAAAGTATACAAGAGATGTCGTCTGATCAATATGAAATATCATAAACAAAATATATAGATAATCCATTTCCATTTTCCTAAGAAAAATTCTTTACTTTAGGGAAATTAGTCTCAATACGTTTTGTATACATCTCAAGGTTAAATTTGCTGTTTATATATATTTTTTGTTTTACTTTTAGTACACTATGAGCATTCATCAGTGTATACATATATATATATATATATATATATATATATATATATATATATATATATATATATATATATATATATATATATATATATATATATATATATATATATATATATATATATATATATATATATATATATATATATATATATATATATATATATATATATATATATATATATATATATATATATATATATATATATATATATATATATATATATATATATATATATATATATATATATATATGTGCTTCAACTTTTCGATTGGTTCTTCCTACATAAGTCTTATTGCACGATCCGCACGGTATTTCATATATTGATAAAATATTATTACCAACGAACACGACAGCAGGTGGGCGTGTCACAAGGAGCCAATCACGTCGCGCTAACAATATTTGACATAAGCGGCCATCTTGTACGCTACGAGTCACTTGACGGTGAGCTCCCAGTGTGAGTAGACGTGTGTCGCGCGCGTGCTTTTCGTTAAGTCCTTGAAAATGCCTGGTGATATTCAGGCGAAACGTCGGAAGACAAATGGTCTTAGTCAAGACCTACTGACACGGGAAAACCGAGATAAAAATATTATAATATATATATATATATATATATATATATATATATATATATATATATATATATATATATATATATATATATATATATATATATATATATATATATATATATATATATATATATATATATATATATATATATATATATATATATATATATATATATATATATATATATATATATATATATATATATATATATATATATATATATATATATATATATATATATATATATATATATATATATATATATATATATATATATATATATATATATATATATATATATATATATATATATATATATATATATATATATATATATATATATATATATATATATATATATATATATATATATATATATATATATATATATATATATATATTTATTTTAATTAGTGGATTAGACTACTCTACTAGGCTATGCCTGTCCCAGAGTAGCGTTATATAAATCAGTTCTATCTTTTTATTCCTCATTGTGTATGTTAATTTTTATAAGTTCTAATGGTAGGTTGAAATGAGACAGAAGTGCAAGTATACGTTTTAGTATAATATGAAAGTATCAAACTATTAAGTCTTCTTAAATATTGTGTATAGGCGACTGCCATACATATTGTAGGAAGCGATGTCGTCACTAAATTCAATTTTTATAAAAATTGTTAAAAAAAAATAAGTCATTATTTTTTATAGAAAATCAAATTATCTAGTTGGGGTGTTTCAGCTTTTTTCGATATTTATAAAAACTTTGGAAATATAGGCAGTTAAACACATAAATTCATTATAAAAAAATTTTTTTAATAAAAAATGTTTAAGAAACTCTGGAATTTTTTGTAAAAAATAATTGAGATTTTATATTTGTCTGTATTCATACCAATTTTAAGCGTTCTAGTTTTTATGATTTCTGAGATATATGAAAAAAAAGTAGAAATTCGAAAGTTGATAACCCCTTATTGATACAAAAATTCAAAATTATGAGTATAAAAGTTTTGTAGGCATATTACTGTTTATACGAGTATATTCTGAAATTTTGGGCTCTGTAAATTGAGCGATCAAAAGTTAGTTAAGGGACACACACACGAAATGTTCTACTCCAAATTCTGAGTAAATCCGTATAAAGAATACATGTAAGCGTAGAAGTTGGTATTTTTTGACTTCAAAGTTGAAAAAGCCGTGAAAAATATAGACCCTACATACAAATCTCGCGTATCCTGACTTGAAACTGTCGATATGTTAATAGAACAAAGTTATCTTGAACAAATCGACAGTTGGATACATTTTTTATCTTTTTCATAATTTATTAATTAACCAGTTGTTTGTTATACCTTTCAATTTGATATGTACTGTGGGGAGTTATGTATTTTCAATTTGTTAAGGTAGGTAATTTATTTTATTGGAGATTATCAACTAGTCATTCTGATGCTGGCATTGTATTCTGAAAGTTTCATCACAATATATCTGTGTGTGTGTGTGTGCTGTGTATCATGTGATATGTGCTATTTTCGGCGTGTTTATTCTACTTTATCGATTATAGACTTAAGTACTCATTCGATTCTTTACAAGTAAGTGAGTATTAGATATTATGTTATACTCACTTAGATCCTATTATATTTTGAAGGATATGTGCTTCTCATTTCTCATAAATATTTCAAAGTGACCCCAAGCTCAGGAAACTGAAACTGATTGATATTTTTATTTTCAAATTGCCAAGTGATGTGCCTTTTCAAAGGCACATCACTTTTATAAAATAGCATTGAGAATTATCAAGCATTCGTAACAAAATATTTTAAAAAAATCATTTCATGAAAATGCTGATAATTTTCAATACAAAATTTGAATATTTTGTGGTAGTGAGGAGTATAGAGTTGGCCACAACCTTTAGATTTTAATTTTTACTTGATCAAAATCATTTCTAAATTGACAAATAACCCTTGTAGAAAACAAATATATATTTGTTTTATACCAACATACAACCAGATGGCCAGACAATGTTGTATGTATGTAGGTATATAATAGATTGACACGAAACCTTTCTCAAATGTCAAAAATAATGGCATTATGTTGTTACAATATTATTTTTCTTGTGTATTTTCTCAACCGGAAAATACACGGGGTAGTACATACATACTATATGTAGGTTCCAAAATATTGTGGTTTATAATACCTATTGAAGGCAAGAATATTAAATATGAGGTTATGTTAAAAAGATTACATTCCTTGCATGATATGGGTAATCGATCTCTATAAATTAAGACCCGACATTACAAATAACTATTCAATACGAATGATTTTGAATATGAAACAAGATATCATAAAATTAGCGATTTGAGTCTAGCTAATTTGGCGTCAATACTTTGAATAGTGATTGAATGATCCTATTAGGATATTCAGAGAGAACCATAAATTTAGCAACACTAACTTAACGTCAATAGTGTGAATTGCGAATGAATGTCCCTATTCGGATATTCAGAGAGAACCATAAATTTAGCAACACTTACTTAATGTCAATAGTTTGAATTGCGATTGAATGTCCCTATTCGGATATTCAGAGAGAACTATAAATTTAGCGTCAATATTTTGAATTGCGGTTGAATGCGATTTAATGGTTGAATGTATTAGGATAGTCAGAGAGAACTATAAATGCGATGTAACTACTGTTTGTATTCATACTGTCAAATTTATTCATTGACAGTATTAATGCAAACAGTATATGGTTTGAAGTAAAATATTTATGTAAAGTTACATATGTATAAATTATAGCTTTATTCACTCCTTCTTCATATTAAAATATTTAGACTAGTGATCCGCAGAGATCAATATTTGACGTATATAATTAAAAGTAAACCACTTTTTGATTCTACGTGAATTTTACTATGGGCGATAGGCCTATTTCGCCTTGTTAGGGCATTTACTAGCTTATGACTATTTTTACTTATATTTATAGATTTATTATGTAGGAGGAGATTAACAAATTTAGTAAAAAAAAATTTTACTCTGGTTGGTTGAGACTATTTATTTATTGACCAATCCCAACTATTGATACTATACAAAGTAACTGTTCATTAGGGCACAATACCATGTACCGTTACACCGAAAAAACCAGCAATTACCATAAATCAATTCATTATATTTAATTTCACTAATTATCTAAATAGGGATTGGACAATAATCTCAACCAACTAGAATAAAGGAAATTTATTTTAATTTTTCCAAGAATAATATCAATAGTTTGGTTCTAAAAATTAATGATGGTCTAAATATTACTATGACATACTATGCCACCAAACTACATAATTGCCTACCAACCTCACTAAAACTGCTACCAAAAAACACATCGTTACAAAAATAAATAAAAAAACACATAACACCATGGATAAATATCACCGGTTCAGATCAAATCATTACACATAATTACACCTAATCATTACACATAATTACACCTAATCATTACACATAATTACACCTAATCATTACACATAATTACACCTAATCATTACACATAATTACACCTAATCATTACACATAATTACTCCTAATCATTACACATAATTACACCTAATCATTACACATAATTACACCTAATCATTACACATAATTACACCTAATCAAATAAAATTAACTTTCACATTTTTTCCTCAATATTTTTTAATACATAATTTAATTCAACAACTCTATACATAATGTACTATCTATGTAACACAACTGTTCAAATGAACACCTCGGCACAGACTTCCTAGTGAGGTGTTCATCGTACCCTAGCAATTACAATACTTATCAACATACACACACATATATATACACATTCACTTTTGTGTGTGTGTGTATGTGTATGAGGGTGTGTTTGTGTGTTTGTGTGTGTGTGTGTGTGTGTGTGTGTGTGTGTGTGTGTGTGTGTGTGTGTGTGTGTGTGTGTGTGTGTGTGTGTGTTTGTGTGTGTGTGTGTCTTATAACTTTTGATTCGCTCAATTTAAAGAGCCTAAAATATCAAAATATATAAATTGTTATAGGCCTACAAAACTTCTAGCTCTAGTATGTATATGTAACTTCCTCATTGTTTTGTTGATAATAAATAAATAAATTCAATTTTTTTTTAAATAATATTTTCCGCGGTTTGAAAACTTTAAATTACTCAAACTATGATAATATTTCAAAGGATAAATAAAATTCGATTCAAAATCATTGGTATTGAATAGTAAATACTTAGTTGTGAAGTAAACAAACTTAAAAATTCATAAAACAACCTGCGCTAAAATTCCATACGAAATTGAACTCATTAATTTGCATAATAACCGTTTTCTACGTGTCTCTCACTCTTTCTCTGTTTTACTCTTTTTCTGTTTCTCGCTCTACGAAAACTTTCCCTTGACTCTCTATGAATATTCAACATATACTTGGGATGTAGCTATATTGTGTAACTGAGTTGTTCTAGCCATTTTCATAGTGTTTAATTTTTGAATATATTTACCTTATTACAACAAACATGGGCTAATGTTTAGAATACGAAATGAAATTCACAGCTTTCCAATTTCAAAAAAGGCGGTTGAAGCTCTAATCCAACTGTCGATTTGTTCAGGAGAACTTTGTTCTCTTAACATATCGACAATGTTTCAAGCCAGGATACGCGAGAAACATTGTTTCTCAAAAATTTTTTATTAAGAAAAATATTTTTTTATGATAGATTTATGAGTTTAACTGCGTATATACCCAAAATTTTTAAAAATATCAGAAAAACCCGAAACACCCCAACTAGATAATTTAATTTTCTATAAAAAATATTACCATTGTATTAGCACATCTCAAACTTTTTTTAACAATTTTTATAAAAATTGAATTTAGTGACGACATTGCTTCATTCAATTTGTATGGCAGTCGCCTATAGAAAATATGTAAGAAGACTTAATAGTTTGATAGGTACTTAATCTCCAAACATACATACAGAACCATCATGCTGTTTTCATATTCCGGGTAGGAAAAGAGGACTGACCTCCATACTGTCCTATCTTGACATACATACCAACATGTGTTAAAATTTTCAATAATTTGGATTTATGGGTTTATAGTTTGGTTCTTATTTTTCAACTATACATACTATCGCTATCGACAGTTGGATCTCATGTGTTACATGCAACTAGTTAATAATACACTTGGTAAGATATACTTCAAAAAATTCAGCAGCTTTTCTCTCGAAAATAGATTCCAATATCAATCTACGCTTACAACTTACCTACCGACAAATACATTATATAGTACAGCCGCACAATGCTTCATCTGGTCGTTGAGCGACCTTTGGATCTTCTGCGCCTCCCATTCTTCTTCTTCTTCTTCCGATGGCTCTACAGCCCATATCGAGCCTTGGCCTCCATCAATCGTCGCCTCCAACTCCTCCTGTCTACCGCTGCTGTCCTCCAGTCTGCGACTTGCAGTAATTGTTCCGCATCCCTTTTCACTTCGTCCTCCCATCGCAGCCTGGGTCTGCCGACCTTTCTTCTTCCACCCGGATGTCCCTCAAGGATCCTCTTGGGTGCCCGTGATGACGGCATTCTCTGTACATGCCCAGCCCATTACGACCAGTTTATCTAAGGAAGGATGCGCTCTAGGCAGATTATTGACTAGCTATCCTTTATCTACATGCGAGTATGGACACATAGGTTTTCTAAGCAGTTCATGGTATATAATATGTCAGACTTCTTTACTACTTTGTCAGACGAAGTTGTTAATTGTATAATCCAACTGTCGATTTGTTCAAGAGAACTTTGTTCTCTTAACATATCGACAAAGTATCAACCCAAGATTACGCAGGGTCTATATTTTTCTGACCTAGATGCGGAACGTAAATTGCTTCATTAGGTTAAAAACCTGTTCTGAAGCAGCTTATCCAACTGTCGATTTGTTCAGGAGAACTTTGTTCTCTTAACATATCGACAATGTATCAAGCCAGAATACGCGAGAATTGTATGGAGAGGTCTACTTTTTTCACGGCTTTTCCAACTTTGAAGTCAAAATACACCAACTTAGAGGCTTCGCAGCATATTATGTTCTATATACGGATTTACTCAGAATTCGGAGTACAACATTCAGTGTGTCTGTATTTCTGTGAATGTGTCTGTGTGTCCGTCCCCCCCTTATAACTTTTGATCCGCTCAATATACAGAGCCCAAAAATTCATAATACATAGATATGTCCACTAATGGAGTGTTATATTATTAATGTATAATTTTTTATATGACTGTATGTTTACAAAATAAAATAAAATAAAAATATGTAGTTTTAGGCCTACATAACTGTCATACTCGAATTTCAAATTTTTGTTTCAGGCAGGGGTTATCAATTTTTAATTTATACTTTATTTTTCCATATATCCCAATAACCATAAAAGCTAAAACGCTAAAATTAGTATAAATATAGACAAATAAAAAATCTCAAATACCTTTTTTCAAAAAATTCCATTCAAGTTTTTCGAACATAATTTAATTATCTATAAAAAATATGAACATTATAGTGTTACATATCAAATTTTTTTTTTACAATTTTTATAAAAATTGAATTTAGTGACATCTTTTCATACAATTTGTAAGGCAGTAAACACTACAAAATATCTCACTCAATAGTTTGATACCTACTTAATCTACAAACATATGTACACATACATCATCCTGTTTTCATATTCTGGGCAGGAATACAGACTGACCTCCATACTATCCTATCCTGACATACATACCTATATGTTAAATATAGAAAACAAAATATCTTAAAATATTTATAATTTGTGTTTAAGTATTTATAGTTTGGTTAGTATTCTTTAATTATGCATATTATCACTACCATTTGATCTTCGCTATGCGATCCATGACGTACTACTCGGGTCCGATGACTTGCTTCATTTCAGATTCCGTATATTAGACTTACTCCGAGCATGGATCTTTCTTTGAATTTCAATCTTTGAGCGCATCTTTTGGTAATATAAATAATATTTTCTATCATTTAATGATTCGGCAGATTTTTTGTGGTAGTAAATAATAACCATATTTGAATTATAATATAAACTAGCTATAAACCACTTATTTTTGTGAGTCACTTCGCGACATGCGCTGTCCTTCCATCGACCGGGTGTCAAGACTGGTCAATGGAAAGACAGCGCTTCCGAAACATGTCGCGAAGTGACTCACAAATAATACAAGTGGTTTATAGCTATTTTACATTTTAATTCAAATATGGTTAATGTTTTGCTATTTTATTAAGTAGGTAACTTATTGCTAGCCATTTATGAAAACTTGCTGGTGAAAAAAGCTAGTTTTAACTTGTATTGTTATTTTCATTAAAAAAAAAAAAGAAAAAATAGCTATAGAACGAAGAGTTTTTTTTTTATTTAACTAAGCACAGACACAGGCATGAGTGCCCAAATATTTCTGCGCATAATACATAGCTTATATATGAGAAGTACCTACATATCATAATAAGAATTGTTTGTAGGTATATAAATTATTTACCTACACTACACTATGCAGTGTACGGAAGGTGCAGTGTCTATTTTACATGATGTAGGTATATAATTATTATGTTGCGGGTGGATGTTACATAGTACCTAAGTTTAGAGTTGTAGATTGAAGAATTGTAGAAGATTAAACAAATGAAATATGAAACATGAGTTATAGTATAAAGCGTGATTTTTTTTTATATTTACAACGAAATTATGCCTTCCATTGACAGACACAGACACACAGTTGGTGGAAAACTCCCAACCCTTAAAGAAACATGACATTTCCACCAACAATTGAAGGTATGATTTCTCTCTCGTTGTATATAGGTATATAAAAAAAACACAATAAAAAACAAAATCACTGACGTGTTAAAATAGAACAACCTCTGAATGCCACCACTTCTCAGAGTTCATAATATCCAATCGTTGTTATCTGCTGTCGTGTCCTTTTACAAAAAAAAATCAGCCTTTTAGACTATGACTTTAGTAAAAGTAGTTTTAAATTCTAGAATCGCGGGATTTTTCACTCTTATATTATTTTTTGAAGAAAGAAATAGTCACGTCACGCCATCACAGCGAAATATATTTCTGGAAGGTTCTTTGTTTATTTTTATAAAGCTTAGTGAACGCCCTCAAGAAATGTCATCTTAGTTTAGACATCAAACAAACATATTAATCATTTATAATTCGTGTATTCAGTTCTCTTAATCTTCACGCTACTGCTATACCTGCACAAGAAAGTAGGTATGTATCTACTTAGATACATTTTATACTACTTACCGCCGCGCCGTGGCACACTTGGTTTCTTTGCGGACTCCTGGGTTCGATCCCCAGCAGAGGAGAAATTTATATATATTAATTTCTCACGCTAACATAAGCTTCTCTTGGCTGGATACAACGGTTAGTTGGAAGAAATTGCCATATGGCAATAAACTCGCCACTTGCGCAGGGTGCAAGGAAGCGTTCATTATTATTATAATTATTACTTTAGAGACGAAGTTGGAATATTTACTGTAGGAGAACCGGAAAAATCAAGGCACCTACAGGGCTTACGACCTGTCATCGGCTGGTTTACGTGATCACTTTATGCGCTTGCGCAACGTTCACCAATTATGCCTCCAAAAAAACCAATTCTCTCAATAGATGGCGTTATAACAAAAGTAAATAAAAATAATAAGAATGTTGTTCATAATTTCACACATAGATGGCTGTAGTAAAAATCCTTATTTCCTCAAGCGAAAAGAATTTCAGTATTGCAATATATAGAACTTTCAAAAATTGAATTGATTGGGATCTCATTAACGAGCTGCCATCGCAAATTTTGAAAAAGCACATTTTTACGCAGTTTTCGGTACATAACACTCGGATATTAAAAATCAAAGAATTCTTTTCTTTAGTACCAAACAAAAGACAACTTCTTTGTCGAGATAAAATGTTTTTTACATTTTTTAAAAATTTCCTTTTTAATTGCTATGTAACCCTTTTTCGAAAACCTATTTTCAAACTTTAATAATTTGTGTTGTCTTTGTGCACATATTTTGAAAAACCTGTGAAATATATAGTCTTATTTTTAGCAAAAATAATATTAACGTATATTTATCGTAAAAGAATGTTTATAACTTTTTTCAAAAGGTTAAAATTAATATCGATTTTTTTGATTTCAAAAAAACATAATTTGGCAACAAAAAGTTGATTTTCAAAGAGCTAAAAACACACATTTTGAGAATAGAAACTGAATAAAAAGAAAACTACATAATAATTAAACCTTTATCTATATAAATCGTTGAAAAAAAATTTCATATGATATTTATTAATTGAAAATTACCCTTTTTTGTTTTTGATTTCCATATTCAGTTAGCGGCTGACGGCCGAACTGAACGGACGTGTTTTCTGTGTCAATTTTTGTCACGTTTGACCGTTTGGAATGATCGAAAAACGAACTTCATTCGCTAAAAGCGGGAAGGTCTAAAATACAAAATAATATTTTTTTTTCATATTGTTCATACATACCATCAATATTACGTACCTATTGATGGGATAGGCAGAGAAAACCGAGCGCCATACACGATAAATTCAAATTTAGATAAAAGCCACAATTGTATTTCATAAACATAGATATATTCCATCATGTTATGTACCTATTATTGGGGTAGGCAGAGAAAACCGAACGCCATATACGATAAATTTAAATTTACATAATAGCCACAATAGGATTTCACAAACATACACACATACATACATAGAAACATTCCATAATGTTATGTACCTATTATTGGGCCAGGCAGATAAAACCGAGCCCCATACACGATAAATTTAAATTTACATAATAGCCACAATAGGATTTCACAAACATACAAACATGCATACATATATACATTCCATCATGCTATGTACCTATTATTTGGGTAGGCAGAGAAAACCGAGCGCCATACACGATAAATTCAAATTTATATAAAAGCCACAAAAGGATTTCATAAACATAAACACATGAATACAAAGATAAATTACATTCGGTCATGGTACCTCTTATTGGGGTAGGCAGAGAAAATCGAGTGCCATACACAATAAATTCAAATTTAAATAATAGCCAAAATAGGATTTCATAAACATAAACACATGAATACAAAGATAAATTACACTCCGTCATGGTACCTATTATTGGGGTAGGCAGAGAAAACCGAGTGCCATACACAATAAATTAAAATTTAAATAATAGTCACAATAGGATTTCACAAACATACACACATGCATACATAGATAAATAATATTCTGTCATGGTACCTATTATTGGGGTAGGCAGAGAAAACCGAGTGCCATACACAATAAATTCAAATTTAAATAATAGCCACAATAGGATTTCACAAACATACACACATACATACATAGAAACATTCCTTAGTGTTATGTACCTATTATTGGGGTAGGCAGAGAAAACCGAGCGCCATACACGATAAATTTAAATTTACATAAAAGCCACAATAGGATTTCACAAACATACAAACATGCATACATATATACATTCCATCATGCTATGTACCTATTATTTGGGTAGGCAGAGAAAACCGAGCGCCATACACGATAAATTCAAATTTATATAAAAGCCACAATAGGATTTCATAAATATAAACACATGAATACTAAGATAAATTACATTCCGTCATGGTACCTATTATTGGGGTAGGCAGAGAAAACCGAGTGCCATACACAATAAATTTAAATTTAAATAATAGCCACAATAGGATTTCACAAACATACACACATACATACATACATAGAAACATTCCATAATGTTATGTACCTATTATTGGGGTAGGCAGAGAAAACCGAGAGCCATACACGATAAATTAAAATTAAAATAATAGTCACAATAGGATTTCACAAACATACACACATGCATACATAGATTAATTACATTCCGTCATAGTACCTATTATTGGGGTAGGCAGAGAAAACCGAGTGCCATACACAATAAATTCATCTTTAAATAATAGCCACAATATGATTTCACAAACATTCACACATGCAAAGAATACTTACTTTACTTATATTTTTATGCAAACATTGATAAATTCCATTATGTTATGTACCTGTTGATGGGGTAGGCAGAGAAAACCGAGCGTCATACACGATTAATTGAAATAAATGCTGTTCTCATTTGTTTTATGTTCTACATTCATTATTATTTTCTATGAAATGAATAGTACTTCCCAATTACTAATGTTGATATTGTATTATTATTAGGTTTTCATATGTATTCTTGTTTTTAAAATTTGTATACTTTGGTATTATCCACCCATTTCCTTTGATTGTTATTTTCAAACTGTCAGTTTGATGCATATAAGAAATCAATGAAAAATTCAAAATTATATTTCTAGTTAAAATAATGCTTCAAAAATAAAATTAAATAAGTCTCCATTGTCTGTTATATTTGTGTATGTGTGTTTGTAAGTACACGATGTATGAATAGATTTAATTTTCTTGTATTATTTAGGAAATATTTTTTTTTATTTATATATTGTTTATTTAAAAAAAATATTATTTACTTTTTTCTTTATTTTGAACATATATTATTTCCTCTTATTAAAAATAATATTATACCAAGAGAGGTAAAAAAATGAATAAGTTATAGTTTGAGAAAAAGAACAAGTGTACCAAAAGGAAAAATAGGAAGAGTAATATAATTGTGATTATTGCATGCTATTGAAAAAAAATGATATTGTCTTCTTGCGAAGATAATATTTTATATTTCTTCTCCAAAAATCATGACCTACTATGCCATAACAAAAATCATGACCTACTATGCCATAGTAAAAATATTTACCGATGAAGATGCAATGACAGGTAGACAGTGTATAACACAACAGAATTAGGCATATTGTCATAAAAAGTACCTTATGTAAATGTTTGTATGAATGTAGGTACCAATGTAAAATTTCTTGCATTGATCACTATCTGGTGTCGCGTGTTGAAATACTCGATGGCATGGGCTGGAAACTTTTCAACTCTGTGCGGCCGACACGAGCGCCGCGCTGAGCAAGATTTGGAACTAGATTTATACCTAAACATCGCGGGAGCGTTTGCAATGGCAGCCTCTTAAAGAGGCATAATTGGTGAACGTTGCGCAAGTGCATAAAGTGATCACGTAAACCAGCCGATGATAGGTCGTAAGCCCTGTAGGTGCCTTGATTTCCCGGTTCTCCTACAGTAAATATTCCAACTTCGTCCCTATTGATAAAAAATATATTTGACTGCCGACAGAGAAAAAAATCCAATGTTTTCGCATATGAAATAATTAAAATATTCGATTCACACAGTCACATTCTGCATTTAGTTGAAATTCTGCCTGAGGAGGGAACGGTTAGTTAGACCGAAACCGGTCGCAAATTTAATCGATACGCGGTGTAAACAAAGTTAAAAATATAGTTAATTGTTGATAATAAAATACAGCTATTCTCGTCATTTGCTATCTGTTCATTGTCTATTGGGTGGAAATTAGTGTTTTTCCTCTTAGAATTACATACACCGATTGCGTGGTACAAAGTATAAACACGAGAAAACTCCTTCCGAAGTCTCAGACGGGAATATAGAATGATGGTGACACGTAAGGAGTTGAAAGTGTCGTAGTGCAGGTTGTTTATGATCTTTTGGGGTTCACTCCTCCCTGCCTACACCCCCTACCAACTATCGGAGGCTGTGACGATAGAAAGAGAGAGAGAGAGATATTGTTAATTAAAAAAGTAATTTGCTACCATCGCATCGCATCGGCGTGATGGTGATTTTAACAATCGTATTTGCTCTGTCTACACTTAGACACAAGGATAGATAGAATTTATACCATATCATATAGACAATCTACACTAGAAATTAGTCCAACGGTTCCAAAAAGATATTCTACGGAACCCTGATGGGGTCCGAGAGTTTAAATTTCATCGCAATTATAATGAAAGATAAAAAAAAATCTTTCTTTATATACATTAAATAAATAAATATATATCGATACCTATTTTTCTCATGTCTCATCTAATGTATGGAGAAATAATATGAATTTAAATTTTTTAGATCTCAACATAGAAATATCAGAAAATAAACTTAGTTTTAGTATATACAGAAAACCTACATTCAGTGATAATATTATTCACAATAAATCCCGCCATCATATGTCACATAAATTATCCACTTTTCACTCACTAATTCACAGATTATTACATGTACCACAGAGTCAAAATAAATATTTAGATGAATTAAAAACAATAAAAACGTTAGCATATAATAATGGTTACAATGAAAACTTAATAGACAATCTGATATTTAAAAAGAAAAAGAGGTTATTATTAAAAAATATTGCACCAGGTCTAACAAATTTAAATGAAAAATCTAATAAATGGGTCAAACTATCCTACGTCGGAGATGTCACAACAAATATTTGTAGAGTCATCAAAAAAACTGGCAAAAATATTGCATTTTCTAATCCAAATACATTAGGTAAATTGTTAATAAATAATAAAGACAAGGTTGAACAGTTGGATAACAGCGGAATTTATGAACTAAATTGTAACTCATGTACGGGAACATATATTGGACAAACAGGCCGTGCCTTTAAAACAAGAATTAAAGAACACATGGCATGCATTAGATTAAAGAAAGACACCTCAAATTTTGCAGAACATATAAACGAAAACAACCACCAATTTAATAGTGACCATAATATAAATATAATACATCGGGGAATAAAAGGGAGAAAACTTGACCGACTAGAAATATTAGAAATAAACAGAGTTAAAAAGGATCCACAAAAATTACTCATCAATAAACAAATTGATCATATATATTCACCATTATTGAAACCAATGGGTTAGAGAGACATATACCTTCCTTTGTTGTTAAATGCATTAAGATTAAAATTAAGCAGTTCATAATTATAACTACCAAATAACTATGAAATACATTGGTTTTAACCACACTTAAAAGATAACAATAAACCAATAAATACAATATTATTTACCTTTCGAATTTTACTGCTGTCGTTTTCTTTTGTTACAGACATAATGGACACAGGGGACTACAACCAGTGACCCAACTACTTTCACTGTATTAAAACGTAGATTTGTATAGATTCATTTGCATTATATAACTTCTTTTCAACCGTTCAAAAACCAACATTTTTATACGACTGTCATGTAATTTTGTATATAACCACTAGTCTCAGTCTTGTAGAGCATTATTCTGACGATGTGCTTTGCACGAAACGAGTCAATAATCTAATAAAAACAATAGAACTA
This sequence comes from Molanna angustata, assembly GCA_963576475.1. Lineage (NCBI taxonomy): Eukaryota > Metazoa > Arthropoda > Insecta > Trichoptera > Molannidae > Molanna > Molanna angustata. Next base: position 34,994,087 of record OY754977.1, read on the forward strand.
TAACCAAGTATTTTTATATTTTTTTATAACATATTAACGTACAATGGAGTTCTATCAAGAATTGTCGATCGACAAACTAAACTTACTTAATAATATGAATGTTTAGATAGATCGATGGCAGAGCGGTTAGCGCACTGGGCTAGTAATCCAGTGGTCGCGAGTATCCTGCCTCGACCGATTTCGTTCACCTATAGCACAAGCATTTATGATCAATTTAGGGAATGTAAGAAGATGTATATGTACTTGTTTAACAAGATGTTTTTAATTTAAACTTATATTTTTCTAACGGATTATCACTTTGATCAATTTGTGAAGGTGGAAACACATGTCCACAATCAGTTCAAATCACCCAATGTACGATGAAGAAGAAGAATATCACTTTATTAAAAAAAATTTTTTGAATTATTCGAGATTTTCAAGACAAAAATATAGTCTTTATATTCAAGTCAGATCTTAAAAATTAAAACATTTTTGTCAATTTAAGTTTAGAAAGATTATACCAAAACACCTCGGAAAAAACGTTCTGTCGTAAAAAAATCGAACCGGTGGAAAAGTTAATTTTACTCAGCCTCTTCTTGAGTTCAGTATTGGACAAAGACCTCCCGGTTGGATTTCCACTGGCCTTCCTGTGTTGTTCTCCGCTATTCTGAATCCGCCACCTTTTCATCGGATCAATTTTATTTGATAATTTTAAAATAGATTCACACTCTGAAAGATGTAGTTCTGCCAAAAGAGGTGGATCAATTTATCCCGTATTCAGAGTCAAATATGAGTAATGAGGAAGGCTTAAACCTTCAAGATACATTGAAGTATGTGCTACCCTCAAGGAGCCATCGAGTAAACATTATTATGACATTATTTTTCGTAATAAAAACATAATCTGTTTACCCGTTACTTTTGAAAACTCGTAAAACATTATTAAACAAAAAGTTTTTTTTTTTAATAATTAAGATAACACAGTTTTAATCCATAGTGAGTTTTTATTTTTAATCATCGGAATCAAATTCAAACTGAGTTTGAACTTCAGTTTAAATGTTGTCTCTGATGATGCTGACGGAGTCCAGTAAAAGCGCTTAGGAATTAAAAATAAAAACTCATTGTGGATTAAAACTGTGTTATTTTAATTATTGTTAATAAACCTTTTATTTTATGTGTTAACGTAAAAGCATTAAATTTTTTCATAAAACATTATAAAAATATTTCGTTAGTTACCTACTCAAGTATTTTATATTTTCATTTTTCAATATTTTAGTAATCAGGTACCCAATCCAAAAACAATGCGATATATTCTATCGAAAGGATCAAAATATTCCTCACTCGTTCAACAGGCATATTAAATTTATCTCTGATTAACAAAATGTCAAGGAGTCCTCGAGGTATATGACGTTTCACTCACTCTGAATTACGTAATCGCCTCGAAGGTACCATGGAGACTTGAGGCTGCCTCAAGATTTGTCTTTGAATACTGTTTCCTATTAGGGATCCATAACATAAAAGATTGTTAACCGCTGGTGCACCTACAATAAGAAGTAAAGAGATATAAATGTACTTCAGTCTATCCTATTTCGATGATTATTACAAAATACTCAACTAGAGGTACAAATTAAAGAAGAGCTCTTTCTAAAGGTGCGGATATATGGCACAGTCTCTCTAGAACTCTAGAATACAGAAGTCTCTGAGAAGAATTTTTTTTATTTTGTATTGGTTCTTGGGCAAACAACAGGCACAGTTGGTAAGCAGTTTGGCTTCTGTACAGGCGTCCTGGGTTCGATCCCCAGCAGAAGAAAAAAATATTAAAAAGTAATTTCTCAAAGCAAAGAATTGTTTATTATAATTATTATTATTATAGTTATCGGCACATAAATTCAAAAATCACGCAGACTGCGCATACAAGGATATTCTTGATTTTGTTATATTTTATATTTTAATTATTGACGTGTTTCGTTCAAGGGACTTCGTCAGGACAGTATAAAAAAATATTTTTTTTTCAATAATCTGTATACATAATCCCCGCATTTTGATTAGACATTATTATGAGAAAATCTCGTTTTATAGTTGTAGGTACCTACGTACATATTTCAAAGTAAGGGTCCTTATCTGAACGAATTGTGATACGACTCGTCACAAAAAAATGAAATCCTATAGCACGAAAACTATGAAAAGTTTTATGGTATCACGATTTTTTTGTGAGGTATCATAATATCACAATAATTTGCTCGCACTAGACCTCTGTATTTGATGGTTTATCTGGCTGACTTAAGTTATATAGGTTTGTATAAATTGTTAGAGCGTACCTATACATAAAATATTCGTTGATTTATTTTTTCAATCGGGTATGTTTGGTACCTATGTCTACGTCTTTCTGCAATATATATTATTTGTTACGCTGTACCTTCATCATTTGTACATACATACGGACATACCTATATATAACTACATAAACCTCAATACCTCTCTTATCTGTTTGGGATAAACTCAATTTACATATTACCAATGTAAATTTAAATACAACCTTCCTGTATCGGTTTTTTTTTATTCAACACTTTTTCAACTTTGGTAAAACATATAAATGATAAGCAACTTTGCTACAAAAAAAATATGTAAAAACCCTTTTTAGACCTAGAAAACTGTCAGAGTTTTCGGCTTGAATAGTTTAAACTGTCAATTTCATGAAGATACACATTTCTCAAATGCGAGAGGAATGATAGAGAAGAAATTTCAGAAAATGAAGCACAAACTCAAACACAAGGTCATATGCGGAAATTAAAAAAAAACGTCAGTAAAACATTAAATAAATATAGTAGTAAAAAAAAATGTGGAAACGCGAGCAGACACTGTATGAACCAAGGGACTCTTAGGGCAGGGGCGATACTAAAACCTTTGGACTAGGCAAACCCTGGAAGAAAATTGGGAAATGTCGAAAAGTTAATGTTTTTTTAGCATCGTTGTTCATTTCAGTGGCCATTTCACATTCCAAAATAATATTTACATTTGTGGCCCTGTAAAGCATCGTATCTAAAAACGGTTTAATTTTTAATCTTGTAGTATAGTTGCCATAAAACAAATAAATAAATAAATATTAGTTCTCGAATTTCTTAACATAATATTCATAGGCAAGCCAAGATTTTCGGCTTCTATAATCAATTCCGCTACTGCCTTAGGGACAATGGGAATGAAGGTTCTAAGGTCAATCACTGGAAAAACTCTCCGAGATCGTGTTCGCAATGTTCAAATAAGGAAAACACGTGGAATAGAGGACATCGTTCGGTCGAGTAGATCCAGAAGAAGGTATTGGAGGGACCACGTAGCCAGGATGGACAGTGATAGACTTGCGTATATAGCGGCGAATGAAATCCCCTCTGGCGGCCGTCTACCCGGAAGCATGTTGACCTTTCCGTATTGATTAGGAGGCAAGTAGGTACTGCCTCGAATTAAGCACTAGTTTGTTGCGCACATGCATGCACTTAAAAACTCGTGTTGAATTCAAGGCACGTGTCCTCCAAATGCATACGGTTTAGCAACGCAAACTGTTCCTGCTAATGATGATTATTTCTCTGTTTACTTTTGTAATTTTAATTGTTTTATGATTCGTATTGAATCTTGGAGAGGTGAAGTGTAGGACAGAAGTAGCCCGTAATACGTTCAACAAAATGAGATCAATATTTTGTAATCACTTCTTAAAATTGAAACTAAACCAGAGAATGATGAACTGCTATCTTTGTTTTATACTATTTTATGGCTCAGAGACTTGAATTCTAAAAGTGCATGCAATGAATCGGTGAAAAGCAGTCGAGATGTGCCTTGATCGCAGAGGAGACCAAAAATTTTTATCTCGAAAACCAGTAATGCATCCATATCCTTTTCAGCAAGAACCCAACACCTAGAGCCGTGTGTTAGTACAGGTCGTGAAATAGTTTTGTAGACGAAGGTTTTAGTGTTTCTTGACAGTACACGTGATCTAACGTGCATCTGTAGTCCGAACAGAGAGCGAAAGTGTCTAGTCTAGAGTAGGTACCTCTTAAGAATGTGAAGGACTTTGTATACCTCGGTAGCAAGACCTCATGGGGTGGCCGGTCAAAAGGCGAGATTGACAGTCGCACACACCAGGCAAGACTTGCGCTTAACAAAAATCGTTTGCTCCAGTCAAACAATATAGATATGAATTTACGCAAGCTTCTTGTCAAAACATATGTATGGTATGTGCTACTGTATGGGTGCAAGATATGGTGCCTATCTGAAAGAGATAAGAGAAGGCTGAGTGCGTTCGAGATGTGGACCTATAGAAGAATGCTGGGGATATCCTGGAGGGACCATATCTCGAACGACGAGGTATTACGAAGATTTGAAGGAAGATGGAACCTACTCGCGACTCTCCCAGGGACACCAGATGGATTGGTCACATTCTGAGGCCAGAGGGTTTCCTACACGGGGAGGGAATGGTAAAGGGGACTAACGCCAGGGGACGCCCGCGCCGCGAATATCTTCTTGACTTGTATAACGATATGAGTTGCACAACGTATGAGAAGCTGAAGAGGGTGGCGCGGGATAGACCGGAATGGCGGAGAAGGTGTCATCTTTTGCTGCAAACCAATCCCTGGGATTGAGGCAACAGAAGAAGAAGTCAAAAGTAACACTTGAGCCGTGGCAAGTCTTTTCTTGATCTCAACACTAGTTTCATTACCACTCGTTACGACCGAACCTAAGTAAGTAAATGTGTCCACACTCTTGATATTGTTCTTACCAATGTTCCTGTGGGATAGTGTGGTTGGGTACCTCTTGTTACAAGCATATATATTTCGTTTTAGAGGCATTTATCTCCAGTTCTATATTATTTGCTTCCTCTTCTAGGTCAGTGAAACCAGCCTTCACATCACGGAGTGTTCAGGTCATAATGTCTATGTCATCTGCGTATGCTAATATTTGACATGACTTTCTAAAGATCGTTTCGGTTGTTTCTATTCTGTCATCCTTTATAGTCTTTTCAAGTGCTATATTTAATAGTAGACAGGCCAGTGATCTACCCTGTCTCAGACCATTGTAATTGCAAAATTGTTCTGAAGTACTAGACTGAATCCTAACTCGGACACTAGAGTAAGACATTGATACTTTTACCTATTTCTGAGATCTACCTACTCTTATTTTGTCTTCCCAAGGTCTCCATTGTATTGCTCGTGGTGCCAATCTGTCAACTTCCTGTCTTGCCACGTGACCTGCCCACTATCATTTGAGACTGACAATATGGTCTATAATGTCAAGAAACTTGGGACGGCGTCTCATTTCATCATTTCGTATTTTATTCCTAAGACTTTATAATTATATATCATACTTAATTATATTTAAAAGTTACAAGCATTGTTTTATGTTGTTTGATTTGAGTCGTTATATAAATAACTCAATTTACTCTCACACAAACTTTATTTACGACCTTCAGTAAAACTATTGAATTTGACTTATGAATACTTAATTAGATATTCTGAGATGTATTGAATGGCATGACTCTATCAAGGAATAGTCGATACGAACCTATGTATTAGAATGTGGTGTTGTTATCTGGGTATATATGGTATAGGTAAGATGAATAGTCTATTGTACCTTCACACAAGACAATTCACTCACATTATCAATAAACCACATACTCCGCACTACATGTCACATTAAAATTCAATCCATCCCCTTATCAAATGGTTCCTATTTAGACATATACGAGAAGCGAGTATATGTATTTTAAGAAAGAACTGATATATCACCGTTCTATGATTCAAGATCGACTATATAAAATATTCGACACTCACATGAGGTCATCATTATTGGCGCTACAGTCCATCGTGAGCAATTGGTCTCCTCCAGAATTGTTCGATCCAATTCTCTTTAAATCCTCTTTATGCCGTCCATCTAACTCAGGTTGAATACACACTGAAGAAATTGATTCGTTTATTCAAGAAGCAACCAACCAATTTCTTATTTTTTTATAGAATGAATATGTCCTAGCCATATCAATGTGAAATAAATTTCATATTCGTATGAAAAATGTATATAACAGAAGTAAAATAGCTTCTGAATGGGAAAATTGAGTGACCAACATCATATTGATATTGTATGTGTCTACATATATACAAGTGTATTTTTTACTCTCCACTACTATCTACCGCATTCTTCTATCTTGACACATTAACATCTCCTCACCAACACTGATACATGCTCAACTAAAATTATGAAAAAATTATATTTAATTTTACGTTCTACTAAAATTTTTCGCAAACGCGACTCTCATTCACCGGTATCGCTCTATGATGAGCATCGTCAGAATGGTGAACAATAATGATGAAGACCATCTATATATAGATTCACAAAGAGGATAACAATAATAGATAAGGAAGGGGGCAATTCTAAGAAAAATTAAATACCCGAAAGACATAAAGGTAAATATGTATGTAGGTATAATAAAAATACAATTGAAGTGAAGAAATGCATATACAAATATTGTATTAAAAGGACAGCAATTATATTGAATAATGGCCAACAGAAAAACCCGACATTAACTATTCTAATGGTAATAATAATGGAGAAGTATTAAAATCTATTTGTGCGTTAATCAAAGGAACGTTGCTGTTACATTTTACTCTATTTATCTCTAATATTTCAAGTTTGTCTAATTTTTTACCTTTTCTTAAACTATGTATAAGATTTATCCCAGTTTGTGAGTTAAACGAATGCTCACTCTCAAGTAAATGTGTCGCAAAGTTCGAAGTGTCTTTTTTCAAACGGAAACACGCAAGATGTTCTTTAAGGCGTGTATTTAAAGATCTACCCGTTTGACCTACATATATACCTGAACATGTATTGCATGTTAGAGAGTAAACACCACTACGGTTTAATTTATCAATTTTATCTTTACTGTTATTTAAGAATTTACCTAGTGTATTGTCATTGTAAAATGCAATATTTTTATTGTTTTTTCTCAAAATATTTCCAATTTTGTTTGACGATTTCCCAATATAATTCAATTTAACCCAACAATTTTTATTATTTTTTGTTAATGTTTTTAACCCCGGAGCTAAAGATGTAAAGCATTCTTTTTGTCTTTTCTATATAAAAGAGAATCAACAATCTTTGAAGTATACCCATTATTCACAGCTAAATTTTTAATAACATTTAATTCTCTATTAAAACTATCACTATTCAAAGGAACAGATAAAAGTCGATGAATACATGCTCATACATGCTCATCTTGCTAATAATGCAATTTTTCATCAATTTTTCAACAGGTATCATGTGCATAAAATAAGTGCATACTACGATTTTTGTGACAATGTTTCTGTGTGTATGACGTATTGTGAAAACTTTTGTCCTCTGGGAATCTTATATTTGCTTAAGAATTTAATAGAAATGTACTTTATAAAAATGCATTTAGAAATTGTCAACCTTTCAAGGAGAAAAAATGTACACTTACTAATGTAGAGGAGAGTTTAGTGTTGGCTACAACCCACTCGTTTATCTTTATGGTTAGTTTTTGCGCAATATTTACATACTTAAGGCTGCTATTAAAAGCCGCTCCCCAGCTGGTAACTGAGTACTCTAGTAACGATTCCGTACAGTTGTTTGATAGTCATATAGTTTCGTGTTTCCGGGAAAATATATACAATTTTTCAAATTCGCTTTACCACCGATTCTATTTGATTCTTCCATTTCAGATTTCTGTCTATGATGACACCTAAATAATAAGTAGTTATTCTTTTTCTGGGTCACAATCCTAGGATTGGTTTGCACCAAACACTCGATCATTCCACTTAACTCTATCGTCCGCCAGTCTCTTCATCTCTTTGTAACTGCTACAGCGCACGTCACCGATTATCTGGTCTATATAGTTGTTTCTGGGGCGACCACTACAGTTACCTTCATCAATCATTCCTTCGAAGTAGTAGTAGCCACCGCGAATTTATCACATCTGTGACTGTATGTAGCAGTATGCTGTGCCGAGTCATGCGTGTGAACCAATACATTTAGATCTGCCGGAAAATCGGATAAATCTATGAAAAATGAGACAATGTGTTTTTTCAGTATACATAGTTAGTAGTTTCTGATCAAACCATCTCTTCATTGTATTAATATCGTTATTAGCTTTTAATTTCAATTCTTCCCACGTTTTCCCCTTCACCACAAGTACTGTATCATCAGCATATGACAATATATGTAACTGCAATGGCAGCAAGAATATATCATTGACGTATATTATGAAGAGTTGAGGCCCTAACATTGTTCCTTGTGGTATAAAGAATATCGTATCTGCCTCATCACTAAAGAAATCTATATATATATTTTTAACTATTATCGGTCTTTTAATTTGTCTAGCAATAAGGAATATTCTATATTATCATAAGCTTTTCGAATATCAACAAATATACCAGCATATGTCTATACTTATGATCTAACCCTAACCGATCTATTTTGACATAACCGATTTAGGAATAGAGAGACCATTTTCTAATTTAGTGCGCCGCTGAACATCTCAAAGTTTCAGTCGTCTATTTTTATATGTACCTTACACTCGTACTTCTTCTTATTTTAGATCGTACCTAGATCTGTTTTTTCGAGAAAGCTATTCCTGTGAAACGGAGGTCCAGCTATCCTTCCACCTCTTCGGTGGTCTTCCGGGGAGGCGATGCCCTAGTGGGATTTCGTTTGCCGCTATGGATGGGATTCGAGATGCGTCCATCCTGTTGACATGCATGGTCCCTCCAAAATCTTCTCCAAGCTCTACTCCATCCGTATGATGTCCTCGGTCTCACAGGTCCGCCTAATGTCATTGCGAATTCTGTCCCTAAGCGTCTTCCCTGAGATAGTCCTTAAAACCTTCATTTCCGATGTCCGTAGGAGGTTTTTGGTTCTGGTCGTGTCGGCTCTTGTCTCCACCGCATATGTCATAATTGATCTAACACATGTCTTATAAGTTCTAACCTTACTATCCGTTCTTATGAATTTGTTATGCCAGATGATATTTTTGAGACATCCTGAACTAGCGGCTGCTTTATTGGTCTGTTCTCTAACTTCTGAGTAAAGGTCACTATGGCTTGAGATTTCCACACCCAGATATCGGAAAGTCATAACTTGCTCCACTAGAATGTCATCTATTACAAGCTTGCATCTTCTCGATTGCTTGGATATCGTTAAACTCTTTGTTTTGTTAACAGATATGCTCATGTTGAATTTTGGGATGCAAGGTGGAACTTATATAACATTCTTTGTAGATCATACACTCGTACGTTGTGCTAAAACTTATAATTTTCTATAAGTATAATTATAATAGTTTACATTTGTGTCTGAGTTGACACAGACGTAGTGGAGTATATTGGAGTGTTACCATAATGACAATAACATTCACCTCATATGTATACATATGTAGTACCTATGTAGGCAGATATATATCATGTTATTGCTGACAGCTGGCAACATTGTTATAATATTACAGAGAGAAACACTTCAATGCAAATCTTAGTGTCTACGTGATTCAACTACCAAATTGTTAACCGCACCCCTTACACTCATTCATAACTAAATAATTTCATTTTCCATAGACAAATGTAGGTAATTTATACCTACTTAAGCCAGCCACATCACATGATAGCCATCTCTTCTGATTGGTCCATCAAGTTTTAATATTTTTTTTTTACTTGGAGAAATCGTAGATTTTTATTATAATATACTAGATGTTGTAGTTATCAAATTTTGTATGAATCGAAGTGAGACATTTTTCCGGAGGATTTTTGACGTTTTGGTTCCAGACCACATAATTTTTCTATAGAGAATAACGACTAATGTGAATTGTTTTCGGATTTATTTGTCTAAAAACATTTTAATTATTAAGGTTTAGAGAACACTTCTACGATGTGTTAAAATGTAAGGAAAACTGAAATATGTTGTCAACCAAAACGTCAAACGTGCGATATTCCATGACTCACTTTTTGCACGGAGTACTACATCTAGGTATATTATATTAAAAATCTATGTGAGAAATTGTTAGAACGAAAACGTTCATAAGAGAAGTTAAATAATTTATAAATATATTTATAAATAACTACTACGATTCGCTAAAAAACGTTATTCATCATAATGTAAGCACGACTGTTAGTCAAATAAACTGAATAATGTCTAAATGGGCCACCTATACCACAAGCATTTATGCTTATTTTAGGCAACGTAGGAAGATGTATATGTACTTGTTTAACAAGGACATATTCATTTAAAAAAAATGTTATTATATCGTTAAATAGTTTTCTCTTAAGAAGTTGTATTTATTTATTTAACTTTTTGTACATAATATAAACAAATATAATGCACACTGGCGGGATTATTGCCATTAGGAAATTTCTTCCAACCAACCAGATTACAGAATGGCAGAATTTTACATGTACATCAACAAAAAAATGAAATCTAAAAAAGAACAAAGTAAATATATTTAGATGGGTCGATGGCAGAGCGGTTAGCACGCTGGGATAGTAATCCAGTGGTCACGAGTTCGAATCCTGCCTCGACCGATTTAGTTCACCTATAGCACAAGCATTTATTTACTTATTTTAGGGAACGTAGGAAGATGTATATGTACTTGTTTAACAAGGACATATTCAATTTTTGTTTTAAAAAAAAATATATATATATATATACCTATATAAAAGACCAAGATAAAGGAACAAAAAGAGGGAATCGAGATCAGGCGTTTAGGGATAAATATTCCTTCTTTAATAAATATTACGTAGCAATGGGAAGGAAGGAAAAGGAGAGGGATCAGGTAATATAAAACAATCTGAGTTTTATAATATAAATATTTATGATAGAATAAAACATAGGTACTTATTTTCAACCAAATAAATATGCTTTGTAGCTATTTGAGCAGATTAACAAGAAATAACTTATTTGAGCAGATTAACAAGAAATAACTTATAATAAAAATATTACAAAAGAAGAAAAAAGTTCCTAACTGTAGGGAATATCCTATTTTTAACGTATGTATAATAACGCATAGTGATGACATAATAATGACATAAAAATTGGTTCCATTGTGACCCCTCAAGGGTGCACTCTAAATCAGCGATAGTTAAGCAATAATTAAAAATAGTTGCATGTAACACAAGAGATCCAACTGTCGATAGCGATAGTATGTACATATACATACATAGGTAGTTGAACTCGGATATTGTGTATTCCATACAAATTGTATGAAGCGATGTCGTCACTAATATTAATTTGTACACACTCGGTTAGAAAAAGTTTGATGTATATTACTATAATTTATTAATTTTTATAGAAAATTAAATTCTCTAGTTAACTTGTTTCGGCATTTTACGATTTTTTTAAAAGAAATGGAAATAAAGTCAGTTAAAGAAAAAAAATTGTCATATCAATTTTTTGCTTCTTAATAAAAACAGTTTGAGAAACCCTGTAACTATTTTTCAAAATCCATTTCGAGATACCATATTTGACTATATTTGTACAAAACTTCAGCGTTCTGGCTTTTATATTTTGTGAGATATGTGGACAAATGCTATAAAAATTAAAATATTGATAACCCCTGACTGGAGATTGAGAACTTGGCCCGGAGTTCTCTTTTAGATGCTTGGCAACGTCGCTGGTCTTCTTCTTCCGTGGGCAGACTGACATTTTTATTTCTTCCTGATGTGAGGACTCGAATTTTTTCCTCGTGGATTGTTCCCGATTATTAGACCACGCAATTCCTTACTGGACACGGCAGTTTCAAAAGTTATCTCTTTCGTTTTCACTTATCCGATTCGTCCTCATGTCAGCTTTGTGATAACCCTGAACAGACTTCTGAGCATATCCTATGGGAATGCACTAACTTCTCCGTGTCAACATTCCGACGAGAACTCTACGACGATGTCCGAGGGAATTTCTTTGGACCCATTGGACATGCGGACCTTGTAGCCACGAAGAGCAACTTTAGGGCTTTCAAGACTTTCTGTCTTAAATTCGGTGCACTATTATCTTCACTATCACTGAGCAGTGAGCCAGTTGTTTCAACATGATTAGCTCTCTTTGGCACATTAAGTGCAGTGTCTGCAAGGTTTTAGAGTTCTCCGGACTCTTCGTATGTTCTTTATGTGTTCTTTCAGAGTTTTGCAAGGGGCCGTTATTAGTCCCCATAAGCAGAACGGGTGGTGGTGGGGGAAGAACCCCTGACTGGAACAAAAATTCTAAATACTGCGAATAAAAGTTTTGTGTACCTAAAATTGTCTATGTATTTTGAAATTTTAGGCTTTGTGAATCCAGCGGATCAAAAGTACTACTCCGAATTCTGAGTAAATCCATGTATGGGAACATATATGCTGCGAAGCCTCTAAGTTAATGTTTTTGCATGCAAAAAGTCCACTACGCCATACAAAATTTTCCTAGTATTCCTTATACACGGGTCTTAGCTTAATACTTTGTCGATATGTTAAGAGAATAAATTCTCTTGAAAAAATCGACCGTTGGAATATCGAAAAAGTTTAAATATTCACATTGGCAGCACGCAGGAGTAAACCTTAAACTATAACAAGAATAAAGTAACGTTTAAAAGTATGAAATATATATGCATGTAGTTTGAACGTTGAAAAGTATGAAAATGAAGGCAGTTGAGTATGAGTGTATAGTGAACCTATAGTATAGTATAGTGAGTAGATGAAAGTATCGATTAGTATTAGAATCTTCATGAAATATTTCTTGTACAGCCTGGCCCATTTCAGGAAGTAGATATCTATGTACCTACATATATTCATATCACGCTATGCAATATTAAATTTCTTATGTTGCATATCAATACCTTCATATGTAACTAACGTACACTTTATGTATCTTTAGTATTTTACCAAGAAATATAATCCAACTGCCGATTCGTTCATGAGAATTCAATTCTCTGAATGAATCGACAGTATTAAGCCAAGATGCGAGTACGACGGAACATTTTCCAACTGTCGATTCATTCAAGAGAATGAAATACTCTTGAAGGAAGAGGCAGTTTAAATCCAAGATACGCGAGATTGTATGCAGGAGTCTATATTTTTCACGGTGTTTCCAACTTTGAAATCAAAAAACAGCAACTTAAAGGCTTCGCAGCATATATGTTCCATATACGGATTTACTCAGAATTCGGAGTAGAACATTTCGTGTGTCTGTGTGTGTGTGTGTGTGTGTGTGTGTGTGTGTGTGTGTGTGTGTGTGCGTGCGTGTGTGTGTGTGTGTGTGTGTGTGTGTGTGTGTGTGTGTGTGTGAGGGTGTGTGTGTCCCTATTAACTTTTGATCCGTTCAATTTACAGAGCCGAAATTTTCAGAATATATAAACAGTAATATGCCTACAAAACGTTTATACTCAGAATTTTGAATTTTTGTTTCGATCAGGGGTTATCAACTTTTGAATTTTTGCTTTTTTTTCATATATCTCAGAAACCATAAAAACTAGAACGCTAAAAATTGGTATGAATATAGACAAATACAAAATCTCAAATTTATTTTTTCAAAAAAATTCCAGAGTTTCTCAAACATATTTTATGAAGAAAACTATTTATTATATGACAAATTTATGTGTTTAACTGCCTATATTTCCAAAGTTTTTAAAAATATCGAAAAAAGCCGAAACACCCCAACTAGATACCTAATTTAATCTTAATTTTTTTTAACAATTTTTATAAAAATTGAATTTAGTGACGACATCGCTTCATACAATTTGTATGGCAGTCGCCTATACATTATAATATATGTAAGAAGACTTAATAGTTTGATACTTAATCTCTAAGCATACATACCATCATGCTGTTTTCATATTCCGGGTAGGAAAAAAGGACTGACCTCCATACTATCCTATCTTGACATACATACCTACACGTATTGTATAGAAAACAAAATATCTTAAAATATTCAATAATTTGGATTTATGGGTTTATAGTTTGGTACTTATTTAAGGGTTTATAGTTTATGTACAATCACCATCGACAGTTGGATCTCATGTGTTACATGCAACTAGTATATAAATATAGTTAATTAGGTTTATTGTACAAATGAAACCAATGACACAAAAATTGAATGCGAAACAATTCTCACTGAGGAGTGATAGCGAATGGTATCTAATATGACTTGTCACATAAAAAGAGGTTCATTTCACAATATTCTTCTTCTTCTTCTTCAGCCTGTTTTCATCCATTCTTGGACATAGGCCTCCCCCTTGATCCTCCACAACTCCCTGTCTTGGGCACACTGCATCCATCTCCCTCCGGCACATTTCTTGATGTCATCAGACCACCTTGCCTGGGGTCTGCCGACACCTCTTCGGCTTGTTCTCGGTCGCCATTCTATGTACGATCTTTTTGGTCCATCGTGAATCCTGGCATCTGGCAATATGCACAGCCCAGCTACACTTAAGGCCAGCGACCCTTTCCGCTACATCGGCTACTTTGGTTCTTTGTCTTATCATGACATTCTGAATTCTGTCCCTTATTGAAATACCCAGCAACTTTCTCTCCATAGCTCTCTGTTTCACTAACAGTTTGTGCATTATTCGTTTTATTAAGACCGATGTTTCCATTCCATAAGTTTCACAATATTATTCACTCATATTTATTTATTGTTTACTTTTTCATTATATTTATTTTATGATCAAGTGATTCTCTCATCAAGCACATTTTAATCTTTTTGATGATATATTGCAAAAGTTTTACTAAAGTAAATAACATTTATTATTATTTATTGTTTTTGCTTATATTTTTTTTTTCATTTTATATGTTTTATTTTCTTTGTAGCTTTTGCTTGTATTATATAAAAATTTTGGTACATACCATAAATGTAATAGTTTTTCACCAAATGAATATGGTTGGTTGGAAGATATTGCCATTTGGCAATAAGCCCGCCATTGTGCACTTGTGCTCAGAAAGTTTAAAATAAATAAATAAAATAAAATATATCTTGTAAATTCATATTGTAATATTGTTAAACTGAAAATAATGTTTAAAGAAATAAATTAATGGTCGCTTAGAAGGTGATTGTGGAATATTTCGTTCACGTAAGGAATTATTTTATTACTGTTGTTTTAAGATAATAATATGACACTCAAAGGTGAGTCAAAGTAGGTAGGTACTCGTTTTGGATATTTCATTATCAAATATATTATTGTTTTTCTTTATGTAATGTATAGTACCTGTGTGTATTCACCTTTTACAAAATAAATAAAAAACGAGTGGGTTGTGGCCAACACTAAACTCTCCACACCACAAATATTGACATTCTCAATATGGTAAAATATGCTTATGTTATATGAAATATTTTATTCATTCTAAATTTTACTTCCAGGAATATAAATTTTCTTACGATAGTATATTTTCATGTTAAGATAGACAAACTATTAATGCAGTATGGTGTAGAATTCTAATGTTGTATGAAATATTTAAATAAAAGCAGATAAATTTTGTTTTAATGAACGCGAGAGCATTTTGAAAATTTTGACACGTGATATCATATGAAGAAATTTTTTGTTATTTATGGAAAGCTAATCAGTTCTATGTTCAAGCTCTTTACATTATAACATGAAATCAAATTACTGAACTTTTCCATACATAGAAATTTATCTAATTAAATTTTTATTCATACTAAATTTTACTACCAGGAATATAAATTTTCTAACGATAGTATATTTTTGTGTTAAGATAGAAAAATGATAAATGCTACGGCGTACGGCGTATACGCCATACACACAAACACATCATGACGAAACTCATAGTGTGCATTCTCTACATGATACCCATTGAGAAATTGATGTAAAAAAAATACGCTTAAATTTTGCGAAATCATGACTCTCCCCTATTCCATGGTGTGGAGAGTAAAAATGTTTTTTCCGAACATCGAAAAAGTAACATCGCTTTTTTCATAAGTACTTTATAGTTTCAATATTTGGAAGAAGCTTGACACTTGAATAAAATTTGAATGTTGAAGGAATATGACACAATTTGAAAACAGAATCATGAAGGAAGTTCTGAGAAATGTGATATGAGAGAGGCGGGGAGGGTGGGGGGAAGTACGATTCCATGTGATTAAGGTTGGTAGAAAGTATAGGTAGGTACCTACTTGTATAGTCTTATCAAGCGATAGTTCCCTTCACAAGTATCATCTTAAAGCAGTGTGTAGTGTATGTATGAAGGTATCATAATATCAAAAGATGGAATATTGCACACTGCAAACTGAACATTACTCCACAGCTGTTGCTTTGTATCAGTTACTAGTGATGAGCAACTCTCGCAACTTTCATGACCACATTTGTATATATTTTATATCACACCAAGACCAAGGATCATGTGAAGTGCAATAGAAGTTATGAGCAAAGGTCTTGCAAGTCTTGGTCGTGCGAGGATGATTGCAATACCGTATGTTTCGCTGCAAGACCAAGTGTTTTGGCAAATGTATAATATAATATAAATAAATGTATATCCAAAAATTATATACATAATAAATGTTCAATATAATATAAATGTATATCGAAAGTTTAGACACTTTCCAAATAAACAAAATACATCGCGAGCAAATATCACACGTAAAAGTCAACGGAAACGGCAGCCATGTTGAATCGACATCATAGATTTTTATTATAATATATCTACTAGATGTCGTAGTTAGTAAATTTTGTATGAATCGAAGTGAGTAATTTTTCAGGCGGATTTTTGACGTTTTGGTTCCAGACCACATCGTTTTTCCATAAAGAATAACGACTAATGTGAATTGTTTTCGGATTAATTTGTCAAAAAAACATTTTAATTATTAGGGTTTAGAGAACAGTTATCTAGGGTGTGTTAAAATGTAAGGATAACTGAAGTATGTTGCCAACCAAAACGTCAAACGCGCGATATTCCATGACTCACTTTTTGCACGGAGTACTACATCTAGTATTTTTATAATAAAAATCTATGGACGACAGCGAATAATTTTACAAATTTCTGTTTTACCAAAAAGGATGAAAATCGTGTTTAAAATAGAACACGTTATATTTTTTTTGCCCATCGCGTTGAAAACCCCGTCTTGGTAGACTTTATACCAAGACTACCGTATTATTGGTCTTTGCTTCGCTCACCACTGTCGGTTACCCTACATAGGTAGGTAGGTAGGTAGGTAGGTAGATAAAGGGCGTCAGGCAACTCTGTGCTTATATTATTTCGTTTGTTTCTGTTTCAAAGCGAGAAAATTGTAAATTGCAATTGTCTCTGATTCTGGAAATAAAAAGATTCTCAGACAATCGCATATAGTTTTAAATGAGCGCACAAAGAGAATACCTATTAAGAACAATGTCTTTGTCTTGCAATCTATGTACATAATAGGGGAGAGTCGTAAATTCATTTTTTTAATAATAACATTTTGGATATTTTTATATCACTTTTGATCCGCTCAATTAACAGAGCCCAAAATTTCAGAATATATAAATAGTTATAGTCCTACAAAACTTTTATACTCAGAATTGTGAATTTTTGTTTCAGTTAGGGGTTATCAACTTTTGAATTTTTATTTTATTTTTCCATATATCTCAGAAACCATAAAAGATAGAACGCTGAAAATTGGTATTAACATAGATTAATACAAAATCTCGATTTTTTTTTATTAATATTCCAGTATTTCTCAAACATTTTTTTATTAAGAAAAATATTTTTTTATGATTAATTTATGTGTTTAATTGCCTATATTGATTGATTGAGGAATGAACATATTCTTTACTTGGCATTTAGATTTGATGCGAATTCAAAGAAAGATCTAGGTACTTATAGAGTATTGTAATCATGTATTTACATAAAACTAGTAAATCCCATTGTTTGTACCTACGTGGAAAGCGTCACATTTTATTCTTCACCATGTGACGTGTGATATAAACAGCTGGTATCTACATCTTCCTTCTCAGTTCAGCTTCATTCTATTCACTTCTGTCTTTTATGTCTTCCTACTATTTTACACTACATATGTATAAGTGATACAGATCACGGGACCACCTTCAGGAATAAACGCAATTAAAAAATATATATTTTTAAATTTTTTTTTTACATTCGGTTTACTATTGTAAAAAATGAACAAAGTGTTACCATAAGCAGGAGGGAAGTTAATTGCCGGAACGCAATTTCTTACAACGGATGTTTTTGTTCCAACCTAGAGAAGCAAGAACCGCGTGAGGATTTTTTAAATATATTTCTATCGAATATCGAACTCAGACGGTACCTGGACTGTACTTAGAACTATGCCACACACTAACAAGTAACTTACAACTATACTTTGTTAAACGTTAAGTACCTATAAATAAGTTTTATCTATAATTAAAAGTAAAGACTTTTTGATTCTACATTAATTTTTTATTCTGCGCGATAGGCCTATTTCGCCTTGTTAGGGCATTAACTAGCTTATTAGTTATCGTAGGCCTGTCGCGCAGAATAAAAAATTAATGTAGAATCAAAAAGTCTTTACTTTTAATTATAGATAAAACTTATAATGGAATTCTACCAAATAAAAACATCGTCGATAATTAATACCTATAAATATATTTTTTACTCTCCACACTATGGAATAGTGGAGAGTCATGATTTCACAATTTTTAAGCGTATTTTTTTACATCAATTTCTCAACGGGTATCATGTAGAGAGTGCACACTGTGAGTTTCGTCGTGATGTGTTTGTATGTATGGTGTACGGCGTTCGGCGAATGGAATTTTTTTTTTTCATCCTCTCTTCAGCCAACTATAATGTCCGATCGACTTCATATTTACATCATAAATGTATAGACCTAGTATAGACCTAGAGATGATTAGTTTTCCATAGACAACTTTTAATTTCTTCTCTATGATTTCATATGTCCAAATTTTCAAAATGCTCTCACGATCTGGAAAATCGAGTTTTTTGTATACTGTTTGAAATTTCGATACAAAAAAATACACTCATCATAAATGCATTCAAGGATTGTCAAAATATTAAGAAAAAATTTATTTTTTGCCATATCAATGTGAAATAAATTTCATATTTGTATGAAAAATGTATATAATAGAAGTAAAATAGCTTCTGTAAGGGAAAATTGAGTGATCAACTTCATATTGATATTGTATGTGTCTCTATAGATAAGTGTATTTTGTACTCTCCACTTCTATCTTCTTCAAGGGGTTAGGTAGTGAGAACCGAACACCGCATTCTTCTATCTTGACACATACCTACATCGCCTCATCAACATTGATACACTGTCGCATAAATGCTCATCTTGCTAGTAATGCAATTTTACTTAAAATTTCTCAACAGGTATCATGTAGAAAATACATACTATGAGATTCGTGACAGTGTTTTTGTGTGTATGATGTATTGTGAAAACTGTTAATAACATTTGAATTTTATTCAATTAGATGCAATATTATTTTGCTGTTTCCACATACATTTGACGTGAAAACTAAATTAAAACAAAGGAAAATTTATTAATAATTGACGAAGTTTTTATTTTGTAGAATTCCATTATAAACTTATTCATAATAACTTATGTTAGGTTTAAAACAGTGTATAACAACAGTACTGAAAATCACTATTCATTATAATTGCATATATAAGACTACATTACGCCATTATGCTATATAACGGCTACATTACGCCAATATAAGATATACACGGTTTTAGGTTGTTTTAACAGCAATATAAGAAGAGTATAAGGACCGAACATTTCCGATAATTCCCGAATGTTGCCGATGGTCGCATTACATGTCAATCATTTTTGCCATTTGTGACGTAACGTGAATATTTATTTTCTATTTCAGTTCACAAATTTTAAAGTATTGTTTCGCGGCCTAAAATGACGTAAACGAAATACAAATAATATTTGTCATAACCACTGACAGATAATTTGAGAAGGTTACTTATATTAATTTATGCTCCAGTTTTCGCAACAGTTTTTCATATAAATATCTAAATAATGATATTCACGTAATAAAATATATAAAAATAAAGCCCAAACACTATAAGGAACGTTGTATTTTTTTTTAAAACATCGACAAATGTCAAATCACCGGAGAAACACGAATGAATTGCGGCGTTGTCAGCTCAAACAGTAACATAGTAACGTTATTGTTATATTGGTATATAAATGTTATTATTAATAGTTAATAACAAAAGTGCTTATACTGTGTTTTAGCTAAGTAGGTAATGTTTTACCACAGTATAAGGAAATATTTTGAATAAGACTGGATGTCTATAGTTAAATATAAAACCCTTTTTTGATTTTACATGAATTTATTTCGCCCAATTTATTTGTATTGCTATTCATAATATCAATAGTTTTAAATATCCAATCACAAGAACCTGTAATCTCCTCCTACATAATTATCTATAAAAATAAGTAAAAATTGTCAAAATAGTCATAAGCTAGTAAATGCCGTAACAAGGCGATATATCAATAATTGAGTAATGCAATATAAGCTAGTGAAAAATGGATAGCAAAATAAATATCTGAAGAAAAGGTGCCCTGATTGTTTATTCATTTGTTTTTATTTATGATTGTTGGGACTCATTTGTGAACGTCACAATGTTAATTTGTAATTTGACAAAGTTTAGTCTATAGCTAAATAAAATGCAACTAACTCTAAAATATACTTTAAACGGATTAAGAAATTAAGGTATTTCAATTTCTTTTAGAAAATTTTTGTCTGATGCCTTGCTTAGATTTCACAAAGGAATTATTTGAGAACCAACCCTGCCTCAACAGAAGATAATACTGTGTTTTTCCCTAGATTCACCCCTGCAGTATATCTGTGTCATGTCAGGGAAATCGGAATAAAAAAGAAATGGAAAAAGTAGAAAGAGATAGATATATAAATAAAAAATATAAATAAATCCTTACAGTGACGCAACACCCTATATAAAGACTTTACATTACAATAAATAATGGTACCTACCTACTTTATTTTATTACAACATAATTCGCGGCAAAAAGTCACAGCACAAACACTTATAGATTATGTTTCCATTAATAATAATCAATCCAAAACGGCTCGAAATGACCAATGTAAAATGACTATCATAAAATTGGTCTTTAAAATTAAAATAAAAACTCCGTGCTGACATGTAGGATTTTATTTCTTGCCTGACTCGAATATAATGCAATGTACATACATAGATAAAACGAGTGGGTTGTGGCCAACGCTAAACTCCTCACTAACAAGTCACTATAGAGTATTCAAAGTTTCTATAGAAAGTTTTCGGCAATTTTATGAAATGAGTGAGTTTAATTCTTTTATTATTTAAATATATTATTATGAAAAATTGATATTTATTAATAACATTTTATGAACGTGATGTGCCCTTTTAGCAATTTGAAAATAAAAATAACAAATTATTTCGAGTTTCCTGAGCATGGGAGTCACTTTGAAATATTTGACAGTTAAAAAAAGTACACAGCACACACACACAGATACATTGTGATGAAACTTTCAGAATGCAATCCCAGCATGATACTAGTTGATAATCTGCAATAAAAATTACTTTAAAAATTGCGAATTCATAAATCCCCTTGGGGTAGTGAGGAGTAAAAACAATGTTATTTTTCAACCCCTTCTTCATAAGGATTCATATTTTTTTCGTGCAACTCTCCAATAATATCTAAAAATTTAAGTCCTGGCAGCTGGCAGCACCGTCCACCGTGGTTGACATTTGTCATTTGACAGATATTATACGCGTTCGTTCTGTCATTTGATTAATTTAAATAATTAATCAGCATAATATTATATTATAACTTTTTATTTTATGTAGCTTCACGGGCAACTAACAGGTACAATGTCAAATAATTATTTTACACGCACCAGTAACAAGCTGCCACATTCTGGAGACTTACGATCTGCTTATGATATTAATCGTCTCACAGAGCCAGACTTAAAACATGGAAATATAAAATACATGGATTTTTACGTATTCTTTTACTATATACATACTATCAACAGTTGGGTGTAATGTGTTATTGAACCGTCTACAAGAATCGGAAGAAAAAAGACTCACACTCACACATCTACTACACGGGATGCAATTGGGAGATAACACACCATCGGAACTATTAAGAAAAATGAAAAATCTCGCAGGACCAACATTAAACAACGACGCACTCATCAAAAGACTTTGGATAGAGAGACTTCCGCATAGAATTCAAGAAATCATCACAGCAATTAATACTGACGACATCATGATAATCGCAACTACAGCAGACAGAATTATGGAGGTGAACAATAGAGCTGAAATACAATTGATAAATTTACCATCTACATCTTCAATGAATAACCATGCACATAACGATCCAAACACAGTTCAACTTCTTATTGGAATGCAGCAGCAAATTCAAATTTTGACTGACAAAATATTAGGACTAGAACTTCAGCATAGGCAATCAAGACCATTTTATAATAATCAAGAAAGAGAACGTTCCAGATCAAGATCGTCTAGTAGAAACCGTTATAATAATTATAATAATAATTCTTATCACAACCGACAAAACAATAATCGAAATTATAAAAATAAAAATAATAATAATAAAAATTATATGCCTAATAATAATAATAACAAGAAGGAAGATATATGCATACCACATCAAAAATTTGGAATTAACGCAAGATATTGTCGACTACCCTGCACTTTCAATCTTCCGGAAAACTAAAACTGCGACAGGTGTGCGAGACAACACCGTCGCAAATGAAACATCGTCTCTTCATGCCAGATATAGCCACCGGCGTCAAATACCTAATCGATACTGGTGCTGAGATCAGTATAATACCGAGATATCACAAAAGTGACAAAGCAACGATCTCTACAGACAGCATCATCACTCCAATATACGCCGCAAACGGAACAGTGATACCAACATACGGTCATAAAGTTATAAATTTAAATCTCGGGCTTCGCAGAAATCATAAATGGAAGTTTGTAATAGCCGATGTAACAAAGCCAATTATCGGAGCGGACTTCCTTACAAATTATGATATTTTAGTTGATTTAAAAAGAAAACTGTTAATAGATAAAACAACAGGTATAACAACAAGAGGATTCATGTACAAGACATCAGTCATAGACATAGCAACGGTGCAAGCAACATTAAAATTTAAAACAATTTTACAAAAATATCCGAATCTGACGAGAGCAAACATGACACCAAATGAATCGAAACACAACGTAACACACCACATTCAAACAAGAGGACCGCCTGTCACATCAAAAGTGAGAAGATTAAACCCGATGCAAGTAGAGATAGCAAAAAAAGAGTTTGCATACATGGTCGAGCAAGGCATATGCAGACCCTCAAAGAGCAATTGGTCAAGCCCACTTCACATGGTTAAGAAACCAGATGGAAACTACAGAATGTGTGGAGACTACAGACGACTGAATTCAATTACCAAGCCGGACAAGTATCCGATACCACAACTTCAGGACTTTTCACATAAGCTCCACGGATCAACAATATTCAGCAAAATAGATTTGGCTAGAGCTTATAATCAAGTTAAGATGGAGGAAGAAGACAGACCACCAGAGGAACCAGACACCTATGGACAGAGACTACAAACAATGATGTCAAAAATTTGCCCCATTCCAATCTCAAATCATAGCAGATTAAAAACATTCGTGCACAAGCAGATGAACCATACAAAATACGTCTTTCTAAGAAACGACGCAGTGAGACGCCCTCTTCAGAAACCTTATGATGGACCTTACTTAGTGCAAGAGAGGGATGATAAAACAGCCACTATAAATATCAAGGGAAAAAGTAGAAAAATTTCATTAGATCGTCTAAAACCAGCCTTCTTCCTAAATGAGAGTATGGACCCCTGCGATGAGATGAACAACAGACAAGCCACTTCCCCAGAGCAGAGAAGGATGTCTATTCCGCAGAATAACAACGCCACTACGTCAGAAGCCACTTCATCACAGCAATCACACACAACCACCAGAGCTGGAAGAAGAGTGTACTTCCCTGAAAGATTCACAAGCTACAGATTTTTTTAAGTTAAGTAACTTATATTTTTTTTCTTTTCATATATCTATGAAAATATTTATAATCTATGTAAAATATGTAACACAAAGTGCATTCGTTATAATATAATATAACTGTTTTATTCAATTTGTAGCACCTCACAGTAAAGTGCATTGAATAAAATAATATAATTAATTAAAATCTTGTGTATAATTTAATATGTAAAAATAAGCACTTACAAGCTCATAAGCAATGAGTAATTATTTAAAATCTTGTGAATAATTTAATATGTAAAAATAAGCACTCACAAACTCATAAGTAATGAGTAATTATTTAAGTCTTGTGTATAATTTAATGTGTAAAAAAAAGCACGTACAAACTCATAAGTAATGAGTAATTATTTAAAATTTTGTGTATAATGTAATATGTAAAACTAAGTACTTATAAACTCAGAAGTAAAGAGTAATTAATTTAAATTTTATGTACCTATATGTAAACCAACTCAGAAGTAATGACTAGTTAATTTATTTATTTTTTGATACCAAGGAATGTAATTATAAAGAATTAAAATTGTATTGGAGAACTCATACAGCATGAAAGTATGCTATATTTTTTTCCATTATTATGTCAACATAACAAAGAAACATTTTTATCTAATACCAAAGAAATATTTTTTACCTCATGCCAAAAATAAAAAAAAACTTAATTTTTCCTCATGTCGAATCAACAAATGTTTTAAATTTTTTTTCCATTGTTACAGAATGCTGTAAGGACTATTGGGGAAGCAAGGATATCGTCGAATCGACTGGAAAGGGGGTGATATGGCGCGCGCTAGTGTCTGAATCCGGACGATTCAGCCCTATATAAAGACGCCTCAGATCGGGAGCGGCCATTCGATCTACCCAGTACCAGTTATCGCGGTCGCGCTGTCCTTGCGACCTCATAGTTTTCAATCCGCGTAATCATCGTATATTATTCTAATTTAAAATATAAATATTTATTAAGTCAACTATTTTCAATGTATTAGAGTCACTTATCCAAATAAATTCATGTAAGTAATTGCACCATTATCTTTTGATTTCTGTCATACAATTACCTGTGTTTTACTATAATATTTAATATCTATATGTACGTAGTGCTGTGTTAGGTAAGTACCTACACAGTCATTACAATACCTTCGCTTGGGGATAGGCAAACAGATTGAAATACCTAAAGCCTATATAGACCGGCATAGCCTATCCTGGGTGACCACCAACAGGTTCATCTAACTTGATCGGCAGCACAACCCAGTCCTCGGTAACCAAGATCAGGTAACTTGGTATCCCGAGGGCCCAAAGCCAAACAGGTGAACGAGAGTTCACCTAAACAGGTAAACATGTAAGGAATGCAATCTCGAACGGGATCCCGAAATACCGAGATCCCGCAGACATTTTGCGGGACTAATCTCGGTCGAAAATTTTACGGGATCCCGCTGGACTGGCGAGATTACAGAGAAGCGTAGTTCATACGTGTTACTCTTTGTTGATTCGTTGAGGAAACGGATTTCAGAGCGGCGAACTAACTTGACAGCGGTTTTATTATATACATACATGATCCATATAAGTACGAAGAAGACAGAAGTCAATTTATTAATGTTGATGACACATTTAGTCTACCTTCAAAAAGTTTAATATGCAAGACAGTCAAAACTATAGTCGAAAGGCTAGAGTACACGGACACGGGTAACAACGCAGAAGCCACTGCTCCTGCTGACGCTGATGATCCTTAGGATGACGACACTCCTCTCGCTAATCTGGAGACATACGCAGCAGCAGCACCAATGTCACTTCAAGACGAACTCAAACTTACTTTGATTAGTATGAAGAGTTCGAGATCAACAGCCCAACAATCTAGATCTGGCAATATGAGCAACATTGAGGTTTTGATCAAGAAGAAAATGAATTATTTCGAGTCCAGTGGAAAGGTACATACCTTCAATTCACTTACAATGCGCAAATGACTATTGTGCCAACCAGCGTGGAATCTGAACGAGCTTTTTCAGCTGCTGGCTACCTTGTGTCCAATATCAGAAGCCGTTTATCAGACGACACAATACTTTAACTTTTTTACGAAGCTATTTCCAAAATAATGTTTAAACTTATGATGCTTATTGTACAAGAATATTGTTTATCGTGTGAACGTTATTATTTAAATTTAATTTGAAATATAAATTTATGTCTCATTTTATTCTTTGCTAATTTATGTCTAACTAAAGGTAAGTAATAAACCATTTAAAATGTCCCAAAGAACTTGTTTGATTAGGTATAAATTTAAAACTCTAAAAAAAAGGTTGGTAGATCGAGGTATTAATTAGGTCTTTATTATACGATTGATAAGATATCTAAGTCCACCCTGCTGGATCCCGCAAATACCTGGATCCAGCGGTACTAAGATTGTTCAGTCCCGCAAATACCTGGATTGACATCGTCCTGCGGGATTGCATTCCCTAGTTACATGCAACTAATTATACTATGAATTTCAAAGTAATAATGATGATTCATAAAATCAATTAGTAAGGTATCAATATGTTCCTTACAACTCATTATGAGACAAATTAGAAAGGATTAACTAATTTTGTAAAAAAATAGTTAAAATAATTAAGAAAATATTTATTGTTTCTTGGGAAATAAACAAAAGAACATATTGTCATTAAAAACAATAAGAATGCAATAAAATTTCAATGAAAAAGTAAAATGAATCACCTAGTCAGTTGAAAAATGTCAAAATAAAAAGTTTCCATTCTTTTGGCCACTACTAAATATCACGTGTTTGTGTCACCGACACAGTAACAACATAGTTCTCTATAAATAAGAGGGTTTGCTATCTCCATGGCTCTTCAATCTATATGTTGAATGTTGCATCAGAACTTTTATGGAGGATAGCAAGGGTCAGAAATTTATTATTTATTTATTTATATTCACATACACGGCCTCTAAAAATATGGTAAAAATAAAACATAAAACTCGTATTAAACAACACAACAATTAAAAAGAAAAACAACACAATAATTCATTAAAATACAAAATCTATCACACAAATCGAAATATTCATAATATGTCCCATTCCGATTCGTCTAAATTTATCCGTCTGAATTTTAGTAGGTATATGAGAAATGTCAAAACGTTGACAATTCCGTAAGTATAGTATTTGAAGGATGTAAAAAGAACGTACTGAGAATGGATGCCAGCAAATCGAAGTTCAAATGGTGTTTCAAAAGAGTGAAAGCAGAACAGCGTACCAAATAAAATTAGAGAACAAATGGCTCAAGCAAGTAGACGAATATGTCTATTTGGGAAGCAACGGAACACCGGAATGGACGGATTGATAAGGAGATCGAAAGAAGAGTTATGGCAGGAAACAGAGGGAATGGAGCACTTAGACCAGTTATGAATGACCGCAACATATCAAAGGATGCTAAAGTTGCCATTGATAACGCTATCTTAGTGCCAACCTTGATGTATGCAAGTGAAACCTGGACATGGCAGAAGTCACATGAAAGCAGAATAAATGCAGTTTAAATGAGATCACTAAGATGAATCTGTAATAGAATTTAAGATGAAGATAGATGTCATTAATAGAATGAAAATGATGAATTCATTTCATTCATTAATTGGCCACATGGGGAGAATGAATGAGGAATGCCTGACGAAGAAAATATACAATGCGCATAGGAATGAAATGAGAAATCAGTGCCGCCCAAGAATGGGATGGCATGACCATGTGAATGGTATTTTAAAAGACGAAAAGGTTAGAAGCGTGAAGAACAGATAAACATGTATAAGAAGATGTATGAATGTTGACGAGGCGATGATTGTGTGTCAAGATATGTGGCATTCAGTTTTCTCTGTCTACCATGTGAGGATCATGGCATTATGGTATGTATAAGAATCACATACATTAGGTATGAGAAATTTTATAAATATAATAAATTAGACAAATGATTTACTACAAACAAGACAAATATTGAAAATAATATTTCTATATTGCCCTCATTCAGTATAACAAAAGCTGTTTTTCATTCAAATTTTGCTTATGAATGAAAGCATTTCTTTATAAACATAATTCTATTTGTATTTTACAAATATATATATTTAAAGTCACTCAAATTTAATGATTTATTATACACAGACTAATCTCCTGAGCTCGCAGTGCACAGTGACATAGATCTGTAAATGTGTGGGTGCGAGAGAGACTGCCCAATAGAGTCTGGTCAATCAAAGAACACTTTTAATATACAATACTAAACATAATATAGGAAAAAAAATTCACTTGATCTCTGAAGTGCTGCTTTAACTAATACCATGAAATATTTCTTTAGCTTTTGTGCATAATTTTAAGACAATTAACCAAAAATTCTAAAAGAAATTTTTCAAAAGCATACTTTGTGAAATATAAATTATATATAGTAATATGAAAGTTTTCTATGCATGACATGTTATGGCTGGTCTGGAAAAATATAGTTGTATGTTACTCATGATGAACATACACAATATTATGATTTCAAAAATCAATATAAGTCTATACAAGTTGTTCTAAATTCAAACTTTAGATGGGAAATTAGTAATTGATGAATATTATTTGTTATGTTATTTTTTTATAAACAAAATTTCTTTATGTTACATTGAGAATACATGAATGTAATTCAATGTAAATAATGTCCTTTTTATATATTTTTTAAAACAACATAGTAAAACATCAAGTTTCCCAAGTAGAATAACTGCCGTTGAAATGAGGTCTCTCAGACAAATGTGTAATAAGACGATGTGTGATTAAATAAAAAAAAGTAAGCACAAGAACAGAATGTATGTTGGAAAGGACGCCACATGCAAGATAAAAATATAATATATGTCCTGAAGTGGTTCGGCCACATAGAAAGAACAGATGAAGAACGGTTGACAAAAAAATTATACATGGCTAAAAGATGCGGAATAAGAGATAGAGTTCGGTCGAGAAAGATTCATTTAAATCCCATGAATGGAATCTGAAGTGTAGATAGTAGGAGAGTGTGCATGAGGCAATGTTTGGATTAAGTGAAGCGAGAAAAGTATATCAGGATAGGAAAGTATGGCGCTCGGTTCTCTCTGCCTACCTCAATATGAACAAGGCATGATAGTATGTATGTAAAAAAACACAAAATATTTATTTGTAACTAGTATATTCCTAGAAAATAAACTCTCATGACGTCCGGTTTCTAAAAAAAACTGATAAAATAAACATTTTCCTAATATTCATATAAGATATTATGAAAAATGATGTAAAAGAGTAAAATTAAATAATAATTTAACATAAACAGAGCAAATTTCACAATAATAATGTTAATATATTACCTTTAGTCAGTATATATTATTATAAGGTCTTTGGTATATACCTAGTCAAAGATGTTCCATACTCAAATTTTGTATGGAAAATTTTCAGCGATTTTATAAAATGAGTTTGTTTATTTATTTTTTTATTTTATTATGAAAAGTTGATATTTCTTTAATGCCATTTTATGAAAGTGATGAGCCTTTTTACCTATTTGAAAATAAAAATTTCAAATTTTAAGTTTCCCGAGCTTGGGGTCACTTTGAAATATTTGACAGTTAAAAAAATTGAGAAGCACTATTCATATATCGTTCAAAATCTAATGGGATCTAAGTGAGCATAAGATATACAAATTTGCAAAATTTGAATAGAATCGAATGAGTACTTTAGTCTATAATCGATAAAGTAAAATGAACACGCCGTACATAGCACATAGCACACACACACAGATACATTGTGATGAAACTTTCAGAATACAATCTCAGCATGATACTAGTTGATAATCTGCAAAAAAAAAAATACCCTTAAAAATTGCGAAATCATAACTCCCCACTATATCACCTTGTGTTAGTGAGGAGTAAAAATAGATACATGTATATTCAAAGTCATAGATAATAATTAATGTATTTAACAACGATTATAGCGACTTCGTTTAATGTGTAATTGGTAATTTTGTCAAATCAAATCTCACATAGAGTATTCAGCGATCTCTACGAGATGCCGAAAATTTGGTGGATTTTCAGAAGAATCGTTACATAGAGCTGTCAATGTTAAATTGGTTACATGTTTTTTTTTTTTTGATAATTAAAACCTTCTATTTTATAATCATGAACATCCACTGTGTCAACGAAAAAACTTTAAAATTATTATTATTGGTTATGACAAAAAACCATTTTAAACGTCAGTTTAAGTTTGGCGTAGTATTTAGTAT
This sequence comes from Molanna angustata, assembly GCA_963576475.1. Taxonomy (NCBI): domain Eukaryota; kingdom Metazoa; phylum Arthropoda; class Insecta; order Trichoptera; family Molannidae; genus Molanna; species Molanna angustata. The sequence continues at coordinate 35,024,334 of OY754977.1, forward strand.
TGTTAGTGATGTCTTTGCAACGCAATTGCTAACTGAAGATTATTAAATACTCTAGTGAGAATAGGAGTTAGTATTTAGCTACCTTAGGAATGTGCATTTGGGTGTGTGTGTGTGTGTGTGTGTGTGTGTTTGTGTGTGTGGAGATACACGCATGTGTAGTGCTTCCTTATATAAGGTAATGCACGCTTATTCACCCTTCCCTGGTTACCCCACATTGTGAGAAATGCCGTGAGAATAAACCAAAAAAAATCAAGAATTACCATAAATATTTATGAATCCCTTTATCATTTCAAATATTGTTTGGCACTCTCCGCCATGAAAATTGTTTGCACGAATACAACAACATAAAGACAGTGAATGCAACCGACCCCCTATATGGTAGGTATCCATAATTCGTATAAAAAGTGTTGTTTTTCTTCTGAATGACTGCGTTGAATGCATTATTCATACCCAAGACATTATGTATAATATAAAAACAGAATGTTTTCATGCGATAAACATCAAATCAGTCTGTTTATGAATATTAAGTTGACTGGAAACAATCGTTGTATCCTTTTCACATTAAATACATAGCATCCCACTTTTACAGATTGTGGTACCTAAATATCAGGGTTGCTATTTGCTCTTGTTCTACTTCTACTTGATACTAACTGTAGTAGGCTTATGTTTCTTTGTATATTATGTTGCTTTTTATTTGCGCTGAACTAACTGAGAATAAAATCTATATCATACATTCGGGAGATCAATGATTTTTAACTAATACTCTACAAATTCTCATTTTATTTATGTTTTTATTTATTAATCACACCATTTTAATAATCTTCATTAAAAATAGATAACTGCTGCCCAACTATGTATACCTGTTCTAGGGCTAGCAGTGTACATATTATTATATTTCACAGGAGTAATTATTTTAATTTTTCAAAAGTATTTAAACAATATAAACTTAACTACATACATACATACCATCACGCCATGTCCCTTGCGGGGTAGGCAGAGAGAACCGAACGCCACATTTTTCTATCCTGGCACGCATCCCTCGCCTCGTCCACATTCATGCATCGTCTCATACATGTTCGTCTATTGCTCACACTTCTAACATTTCCGTCTTTCAAAATTTCGTTCACATGGTCGTGCCATCCCTTTCTTGGGCGTCCCCGACCTCTCATTCTATTCCTTTCCGCTCTGTATATTTTCTTCGTCAGGCGCTCCTCATTCATTCTCCCCATGTGACCATCTCAATGTGTTTACTTTCATTCTAGTAATGACATCTTTCTTAATCTTACATTCTTTCCTTATATCCTCGTTTCTTACCCGGTCATACATCGTTCTATTACAAATCCTTCTTAACGATCTCATTTCAACTGCATTTATTCTACTTTCATGCGTCTTCTGCCATGTCCAGGTTTCACTTGCATACGTCAAGGTTGGCACTACGATGGCGTTATGAATGGCAACTTTGGCATCCTTTGATATGTTGCGATCATTCATAATTGGTCTTAGTGCTCCATTAACTCTGTTTCCTGCCATAACTCTTCTTTCGATCTCTTTATCGAGTCGTCCGTTCCGTTGAAATATGCTTCCCAAGTATACATATTCGTCGACTTGCTCAAGCCATTCGTTCTCTACTCTTACTTAACACGCTGTAACTTAACTATTGTACACAAATTAAGAAAAAAAATGTAATTCAAGTAATCGTGATATGCATTATGTAGGTATATATACATAATATTGTAAATGTAGGTATCTTGTAATTTTTATTTGTTAATTGCACAAATAATCTGGAATAGTATTTCTTGGGAATACTGAACTGACAGAGCATAGATGTGATCCGTCAGTCATTTCATTATTCAGTCGCGCCTCAAATCAAATCAAGACTCATACCACTCATACCACGTGAAATATGTTATATTTTGTTTTATTGACAAACTTTTTAACATCTCAATAGAGACGAAGTTGTGATATTATAGAAGAACCAGGAACTCAAGGCACTTACAGGGCTTACGACCTGTCATCGGCTGGTTTACTTGATCACTTTATGCGCTTGCGCAATGTTCACCAATTATGATTTCTTATTGATTTCACTTATAAATGTAATTTTTGAAAGATCTATATATTTGAATATTGTGTAACAATTAATCTGAAAATAAGACATTTTTACTATTGCCATCTATGAAGTAACAAAGAAACATTTTTGTAACGCCATTGAGATTGGATTATTTGTAAACAATGAAAGCAACAGTCCTTATAAATATGTAAACCAATTTCTCAATTGATGACTTTACAAAAAAGTTTCATTATTACTTCATAGATGGCAATAGTAATAATGTCTTATTTTCAGGTGAATTGTTACACATTACTCAAATATATAAAAGTTTCAAAAATTACATTGATAACGGAATTCAATAAGAAGGCACAATTGACGAACGTTGCGCAAGCTTATAATGTGATCACATAAACCAGCCTATGACAAGTCGTAAGCCCTGTAGGTGCCTTCAGTTCATGGTTCTTCTATAATATCCCAATTTCTTCTCTATTGAGATGTTTAAAAGTTTGTCAATAAAATTATCATTTGACACTCGACATGGAAAATAAATCCAATGTTTGCGTATTATGCAATTAAAAAAATATTCAAATCACCAATACTAGTTTCGAGCGCACTCTTACATCATCTAATAATTTACATTCTGCTCTAGTAAAATTCTAATAATCTTGTGAAAATAATGCAATAATTTCAGAAATAATCTCGGAGAGCTCTACCTAGTTGAGTAATATATGTAATACATAGTGTAATTCGATAATAGCTAGCGATATCCCTATCTTTAGGGACAAATAAACAGTCACCATCGTTTACATAATGTTTACATATGGTAATACATATCCCATGATTATATGTATATAATATACGACATACATACAACAAACGCTTAACTTACTCCCTTGAAACTAACTAACTACATAACTCACTTAACTTAACTAAAACAAATACACGTCTAAAAAATGAAAAAGTTATATACCTACTTAAAACAATTATTATTATTATTTTATTATTTTTTTCCAAATAAGTTTAAATGTGAATAAATATGAAATAGAAAATTATATAAAAACAAGTAAATTAGTGGAACCTATATAACAAAACTAAAACAAGTAAATTAGTGGAACCTATATAACAAAACTAAAACAAGTAAATTAGTGGAACCTATATAACAAAACTAAAACAAGTAAATTAGTGGAACCTATATAACAAAACTAAAACAAGTAAATTAGTGGAACCTATATAACAAAACTAAAACAAGTAAATTAGTGGAACCTATATAACAAAACTAAAACAAGTAAATTAGTGGAACCTATATAACAAAACTAAAACAAGTAAATTAGTGGAACCTATATAACAAAACTAAAACAAGTAAATTAGTGGAACCTATATAACAAAACTAAAACAAGTAAATTAGTGGAACCTATATAACAAAACTAAAACAAGTAAATTAGTGGAACCTATATAACAAAACTAAAACAAGTAAATTAGTGGAACCTATATAACAAAACTAAAACAAGTAAATTATATTAAATAAGAAATTATATAAAACAAGTGAAAAAGTTTAACTATGAAATATTATATAATTGTTTTTAGTTCACATAGTATTTAACTTATTGTATTTAATTATAACCTAGCTCCAGATTCACTTGTTTGCTATCCATGAAAAAATCTAACTTGTCTTTGTATAAATACTCTGTTAAACTTATGTATATTTACTACTTGAAAATGTGCTTAGCACGAAACCGGTCGTAGGTTGTAGTCCTCAAATAAATAGTGGAATTAATTTTAAACAAGTGTTTTTATTTTTATTTATTTAAAATATAAATTAATTTAAAAGAAAATATAAGATTTTATTAATATTATTGAATTTATCTGCAATCATAAGGATTATTTTACAAAATATTCCTTAGCAAATGTTTAGCTATCCTTCTCTTAATATAGGTACACTTATGAATAATAGCAAAATTTTGTTACACTATACTCTTCCTAAGCTAATCATTAGTTTATTTATCTCTAATTTATCTGTAAAATGAAACAGCAACAAAATAGATTTTGATACTTCTCCCCTATTATTAACCATAACAATAGTTAATGTCGGGTTTTTCTGTTGGTCATTATTCAATATACTAATTGGTGTCCTTTTCCAACTGTCGATTCGTTCATGAGAATTCAATTCTCTGAATGAATCGACAGTATTAAGCCAATATGCGTGTACGAAGGAATATTTTGTATGGCGTAGTTGACTTTTTGCATGCTTAAAACACCATCTTAGAGGCTTCGCAGCATATATGTTCCCATACATGGATTTACTCAGAATTCGGAGTAGAACATTTTATGTGAGTTTTGTGTGTCTGTGTGACTGTGTGTCCGTCTCCCCCTTATAACTTTTGATTTGCTCAATTTACAGAGCCCAAAATTTCAGAATATATAAAAAGTTATAGTCCTACAAAACTTTTTTACTCAGAATTTGGAATTTTTGTTTCAGTCAGGGATCATCAACTTTTGAATTTTTACTTTATTTTTCCATATATCTCAGAAACCATTAAAGCTAAAACGCTGAAAATTGGTATAAACATAGACAAATATAAAATCTCAAATTGGATTTTCAAAAAAAATCCAGCGGTTCTCAAACATTTTTATTAAGAAAAATATTTTTTATTAATGTCTTTCGGGTATTTTATTTTTCTTGGAATTTCCCTGCCCTTCTATAGTGTTAGAGTTCTCGCTTTGAATGTATGTAGGTATATATAGATGGTCTTCATCACTATTGTTCACCATTCTGACGATGCTCAGCATAGAGCGATACCGGTGAATGGGAGTCGCTTTTGCGAAAAATTTAAATAGAACTTGAAATTAAATATATTTTTTTGAATAATTCTAGTTTACTCATGTAGTTGATGAAGATTTTATTCAGAATTCAGAAGTCCTTAAGATTGAAAATGATTGATTAATTTTTTTTCATTCATTCAAAAATTTATGAAAATTACATAGTAATTTTTTATCTTAACATTTTTTGTGTATTTGAATGTATAATAATATGAGATTAGATTATGATCGTGTACCTACTGAATTATACATGACGTGTCATGAGCTCTCCAGTTCTTTGAGTACACTTATGACATGTAAAAAAAAAATAATAATAATAATAAGTCATTTGTATAGCGCCGTTTAATGATTCAAGATCATAACAAGGGCGCTGATAGTCTAATGTTGTGTTGCTCTTTGAAACAAAGCTGTTTTTAATCCTTTAGTGAAAGTGCTCTTGCTTTGAGCACTGCGGACATCTAGAGGCAGTGAATTCCACTTAATAGGACCACTCACACTAAAGCATCGGTCATAGTAAGCCGCTTTGTTGACTCTGTCCAACTCCTTTAAGGAATTGTTACTCTGTGATCCAGATGACCTGAGTGTGAGATGCCTCCCAGAGAGATCTCTTCTCTGACACAGCTCTTGTATATATTTTGGTGCCAGGTTGTTCAAAGCATTATATACTGTCAAACAAATTTTGTAATCAATTCGCTCTGGACACTTCAACCAGTGTAATTCGTTTAGTAGTGGAGTTATGTGACATCGTTTTTCTGCACCGAAAATAAGTCTTGCCGCTGTGTTAAATACCATCTGTAGTCTATCGAGCTGATACATCGGCAATCCAGCATAAATGCCGTTGCAGTATTCAAGCCGAGATACAACGAATGAATTTACAAGTGTTTTAGTCTCATTCTTAGGTAAATTTCGACGAATGTTTTTCAGTTGTCTGAGTTGAAAAAAACATGTTTCGAATTAAAAAAAATATTTATTAACCTATACGTTTCCTACACTTTACCAATTCATCTGTCAAATAATGACAATATTTCTATAATTATTATTATTATTAATGTTTCGAATTAAAAAAAATATTTATTAACGTATACGTTTCCTACACTTTACCAATTCATCTGTCAAATAATGACAACATTTCTATAATTATTATTATTATTAATGTTTCGAATTAAAAAAAATATTTATTAACCTATACGTTTCCTACACTTTAGCAATTCATCTGTCAAATAATGACAATATTTCTATAATTATTATTATTATTAATGTTTCGAATTAAAAAAAATATTTATTAACCTATACGTTTCCTAGACTTTACCAATTCATCTGTCAAATAATGACAACATTTCTATAATTATTATTATTATTAATGTTTCGAATTAAAAAAAATACTTATTAACCTATACGTTTCCTACACTTTACCAATTCATCTGTCAAATAATGACAATATTTCTATAATTATTATTATTATTAATGTTTTGAATTAAAAAAAATATTTATTAACCTATACGTTTCCTACACTTTACCAATTCATCTGTCAAATAATGACAACATTTCTATAATTATTATTATTATAAATGTTTCGAATTAAAAAAAATATTAGTCAAGATACGCGAAATCTGTATGCCAGGTCTATGTATATTTTTCACGGTTTATCCCACTTTGAAGTAAAAAAAAACACCAACTTAGAGGCTTCGCAACATATATGTTCATGTAGAACATTAAGTTTATCTGTGTGTGTCCGTCCGTCCCTTATAACTTCTGATCTGCTAAATGCACCGAGTCTAAAATTTAGAAAAACATAGAAAATTATAGGCCTACACAAGTTTTTTATTCAGAATTCTGAATATTTGTTTCAACCAGGGGTTTTCAACTTTCATATGTTTACTTTATTTTGCCAAATAATATCTCAAAAACCATAAAAGTAAGAATTCTTAAAATTAGTAGTTATAGATACAAATACAAAATCTCAAATGTTTTTTTTTACTCTCCACCCTATGGAATAGGGGAGAGTCATGATTTCGCAAAATTTAAGCGTATTTTTTTACATCAATTTCTCAATGGGTATCATGTAGAGAATGCACACTATGAGTTTCGTCGTGATGTGTTTGTGTGTATGGCGCATACGCCGTACGCCGTAGTATTTATCTTTTCTGTGTCCTCTCTACAGCCCAAACTATAAGTCCGATCGACTTCATATTCACATCATATGTGTAAAGTGCAAAGATATAGAGCTGATTAGTTTTCCATAGACAATTTTTACTTTCTTCTCTATGAATTCATCATTTACGTTGTTTTTTTTGTGTCTTCTCTGCAGCCCAAACTATAAGTCCGATTGACTTCATATTGATATCATATGTGTTAAGTCCATAAACTTAGAGCTGATTAGTTTTCCATAGACAACGGTTCATTTTTTCTCAATGTTTCTTTATGATTTCATCTATTAAAACTGAAAAAATGCTCTCACGACCTGGAAATTAGAGATATTTTAATTTGGTTTCAACTATTTATACAACACCAAGATTTTTGTATGAAACCTATATGTAACAAGAGAATTTTTTTATGTTTGGCAATGTTCAGTTCTTTGATTTCATATTGATATTAGAATATTAATACCTTGAACTAAGAACTGATTAGCTTTTCATAGATATCATAAAATTTCTTCATATGATATCACATGTCAAAATTTTCTAAAGCTCTTTAAAAATTTTTTTTCTGCTTTTATTAAAATATTTTATACAACATAAGCATTCTTCACCATACTGCAATAATAGTTTGTATATCTTAACATAAAAATATACTATCGTTAGAAAATTTATATTCCTGGTAGTAAAATTTAGAATGAATAAAAATGTATATAATAAGATAAATTTCTTATGTATGGAAAAGTTCAGTAATTTGATTTCATGTTATAATGTAAAGAGCTTGAACATAGAACTGATTTGCTTTTACATAAATAACAAAAAAATTCTTCATATGATATCACTTGTCAAAATGCTCTAATGTTCTTTAAAACAAAATTTATCTGCTTTTATTAAAATATTTCATACAACATATCAATTCTTCACCATACTGCATTAATAGTTTGTCTATATTAACATAAAAATATACTATCGTTAGAAAGTTTATAATCCTGGTAGTAACTTTTAGAATGAATAAAAATGTATATAATTAGATAAATTTCTTATGTATGGAAAAGTTCAGTAATTTGATTTCATGTTTTAATGTGAAGAGCTTGAACATAGAACTGATTAGCTTTCCATGAATAACATAAAATTACTTCATATTACCTATATCACGTGTCAAAATTTTCAAAATGCTCTCGCGTTCTTTAAAACAAAATTTATCTGCTTTTATTAAAATATTTCATACAAAATAAGCATTCTTCACCATACTGCATTAATAGTTTGGATATCTAAACATAAAAATATACTATCGTTAGAAAATTTATATTCCTGGTAGTAAAATTTAGAATGAATATAATATTTCATATAACCATATTGAGATTGTAAATATTTGAAGAAGAAAAAATAAACGCTTACTATGGTGTGGAGAGTTTAGTGTTGGCCACAACCCACTCGTTTAATTCTATTTTTTTACTCTGATATTTTTTTGCAATAAATTTATGTGTTTAACTGCCTATATTTACAAAGTTTTTAAAAAAACCGAAACACCCCAACTAGATCATTCAATTTTCTATAAAATAATATTAACATTGTAGCAGTACATATATCTCAAACTTAGTAACAATTTTTATAAAAATTGAATTTAGTGACGGTAAAGTAGTATACCTACACTACACAATATCTAAGGGCACTCAATAGTGTGATACTCAATCTCCAAACATACACACATACCATCATGCTGTTTTCATATTCTGGGCAGTAAAAATATACTAGCGTCTACAATCCGCATTTACCATTCCGCATTCTGTTTCCGGTTGACTCTCTGATTGGTTGGGAACTCGTAGTATTAAGTCAAATGAGCTGTGAAATTTTATATTAAATGCGAAAAATTAATAATAATATGTAAATTTAATTTATAATAATTTATAAAGTAACTCGCTCACGCGAGTCGCTATTATTATTATACACAAACATAAACCTAACCTAAAAATAAAGAAAAGAAGAGCTGGAACTAGACGCTACATAAAAATAGACTCCTATCTGAAAATGTTCATAAATTTGTATGTATATTTTATTTAGATGTAAAAATTAAATACACTTTCTTTCATCTAGTATAACCAATAAACATATTTACCAGTTGAAAAAAATAAAAGTAATAACAACTAATTAAAAACTACAAAAAACAAGAAAATATTCCAATTTACACAATAATACAAAGGAAGCACACAATATCTTAAAATAACTTTTCCTTTATGTATTCAACAGTTAGGCGACGAGATGCGGCAAGACCAGATGCTTCCTTCACACATTCTGGCAAATCATTAAACATTGTGTTTAAGTGTTTATGTATAGTTTGGTAGGTATTCTTCAATTACACATACTATCACCATCGACAGTTGGATCTCATGTGTTACATGCAACTAGTAATATTGATAGGTACTTGAAATCTTCATTTTTGACCATGTGTCATATTTTTTTAAGTGATTCGCTTTTGGTTAGTAAAAGATAAATAAAATATGTTTTTTTTAACATGTACCTACAATGTATAGTCCAGATAATATTTATTTTGAATTGGTTTTGTGGTTTCCTCCATTTACCGCAAAACTTCCTCGACCTCCATCACAATTTTGTGGACTTAAAAATGAACCGGAAATTCAACTATTAGGTTAAGTCGTTGAGTCAACCCAAATAGTTCGGAAACAGGAAATTCCGAATGGCTTCTGTTTATCTATTGACCAAACCCCACAGTATTATTGAAACCTACCAGATACCCACCATACATATCTGATACTCTGTACACAAAGAGAAGGAATGCACATCCTATTTAGTTAATGTTGATAATTGCTGCTTTGAGGCTAGCGTCTATACAGGCGTAGCGGACGGAGAGCATCAGACGAATTTGTGGCAGTGCGTCCACAGAGGCGCAACAATCGGATTGCCGACTCAACTGTCACTTGGATTTATGGAAAATAAAATGCAAATACACAAGTGATTCTTCGGCTTGGTAATCGCATGCTCTGATTGTACATTATTTTATTCAATGAAAATTAATTATAATGAATTAAAAAAATATATACCCCATAGCATTTTATAGGATATACCAATATATCTTAATACTAAAATAATCACCTGGGCGACGTGGACATATTGTCTGTCACACAGTATTCCTATAGAGGGGCAATTACATACAATTTTTTTATGTAATTGCCCCTCTGAATAATTTGGTGTTTACCAATTTCACGTATCTACATACATATCAGCACATAATTATTTTTAGATTATATTACATATATACTTACTTCTTTCTTCCAGCTTGAGTATTTTTTGATTTATTTTGTTATTTATGCTTTTTGCCTCTGTAAGTTTAGCCCTAACCAGAATAATTTGATGTTGAATTAATCTCTCAAATTTTTAATTTTAATACTAGTTTGTGCATTTTAATTTTAACCAGAATAATTTGAAATTATGTTATTTTTTTATTGTTAGCTTGTTCCTTTTACTATAGCTATGAGAATTACATATTTTAGCTGGAGTAATATTTGATGTTCCTTTTCTCCTCGTGTTTCTAATGTACCCGCCCAATGATAATGAAAGAAAAAGAAAAAATGAATAAATAAAAAATATGTTTAGGTATTACAATTTTTATACAAGTGAAAACATGTTACTTAAAACATGAAATTATATGTATCATTTTTGTTTTTATTATTGTTATTATGTATGCTATATGTTTTCCAAATAAAATAAACTAAATAAAAAAAAATCTTAATACCAATTTCATCCAAAATCTTTCAGAAGTTTTCGCGTGATTGCTGAGTAAAAAAATCTAAGTTTCCAAAGATTCGAATTTATATTACAGTGGTTTGTTTAAATATAATTTAAACAATTTAAAACTCAATTTTCCTTTAAATAAGAAAGCTGATATGATATTACCAAAGAAAATGACAGATCCGAGCGGATTATTGCTTCTCCTAGCGACGGCGCGCGGCGTCGGCATTCCGACGATCCGATGCGCGCGCTCCGTCCGATGCCGATCAGTGGACGCACTTGTATTAATTCTTATACAAAGAATTATATAATTTGTGTAATACTCTCCGTCCGTTGCGCCTGTATGGATGCTAGCCATTATAGAGCAAGAACCAGCGACTTCCAGACTTATGTACATCATGGTATACCCGATTGAATAATATGAACTCTGAGTACTGGTGCATCTCAGAGAACAGCCTTCGAAGTGTTGAAAATTGCTATTTTAACATGTCAGTTAGAGTAGAAAAATAATAATAATAAACTGTGATGATTTTAATAAAGAAAAAGGGTGATTTTTTTATATTATTTAATACGGAAAACTATTAGAAATCACGCCTTCTATTAACAGAGACACTTTTGAAGTTTTATATGTCTCCTCAAAGGTGTCTGTCGGAGGGTTTCCACCCAATCAAAGTGTCTGTTAATGTAATATGTGATTTCTAAGAATCTTCCGTACTAAATATAAAAAAAACACGCATCATAATATTATATTAACTGAATCCAAGTCAGTAATTTTTACTACGCCTGTCGATTGCTTGTTAATTAGCAATATATATAGCACACACGGATGAAAACAATTTATAAAACAAATTATATTAAACTAGTTGCATGTAACACATGAGATCCAACTGTCGATAGCGATAGTATGTATAGTTGAAGAATATGTACCAAACTATAAACCCATAAATACAAATGATTGAATATTTTCAGATATTTTGTTTTCTATACAACATATGTAGGTATGTATGTCAAGATAGGATAGTATGGAGGAAGTTCCTTTTTTCCTACCCAGAATATGAAAATAGCATGATGGTATGTATGTTTGGAGATGAAGTATCAAACTATTAAGTCTTCTTACATATTGTGTATAGGCGACTGCCATACAAAATGTATGAAGCGATGTCGTCACTAAATTGAATTTTTAAAAAAATTGTTAAAAAAAATTGAGATCTTCTACTACAATGTTAATATTTTTTATAGAAAATTAAATTATCTAGTTGGGGTGTTTCGGCTTTTTTCGATAATTGTATAAGTTTTGGAAATATAGGCAGTTAAACTCATAAATTTATCATAAAAAAAATATTTTTCTTAATAAAAAATGTTTGAGAAAGCCTGGAATTTTTTTGAAAAAATCTATTTGAGATTTTGTATTTTTCTATGTTTATACCAATTTTCAGCGTTCTAGCTTTTATGGTTTCTGAGATATATGGAAAAATAAAGTAAAAATTCAAAAGTTGATAACCCCTGACTGAAACAAAAATTCAAAATTCTGAGTATAAAATTTTTGTAGGCCTATAACTGTTTATATATTCTGAAATTTTGGGCTCTGTAAATTGAGCGGATCAAAAGTTATAAGGGGGGGACGGACACACACACACACACAGACACACGAAATGTTCTACTCCGAATTCTGAGTAAATCCGTGTATGGAACATATATGCTGCGAAGCCTCTAAGTTGGTGTTTTCTGACTTCAAAGTTGGAAAAGCCGTGAAAAAAGTAGACCTCTCCATACATTTCTCGCGTATTCTGGCTTGAAACATTGTCGATATGTTAAGAGAACAAAGTTCTCCTGAACAAATCGACAGTTGGATTACCAAAATATTTTTTTGACTCGGATTCACCATTCTATAGGATATAGTGAAATGCGTCAGTGTTCGTCAGTATATTTATAAGTGGAAAAAAAATAAAAATAATTATTTTTTGCTTATTTCAGGTACCTAATTTAATATAATTGGTAAATTTATTCCAACAAGAATAAATTTATCAATTATTTGGTGTGGTGCTCAGCAGTGTCATGGGTATAGCGGGAGGTGGAATATGGACTGAAAAAAAAACAATTTAGATACAAAAATTCACAAAGCCATAATAAACAATCACATGAAAATAATTTCCACAGTGAGAACGCCACTATCTTAGAATATTTAGTAAATATTTATTTACTAGGTATGATAAAAAACGGCTTGCTAATAACTGTTGCCAACAAAACTAAACAATTAAAAAATAGTTTTAAGTGTTTTTACAGACTGCCATTTAAAAAAAAAAGAATCATTTGAAAGAAGATAATGAATTATCTATCAATAAGTCATGCCCCTCACTGGGTAGTTAGAGAGACACACAGACAGATCTTGACACACAATCATCACCTTATCTGCATTCATGCATCCTCTCATATATGTCCGTCAGTTGTACACTTACCTCATTCATGTCGTTCATGTGATCGACGTATTTGAAAGAGTGAAAAATAAAAGTTGAAGAACACAATTGACATTTGAAATAATTTCTTTTTCTTGCACCGCTCCTTAGAGATGTTGGTAACCATCATATCGAACACGTCTAATGGGTGATGCTGCATACCCCGTATCCCGGTACCCTTGTCCCATACCCCGTTTAATAATTTAACCATTAAATTTTAAATATATTTTTCTCGTCGAATTTTCGTTTGGTGGTTATCTGATTAGTGATTTATTCATAAAAGCAGTAAAGTATGATTTATTAAAGTGAGTGTACTGTGAGTGTACTGTGAGTGTATTTGATGGGTCATTGAATGTGTTGTAGAGGAAATTGAATTTTTCACTAAAGTACCAACCACATGTCATAAAGTGTCCATGTTTTATTATTATCTTCATTTTGAATGGACTGTTTCTAATTATGTTTCACGTATCAGATAAAACGTTACTCACAAATAGCTTCCCTTTTGAATAATACATTTTTTAGCAAAAATTAACTATATTTTTAACTTTGTTTACACCACGTGTCGATTGAATTTGCGACCTGTTTCGGAACTAACCGTTCCCTCCACCACCAATTTAATATTCAATCAGGTACAAAAGTCCTACACATTAATAAAGTAGGTTTACGTTTAGGTAATTTAGAGTCACTTGAAATAAAAAAGCAATTAATTCAAACAGAAATATAATAAATAATCAAGTAAATTTAACTTACAGCCCGCTTTTAAATATATTTCCCCTTTCCATCAATCTTACCAATCAAAGCCATTAACAATCTTACCACACAAGACCCGCCCCTAATGACCTCCCACCAATATCCAAATACATAGCTTTCTTTTAAGCACACAGTCACATTCTGCGTTTAGTTGAAATTCTGCCTGAGGAAGGAACGGTTAGTTCCGAAAAAGGTCGCAAATTCAATCAACACGTGGTGTAAACAAAGTTAAAAATATAGTAAATTTTTGTTAAAATGTAGCACAAAGATAAATATACGATATTTGATCCTAATACATTTTTTGTTTTCCTTCTATATTTAGTAATAAACATTCAAATAAAACATTAATTTCACATCAAATTCTTTCGGAACGTACTTCAATTTAACACAATAAAAAAATATAATACTTACCTGGGAAAATTTAGATAAAATAATTTTACAAACTAATAATATTACTAAGTAGGTACCATGTAAGTTTGGTTAATGAAGGATGCATAGAGAACGGACTGAGGATGAATGCCAGCAAATCAAAGGTTATGGTGTTTGAGAAGAGTGAAAGCAGAACAGCGTGTCAAATAAAAGTAGAGAATGAATGGCTCGTACAAGTCGACGAGTATACCTATCTATCTTGGAAGCATGTTTCAACGGAATAGACGGCCTAATAAGGATATTGAAAGAAAAATTATGACATGAAGCAGAGTGCAGAATTGAGAACTTAGACCACGTACGAATGCTAGCATGTTATCAAAGGAAGCCAAAGTTGCCATTGATAACCCAATCGTAGTGTCAACCTTGACGTATATGAGTGAAACCTGGATATGATAGAAGGCTCACAAAAGCAGAATAAATGCAGTTGAAATGAGATTGCTTAAATGAATTAATAACAGAACGATGTACGACAGGATACGAAAAGAGTATACAATGTAAGATGAAGAAAGATGTCATTAATAGAATGATATTTTACACAATGCTATGGTTTGGCCACTTGAAAAGAATGAATGAGGATCGTCTGAAGAAGAAAATATACAAGGCGGACAGGGGTGGAATAAGAGGTCGACATCGCCCAATAAAAGGATGGCACGACTAAATATGCGATATTCTGAAAGTTGGAAATGTATGAAGCGTGAACAACAGACGAACATGCATAAGACAATGTATGAATGTTGACGAGGATATAAATGTGTGCCAATATAGAAAAGTGTGACGTCCGGTTCTCTCTACCTACCCC
The DNA here is from genome assembly GCA_963576475.1 of Molanna angustata. Taxonomy (NCBI): domain Eukaryota; kingdom Metazoa; phylum Arthropoda; class Insecta; order Trichoptera; family Molannidae; genus Molanna; species Molanna angustata. The sequence goes on from OY754977.1 coordinate 35,039,511, forward strand.
GCAAGATAGGTAAATAGTTGCAACCTGTGAAATATTTACAGAATAGTTGCAACCTATGAAATATTTACATAACACTTATATAAATGTTTGGTAATATTAATTGACAGGTTTTTACTTCAGAAGTTATTCATTGTAAACATATAAACACAAATTATTAAGATGAAAAAAAGGGTAGAACAAAAGGTGGTGGAAGATGGACTAGGGGTTTGAAGATGAGATGAAGTGAAGGGATGGTATATTTGACATCAAAAGTGCTCACATGAAGAAATATAAATATCCTGACATGTATATTTAAAAATGTCAAATTTTAAATTAAATATATCTATATGATTTAGGAAAATATTTTAGTTTGAGCAAATTCTTCGAATACCAGTATAAATTCGAAAATTTGTAATTGAAATTGTATCCTTTTGCCTACTATTAAAGGATTGAACTCTGAAACAGATAAGCTCAAGGAGGTCAGAGCGAAATAGTCAAATAATATAGATATTATATGAAGAGAATTGAAGTATATCTGTCGCTGTGTCCAGAATTCAATTTACCCACAAAAAGTTTTAAGTAAATCTAAGAATATTATGGTCGTACGTGATTTAATGTATGCAGATGACAAAGTGGTGATTGCTATATGTGTGGAGGAGTTACAGTATTTAGTGAATAAAGTGATTGAAGGATGCCTGCAGAACAGACTGAGAATGAATGACTGAGATGGGTCAATGGCAGAGCGGTTAGCGCATTGGGTTAGTAATCCAGTGGTCGCGAGTTCGAATCCTGCCTCGACCGATTTCGTTCAGCTATAGCACAAGCATTTATACTTATTTTAGGGAACGTAGGAAGATGTATATTTACTTGTTTATCAAGAACATTTTTTTTTATTAAAAAAAAAAAATGTGTGTATGTTTTAGATATTGGTATTCAAAAAAACTGAAAGTATAACTACATGTATGATAAAAGTAATAGAATATTTATACTTGAGGAGTATGTTTGAACGGAATGGGAAAATCTGATAAAGATATTGAAAGAAGAGTTATGGCAGGTAATACAATAAACGGAGCACTTACACCAATGATGTCCGATCCAATGAATCTCAAATAAAGAATTGTTGTACATAATCTAATTTCAATGCCAACTTTGACGAATGCCAGTGAAGCATGGACGTGGCAAAAGACGCATGAAAGAAGAATAAATGCTGTAGAAATGAGATCACTAAGAAAAGTATGTAATAGAACGATACACATATATCTCAATATTTTCTTGTAGTTCTAAGAAATTGCAAAGTTTTAATTCCATAGCATTTATGGAATTAGTATATTAAAAAAATAGTGCCAAAACATCAGTTTAACCCCACTACACCACTGTTAATATTGCCAGAACACATATTATACATATATGTAAATCTACAGTGTAAACATCGCGCATCCATTTTGTTGACTTCTTTTGGTTTTAGAGAGAGGACAAATTAATAATGTATGGAATCGTAATTGAAAGAAACCACAAGACGATTTCATTCGTTATGTACCAGTAGATATATGTAAGTAAGATGTCTCATCATCCACCAAGAGAATACAATATTAGGAGAAGTATTTTCAAAGATTATGTCCACAGACCAGAACCATTCCAAGATGCACTCAGACATACATACATAGATAGGTATACCTATGTTGAACGTGAGGTGTACGTAGGTTATTTTTTTAGAAATGTACATTCACATAAACACATTCTCAACCAGTATTTTGTGCAACATTGTTGTAAATGAATTCCATTTTTTTATACACTTACTTCTAACCACCACCACCCGCTCTGTACATGGAGACTGTTAACGGCCCCTTCACAGAATGCTTAATATTCGATAAAAAATACACAACACGAAGAATACCTTATTGAACCCTCTACATTTCCAATCTCGACACCATAGTACCTCATTGAACCCTCCTTACTGTACCTACCTCATTGAAGAGGACTTCATTGAACCCTCTACATTTCCAATATCGATACCATAGTACCTCATTGAACCCTCCTTATTGTACCTCATTGAAGAGTACTTCATTGAACCCTCTACATTTCCAATCTCGACTCCATAGTACCTCATTGAACCCTCCTTACTGTACCTACCTCATTGAAGAGTACTTCATTGAACCCTCTACATTTCTAATATCGACACCATAGTACATAACACGAATCGTAGGTACCTCATTGAACCCTCTACATTTCCAATAACAAACACCATAGTAAGTACATAAAAGACAATCGACGAATGTGAATAAAAGATAAATATTCACATATTTTCAAATGTAGAGCATCAGAGGTAATAAACTTAATGTCTATCTACCATAAGTCTTGTTTATTTTCAATCTTTCCACTCCGCTTGATCTTCATCGAGTCTCTTCAATTATGTTTAGGATGTAGGTACACTTCGTAAGGATCACCATTAGTAAGTAACCGTTACTATGACAGAAGTTCTTAAAAGCTTCAAAATTGTTTTTCGAGATCACAAAATCCGCGTGACCAATGGGACCTTCAAGAGGTCCACCGACAACAACGAGGAGATCAGATCTAAGTATAAGAACACACCATCCCACAATACCTCTGTGTATCTTTAAATATTATCAAAATTTGAATTTCATATTGATGCTAGCAACATTAAACATATTACCATATTTAGTAATGTTCTGTAGGTATATTGTTAATATTATTATATTGCCGTGCGGTTTATCCTAATAACTTAAAACATCCCAACAAGTTCATCCATCGAAAATAAAACAGTAATAGTGTCAAATGAAAAGGACGCTACAGAAGGTAACATCGATTGGATAATATGTTACCTTTTGTAGCGTCGGCATCTTATATAGTCGGCCTTCGTGGCTCAGTTGGTTAGATATCTGACTGCTGAGCCAAAGGTCCCGGGTTCGATTCCCGGTGGAGACACAGTTTTTAATTGTGTTTTCCTTGGAGGAATAAGTGTTTTCAGTCTGGATCTGTGAGACGATTAATATCGTAAGTCTCCAGAATGTGGCAACTTGTTATTGGGTGCGTGTTAAATTAATATTTGACATAGTACCTGTTAGTTGCCCGAGAAACAATATTAAATAAATAAATAAATAATTAAATATGAACCCTGAGTACTGGAGACTTTCGGAAAAAACATTTAAATTAAAATTAAAATTGCTATTTTAACATGCATTGTGATTTTTTTATATGTACTTCATATTGTACAATTTAAAAAAATAAAATCAGCCAATATCAATACTATAACGTGTATTTGTTATCGCTGAATCTGGATCTATAAAGAAATTTGTTGTGGTATAAAATGAAAAGTTAGTTGTGTTCCACGATTTAAATAATTAAATTCAAAATCAGACGGCGCGGCGCCATCTGTATGTTAGTAGTAAAGGTAGAATTTGAGGTAACAGTAAGGCAACTGCGAGGAAAGGTTTGGTCGTAAAACTCTAGCAAATAATGTAAGTATGGAATAGGTAGGTACATAATATACATAGTATTGTGTGGAATATGTGTAGGTACCTGCATAATATAATTCTAATACAGGTGTACGTGTATGTCTGTAAAAGACACATAGCGAGGCGTGCTCAGTGCTCAGTGCACAAACCTTGTTTAGTGAAGATACTCTGCATAGTAGGTACATATTGTTACAAAATAAAATGGGTATCCGGTTTATCGCCGTGAGATGTCTGAATCTTTTGCCAAATATACGACATCTTCACATGCTTTATTCTCTATTTCGGATACTAACATATATAGGTTTTCTTTCAATATCTTGCCCCTAATGAATTAAAATTAATATGGCTGTGTCTACAGCGCCGACTCACAACTACGTTCGCACTGTTCCATTTTCAAAATGATGTACCTTTGTAATAACTAGTTTCATGTAACACATGAAACTGTGATAAAAAAAATACAAATGTGAGATCCAACTGTCGATAGCAATAGTATGTATAGTTGAAGAATAAGTACCAAACTCTAAACCCATAAACCCAAATTATTGAATATTTTAAGATATTTTGTTTTGTATACAACATATGTAGGAATGTATGTCAAGATATGACAGTATGGGGGTCAGTTCTTTTCTCCTACCCGGAATATGAAAACAGCATGATGGTATGTATGTATGTTTGGAGATTAAATACCAAACTATTAAGTCTTCTTACATATTGTGTATAGGCGAAAGCCATACAAATTGTATGAAGCGATGCCGATACTAAATTCAATTTTTATAAAAATTGTTTAAAAATAATTAAGATGTATTTTTTATAGAAAATTAAATTTTCTTGTTGGGGTGTTTCGGCATTTTCCGATATTAAAAAAAAGGCAGTTAAACTCATAAATTTATCATAAAAAATATAATTTCTATATTTCTTTTTGAGAAAAATATTTTATGTTTTTTGATTATAATAAGCAGCGCCCTTGGAGTGATCTTGTATCACTAAACGGCGCTTTTTTTTACGGCGCTGGCCGATTTACTAATGATATTAATAACAATTAAGCACTACAAATAATAACACTCAATTATTATTATTACCATTATACACTTCCTCAAAAGAATTAGTAGATCAATGCGTAAATTGTAAATTATTTAAAAGAGCAAAATAAAATGCAACAAACGCATCATCAAGCTTTCAATTGGGAATAGTTCACCCATCCAGATACTCAACATATCAAAGGATTAGGCTCTGAGGAGGTCTCTATACTACCTAACAACCCTACTGATTCCCTGATGATTCCATACTGATGAATATTAACGTTTAAAAAATCTTTAACGATTCTACATGTATTCATAATTACCGTTTTTTGCATTTTTATTATTAAATTTTTCGATAAATCTATAATTTCTAAATTACGGATTAACGATTTTGGAATAATGCCAGTGGCTGAAATAATGAACGGTAATATTATTATTTTACGAGAATGCCAATGTCTCGTTACCTAAAGCGGTGTATTTTCTAACTATTTCATCAAAAGTTTTTATAATATTACTAGAATTTGGAATAGCCACGTCGCAAATATATGTTATTTTTTTAATATTATCATGTATTATTAAATCGGGTCTGTTATGTTGAATTGACCGGTCAGTTAATATTGTTTTATCGTAATAAAACGAAATATTATTATTGAAATTGAAATCGGATCATATTCATAATATGGTTTATGTTTATCGCGTCAATTAATTTATATTTAATAGCTAAATTTTGATGTATTATTTTTGCTACTTGGTTATGTCTAAATGTATATTCTGATTGCGCGAGAAAAGAACTGTCCGATATTATATGATCGATTGTTTCCGGAAAAGCCAAACATTTCCAACAACTATCATCAACTACATTTATGTCTTTTATTAAAAATATTTTAGGATGATGTATAATATGATACGTATTGTTAATTAATAAATAAATAATATAATATTTTTTACACATTTATTTGAAATAGGTAGGTACATTTCTATTGTATACTTTCATTGAATAAAAATTTAAAAACTAAATTTTTCAGTACATGAGAGAATTCTGTACCTATTATGAGTAACAATAATGATCTCTGTTCAATCAATATTATCGAGGTAGTCGTTGGAGTCACGCGTGTCGTGTTCTGGAAAGGTATTGATCCTCAGTCTTATGAATAGCCATGCAATATTGAAGTTACTATTAAAAGAAGAAGAAGACGATGATTTACTGTTGTATTAATATTACTAGTTGCATGTAACACATGAGATCCAACTGTCGATTGCGATAGTATGTATGTATAGTTGAAGAATAAGTACCAAACTATAAACAAAAATCCAAATTATTCAATATTTTAAGAAATTTTGTTAAAAAAAAGGATAGAATGGAGGTCAGTCAGTATGTATGTACGGAGATTAAGTATCAAACTATTAAATCTTCTTAGATATTGTGTGTAGGCGACTGCCATACAAATTGTAAAAAAAAATAAAGATGGTCTACTACAATGTTAATATTTTTTATAGGCTAGTTGCATGTAACACATGAGATCCAACTGTCAATAGCGATAGTATGTATAGTTGAAGAATAAAAATGAAACTATAAACCCATAAATCCAAATTATTGAAAATTTTAACACATGTTGGTATGTATGTCAAGATAGAACAGTATGGAGGTCAGTCCTCTTTTCCTACCCGGAATATGAAAACAGCATGATGGTTCTGTATGTATGTTTGGAGATTAAGTACCTATCAAACTATTAAGTCTTCTTACATATTGTGTATAGGCGACAGCCATACAAATTGTATGAAGCAATGTCGTCACTAAATTCAATTCTTATAAAAATTGTTAAAAAAACTTTGAGATGTACTACTACAATCTTAATATTTTTTATAGAAAATTAAATTATCTAGTTGGGGTGTTTCGGCTTTTTCCGATATTTTTTAAAAATTTGGGTATATACGCAGTTAAACTCATAAATTTATCATAAAAAATATATTTTTCTTAATAAAAAATGTTTAAGAAACGCTGGAATTTTTTTGAAAAACTAATTTGAGATTCTTTATTTGTCTATGTTTATACCAATTTTCAGCATTATAGCTTTTAGGGTTTCTGAGATATATGGAAAAATAAACCAAAAATTCAAAAATTGATAACCCCTGACTGAAACAAAAATTCACAATTCTGAGTACAAAAGTTTTGTAGGCCTATAACTATTTATATATTCTGAAAATTTGGGGTTATAAGGGGGGACGGACAGACACACACACACACACACACACACACACACACACACACACACACACACACACACACACACACACACACACACACACAAACACACACACACACACACACACACACACACACACACACACACACACACACACACGCACGCACGCACACACACACACACACACAGACACACACACACACAAAACTCCCATAAAATGTTCTACTCCGCATTCTGTTCTACTTCATGTATGGGAGCTTATATGCTGCGAAGCCTCTAAGTTGGGGTATTTAGCATGCAAAAAGTCCACTACGCCATACGAAATGCTCCTTCATACACGCGTCTTGGATTTAAACTGCCTCTTCCTTCAAAAGAATTTCATTCTCTTGAACGAATCGACAGTTGGAAAATTTTTGAGAACTCTGGAATTTTTTTGAAAAAACCAATTTGAGATTTTGTATTTGTCTATGTTTATATTATCAATCTTCAGCGTTCTAGCTTTTATGGTTTCTAAAATAAATGGAAAAATAAAGTAAAAATTCAAAAGTTGATAACCCCTGACTGAAACAAAAATTCAAAATTTTGACTATAAAAGTTTTGTAGACCGATAACTGTTTATATATTCTGAAATTTTGGGCTCTGTAAATTGAGTGGATCAAAAGTTATAAGGGGGGGGGGACACAGACACACACACAGACACATATACACGAAACGTTGTAAATCCGTATATTGAACATAATGCTGCGATGCCTCTAAGTTGGTGTTTTTTTACTTCAAAGTTGGAAAAACCGTGAAAAATATAGACCCTACATACAAATCTCGCGTATCCTGGCTTGAAACATTGTCGATATGTTAAGAGAACAAATCGACAGTTGGATAAGGTTTCTATTGTTTACTCATAGATTACCGTATCAAATGTCAGTCTTATTTAATTCCTGACATCTACACAAAGTATCACCAGTAACTAATGTTGTGTCTATATACTTATCTATGTACAATGTTAATACACATATATTATACTGTAGCCTATATGTTGTAGTGTCGTGTGGAATAGGCAATTATCCCTCTTAGGTCCACATTCGGATCCTAGATCCAGGACCACAACTAGACGTTGTTCCACCTACATATTATTTTTGGATGCTGTGCCAATCAAAAGTAAGGGTCTCTAAGGGTGTGATAAGACATGTGTTAGCTTATGGTTGTGAGACTTGGGCAAGTATTAAAAGCTACACCGAAGTCGACAAAATGAAGATTTTGCGATGGATTTTCAGTCACAAAACATGACAAAATGCGCAACGAGTAGCCGAGGTAGCCTTGGCATCCGTGACATGGCGGAAAAACTCCAAGAAAATATGATTAGATTGATCATGCAAAAAGAAGATCACCTGAATGAGGTATTGCGTTTTATTTAACCGGAACGATGTGGGATTGAAAATTCAAAGCTTCGATGGCGTGATGTGGTTAGGCGAGATGCTAAATTTATTTTCTTTGGGAAGCTACAGCTCATTTACAGTTTAATGATACAAAATTATTTTTACATTGTTAGAGCCAAAAAAAGCATTCCATCAACATAATATAAAAACAAATAACACACACACACACACACACACACACACACACACACACACACACACACACACACACACACACACACACACACACACACACCATCACACATACATACATACATAAGTACACATATATACACACATATACAACAACTAGGGAAGGAAAGAGAAATGAGAGAAGAGAGACTAGGAGGACATGCAGGACAGAGGGATATTGGTTGCGCATCACCTTCAGAACATCATATCTAAATCTGTAATATTTCGCGTTGAATATGACTATCTCAGCTGAGAATGTATTGTTATATTGGCTGCATATGCGTATAATTGTTGAATTTTGGAATATGAAGTAATTGAGGTCTACGAACCATTCTACCTGGAACATGGATACCTACTAGGTTGACAAGTTCAGGCGAGTCTATGGCATTTTTCAAAATTTAAAAAAATCATCGCAATATCAATTTTAAATCAATTTTAATCAAAAATCATTTTTAAAAATCTCGCATCACCGAGGATGAAGCCAGGAGAGATAAAAGAGGAGGAGTAGGACCCGGGAAGCAGACCGGGAAACAGCGCTAGAAAAATTGATTGATTGATGTATTCATGAGAAAACTGACAAATTAAAACAATCGATTTTGGCTTTGAAAATTGTTTGTTTTTGTAAAATTTTCAGATCTTGAATTTTCAAAAATTTTCGCGGCTCTTAAAAAAATATATCCCGAGGTCTTTCGTTTTGTTTCCCGCTGACAAGTGCCGCCCCTGGTGCGGCTGTCTCTACATCAACTTTTTAATGTGTGTAATAAATCACACCCGACTGCAACTTTTAAACATTCGTGTACTCACCAACAAGTATTGTACCTACCAACAACTTTACAAATTTCGTCACTCGTAAAATGTCTCTTTCGTCGCAAATAGTATTCGTTGTATTGGGTATTAACCACTCTGAATTATAAAAATATAGGTTACGTCCTCATATGGTTTATACATTTTAATTAATATTTTGTACTTCATTTTAAAAGAAATGTGGATATTGACAATAATTGACAGTACTTAAAATCGAGAATGCAGTAGCGTAAAGTGCTATTATTTTTAATTAAAATTTAATCAATGGATTACGACACTATTTATTTTTGGAAATATTTTTTTAAGAATGAATATGTCCTTGAAACAAGTACATAAACGTCCTCATACATTCCCTAAACTACTATAAATAAAACTAAAAACTACAACTTGATGATCAAGACCTATCCAATTATAGGCCAATATCAAATCTCTCAAATTTAAGCAAAATCCTAGAAAAATTAATATCTGTACGCCTAGTGAATTATTTGGACTGTAACAGATTGCTTCCGAGTATAAAATCGGCATACAGAAAACATCATTCAACGGAAAGTGGACTAATAAGGATCTTATCGGATTTGATCATGTCTGTTAATAAAGGTAACGTGGCTTTAATAGCTGCATTGGATTTGAGTGCGGCGTTCGACACAGTGGACCATCAAATTCTACTGAGTAGGCTAGAGAATTCTTTCGGAATACGAAACAAAGCGATTGATTTTTTTAAGTCGTATCTGATAGATAGATGTCATGCAGTAAAGTATAACGGACATATTTCACAAATACTATCAGCTGAAACAGGCGTTCCACAGGGTTCTGTACTAGGCCCTATTCTATACACCTTATATACATGTGACATTCAAAAAATCATACATTCATTTGGACTTTGGTCACATATTTATGCAGATGACACCCAAATATATTTTTTCTGTAAGCCAAGTGAAATACAAACACTGAAAAATAATATTGAAAATTGTATAACTGAAATAAACTCCTGGATGTCTCCAAATAGACTTACATTAAATACTGATAAAACGGAATTTTTATGGATTGCAACCCATAGAAAGCAACATACAATTGATCCATCACCATTTAATATTAATGGTGACAACATAACACCAAAATCTTCAATTAAACTACTTGGAATTCACTTGGATTCCGAATTGTCATTTGAAACCCAGATTAATAATACTGTAAGCACATGTTTTTACCAACTGCGGAAATTGAAACCAATAAGAAAAAGTTTACCAGTAGATGCAGCACGTTTGCTGATAAATGCGCTTGTGGTTTTGTGGCGAGGATGTACCTCCCCATCATCGATGCCATCTCGCTCGGACGATCTCGCTTCTCACGAAGATTGCCGAAGACGACCGAGAGACAGCGCATCGTATTTCAATCAACTAACGTGGCGATTCATTCGCTCGTCAGCGTCAGCCCAGCGTTCAAGCACAGTGTTCAATAATTATAATATTTTATCCCGACCGACCCTAGTATCGCGAAGCAATCTAATTAAATTTGTTAACTGTTTTAATATGAAAATATAATTAATCTGAGTAAGTTTTCTTTTATTATGAAACCTATCATCATTCTATGTATTATTTAAATTCTAAATAAATAGCTGAGTAAAACAATTGCAATATCTAAAAATAGTTGTATGTGTTTTGGGAGATGAATTTAGAACACGCAATAAAATCGCAAACTTTTCTGATTTCTTATTAATAATCTTATTAAATATAAAACATCCTCCCAACGCACATACCGCTAAAGTTTCAAGATTGGACTACTGCTACAGTATATATGGTGGTCTACAACAAATCCAATTGGATCGTCTTCAATCCGTCTTTAACGCTGCTGCCAGATTAATTAAGGGCTCATCAAAATTTGAACACATCACTCCACTATTGAGAGACCTGCACTGGCTACGTGTTCCGGAGCGTATTTTGTTCAAAGACTGTTGGATGGTGCATAAAGCGGTAAATGGAAAGGCACCATCATACATAACGGAGCTATGTATACCACAGCAGATGACAAACCGGAGGACAAGGCTTCGATCTGCAGCATCTGCCGCTGGACGTTTATCTGAGAAAAACCGGTGTCACTTCACTAAATTCGGTGAACGTGCTTTTGCTGTAAGGGCACCGACTCAGTGGAACAATCTGCCACCAACCATCAGAGTAATTAATAGTGAATTTAGTTTTAAAAAACATTTAAAAACTCATCTTATAGTGTACTTATAGTGTAATTGTAAAGCGCCCTTGAGGTGGACACACAAAAACGGCGCTATATAAGTATGCCAGTTTTTATTATTATTATTATTAAACGCTTGTGCTATAAGTGAACGAAATCGGTCGTGGCAGGATTCGAACTCGCGACCACTTGATTACTAACCCAGCCCGCTAACCGCTCTGCTACCACCCATCTATAATAACATGTGCCCCAGTACCTACATTTATAAATACTAGGTACATATTGCGTAAGATCAGGAGTATTTTTTTTTAATTAATTATGTGAATCCGATATTGGTATGGTCACGTCCAAATGATGAACAGCAGCAGACTTCATCATATTGTGCTGCACAATCAGCCTAACAGTAGACCGCCTAAATATGGGGGGATAGCTGGGAGTCTACTTCGCAGGAGGAACAGACCTCTTAAAACAGACTCAAAGGACCACTTAAAAGAAGACGAATAATGCAACTAAATAACATTAAAAAAACAATATGTATTTAAATTTCTTAAAAATTTTATAAACATTTAAAATAAAAAAACGTTTATAACTTAATTCCACTTTTTATTTAGACTACAACCTACAACCGGTTTCATGCTAAGCACATTTTCATTACTTGAAAATGTGGTTAGCACGAAGCCGGTTATAGGTCGTTTTTTATTTTTAATGTTTATTAAAAAAATTAAGAAATTTTAATGGAATTCCATCATGAACTTACGATCAAAAAATTAAATCTAATTAATATGTCCTATTCACATTAAAAAGAACGTCAAAATATATTTTATCAAAAAGTGACACGATTAGAAAATCCAATATTGTTCGAATTCACAAAATATTCTTTCTAGGTCAATCTAACTCATTTCGACATTTGTGGCCTTTTTGGCAAATAGATACATTCAAGTAAATCTTCCAAATTCAATGTCATTCTTTTTATATATTTTAAACCAAGGGTTCAACTTTTATAATACATTTCAATACGTCATGTCTCTAACGGGCTAGGCAGAGAGAACCAAATGCCATAAACACCTAACCTCGCAAACATTCATGACATCATTTACATTAATGCTTCGTCTTATATGTACGGTGATTGTTTAAACTTCTTTCAAAATACCATTCAGACTCTGCCTAATAAATTGGTATTATTATATCATTACTAGCTGACCCGGCAAACGTTGTTTTGCCATATAAATTATTTCTTGTGAATAATAACTTATTATTGTAAGTATGTGGGGATGGGGTCTATGAGTGAAAGATGAATGGAGCGCTGTGGATGATGACGGCCTATAAAAATAACAAAACGGCCTCCATGACTCAGTGGGTTGGGTATCTGACTGCTGATCCACAGGTCCCGGGTCCGATTCTCGGTGGAGACACAGTTTTTACAATTGTGCTTTCGATCTGGATCTGTGAGAAGATAAATATCGTAAGTCTCCAGAATGTGGCAATTTTTTTGGGTGCGTGTTAAATAATTATTTGACATAGCACCTGTTAGTTGCCCGAGAAGCTACATTAAATAAAAATAAAATAAATTAAATTAAATTAAATAAAACACCAACCATTCATTTTCTTAATTCAATGTACCTACTTCATTAACTTAACTCACATATTCAAAGCTTGATCTCATAAAAATTAAATGTAAATTAAAAAAACCGATACATATTTTTTATCTTAAATTATGCCAATTAAAAAAAAAACAATATCAATCTCGAAGAACAGTGTGCAATGTTTTTGTCCGTCCGTCTTTAGCCAACACAATCAAACTGGATGGTTTGCCCATGCCACGTATAATTGTCCATGTGAAAAGCATGGTGTGCCCAAATCTAAGCCATAAACAGACATCGTTTGGCGTTTTGTGACTTATTGATTGTCATTGAGAATGCCAATCTATTTGGATATTGAACGCGTTTTAATGCAATTACCACTTCTATGGCAATCATTGAGATTCGTGACAGCAATTCATTTTCGCCTCGGAACTTGCCATTCAAAATGCAACTATTCCATCGCCGATATCCAACAATTGTTTTGAGAATGTTTTGAGAATGTATCAGCGGATGGATCTTGAAGCATTTGAACGCGCATGTTTACTTTTAGCTGTACCTACTTTTTCAACATTACGCCACAGTGGCGATGATTTCAAGCAAGCATTGATCTCATCAGCGTACGTTGAACGTAGAATGACGGGAATTGTTTGTCTGAAATCACCTGAAAGGAATAACAGAGAGCCGCCGAATAGTTTGTCGTTGTTTTTTATATCATTCAGTGTCCTGTTCAACGCCTCAAGCGAATTTTTGTGTGCCATAGTGAATTCATCCCAGATGATAGTTTATCCCAGCTGTTCTGCTTCCATCTAATAAAGTTGCTGCAATGCCAGATGATGCAACAGTCAATGCGATGCCATTATTTGATCGTATTTCGGCGAGAATTAGCGAAATGAGAAATGTTTTGCCAGTTCCACCTGGTGCATCCAAAAAAAAGAATCCACCTTTTCCTCCCAAAACTGCCTGCATAATGCGGTCGTAAATGATTCTTTGTTCATCAGTCAGTAGTGAGACATTACGATTCAGTTTACCGCATGGTCCATGAATCATGTTTCTTGTAACAATATCGTACAGTGGTTGATCAGTAGACGGATCTGGAATTTTCGCAGAAATTATACTATCGATTTCCTCACTGATCGATGTACAAACAATAATAATGGCCGAAAACTGTGTAGAGAGTGAGAGAAAGCTTATTGTGTGATAGGGAGATAGGAAACCGCCATCTTTCTCGTCCTTACTCCTTGCTGTTTGCTGGTTGAGAGGTGACACCTGTATAACAATCGCACTTTCTGTTTTCACTGGGTTAAATACATGAAATGCCCCTGCATATCTGAAAGAAATATTTCAACCGTTGGCCTCTCATGGACTCCCACTTCGGTCTAGAGAAGAGAACCCTTGCCATCTCACCTCACGTTACAGATTATTATTCATCTTCCTTCACTATTCATGCTGCCCGGCTGTGATATTAGAACTGCCACATCACTTCCAATTTTCAAATCTCGTCTTAAATGCTCACTCTTCCTCTCAATTTCACTTTCCATCCCTTTTGTTCGCTCCTTATTTGTGTTATTATGTATATGCCGAAACTATGTTATGTACTTTTGATCTCAGATGGTTGACTGGAAGAAATTGTCTCCAGGCAATAAGTCCGCCATTTGTACTATGTACATTTATGTATGTACAAAAAAGTGTTATATAAATAAATAAAAATATATCGTACGACAATGATTAATCAATTGCGATCTTGCAACCCTATCTGTGAAGCATCTGTGGATAAAAGTAAAAATAGTAATATCGCTTTTAATAAATAGGGGTTAGTGGTAAAAGGGTGTAAATTTAGGTTTATAAGTATTTTTATTGCCAATTCATAAAAAAAATTAAAAAAATTTTTTGTCAAAAAACTAAAAAGGAGAGGGCCACCCTTATCACATCGAGGTATAAAAAATAGCCTACAACATATTCTCAGACCTACCAAATAAACGCAAAAAAATCATAAAAATCGGTCAAGCCGTTTCGGAGGAGTTCGATAACAAACACTGTGACACGAGATTTTTATATATTAGATTAATTATATCGTCGTTATAAATTCTTGATATTTTCAAATCAAATATAAATTTTACAGTCTATTTATTGTGATTTCACAAATCACAAATGGAATTACCTACATACCTACTTAAAAAAGTCATTAATAATTTCTGTCAATACTTTCTATCTTCGATAAATGGAATGGAATCGACTTTGTGTTGTATTATTTCATTTTAAAGTTGTAATGGGTACTTTTGTAAGATAATTTAGTAAGAAGATTAAATAGAAGATTGTATCTGTTTACTCCATTTCATCAATTCTCTTAAAATAAATTGTCTTCCATACTAAGGCTGTGTTTCTCGAACAAAGATTAAAGTAAAAGTATAGTTAAAATACTTTGATTTCATAACATTTTTCAAAAGTTTTGATTGTTTCATTGAAATGTAATGCCGTCAAACAACGAATTTTTGAACAATTTCATGAATGCCAATTTCACGATAATGAGTGAGAGATATGTACTACTGGTAGGTACAAAAATATTTAAAAAGATTTATTCACATTACTCAGTAACTGAAGGTTTACACTATTTGTACTAACATAATATGTAAAATATGTATCCACGTAACTCAGTAACTGAAGGTTTATACTATTGGTACGAACATATGTAAAAAGATTATCAATCTTTGTATATATAATTCTTCTGTACGTGTGTATGTCACTGAACTCCTCCTAAACGGCTGAACCGCGCATTTTGATGAAATTTTTTGTGGGTGTTTGTGTGAGTCCCAGAATGGATTAGATTCACAAAAAGGAATTTTATAAAAATATCAATCGTCATAAGTATTTTCGGAATATGCATTTTGAATAATGGCGACATTGCTTTGATATGTCATAATATTATGAAATGTTGGTTATGCCATTAAAACTTGATATTTTTCTCAAGGCTGTCTAGTATTTTATTTGCTGTCGTGCTGGCAAGGCTGTCTGTATTTTATGCAATTATTTAGTTATATGTACCTATATTTTTTTATTATTGTTGTATGAAGCTATTTAGTATTTTTACAAGTATATTATGAAAAGGATGGCTCGATCATGTGAACGATATATTATATAATGAAAATATATAAAGCAGGCAGAATAGGAACAAGAGGCTTGAGTCGTCCAAGAAAAGGATGGGTCGATCATGTGAACGATATATTATATAATGAAAATATATAAAGCAGGCAGAATAGGAACAAGAGGCTTGAGTCGTCCAAGAAAAGGATGGGTCGATCATGTGAACGATATATTATATAATGAAAATATATAAAGCAGGCAGAATAGGAACAAGAGGCTTGAGTCGTCCAAGAAAAGGATGGGTCGATCATGTGAACGATATATTATATAATGAAAATATATAAAGCAGGCAGAATAGGAACAAGAGGCTTGAGTCGTCCAAGAAAAGGATGGGTCGATCATGTGAACGATATATTATATAATGAAAATATATAAAGCAGGCAGAATAGGAACAAGAGGCTTGAGTCGTCCAAGAAAAGGATGGGTCGATCATGTGAACGATATATTATATAATGAAAATATATAAAGCAGGCAGAATAGGAACAAGAGGCTTGAGTCGTCCAAGAAAAGGATGGGTCGATCATGTGAACGATATATTATATAATGAAAATATATAAAGCAGGCAGAATAGGAACAAGAGGCTTGAGTCGTCCAAGAAAAGGATGGGTCGATCATGTGAACGATATATTATATAATGAAAATATATAAAGCAGGCAGAATAGGAACAAGAGGCTTGAGTCGTCCAAGAAAAGGATGGGTCGATCATGTGAACGATATATTATATAATGAAAATATATAAAGCAGGCAGAATAGGAACAAGAGGCTTGAGTCGTCCAAGAAAAGGATGGGTCGATCATGTGAACGATATATTATATAATGAAAATATATAAAGCAGGCAGAATAGGAACAAGAGGCTTGAGTCTTCCAAGAAAAGTATGGGTCGATCATGTGAACGATATATTATATAATGAAAATATATAAAACAGGCAGAATAGGAACAAGAGGCTTGAGTCGTCCAAGAAAAGGATGGGTCGATCATGTGAACGATATATTATATAATGAAAATATATAAAGCAGGCAGAATAGGAACAAGAGGCTTGAGTCGTCCAAGAAAAGGATGGGTCGATCATGTGAACGATATATTATATAATGAAAATATATAAAGCAGGCAGAATAGGAACAAGAGGCTTGAGTCGTCCAAGAAAAGGATGGGTCGATCATGTGAACGATATATTATTTAATGAAAATATATAAAGCAGGCAGAATAGGAACAAGAGGCTTGAGTCGTCCAAGAAAAGGATGGGTCGATCATGTGAACGATATATTATATAATGAAAATATATAAAGCAGGCAGAATAGGAACAAGAGGCTTGAGTCGTCCAAGAAAAGGATGGGTCGATCATGTGAACGATATATTATATAATGAAAATATATAAAGCAGGCAGAATAGGAACAAGAGGATTGAGTCGTCCAAGAAAAGGATGGGTCGATCATGTGAACGATATATTATATAATGAAAATATATAAAGCAGGCAGAATAGGAACAAGAGGCTTGAGTCGTCCAAGAAAAGGATGGGTCGATCATGTGAACGATATATTATATAATGAAAATATATAAAGCAGGCAGAATAGGAACAAGAGGCTCGATTCGTCCAAAAAAATGGGTTAAAAAAACAGACAAAACACTGATAAATTAATTGACACACACGCGCACCTAAACCATATAATTATAAGCTGCTTCAGAACAGGTTTTTAACCTAATGAAGCAATTTACGTTCCGCATCTAGGTCTTAAGTATCTTTTTCGAAAAAAAAATGTATTGTTTAACTTTGATGTGTATAAAGTGTATATCATTTCTTATTTTACAAATAAAAATAAAGGATGATATTAATACCATAGTATTTAAGTGAGTAATATTTATGTGTATGTATTTATGTATAGGTACATAATGATGTGTTTAATTTTAAATGAACGTTGAACTTTCCATTAATCAACATGAGATTCAAAACGAATTAATGATTCATTACGAGTAGGTAATTGATATATTAGATGTGATTGATTAATTACGAATCATTGCAGCATAGGATTTAATTCCGAGCGAGGAATATTTTATATTATTATAGCAACATTATACCAAGTTATTTGCCCCTAACTTCTAACCCCTGGACTTAGCTTATGGGATTATCGGTATCTGTAGATTGTAACTGGTAAGTAGGTATATAGTGACAGATCACTTAACGTTATCTTCTTGTTGCATCCCTTTCTCACTTTCTTATATCGGGAATGATCCCGGGTGAGATGCACGGCACAACCCTTAATATTCATGTTCGTCTTCAAGCTTCCAGTGACGTCACACCATTAAACTATTTTTAGATAATATGCCTAGGGTTTATTTGAATAGATTCACATTTAAATATTTCGTTTATAAAAGAATTCCCAAATATTATCATGAATTCATTTAAATAAAATGATTATCAGTTTTATCACAATATATTTTCAAATTAACTAAAGAAGATTTTTTTTAACGTGGCTACGTAGGGAACACCAGCTATTTTTTTTTTTTTTTTTTTTTTTTTATTTTTTCAAATTGAAGCTAACAATGTACAAAGAATAGTATATATGTATAAAAATATCAAATATAACAATTATCATCTCCGTACATCAATTATTAGCTTACAATACTATCATGATTTATTACAAAATACAGTCATATATACAAGATACAAAATCATATGTGTGTGTGAGGGTGTATATGTGTGAAGGTGTGTGTGTGTATGTGTGTGTATGTGTAAGTGTACATATATGTGTATGTGCATGCGTGCTGTGCGTTAGTGATAATCTTATGAAATTCCTGTTTTTAATTTTTGAGCGAGTTTATGTTTTGTATCACTGAATAGGTCTATGTCAAGGGACTTCTCATATTTTATGTATGTGTTTATAATTCTGTTTATAGTTGAGTTTTTCGCGGCATTAGTTTTGTATAATTTAGGTCGGAAGAGAGTTGTGTGTCTGGAGCGTCTCAATGGTACGTTAAAGTCAATACTCGACAAAAGTTCCGGGCAGTCAATAATATTGTTCAATATGTTGTACAGAAATTGTATATCTTGGCATTTGCGTCTTGATTCTAGTGACGGTGGAATAGGTGCAACAATACTTCGATATGCCAATCTCTTCAAATATTTACGCTGTATTTTTTCTATATTATTAATGTGCACTCGATATTGCGGGTTCCAAATAACAGAGCCAAACTCCAGTGTACTTCTGACTAGTGAATTAAATAATATTTTAAATGTTTGTGGATTTTTGAAATCTTTCCTTATCCTAAAAATAAAACCTAATTTTTTATAACCTGCTGTTGTAATTTTATCTATATGTTGTCTGTAATTTAATTTGCTGTCCAAGAATAATCCCAAATCCCGACACAAAGATTTTTTTTACTATGTGTTCATCATTTAATGTGTAATCGAAAGTGTGTTTATTAATTTTTCTAGTGTAAGAAATTGAGAAACATTTAGAGGTGTTCAGTTTTAATAAATTTAATCTACAATAAGCTGCAAGTCGATCCAAATCTTCTTGAAGTTTTGCACAGTCAGATATAGTTTTCACACAATTGTAAATTTTCATGTCGTCTGCAAAGAGTGAATAATTAGAGTATTTAAAACAATTTCCAATGTCGTTGACATATACATTAAACAGTAGTGGTCCCAAGTGGGATCCTTGAGGAACTCCAGAACATATATGTGTTATATTTTCAGATGCATAACCCTTTACCACCGTAAGTTGAGTGCGATTAGAAATATAAGATTGAATCCATCTATGAAGATCTCCATGTATGCCAATTTGTAAAAGTTTTGTTATTAGTACATCATGGTTAACACGATCAAACGCTTTTGAATAATCAGTGTAAATTGTATCAATTTGATGTCCTTTATCCATATTATCATTGAGATAATTCGGAACAGCAGAATGTATCCTAGCTATTAGGATACATTCTGCTGTTCCGAAGAATCGCACTACGTAGAGTTTGGGTGGGTATGCAATCTGTTCAAGAAAATATTTATTTATTTAATTACATTTACGGCTTGAAAGCCTATTTTATAAAATCCAAAAGGTATATAAGAGAATACAAATACAAAAATCATGTTAAAAATTCAACAGTACATAACATCATTTATAAAAAAACAAGAATAATATATTATAAATCAGAAGGAAAAAAATCAATCAAATTTAAATTTAAAAATTCAGCAATACATAAAATCTGTTATGAAATATAATGATAAAAATTGAACAGTACACAACACAGTTATAAATACAATAATAACATAAGTATAACACATTAAGTTCAGCAATACATTATATCAGTTAAGAAACATCAATAAAGATAACAATAACATATTGTAAATCAGAAAGAAATCAAATTTAAAATTCGGCGATACATAATATCTGTTATGAAATATAATGTTAAAAATTGAACAGTACACAACACAGTTATAAATACAATAATAACATAAGTATAACACATTAAGTTCAGCAATACATTATATCAGTTAAGAAACATCAATAAAGATAACAATAACATATTGTAAATCAGAAAGAAATCAAATTTAAAATTCGGCGATACATAATATCTGTTATGAAATATAATGTTAAAAATTGAACAGTACACAACACAGTTATAAATACAATAATAACATAAGTATAACACATTAAGTTCAGCAATACATTATATCAGTTAAGAAACATCAATAAAGATAACAATAACATATTGTAAATCAGAAAGAAATCAAATTTAAAATTCGGCGATACATAATATCTGTTATGAAATATAATGTTAAAAATTGAACAGTACACAACACAGTTATAAATACAATAATAACATAAGTATAACACATTAAGTTCAGCAATACATTATATCAGTTAAGAAACATCAATAAAGATAACAATAACATATTGTAAATCAGAAAGAAATCAAATTTAAAATTCGGCGATACATAATATCTGTTATGAAATATAATGTTAAAAATTGAACAGTACACAACACAGTTATAAATACAATAATAACATAAGTATAACACATTAAGTTCAGCAATACATTATATCAGTTAAGAAACATCAATAAAGATAACAATAACATATTGTAAATCAGAAAGAAATCAAATTTAAAATTCGGTGATACATAATATCTGTTATGAAATATAATGTTAAAAATTGAACAGTACACAACACAGTTATAAATACAATAATAACATAAGTATAACACATTAAGTTCAGCAATACATTATATCAGTTAAGAAACATCAATAAAGATAACAATAACATATTGTAAATCAGAAAGAAATCAAATTTAAAATTCGGTGATACATAATATCTGTTATGAAATATAATGTTAAAAATTGAACAGTACACAACACAGTTATAAATACAATAATAACATAAGTATAACACATTAAGTTCAGCAATACATTATATCAGTTAAGAAACATCAATAAAGATAACAATAACATATTGTAAATCAGAAAGAAATCAAATTTAAAATTCGGTGATACATAATATCTGTTATGAAATATAATGTTAAAAATTGAACAGTACACAACACAGTTATAAATACAATAATAACATAAGTATAACACATTAAGTTCAGCAATACATTATATCAGTTAAGAAACATCAATAAAGATAACAATAACATATTGTAAATCAGAAAGAAATCAAATTTAAAATTCGGTGATACATAATATCTGTTATGAAATATAATGTTAAAAATTGAACAGTACACAACACAGTTATAAATACAATAATAACATAAGTATAACACATTAAGTTCAGCAATACATTATATCAGTTAAGAAACATCAATAAAGATAACAATAACATATTGTAAATCAGAAAGAAATCAAATTTAAAATTCGGTGATACATAATATCTGTTATGAAATATAATGTTAAAAATTGAACAGTACACAACACAGTTATAAATACAATAATAACATAAGTATAACACATTAAGTTCAGCAATACATTATATCAGTTAAGAAACATCAATAAAGATAACAATAACATATTGTAAATCAGAAAGAAATCAAATTTAAAATTCGGTGATACATAATATCTGTTATGAAATATAATGTTAAAAATTGAACAGTACACAACACAGTTATAAATACAATAATAACATAAGTATAACACATTAAGTTCAGCAATACATTATATCAGTTAAGAAACATCAATAAAGATAACAATAACATATTGTAAATCAGAAAGAAATCAAATTTAAAATTCGGCGATACATAATATCTGTTATGAAATATAATGTTAAAAATTGAACAGTACACAACACAGTTATAAATACAATAATAACATAAGTATAACACATTAAGTTCAGCAATACATTATATCAGTTAAGAAACATCAATAAAGATAACAATAACATATTGTAAATCAGAAAGAAATCAAATTTAAAATTCGGTGATACATAATATCTGTTATGAAATATAATGTTAAAAATTGAACAGTACACAACACAGTTATAAATACAATAATAACATAAGTATAACACATTAAGTTCAGCAATACATTATATCAGTTAAGAAACATCAATAAAGATAACAATAACATATTGTAAATCAGAAAGAAATCAAATTTAAAATTCGGTGATACATAATATCTGTTATGAAATATAATGTTAAAAATTGAACAGTACACAACACAGTTATAAATACAATAATAACATAAGTATAACACATTAAGTTCAGCAATACATTATATCAGTTAAGAAACATCAATAAAGATAACAATAACATATTGTAAATCAGAAAGAAATCAAATTTAAAATTCGGTGATACATAATATCTGTTATGAAATATAATGTTAAAAATTGAACAGTACACAACACAGTTATAAATACAATAATAACATAAGTATAACACATTAAGTTCAGCAATACATTATATCAGTTAAGAAACATCAATAAAGATAACAATAACATATTGTAAATCAGAAAGAAATCAAATTTAAAATTCGGTGATACATAATATCTGTTATGAAATATAATGTTAAAAATTGAACAGTACACAACACAGTTATAAATACAATAATAACATAAGTATAACACATTAAGTTCAGCAATACATTATATCAGTTAAGAAACATCAATAAAGATAACAATAACATAATGTAAATCAGAAAGAAATCAAATTTAAAATTCGGCGATACATAATATCTGTTATGAAATATAATGTTAAAAATTGAACAGTACACAACACAGTTATAAATACAATAATAACATAAGTATAACACATTAAGTTCAGCAATACATTATATCAGTTAAGAAACATCAATAAAGATAACAATAACATATTGTAAATCAGAAAGAAATCAAATTTAAAATTCGGTGATACATAATATCTGTTATGAAATATAATGTTAAAAATTGAACAGTACACAACACAGTTATAAATACAATAATAACATAAGTATAACACATTAAGTTCAGCAATACATTATATCAGTTAAGAAACATCAATAAAGATAACAATAACATAATGTAAATCAGAAAGAAATCAAATTTAAAATTCGGCGATACATAATATCTGTTATGAAATATAATGTTAAAAATTGAACAGTACACAACACAGTTATAAATACAATAATAACATAAGTATAACACATTAAGTTCAGCAATACATTATATCAGTTAAGAAACATCAATAAAGATAACAATAACATAATGTAAATCAGAAAGAAATCAAATTTAAAATTCGGCGATACATAATATCTGTTATGAAATATAATGTTAAAAATTGAACAGTACACAACACAGTTATAAATACAATAATAACATAAGTATAACACATTAAGTTCAGCAATACATTATATCAGTTAAGAAACATCAATAAAGATAACAATAACATAATGTAAATCAGAAAGAAATCAAATTTAAAATTCGGCGATACATAATATCTGTTATGAAATATAATGTTAAAAATTGAACAGTACATAACACCAGTATAAATACAATAATAACATAAGTAAATCAATAAGTTCAGAAATACATTAATACATACAGCAATACATAACACCAGTTATAAATACAATATTAACACAAGTATAAATCAATAAGTTCAGCAATATCAGTTATGAAACATCAATAAAGAGAAAATACAAAAACAAAATAAAAACCCAAACATAACGATTACTATTAACAAACATAACGATTACTATTAACAAACATAGCGATTACTATTAACAAACATAACGATTACTATTAACAAACATAACGATTATTTATTCGGATTGTAAAAAGACCCAGCCCCCCTAGATATCATGCCATTTAAGCTAAGCGTTATATCGCTAAGTGATAGTAAATGTATGGAATTGGTGGCTATGACATCACGTGACAGCCACTAATTTCATACATTTCATTGTTGTGTAAATAAGGAAAATAATTTTGAAAGAATATTTTTTGAAATATTTCTTCTTTATTTAAAAATTGGTTGAGAAAAAAAAATCACTGTTTTAAACCACGAACACTTACTTATCGGGTCCGGACTTTAGGTCTTGCAACTCCAGTATGCAGCTACATATACCTATCGCTTTGCTATTTTCCATCAACCACGAATGAATTTATACGATACTGTTGCTATGTATCAACCACGAATGCTATAAGATGCTATGGTTAATCTTGTCAAAAGCCTTGTGGAAGTCTGTATAGATGGCGTCAACCTGTCCTCCATCTCCCATTGAGTCGATGATAAAATCAGTGTACTGTAATAAGTTCGAATCTACTGACCTACCGTAGAAAAATCCGTGTTGGTTAGGGATAATGTTAATATTGCTTTGGTTTATTTTAATATTTCTTATTACATACTTTGGATAATGCAACAAGAGCGAATCTTTGACCTGAGAGCAAAATTCATCGTATGTGTTGAAGCTCACAAGCGTGAGACCAACAACTAGCCGCATAGCAAGCAATGCCGAGGTAAACTGCATTATAGAAAAGACAAGAGACTCGAAACTGTTAACCCCAGTTTGCCTTGGCGATGTGTGAGATCTTTGAAAAGCAGACTTGATTTTTAAAACTCGGTCCTTTTTTCCAGAAAAAATATGCATTATAGAGAATAAATTTGTTGTACCTTACTCCATGTTGAAATATTTTGTATACCTATCATCAGTGGCTCCACAACCCAAGATCGACCTTGGCCCCCTCGAGGAATCGCCTCCATTACATCCTGTTCATGGCCTTTTCTCTCCATTTCGGCACACCGGCTATCTGATGGTCCTTCTAGACTCCATAGATCCATCGCAATCCAGGCTTTCCCCCTTTTTCCTTCCCTCCATGAAAAAAGGGAGAAATCATTTTTAATATAATTGGTGATAATATTATTTTTAGTGTGTTATTCGTCCATACGATGCACGTTTCCTAACCAGCGGAGCTTACCTATTTTTATTGTTTGTATAAAAAATATTATATACCTACACAACATTCAATTTTAATCTGATATCTGCAACCTTATATTGGTTAAGAAATATATAAATATATGTGAACACGGATAAAAATCCATTAAGATGGCGCCACCGTACCTAATATAGCCTGAAACCGGATCTGTTTCTCCTAAAACAGGATCGTAGTTGGAAAATGGCAAATGGTCTCAACTTCCGGTACCTTTTGATCGGACAAGATTAATGTCTTTAGAAATTAGGATAAAGCCCTTGAGGTGATTAATCGAAGTCTTGGAATTATAATAAGTATTATCTCGCGGTGTTTACATCTTGAATACCTTACATATATTAAATTACATATATTATGATTCTTACATATCTATCTGTGTTACCACCAGGCACCAACCAACCTCGTGAAATTATCTTTCCACTAACAATGGAATCGATTGTTTTATGAGACATAATGTCTAAGGGAGCATAAAATCAAATGTCTCAAATATGTTAAACAGTATGTTTCTAAAAAAATGCCATGAATAGTTTAAACATTTTAAAATACATAACTAAATTAAAAAAAAAATATAGAAATATTTTTACAGTTTTTTTTTAATAACTCTGTACATATTTACTTCTCTATATGTCATAGAGAAGTAAATATGTTACATACTTAAAGATTGCATAAAATCATAGTTAATTTTATTTCAAGTCAGGGGGGCAAGTCCGGTCAAATTATATCCATGATATGGGTGAACATTGATGTTTTTTTTTGTTTCCATAGTTTGTCTATAGCACTATATTGTACTGAGTAACTCTACACAACAAATGTTTTATTTATTAAAAACAATTTTATGAATGTTACTTTGTGTAAGTAATTTTACTTATTTTATCGTTCAATTTTAAATTCTTCTGTCCGTACAACAATGCACCTAAAATCCTGGTTATTTGAACACAGTTACATATATGTCTGATATGTCTTATATGAATGTAGCACTAACAATTGGAATTCCTTTGATGAATATTCATTATTCGTTCCTAGTATAAACAGAACAGAACAAAATGAATCAATAGCATACCTTAAATGTAGCATATATGTACCATGCCTATTACAAAACATGTCGATTGTAGAAAAGTTCTCATAAAACAATTTCGTCTGGAACAAATTTGAAACTATTTGTAATATTTACCGTAACTAAAACTATTATGTAGGTACAATGAAACACAAAACTCGCGACTCGCTTTATTTTCAAATTGATGTTTATTGAAACATTTCAGAACGAGATGTAGGTACTTGTAGACGAATAATTAATTAACGATTGGTACATACCTACCTACCTTAGGCTCGGCCTACAACAATTCGGTTTCCGGACTAACGATCCGGTGGGAAACCTTGAATGACAATTGGAACATATTTTCTGTTTTTTTTTTTCTAAACATTTTGCAGATAGCTTAGATGGTTAGGTATCTGACTGCTGATCCAAAGGTCCCGGTTTCGATTCCCGATGGAGAAACAGTTTTTAATTGTGTTTTCAGTCTACGTCTGTGAGACGATTAATCTCGTAACTCTCCAGAATGTGGTAACTTGTTATTGGGTGCGTGTTAATTTGATGTTTGAAAATGTACATGTTAGTTGCCTGAGAAGTACCTAATATAAAATAAAATTAAATATTAGTTTAACGTGCACCCAATACTTGTGACAGCACCCAAAATTGTTTTTATTGGTCCTGCGGCATACCTTCTCTGGAAACTAGACTTCAAATCTTATTTCAATTATTATTCAAATTCCATCCAAACGTTTTTGTAGAGTATCCAAATTAATTATAGATCAGATCAGTGAATGACGGAACCGGTTAACTGTCTCAATTAAATTTAAATGCATTTTCTAATTCCTATTAATTACTAACTATCTATAGACTCCACCTACCCTATTGTTCCATATCAAGTGCATAGTACCTACATTGATTGATGAACATTCTTTTACTTACTAAAATACAAATTATTAACTCCAATAGTATCTGTGAAAATTATATATATATATATATATATATATTAATAAACACTACATATTGTAGGTATTATATGATTTTTATACTATGTGTATTTTTTGCGCGGTTATTCCAATTTTCCAAGTAAAAAATACACCAACTTAGAGGCTCTGCAGCATATAACAATACGATGGATAAACTCAAAAATCGGAGTAGAACATTTAGTATGTGTTTCCCTTTAAACTTTTGATCCGCTTGATGCACAGAGTTTTATTTATTTATAATATTTCAGAAAAAATACATTTTAATATTTATTAGTTTATGATACCTTAAATATATTATATTCATTTTCACGGAATCCACTTAGGGCTCCTCTACAAACAATGACCATACTCTTTGTAAATGTATATTTTTTTGTAATATTATTGAAGGTGTTGGTAATGAAACTTTAGGCCTACAAAACAATTTAACTAAGAAATTTGAATTTTTGTTCGAGTAAGGGTAATCAACATTAGAATTTTAAATTTATTTTTCCATATACCTACCTCAAAAACGACAAAAACCATAAGAGCTAGAACGCTGAAAAATCATATTTATTTTTTATAATGATCCAGATTTTCACAAACATTTTATGATAAATTTATGTGTTTAACTGTCCATTTCCAAATTATTTAATAATATCGATAAAAGCCTAAACACCCCAAATAGATAGGTAATTTAATTTTCCAACTGTCGATTTGTTCAGGAGAACTTTGTTCTCTTAACATATCGACAATGTATCAAGCCAGAATACGCGAGAATTGTATGGAGAGGTCTACTTTTTTCACGGCTTTTCCATCTTTGAAGTCAAAAAACACCAACTTAGAGGCTTCGCAGCATATATGTTCCATACACGGATTTACTCAGAATTCGGAGTAGAACATTTCGTGTGTCTGTGTGTGTGTGTGTCTGTGTGTCCCCCCCCCTTATAACTTTTGATCCGCTCAATTTACAGAGCCTAAAATTTCAGAATATATAAACAGTTACAGGCCTACAAAACTTTTATACTCGGAATTTTGAATTTTTGTTTCAGTCAGGGGTTATCAACTTTTGAATTTTTATTTTATTTTTCCATATATCTCAGAAACCATAAACGCTAGAACGCTGAAAATTGGTACAAACATAGACAAATACAAAATCTCAAATGAGTTTTTTCAAAAAAATTCCAGGGTTTCTCAAACATTTTTTATTAAGAAAAATATTTTTTTTATGATAAATTTATGAGTTTAACTGCCTATATTTCCAAAACTTTTACAATTATCGAAAAAAGCCGAAACACCCCAACTAGATAATTTAATTTTCTATAAAAAAAATTAACATTGTAGTAGAAGATCTCAATTTTTTTTTAACAATTTTTTTAAAAATTGAATTTAGTGACGACATCGCTTCATACATTTTGTATGGCAGTCGCCTATACACAATATGTAAGAAGACTTAATAGTTTGATACTTCATCTCCAAACATACATACATACATACCATCATGCTATTTGCATATTCTGGGTAGGAAAAAGGATCTTCCTCCATACTATCCTATCTTGACATACATACCTACATATGTTGTATAGAAAACAAAATATCTGAAAATATTCAATAATTTGTATCTATGGGTTTATAGTTTGGTACATATTCTTCAACTATACATACTATCGCTATCGACAGTTGGATCTCATGTGTAACATGCAACTAGTAATAATTGAATTTAGTGACGACATCGTTTCATACAATTTGTATGACAGTATACATCATATGTACACTACACAATATCTAAGGGGACTCTCAATAGTTTGAGAGACCTCGTACCTACCTTATATCCAAACATACCAGGAAACATCTTGTACCTACCGCATATTATTAACGCGTTGCCGATTAGGATAAGAAATATTTTAAAGTCTGACGAAACGAAAATAGTAACAATAAAAAATACACTGAAACATCTGTATCTGAATTCAAGCGTTCGTTAGACTTTGAATTATTATTGTTGATTAATTATAGGTACCTATATCTAATGTATATTATGTGTAAGGTTTATTTCAAATTTTTTTCCATCAAATTTTTGTTTAGTTTCCGTTTCTTTAATATTTGAGATAAGTTTATAATGAAATAATTTTATATGAAATTTATAATATTATGTGAAAGAGAGAATCTGCTCTGCCAAAAAACTGCTTTGCAGTTTGGCGGGAAAATAACTTACTTATATAATACTTTTTATTAAAAAAAAAATACATACATACCATCAAGTTTTATACATAGGTATTCTGGGTAGGAAAAAAGACTGGACCTCCACACTATCCTATCTTGACAGACGTGTTTTGTATACGAAACAAAATATCTTAAAATATTCAATAATTTGGATTTAAGGGTTAATATAATATATTGGTACGTATTCTTCAACTATACCTAAATACTGTCGCCATCGACAGTTGTATCTCATGTGTAAGATTCAACTAGTTACATATATTCTAGATATATAGTCGTTACGTTCCTACCTGTCTTATGTTTGAGATTGTCGTTGCGAATCATTTATATTATATTGAGTCAAATATTACATATAGGAGCAAATAATATTTCATTTCCTTCAAAGAAAATTGCGAACGAAGAAATGCAAAGAATAGCAATTTAGAATGCAAAGGAAATAAATGGTAGTGCAAAGGTTGTGCAATATATTACTTAGGTATATCAAATACAGACTTACATTATTATATAACTACTATCGTGAAATATCACTTGTTTCAATAGGTATAGGTACTATTATATTTAAAAATAAAAAACAAAAAGGTATAGGTACTATTATAGGTAGGTACTATTATAGGTAGGTACTATTATAGGTAGGTACTATTATAGGTAGGTACTATTATAGGTAGGTACTATTATAATATTAGGTACCTACGTTATTTTGTGACACTGATAGATACTTTACTGATACTTTAGATGTCATAGAACTCTATACGATAATTTATTAGGTATATCCATGATATGGGTAATCACTAGGGTTTTGATTTCGCCGGTTGGACCAGACTTGCCCCCCAGGAGAGCGTTTTTAGTGTTTTGCCGTGCATATTTTCATATCTCCCATAACACGGTGTAAATATATTTTATTATTTTATTTGAATTCTTATATACTTATATGAATCATTCTTATACACATACTAGCTGACTCGGCAAACGTTGTTTTGCCATATAAATTATTTCTAGTGAATAATTTGGTAATTAAATAAAAAAATATAACTTATTGTAAGTATGTGGAGATAGGGTCTATGACTGAAAGAGGAATGGAGCGCTATTGACGATGACGGCCTATAAAAATAACAAAACACCAACCATTCATTTTCTTAATTCAATGTACCTACCTACTTCATTAACTTAACTCACATATTTAAAGTTTGATCTCTTAAAAGTTAAATGTAAATCTAAAGTAATAAAGCAATCAATATGTTAGTATGTGTGTGTGTGTGTGTGAGTGTGTGTGTGTGTGTGTGTGTGTGTGTGTGTGTGTGTGTGTGTGTGTGTGTGTGTGTGTGTGTGTGTGTGTGTGTGTGTGTGTGTGTGTGTGTGTGTGTGTGTGTGTGTGTGTGTGTGTTTGTCTCACGCCTTTTGATAAACCAAGATCATCTAAAAATCTAATTTATGTGCGAACATGTACCAGTATATCTGATACAGTGTCACGCTAAAAATAATGCGATTAAAATGCTGAATTTTAAAGATATTTCAATAATTATTTTTTTCATACAAAATTTTCCAAGTCATATCTGTCAAAAAAGTGTACATTTTGCACGCAAATATCTGTTAGTTTAAAAGTTAGAAGTATGTATTTACACGAAAAAAATATATTTTCAAGTATAACTTAGCTTTTAAGTGAAAAACATGGTGAATATTTTGTCTAATTATAATGTTTAACTTATTTTTAAAGTAAGCGTTTTGTACAAATGTACATATAACCCCGCCATTTTAATATATTTTCATATGATATTTAATTTTCCTACCAAATGAATATGTTCTTTAAAATAATAAACCTTTGAAATAAATGTGATTATGAAATAATAAAATGAAACACAAGACTTTATAGCAAGTTTTAAGACATATATTGTAAAAGTCTTTTAATTATTAGTAAAGATATAGGCATAATAAAATTGCATAATTTGTATATAATATTTTATATTTCGGACAATTTTCGTTTATGTGGCTTCGAACAAACCAATGAATGTAGGTACCTACATATTCAAAAAAATGTCTCCATAACATTTGATATTAATATTGGAATGGTTACTATGGTAACGGAAAGATTCTGATATTCAAATAAAATTTGTTATGAATCGAATTTATTTAGAACATTGTTGTAGGTAGGTACCTACCTACCTATTACTATTTACTTACAAATCACACAACAATATACTGATTTCCTATCAGAAAATTGTATGCGATGTGCTCCTAAACCGTTTGTCCGATTACAATGAAACTTTGGTGAATTGTCGAGCGTGTGCCCGGGATGGTTTCTGGATTTAAACTTTTTTCTTATTCTTTTTCTTCTTCGTGTATTTGGTCATTTCACCTATGAAGGGGGAGTATCCTGGGAAAAGAAGGTCCGACTGTCCCTCCATCTTTTCGCAGGTCTTCCAGGACGGTTTGTGGATTTTAACTTTTTTCTTCTTCTTCTTCATCGTGTATTTGGTTATTTTACCTATGAAGGTGGACTATCTTGGGAGATAAAGGTCCAATTTTCCTTCCATCTCTTCGCAGGTTTCTGGATTAAAATTTTCTTCTTCTTCTTCTTCTTCTTCTTCTTCGTCGTGTATTTGGTCATTTTACCTATGAAGTTGGAGTATCCTGGGAGAAGAAGGTCCAACTGTCCTTCCATCTCTTCGCAGGTTTCTGGATTTAAACTTTTTTCTTCTTCTTCTTCATCGTGTATTTGGTCATTTTACCTAAGAAGGTGGACTAACCTGAGAGAAGGTCCAATTGTCCTTCCATCTCTTCGCAGGTTTCTGGATTTGAACTTTTTTCTTCTTCTTCTTCGTGTATTTTTGGTCATTTTACCTATGAAGTATAGAATCCTGGGAGAAGAAGGTCCAACTGTCCTTCCAACTCTTCACAAGTCTTCCAAGACGGTTTTTGGATATAGACTTTTTTCTTCTTCTTCTTTTTCTTCTTCATCCAATTTTCCTTCCATATCTTCGCAGGTATCTGGATTTAAACTTTTTTCTTCTTCTTCTTCGTGTATTTAGTCATTTTACCTTTGAAGGTGGAGTATCCTGGGAAAAGAAGGTCCTTTCATCTCTTCGCGGTTCTTCCAGGATGGTTTCTGGATTTAAACTTTTCTTAACCGACTGAAGGGACGGGATGTAATGAAGGGAAGGGATGCACTAAAGGGCCTGAAGGGACGGGAGGTATAAAAGGTCCTGAAGGGACGGGAGGTAC
Source organism: Molanna angustata (assembly GCA_963576475.1). Lineage (NCBI taxonomy): Eukaryota > Metazoa > Arthropoda > Insecta > Trichoptera > Molannidae > Molanna > Molanna angustata. The sequence continues at coordinate 35,072,302 of OY754977.1, forward strand.
TGAAGGGCCTGATTGGTAGGGACGTAATTATGGAATGAAGGGACGGGAGGTACTGAAGGGCCTGAAGGGACGGGAGGTTCTGAAGGGTCTGAAGCGACGGTTCATGGAGTCTAATTCTTTTTCTTCTTAATTTTATGTAGACCTTACAGTTTTTACACAAACTATTTCCTTTAGTCTTTTTCTTCGTTTTCTTATTTTATGTAGAACTTTGGTGAATTTTATACAAACTATTTCCTATAGATTAATCTTCTTCTTCTTTTGTGAAGACCTTTTAGTCAGTTTTTATACAATCTATTTCAAATAGTCTTATTCTTCTATTTTATGTATTTTTTCTTATTTTATGTAGACCATTGGGATAGTTTTTTATACAAACTATTTCTTATAGTCTTATACTTATTCTTCTCTTTTTTATTTAGACTTTTGGGTTAGTTTTAAGTCTACTGGTCTTTTGTGCAAAAACATTATTAACAATATGCACACTTGATGAACTTGCCATTCAAAATGCTGGTTTCGACAATGTTTTTCATCAATTTTTTAATGACTAATCGCGTTCCATTGCACAGCCATGGTGGGTTCAAATTCCGAAGTAAAATAACCGGAGATCCAACTTTTAGTTGTAGATGGTACGGTGACATGCCTGGCAAAACCAATGAGTTCAAATCTCTGTCGGATAATTTACAGCTTCTTTGACATCGCAAACTGTATCGATCGATCTGTATGACATCAAGTCGCCTGGCATCAATTATTGTATCTTGAAATTATTGTATCATAAACGTCCACATTTTTTGCTGCCAAAATTCATGATTCATGTATTATGTGCGTACAACGGGAAATATGCTATCGATGAGAGTATTTTGCGAATTAATGATTGTGCGGAAATCGGTCGGCAATTTTATGCATCCATTATTTTCATGGACAGCAACTTTTCCATCGCCGATATCTAACAATTGTTTAGAGAATGTATCAGCTGATGGATCTTGAAGCATTTAAACGCGCATGTTTACTTTTAGCTGTACCTACTTTTTCAACATTACGCCACAGTGGCGATGATTTCAAGCAAGCATTGATCTCATCAGCGTACGTTGAACGTAGAATGACGGGAATTGTTTTTCTGAAATAACCTGAAAGGAGTAATGTTTGTGTGCCATAGTGCATTCATCCCAGATAATTCATCTCAGCTGTTCTGCCTCCATCCAATAAAGTTGCTGCAATGCCAGATTATGCAACAGCCAATGCGATGCCATTATTTGATCGTATTTCGGCGAGAATAAGCGGAATGAGAAATGTTTTGCCAGTTCCACCTGGTGCATCCAAAAAAAGAATCCACCTTTTCCTCCCAAAACTGCCTGCATAATGCGGTCGTAGATGATTCTTTGTTCATCAGTCAGTAGTGAGACATTACGATACAGATAACCGCATGGGCCATGAATCATGATTGTTGTAACAATATCGAACAGTAGGTAGTTGATCAGTAGACGGATTTGGAATTTCCGCAGAAATTATACTATCGATTACTTCAGTGATAGAATCGGTGTACAAACAATAATAATGGCCAAACTCTGTGTAGAGAGTGAGAGAAAGCTTATTGTGTGAGAGAGATAGGAGACCGCCATCTTTCTCGTCCCTACTCCTTGCTGTTTGCTGGTTGAGAGGTGACACCTGTATAACAATCGCACTTTCCGTTTTCACTGGGTTAAATACATGAAATGCTCCTGCATATCTGAAAGAAATATTTCAACCGTTGGCCTCTCATGGACTCCCACTTCGGTCTAGAGAAGATAGAACCCTTGCCATCTCACCTCACGTTACAGATTATTATTCATCTTCCTTCACTATGTATTCATGCTGCCCGGCTATGGACAAATTTAGCATTTGATATTAGAACTGGCACATCACTTCCAATTTTCAAATCTCGTCTTAAATGCTCACTCTTCCTCTCAATTCCATAACGAACATATATCCCAATTTCACTTTCCATCCCTTTTGTTCGCTCCTCATCCTCTCCCTTCCCTTTCTGATTTATTTTCCTCTCCTTTCTGAATTTGTGTAATTTCTCACTTTTTGTTTTGCTATCTTATACTGGTTGTCTTATTATGTATAAGCCGAAACTATGATATGTACTTTTGAAATCAGATGGTTGACTGGAAGAAATTGCCTCCAGGCAATAAGTCCGCCATTTGTAGTATGTAATTTTATGTATGTTCAAAAAAGTGTTATATAAATAAATTAATTAATAAAAATTATCGTACAACAGTGATTAATCAATTGCCATCTTGTAACTCTATTGCGTAGCTGTGGATAAAAGTAAAAATAGTAATATCGCTATTAAAAAATAGGGGTTAGTGGTAAAAGGGTGTAAATTAAGGGTTAATTATATTTTGTAAATTGTCAAAAAAATTTTAAAAAAATCTGGGGAGAGCCACCCTTATCACCTAGGGGTATAAAAAGTAGCCTACAACCTATTCTCAGACCTACCAAATATACCCAAAAAAAATCATAAAAATCGGTCCAGCCGTTTCGGAGGAGTTCGATAACAAACACTGTGACACGAGATTTTTATAAATTAGAAAATATTAGAATCGTATTTGCACATAGGCATATTAGTGATATTTTATTTTCAGTAATTCGTTGACAACAAATCACTAAGCTATTACAAGTTAACGGGAGGTGATACAGTCGAGATCTTTAGTGAGAACATGCGTACAACATATAAATACAAATTAGTGGTCCTAACTCGATTTTGCAAAAAATGTCAGATACGACAGTTAGTCAGCAGAGGGACGACATGACATGGGACATCTTTCACAAACATTATTATGCATAAAATAAAGATTGTTGTTAAGTTTTGAGTTATTGGTTATGATATTATTTGATACTATTATTTTTACATGATTATTTCGTTGTTGTGTCGTCACTTTATCATGTGGCAAGTATGTTGGTAGATAATTATTGTCAATGAATTTCCAGAATAGTCCTCTTAATCAAAATAAGGCACCCATAAATTATCGGAGATGATCTGTTAAGTTGGTGGACCTAATGTGAGTACTGTACCTTCAACCTTCAGTTTTCAAAAGCGAGGCCATGAATATGAATGAGATGTGATAGGTACCTATATACTGGATGTGATTTAGTATAAAGACATTGCATCGTCTTCGCCGTATCTCATCCTACATACACATTATAATATTTATGATATTACACATGACATTAGAGAATCTAAGGCAGTAAGCAATTATTTGTATGTCCATAGTAGTTAATAATTACTCGTGCAGATTATCCATGATTAATGAACTATTAAACCACTAATAGTTTTGGAATAGTTTACTCGGGAAATATAAAATATTATTATGATACTGTTGCAGGTGATTCAATTTATATTTAAAAAAATAAATTTGCCGCATTCCTCGTGGCCAAAGCAGCTACAAACCACATCAAAGGATGTCGGTTAGGCTCGCTCCACATCGGCAGCCATAGACGTGACACCTGGAGAGCCGAAATGGATCGGCGCAGCACCATTCGGCGAGAGAATCGCTTTCCTGCTGAGTTTTGAAAGCGCTCCAAACGCTGTTGGGTCGCGCTGGAACCTGGAGCAACGGCCTGCATCTCCTTGAGACTCACCCCGCCGCCGTTCGCTCCCGACAGTCACCCAACCGGCATTTGTCGGTGTTTGGGACCCGAGATTGCTTTCGCCGATAACCTTCCCCCTTCGCCCATCGACGACGGTCCGTTCCGGCATTGAAGGTGCATCAGCACGTTCATGGCTGTGAAGGAATGACTATGTGTGCCCCAGAACTCAACAATATTATGTCTCCGGGCACGAGAAATGCGGTTACTCATCCTTCGGCTGTTCGGTAAACTTCCTGTCCGATGCGCGACTTTTCGACTGCCCATGTCTCACATTTTCGAGGTTTTGTAGCTTATCAAAAAAAAAATGTTAGGGTTTTTTTACACTGTTCATATTTTTTAATCGTCTTTGTTTGTGTGTGGTGTTGACGCGACCTCTCCTGTTTGTGTCTGGGACCCGAGGTTGCTTTCGCCGATAGCCTTGCCCCTTCGCCCATCGGCGACGATCCATTCCGGCATTGGCGGTGTATCAGCACGCCCATGGTCGAGAAGAGGAAATTATGTGTGCCCCAGAAAACTATATATGTGACAATTTTATTTTATGTGACAATTTTATTTTATGTGACAATATTTCGGCTGTGTTTGTTTTAAAGATATTTATTTTAATTGAATTCATTTTAACGTGTGACGTCCAATATTGACTCTTATTTATTTTCAATTTGTGACCTCCTAATTTATTGCCAATTTTAATTATTTATTTTAATACTTTATGTTGTGACATGACCGTGCCGTCTGACGTTTGTGCGCTGACACTTGACATTTGTGTATCGTCAGACCACGGCTTCAATTATTGTTGAGATTTTTATTCATCTCGTTCGGCGATTATGTGTGGACACTCAAATTCCATTTCAATTGGAAAAAAGTGAGCTCTACCTCCGAGCCTCTTGAGAGGAGGGTATCAGTGTGCTGGTTTGGCGCCGAATTCAAACAATAGAAAACGCGAACCGGGGAGGTCGCGTCATCTGGAAGAGAAGAGGAAACTACGCCAGGTACGACAGTTCGTTTATCATATGCCACGTGTTTTTCTTTGTTTCTGTTTTGTTTTTGTTCTTTCTGTTACTCTATTTGCTTGTGTTATTTATTAATTTGCCATGGACTTTGTTAACAATAATGATATTCTGAATAAATGCGCCGTACTTAAAGAATTCAAAATGTCACCATTATTTGCTCTCACCATCGTTTGGTTTCTGTGCGGGCGTTCTAGGTTCGATCCCTAGCAGAGGAGAAATTTTTTGAAATTAATTTCTCACGCTAATATTACTTCCTAATAGTAGGATATGCGCCTGGAAACTCCGATAGTGAAAGTGATAAGGATGACTTTTGGAACAGTGTGACCGAAATAATAAATGAGAAAAAAGATAATGAAAGAGTGATTCTGGCTGGAGATCTAAATGGATGGGTTGGTGTCCGTAGGAAAGATTATGAGTCTGTCCTTGGACCCCACGGTGATAGCAGAGTGAATGACAATGGTAAGAGACTACTGGAAGTGTGCACGGAAGGGAATTTATTTGTGGCGAATTCAGTATTCAGCCACAAAAGAGTTCACCAGTATACATGGGAAAGGGGGAATGAAAGGTCGATAATAGACTATGTATGTGTTGACGCCGCACTAAGGAAAGCGACAGTGGACACTAGAGTGTACAGGGGCGCGGATCTGGAGACAGATCACTACTTGGTGATATCAAGAATTGTTCTGTTTACTGGCTGGCGCTCTAAAACACACCGAAGTGAACCACCGAAGCGAACCAAAGTAGAAAGGCTGCAAGATGAGAGTGTAAGAAAACAATATGCGAAAGATACGGAAAGCGAACTTCTTAGAGCAATACACAGGAGTGAAAATATCGAGGAAGCATGGACGACACTGAAAGAGACCGTATGTAAGACAGCGAAAAAGGTATGTGGTATTGCTAAAAGAGGTGGAATGAAAGGCGATGCATGGTGGAGTGAGAGAGTTAAGATAGTTGTGGGTGAAAAGAAGAAAGCATGGATGGCATTAATAGCCGCGAAAGGATCGAATTATGAAGAAAGAGCAAAAGAGAATTATAAAGTGTGCAAGAATTTGATTTTCATTTTGATTTCCATCTTTTTCCCTTTTTACTGTGTCAAAGACACAGTAAAAAGGGAAAAAGATGGTATAAAAGAGAAAGAAAGCCTGAAAATAGCCAACGACTTTCCTGGAAACATGAAAATGTTCTGGAAAGGCGTAGCGAAAAGAAAAAATGGAACTGTGAAAGCTTCGAAAGGAATATATGATAAAGATGGAAAAATAATTATGGACGAAGACGGCGTGAAAGAACGATGGAAAGAATATTTCAAGGAACTGTATGATAGCCGAGTAAGTGGGGACGTGAGTCAGAGAATATGGCATGTAAGCGAAAGTGATAAGGATGAAATAACGCAAGAAGAAGTGTTTGAAGCAGTAAAACACGCGAAAGCGGGGAAAGCTGCCGGGTATGACAGTGTATCAGCTGAACTTATAAAATATGGTGGTGAACAGACGTTGGAGTGGTGTCTCTCTCTTTTCAACAAATGTTGGGAAGAAGGACACACTCCCTCAGACTGGAGAAATGCAGTCGTGGTACCTTTGTATAAAGGTAAAGGATCGAAGCTCGACTGCAAAAACTATAGAGCCATAAGTTTGCTAAGCTCAGTTGGTAAGATGTATGCAAGGATCCTGGATCAAAGAGTGCGAAAGATTACAGAAAGCAAGATATGGGATGTCCAAGGTGCGTTTGTGGGCGACAGAGGATGTATAGACCAATTTTTTTCTCTGCGCACGGTCACAGAAAAGGTTCTGGATAAAAATCAGAAAATTTTCTGTGCCTTCATAGACCTAGAAAAGGCGTATGATAAAGTTGTTAGAGAAAAATTATGGGATATACTAGCAGTGTATGGAGTGAAGAGCAAACTAATACGCGCAATCGCGTCATTATATGAGAACAGCGAAGCATGTGTTCGTGTCAACGACACAGTGACAACGTGGTTTTCTATAAATAATGGCGTTAGACAAGGGTGCGTGCTATCTCCATGGCTCTTTAACTTGTACATTGATTTCTGCATTAGAGCCCTTAAGGATGAAAGCAAGGGTCTGAAATTGAGTACTGTAATGGTGCGAGATTTGATGTATGCAGACGATAAAGTTCTTTTAGCAGAAAGTATGGAAGAGTTACAGTATCTTGTAAGTATGGTATATGAAGGATGTATAGAGAATGGACTTAGGATGAATGCCAGCAAATCAAAGACAATGGTCTTTGAAAAGAGTGAAAGCAGAACAGCGTGTAAAGTAAGAGTAGAGAACGAATGGCTTGAGCAAGTCGACGAATATGTATACTTGGGAAGCATATTTCAACGGAACGGACGACTCGATAAAGAGATCGAAAGAAGAGTTATGGCAGGAAACAGAGTGAATGGAGCACTGAGACCAATTATGAATGATCGCAACATATCAATGGATGCCAAAGTTGCCATTCATAACGCCATCGTAGTGCCAACCCTGACGTATGCAAGTGAAACCTGGACATGGCAGAAGACGCATGAAAGTAGAATAAATGCAGTTGAAATGAGATCGTTAAGAAGGATTTGTAATAGAACGATGTATGACCGGGTAAGAAACGAGGATATAAGGAAAGAATGTAGGATTAAGAAAGATGTCATTACTAGAATGAAAGTGAACACATTGAGATGGTTTGGTCACATGGGGAGAATGAATGAGGAGCGCCTGACGAAGAAAATATACAGAGCGGAAAGGAATGGAATGAGAGGTCGGGGACGCCCAAGAAAGGGATGGCACGACCATGTGAACGAAATTTTGAAAGACGGAAATGTTAGAAGTGTGAGCAATAGACGAATAGAGCAATAGACATGTATGAGACGATGCATGAATGTGGACGAGGCGAGGGATGCGTGCCAGGATAGAAAAATGTGGCGTTCGGTTCTCTCTGCCTACCCCGCAAGGGACATGGCGTGATGGTATGTATGTATGTATGTAATATTACTTAATGCATTATTCCACCTGTCGATTTGTTCAGGAGAACTTTGTTCTCATATCGACAATGTTTCAAGCCAGGATACGCGAGAATTGTATGCAGAGGTCTACTTTTTTCACGGCTTTTCCAACTTTGAAGTCAAAAAACACCAACTTAGCCCCAAGTAACAATTTTCGACGCTATCAGTCCTGACAGACGGTATTTTGTCTTAAAATTGCATTATGTCGCACTTTTTAAAGCAAAACGGTAAAATTTTGCCTTTTTTTAAAGCACAATTGTCTCAAAATCGTTCACCTTAAAAAAAGCAATTCTAAGCCACCAAAATAATATTAAGGCAAATGACCCGTAAAAGCACTTTCAAGTATAAAGAGGCTTCGCAGCATATATATGTTCCATACACGGATTTACTCAGAATTCAGAGTAGAACATTTCGTGTGTCTGTGTGTGTGTGTGTGTGTGTGTGTGTGTGTGTGTGTGTGTGTGTGTGTGTGTGTGTGTGTGTGTGTGTGTGTGTCTGTGTGTGTGTGTGTGTGTGTGTGTGTGTGTGTGTGTGTGTGTCCCTTATAACTTTTGATCCGCTCAATTTACAGAGGCCAAAATTTCAGAATATATTAGCCTACAAAAAAGGATGGGTGGATGGCAGAGCGGTTAGCGCGCTGGGTTAGTAATCCAGTGGTCGCGAGTTCGAATCCTGCCTCGACCGATCTCGTTCACCTATAGGACAAGCATTTATGCTTAGTTTAGGGAACGTAGGAAGATGTATATGTACTTGTTTAACAAGGGCATATTCATTTTTAAAAAAAAAAAAAAAAAACTTTTATATTCAGAATTTTGAATTTTTGTTTCAGTCAGGGGTTATCAACTTTTGAATTTTTACTTTATTTTTCCATATATCTCAGAAACCATAAAAGCTAGAACGCTGAAAATTGGTACAAATATAGACAAATACAAAATCTCAAATTAGTTTATTCAAAAAAATTCCAGGGTTTCTGAAACATTTTTTATTAAGAAAAATATTTTTTTTATGATAAATTGATGAGTTTAACTGCCTATATTACCAATTTTTTTAAAAATATCGAAAAAAGCGGAAACACCCCAACTAGATAATTTAATTTTCTATAAAAATTTTATATATAAAAGAAGTACATTTCAATTATTTTTCAACAATTTTTTATAAAAATTGAATTTAGTGACGACATCGCTTCATACAATTTGTATGGCAGTTACCTATGCACAATATCAAAAAAGACTTACATAATAGTTTGATACTTCATCTCCAAACATACAATACATACCATCATGCTGTTTTCATATTCTGGGTAGGAAAAGAGGACTGACCTCCATAATATCCTATTTTGACTACCTAGGTACATGTGTTGTATAGAAAACAAAATAACTTAAAATATTAAATAATTTGTATTTATGGGTATGTATAGTTGAAGAATAAGTACCAAACTATTTGGTTTGGTACTTATTCTTCAACTATACATACTATTGCTATCGACAGTTGGATCTCATGTGTTACATGCAACTAGTTATATGCATCTATTTGGTTGATTAGCTGCAACAATACAAAATATTAATATAATAAATAATTATGAACAAATCTTTTTGCATTACTTATGATATTATGAACATTTCATATATTTACGTAGGTATTTCAACAAGAATTTTAAAAGGTCTGGGTCTTATAAATTATCATTTTGTAAAATAAATTACAACCAAATGATAGTATTTTGTGAAAAAAAATCAATGCTGCCTCCAAGTCAGCATTGAAAAAATTACATTTTTGAAAGTAAATACCTTTTTATCTGTTTTTCGATGCTAATAAATATTTTTTTTAAACTAGCAACAATTACCATTGTCAATGACAGTTGTCTCCATAGAAAAGAGTACATACCATACATCCTGGCCAAAACCAAACATCACAGTATATAACATGTTTTTAATTCAATGCAAACATCCAAAATCAGTTTATTTTAAATTTTCTTAAATTTCAGTTACTTTTAAAATTAATATTTAATTACAATCGATTTATATTTTCTTATGAATTATGGAAGAACGTGTTCTACCTTACGAGAAAATTGACTTCTTAGGTGAAGGACAGGTATAGGCTAACAATATATTATTTTGTATTTTATTTTTTAATTAAATGTATAACCACATTTAAATTTTTAGCAGCTGTAAAATTCTTTCATTTAGTTTTAACTTTCATACTTCACATTAACATTAATAATTTAATACAAGGGTCAATCCGCGTCAGTTCAACCCAGTTCAACCACACCATGCCACCCAACGTCTCAGATTTTGATGAAACTTGGCATGATTATTCTATTCATTGATGTTAGTAACCATACAAAATTGTTTTGCTCTATCTCTAACGGTTTAGATTTTACAGCATCTTAAAATTTTTGGATTTTTGCAAATTTTATCATTCGGCGGTAGAAAACTAGTTTTGTTTTCCGATGAAAAATAATTTATATCTTTCTTGATTACCAACCAATGTTGATGATTTTTTTTTTAAAGTATACATCAATATGTGAGGAATAATTAAAAAAATGAACAAAGCTACCAAGTGTTTATTGGGGGCCGGAAAAAAATCTTAAAATGTCATTTTTAGGATTTTTAAAACAAAATTTAGAGTTCTACGGTAAATGTCATATCTCGTAAAGGGAAAAGGATAATCGTGATTTTTTTTTATTTGCTTTTGTTCTATGAGATATGCTCTACCACATGAAACAATAAAAATAGTGGGTATTTCTACTCTTCTGTTATTTTTGCCACTTCAAAACACAAAAATGTGTTAATTTATTAATTGTACTAAAAATTATAAAAATAATAATTTATCTAATAGAAATAACAACATTTGATAGGTTTATTTCTATTGAATATAGTTTTAATAAGAAAAATAATCATGAATAATAAAACAATCTCTACGTTTAATAATATAGTTTAAAAATTTGTGGGTTTTTTACTCCTTTATTATTAAGGTTTACAATTCTTAGCATTGAAACAGGATTAGGTCATTGTACTTTGAAACTTTTCTATATTGTCATATTTTGATTGGACACTTATCATACATTCTTGAGAAAACTGAAAGGTTCTTCCAGTCATTGTTTTTGGGGGTTCCACCATAGCAATAATATGAGGAACGGGCACAACACATGCATCTTCCTTCTTGGGCCAAAAAAATTATGTTGATGGTCCGTGGGGATGTAGAAACTGTATAGTGACATCTTTTTCTTTAGCATTTACCTCACTAACCATGCCAAAGTACCATTTACCTCACTAACCATGCCAAAGTACCATTTACCTCACTAACCATGCCAAAGTACCATTTACCTCACTAACCATGCCAAAGTACCATTTACCTCACTAACCATGCCAAAGTACCATTTACCTCACTAACCATGCCAAAGTACCATTTACCTCACTAACCATGCCAAAGTACCATAAGCTGTCATAAACACAACCAATTAACCCAGGGTTCAAATTTTCCAATTTTACAAGAAAATTTTGCTGGTTGTTGAATAAATTACAAATAATAGCTGCTTTTCGTCCCTGCTAATTCTTCTAGCCTCAATTATTCCCAAATCATTTAGTGGCTGAAAATTGTGAAATGATCTTGTCCCTGGAAGAGTTAGAACATCTTTGAAGCGACTTTCTAAAGCAGAATGAGTTAATTCAACCGCTTCTTTAGAAATAAAGTGGAAACTGATTTTTTCAATTCTGGTCTTGCAAAAGTCAATCAGTTCAGTTATTATTTGTTTTTCCAGGGGTCATTGAAAACTTTCCCTCCGAGCTAAGCGCTTCACAGTACCTCCTATTCCATCACATTCTGTTTTGCCATGGCTGGTTGCAAGTACAATGACCTAATCCTGTTTCAATGCTAAGAATTGTAAACCTTAATAATAAAGGAGTAAAAAACCCACAAATTTTTAAACTATATTATTAAACGTAGAGATTGTTTTATTATTCATGATTATTTTTCTTATTAAAACTATATTCAATAGAAATAAACCTATCAAATGTTGTTATTTCTATTAGATAAATTATTATTTTTATAATTTTTTAGTACAATTAATAAATTAACACATTTTTTTGTTTTGAAGTGGCAAAAATAACAGAAGAGTAGAAATACCCACTATTTTTATTGTTTCATGTGGTAGAGCATATCTCTTAGAACAAAAGCAAATAAAAAATCACGATTATCCTTTTCCCTTTACGAGATATTACATTTACCGTATAACTCTAAATTTTGTTTTAAAAATCCTAAAAATGACATTTTAAGATTTTTTTCTGGCCCCAAATAAACACTTGGTAGCTTTGTTCATTTTTTTAATTATTCCTCACATATTGATGTTTATTTAAAAAAAAAATCATCAACATTGGTTGAAAATCAAAAAAGATATAAACTATTTTTCATCGGAAAACAAAACTAGTTTTCTACCGCCGAATGATAAAATTTGCAAAAATCCAAAAACTTTAAGAGGATGTAAAATCTAAACCGTTAGAGATAGAGCAAAACAATTTGGTATGGTTACTAACATCAATGAATAGAATAATCATGCCAAGTTTCATCAAAATCTGAGATGTTGGGTGGCAAAATCATTTTTTTGTGGTTGAATTGGTATGGATTTACCCACAATTGAAGTTTTGTTTAATATATCTCATAACGTATTCTCCGGTGGAATTTAGCTGATATTGCTATTATTAATAAGTGGATTTTTATAATTCTGATCTATTGACTTTGTTGATTTGAAATAATATTTTACGTGATAGTTTTGTGTTATATTGAGGTTCAATGCTCCAAATTTTTGCAAGCAGCTTAGTGACAATATGTATGCACCTACTACTAAAACCATTTCTTTGAATGAATGCTTTTTGTGTTTTGTTTTAAATGGCAGTGATTGTAATGTATCAACTGGCATTCTTTTTACCAATATATTGTGTGATTATTTATTAAAAACAAATTAGTTTCTATTAAATTATCTTAATTATGCTGGACAAGTTTAAGTTAATTTCTATTTGCAGTTTGCCACGGTATACAAAGCGAGAGATATCAGAACGGATGTAATAGTTGCTGTTAAGAAAATAAAATTAGGCAGTAGGTTAGAAGCTAAAGATGGAATCAATAGAACAGCCCTTAGAGAAATAAAGCTATTACAAGAATTACATCATGAAAACCTTATTGGTTTATTGGGTAATTATTCTTCTCTATTATTATAAAATAATGATGTACCTACCTAATGTGTGTACCTATTGTATATTATAATAATTCATTATGTGATTGTTTTATTTTTAGATGTATTTGGTCAAAAATCAAACGTTTCTTTAGTTTTTGACTTTATGGATACAGATTTAGAAGTCATCATAAAAGATACATCAATAGTATTGACACCATCTAATATAAAGGCTTATATGATTCAAACATTACAAGGTAAATTATTTTAAATAATTATGTTATGTCTCTGTCTGTTTTTGATTCATCATTGGACCCTTTTATTTTAGCATGACCGTTACTTTTTTCAAGTTTCAAATACTTGGTGGCATATCTTTTTTTTTATTTAAGGGACAAATACAGTTTTATGAAATAAAACAAGTACATTATGAAATAAACACAAATACACCAATTATTTTTATCCACAAATGATTTTAATCTACTACATTTCAATCAATATTTCAGGAGTTATCTACATATTTGTAAAATATCAATTGTATGTATGTTGATTAAAACTAAAGGCAAGGTCTTTATAACAAACAGCCTGCAATGACATACAGTGCTGCGGGGTGCTGGACAGTAAAAGGCACATATAAACAAATACTGTATGTAAACGAAACTAGAGGTTTATCAGGTAATCGAACAACCAGGATTTAGGAAGGAGTTGGAAACCCTGATAATATACAAACTCTACTATAATACATATTATACCAATATCCATTTGGCCTTTATCGAATTAAAGAAAGCCCTGTAATAACATATAGTTTGGAAACCATGACTCTGACCATAAATAAACTAAAATGCAGACAAAGGTCTGTGGATAGACCAATGCTGGGGATTAGTTTAGGGAGAAGGTACAGAATGATGAAATGAGATGCCTTACCAAGATTCTTCACATTATTAGACCATATTGTCAGTCTCAAATGGCAGTGAGCAGGTCACGTTGCAAGACATGACGTTGACAGATGGGCACCACCAATGATACAATGGAGACCTTGGGAAGACAAAATAGGAGTAGTTTGACCCCAGAAAAGATGACTGATGATATATAGTTACAGCTGCAGAAAAGAAGTAGTACAGGGATGTTCAGGATAGAGAAAGTTGAAGGAGGCCTATGAGCTTCAGAACTGTGGACAGAGAGGGATTCGCCAGAATGTCGGGGGTTCCTGACAGGGCACCAGAAAAAGAAGAAGACTGCCTACATTCAGTAGGGGAGAGAAGGCTAAGAAGAAGAGGATCTATACAGCTAGTTTTTGTAGCAGTTATTACTAGCAGTGAATACATCAGAATGTGAGATACTGTCCGAAAAGTTGACATTAAAGAAATGACACGCCCTTTTGATAAATTCGTTTTGATTTGAACTAGTGTTGCTTCAAGGAACGTAGAACAAGTTGTATGATCTGCCATTTCGCAACAGTGAATGGAAATTAATATTATTTAATAAATCGAGACAGTCAACCCTTGTTATTCCTCTCCCGCGTACAATCATTGTTATTCAGAAATGTTTCTCAATTTTATCATAATGTACTAAATAAGTTCAATATTACTCATAATGTACCAACTACATTTGAGTCTCAAATTTAAGAGTGCCTAGAAATAAATTAGAGAAGATTTTAGCATATTGCACCATTCACAAAATAAAAATTCGCAGTGGATAGTTGATATGTATATATGTGAGAAAAGAGGGCACCAAGTTGCATTTCATTCAACAAAATCAAACAAGTCTTAGATTTGACTTTAAACAGATAATTACAATGGAACTCAGGCAATAGTGTAATTTTACCATCTTTATTCTAAAGTCAAGCTGGATTAACAAAATTAGACAGCAGAGATCAAACGCAGGCGGGACCTTGTATGTTCATTCTCTCAATACTGACATATGGTTTCTTAACTGTGAGTTCACAAAACGTACAGTACAAAAACTCCGAATAACACAAATGAAAAATGGAAAAGAGGATGTTAGCCTTAGCCTTCGAGATGAAAAGCGAAACGAATGGATCAGATAAAGGACTAAGGATATATATGTTGCTTGTAAGATAGCTTCCTTGAAATGGAATTGGGCTGGCCATGTAGCGAAAGCAATAGATGATCAATAGACCAAGCGGTCTCTGGAGTGTTGACCGATGATGTTGATGGCGGGAGAAATCCAGGCAGACCTCAAACAAATGTTCTGACGACACATAAAGAGTGGCGGAGGGATGCATGGAGCATAAAGGTCGAAAGAGAAGGCCCATAATAACTGATATAACACTGGACGAATAATAACGGATATGATAACTTTTCCATTTACGGTAGCTTATATTACATAGCTGTGGCCCAAAATCATAACAGGATGTAAGAACATACAATGGAATACACACTTTTTTAGTGTGAATAAATTTGAATAGATTTCAAACTTAAAAATTTTATTAAGGGGGGGGACTGCTGCCAACGTACCTATTTTTCAATTTGATATACCATCATTATTTCTTATCAAATCGTTTTGAAAAAAAAAATTTAGATAGTTTGGGTATTCATAAACAAAAATATACTGATAATGTTCTGTATAAATTATTGTAGAAAAATAATGGCATACCCCAATTCTCAATGCTTATCATATATTTTTAATAAACTATAAGGCGTAGAGTAATATTTTTTTTTTTAAATAAAGAAGACAAAAATATCTAGAAAAATATGATGTGACGTTGCATTAATGCTTCAGGTTTAGTAAATAAACCTAAAAAAACATTTATTTAACTTGATGCGTTAATGCAACGTCACATCATATTTTACCAGGTATTTTGTTCTTTAATTTATAAAAAAAAAAAATTGCTTTAAAAAATATTTTTTTAGAAATTTAAGATAAATGTCTAAAATCGGGGTATGCTTATTATTTTCCTACAAGAATATATACAGAACATAATCAAAAAGTTAAGGTATATTTCTCTTTATTATTATCCAAACTAACTAGGTTATTTTTTTCAAAATGATTCGTTTAGTAATAATGATGGTATATCAAATTAAAAAAATAGGTACGTTGGCAGTAGTCGCCCTCTTAACTATGGTCAAATTTTGACTACAGAACGATCGCTGGTTTTGATAAATGTGCAAAGAATATTTGAAAACATAAAAAGCTTGACCTTGTGATTGAACAAATTCTATTGCAGACACATTGATACATATTTTCCGTATAGTTTCTCAAATATATTTGTAATTATTCTATTTTGTTTCAATACCTGTCCTGTGTTCTGATCATATTTTACTATATATTGTTATACAGGTTTAGAATATCTTCACAATACATGGATCTTACATAGAGATCTGAAACCCAATAATCTTCTAGTTAACAGTGCTGGAATTCTGAAAATTGGTGATTTTGGGCTAGCAAAATTCTTTGGCTCTCCAACTCGAATCAACACACATCAAGTTGTTACCAGATGGTATAGGTCAGTGCTTTTATTCCCTATTAAGTATAATATCTAGATTTCTAAGTCATGTGCAGATCATTACAAATAATGTAAATAACATGGCTATGGTCCGAATGCAGAGTCCGACTTCAATTCTAAATACTAACCATGTTTTCATTGCACAGTCGCTCACTAAAGTTAGGAGATCACGTGGCTTCCTAACTGGAGGATTCTACCAAGTTTTTGTATGAGAATTGCATTGCAGAGACATATATATATACTTAGCTCAATGCGCATTGGCGTAAACTAACATTTGCGAACTTTCAAAAAGTAAGGGTTGATAGCAAGGAACCTTACGAGTGGTTTAATACTAAAATATGAGATGTTTCCGATGGATGATGATTTTAGCGAATTCGTCAAATATGTATTTAGTAATTTTGTAAATTCAAATATCAAAGAGAGTATTCAGCGATCTATACGAGAAGCCGAAAATTTGCTGGAATTTCAGAAGAAATCACGACATTGAGCTGTCAGTGTTAACTTGGTTACATGTGTTTATGAGGAAGAGAGAATGATAGAAAATTATGAAAACAGAATTTTTACTGCACACATTCTATAAAATTATCTTATTATCGGGATATTTGGTTATTAGGTCCAGTCCCAATTGATTATAATGGAGGTTCAATCATGTTATTAACTACTAAGACCTTGAAAAGTCTTCATGCCAAATGGAATAATTCTGAAAATATCAATTTGATGGTCTCTTTGAATTAATACTTATTGCAATTGGTTGTTTGTATGTTCAGATCCCCCGAGTTGTTGTTTGGAGCGAGACAATATGGAACTGGCGTAGACATGTGGGCTGTTGGATGTATATTGGCAGAACTTCTGTTGAGGGTTCCTTTCCTTCCAGGGGAATCTGATCTTGACCAACTCACTAAGATATTCCAAGTCATGGGAACACCCAATGAAGAAAATTGGCCGGTAAATATTTGTTTGTACATTTTTTTCTGTTTCTTTGCTTTATCCGATTATTTGAAGTTATCTCAGTCAATACGGCTAAACAGCTCAGTCATGGTTCAATATATCTCAAATTTAACTCGGAGTGTCATGATATTCAACTTTATCAAAGTTTATTTAGTAATTAATAATATTTATTGCTCACTATAACATTTTCATTTTAGGAATACTATTGTATACATAGGATGAATACAATAGTATTAGGACTATTCAAGTCATCAACGAGTAATCCTAATATTTATCCTTTAATACAGTTAACGACACAACAACAACATGGTTCTCTATAAATAATGGCATTAGACAGGGGTGCGTGTTGTCCCCTTGGCTCTTTAATCTCTACATTGATTTCTGCATAAGAGCCCTTAGGCATGAAAGTAAGGGTCTGAAACTGAGTACTATAACAGTATGTGATCTGATGTATGCAGACGACAAATTACTGTTAGCAGAAAGTATGGAAGAGTTACAGTATCTTGTAAGTATGGTATATGAAGGATGCATAGAAAATGGACTTTTTTTTTAACATGTCTACGTAGGGGACACCAGCTATTAGGATTTGGGTCCATTTTGCTCTTCCGAAGAAGCGCACTACGTAGCGTTGGGAGGGGTTTGCAGTCTAGAAAAGCGTTTATTGATTCGGATTTTAAAAAGACCCGGGTTATACGAAGGTGGAAACACAGAATTCGGAAGATCGTTCCACAGTCGGGCTGCTGTATTAATAAAGGAGTTCGAGAAGCGACTTGTTCGTATATGTTGAAGGTCCACTGTGAATGAATGAATGCCAGCAAATCGAAGGTAATGGTCTTTGAAAAGAGTGAAAGCAGAACAGTGTGTCGAATAAAAGTAGAGAGTGAATGGCTTGAACAAGTCGACGAGTATGTCTATCTCGGTAGTATGTTCCAACGGAATGGACGGCCTGATAAGGATATTGAAAGAAGAGTTATGGCAGGAAACAGAGTGAATGGAGCACTTAGACAAGTTATGAATGATCGCAACATATCAAAAGATGCTAAAGTTGCCATTCATAACGCAATCGTAGTGCCAACCCTGACGTATGCAAGTGAGACCTGGACATGGCAGAAGTCATGGCAGTTGAAATGAGATTGCTTAGAAGAATTTGTAACAGAACAATGTATGACAGAGTTTGAAATGAAGATACAAGGAAAGAATGTAAGATGAAGAAAGATGTAATTAACAGAATGAAAGTTAACACATTGAGATGGTTTGGCCACTTGGAGAGAATGAATGAAGAACGCCTGACGAAGAAAATATACAAAGCTGACAGGAATAGAATAAGAGGTCGGGGACGCCCAAGAAAAGGATGGCACGACCATGTAAACGATATTCTGAAAGATGGAAATGTAAGAAGCGTGAACAACAGACGAACATGTATAAGACAATATCCACTTCCATTAGAGAAATAAAAGATCTAAATAAATTTAAAATAGCATTAAAAGGGCATATTTTTGGCAATACATAATCCTATATGTTGAATTTTTCTTTCTGTATGTAATTACGATACTCCTCTCTCGAACACGAGTTTTTAACTCTATCGAGAGAGTATCGATACGGTAATTTTTGTCATATATTGTAACTTATTCAAAATATTGTGTAATACTCTTATAAAATAAATAAATAAATAAAAAAAAAAATAAAAAAAAAATATATGAATGTTGATGAGGCGATGAATGTGTGTCAAGATAGAAGTAAGTGGCGTTCGGTTCTCTCTGCCTACATGGCGTGATGGTATGTATGTATGTATAATACAGTTAAAAATACATAATGCTTAATAATATTTATTGCTCTCCATAATTTTCCTTTCATTTTTACTCTTTTTTTATTAGCAATGTTTTAAACAAAAACAATTCAAGTCAAATACCAGGTAGTCAAAATGCAAAGTCATATGAAGAAAACTAGAGAAAGATAAAACACTGTTGAATGAAACGTGGTACAAGCGAAAAATAAAATGTTGCTATTTTTCACATAAATGGCATATTTAATTTTTTCGTAATTGCAATAATAGGGGTCACAAATAATGGAGAAAATAATACTCTTGTAAAGCGAAGAAAGTGATGTAACCTGTATTTTGGATGCTGTTTTAAGCGTTGAAAACATCGTTTGTGTAAAGTGCTCTTAATTATTCATCGATCCTTTAAAAGGGTGACTGCTGCCAACGTACCTATTTTTTTTAATTTGAAATTGCATCATTATTACAAAACTAATCATTTTGAAAAAAATAACCTAGTTAGTTTGGATATTGATAAAGAAAAATATACCTTAACTTTTTAATTATGTTCTGTATATATTCTTGTAGGAAAATAATTAGTATACCCCGATTTTTGTCATTTATCTTATATTTCTAAAAAAAATTAAGGTATAGAGCATTATATTTTTTTATAAATTAAATAAGAACAAAATATCTGGAAAAATATGATGTGACGTTGCATTTAATGCATCAGGTTAGGTAAATAAAACAAAAAAACCTTTATTTGGCGCTGAGAGGAAAATAAATGTTTTAAGCATTAATGCAACGTCACATCATATTTTTCTAGATATTCTTCTACTCTTTAATTTAAAAAAAATATTTTGAAATATGCCTTATACATAGTTTATTAAAAATATAAGATAAACCTTGAAAATCGGGGTAGGTATGCCATTATTTTTCTACAAGAATTTATACAGAATGTTATCAAAAAGTTA
The DNA here is from genome assembly GCA_963576475.1 of Molanna angustata. Lineage (NCBI taxonomy): Eukaryota > Metazoa > Arthropoda > Insecta > Trichoptera > Molannidae > Molanna > Molanna angustata. The sequence continues at coordinate 35,092,236 of OY754977.1, forward strand.
AGGTATATTTTTCTTTATTAAATTATTTTAAATGTCTAAATTATTTTTTTCAAAACGATTTGATCAGGAATAATGATGGTATATCAAATTGAAAAATAGGTACGTTGCGTTGGCAGCAGTCCCCCCCTTAAAACAATTAAAAATACATAATGGTTAATAATATATAGTGAACATGTTGTTAGGGTCTATGTGGTCTGCCTGATTACATTCAATTCAAGATGCTTCCACCGACTCCAATGAAACTTATCTTCACAGCGGCATCAGATGACCTTCTTGATCTTCTCTCCTCTCTCTTGGATATATTTCCTCCCAACAGATGTGAATGTTCACAAGCTCTCCAGATGCCATACTTCAGGTACCTACATACATTTCATTTAAAGGGTTATCACATCATCAACCTACTATACCAACTTATCTGACTGCGCAATATATGTAGATGTTCCTTCATACCATGCAACATAGAATGCCATGAAATTCTTACTAATATGTAATACGTACATCACTTTACTTCTCCAAAATATGTAAAAACATATGTATGCCTGCAAAAATGGTCCAATTAACAGAATAAAATGATAAACTTATTCAATAATTAAGAAAAAATGCTCTAATTAACGATTAAAAATATTAAATTGTCCTCAAAATTTTGAAATATTTGAAATTGTAACACATGTTGAGATTCGAAATTTTTTCATGGTGAGATGGTATCAGCCCCCCTAAGCTTAAGAAAAAAAACAAGAAAAGATAACTCAATGTATGGAAGTGACAGTTGTCACGTAACTGGCAACTGTAGCTATCTTTTCTTGAGCTAAATGACACGTTGTCTAGGGGGGCAGGTCAGCCACAATTGTTTTTTGTGTATGCGAGGTATACCATCTAGCATGTATCTCAATAATTCATGTCTCTGTGACCAATTATGTCTTGTTTGTCGAGGTATGACAATAAAATACAAAATATTATAACTTGAAATTTACCAAAAAATTGCGACAACCTGTATATTATATTATGATACTGTTCAAATAATTAATCCATTGTTTCAAATGATATTTGTCTATTTTCAGCAACAAACCTCCTCCTACCATTGGAATAAAACTTCCTCTGCCATCTACAATAAGCAAAGATAACATTCAGAAACCTTCTTTGAAAAGGAAACTTTTAGATAGTTGCGAAGGTGCGTCACTCGCCAAAAGATTACAGTTTTAGTTAAATACAATTACGTTAATAATACCGTTGTGTAAATATTAAATCAATTTATAGTTCATAAGATTGAAAACAATAATTATATGTAATATAATTAATTATGTAACATTGTTTTATTTTCTTAATATCAAATAAATTGTACAATATTTATCTCATATATTTTATTTTCATCATTTAATCACCAGCAGCCCTATTATTATTATTATTATCATGGTTTAGTAATCCAGTGGTCACAAGTTCAAATATTGCCACGACCAATTCTGTTCACCTATAGCACAAGCATTTATGCGTAATTACAACATTAATATGTTAATTTTAATAAGAGTTCTTTTTGTGCCCATGCTTGTATTTTGTAAAAGCACTTTGTGAAGTCAACTTATTACTTCTATAAAGAAATATCCATATTCTTGTTCATTTCCATATACATTTGTATGTGTGCCAGTTCGCAAGAGAGACCAAGAACGTTGCTTGACTGTATGCATTTGTATGTGTGCCAGTTCGCAAGAGAGACCTAGAACGTTACTTGACTGTATACATTTGTATGTGTGCCAGTTTGCAAGAGAGACCAAGAACGTTACTTGACTGTATGCATTTGTATGTGTGCCAGTTTGCAAGAGAGACCAAGAGAACGTTACTTGACTATGCATTTGTATGTGTGCCAGTTCGCAAGAGAGACCAAGAATGTTACTTGACTGTATGTATGCCAGTTTGCAAGAGAGACCAAGAACGTTACTTGACTATGCATTTGTATGTGTGCCAGTTTGCAAGAGAGACCAAGAAATTTAATTTAATTTTTTTTACGCCTACTGCTCAGCATACCTACTGTTAAATTATTTTATTTAAAGTTGATGAAAATACCAATTTATGATTTGAAATAATTTCAAAAGCACCATTATGTAACCACACAATGTACCTACTACAGAGCTGTAGTACATTATGTAACCACACAATGCCCCCAAGTCAAATTGAAAACGCTGTTCGTTTTCGCCAAGCGCTAATTTTTTTTGTATGGGATTTGACGTTTGTTGTAGAAATTTTTTCTACAATAACAAACAACAAACGTCAAATCCCATACAAAAAAAATTAGCGCTTGGCGAAAACGAACAGCGTTTTGAATTTGACTTGGGGGCAATGTACCTACTACAGAGACTAGAGCTTGGAAAACGCACAACTCATTTTTGAATGTCGGGTGAGCTGTCAAAGTTGACATAATAAAATCTCTTTTCTATGGTTGACACCATAGTTGATACTACAACCTACAACACATTTGAAGACATTTGAACACATTACACTTAAAAAACCTTAAACATAGCTGACAGTTTATGTTTCTACATAATATATTATACATTTATTTCGGCACAAATTACAATTGTGAAAACCTTAAACATAGCTGACAGTTTATGTTTCTACATAATATATTATAAGTACATTTATTTCGGCACAAATTACAATTGTGAAAAATCCCAAGTTTATGTATGTAAATAACTACTTAACTACTTCATTCCATTTCATTAATGTTATTTATTTATTAATTCTTTACTTGTTTTTATTATTTATGGCTTTTTATTTGTTATTGTGTTACTCTGCAAACTAAATTGTGAATACTGTAAGGTTGCAGATAAACGTCGACTTTACATATTGCTATTAGTTATATACATTTAAATTCTGTAACTGTTTGTATTCCTTAATAAATAAATAAATAAATATAATTGTTTACCCCTAGATTATATATGATATGTTTAGCCGTCATTTCAAAAACTACATAAGCTACCATTTTTCGGAAATTGTGTTTGTGATGGAATTCTGATCCTTGGGAGCAGCCCCACATTGACTATAAAACGCAGATTTATACCATTACTCCTTAACATAAATAATAAGCCTCCCATTCACGATTCATTGCAAAGTCAATGACTTATGTAGTTTTTCTTGCTGTGTATTTCATACTTATTACTAGTTGAATTTTTTTGAAAAAACGAATTTGAGATTTTGTATTTGTCTATTCATACCAATTTTAAACTCTCCTATATCCTCAAGTCTCTGAAATACGCCAATCGTCTTAAAAAGAAAGTCTTCGACGCTTGCGTTCTCCCGGTACTAACGCATAGCTGTGAAACTCTTGTGTTTACAAGTAGAATGCTGCATAGTCTCGCAGTAACACAGAGCCATGGAAAGGAGAATGCTGGGTGTTTCGTTACTAGACAGAGAAACGAACTTGTGGATAAGAGAGAAAACCAAAGTAACCGACGTTGTCCAAAAGGTTGCAAACCAGAAGTGGAGCTGGGCAGGGCATATCGCCCGAACCACGTACTCCAGATGGACTAGAAAAGTGCTGGAATGGCGACCTTGAACGTGCAAGAGAAGTGTTGGAAGGCCTCTAACCAGGTGGTCTGACGATATCAGCAGAGTAGCTGGAGGCGGATGGATGCGGTCTGCCCAGGATAGGGAGCTGTGGAGGTCTCAGGGGGAGGCCTATGTCCATTACTGGACGAAAGAGGGCTGACGAAGAAGAAGAAGAAGATACCAATTTTCAGGGTTCTAGCTTATATGGTTTTTGAGATATATGGAAAAACAAAATAAAAATTCAAAACTTGATAACCCCTGACTGAAACATAAATTCAAAATTCCGAGTATAAAAGTTTTGTAGGCCTATAACTATCTATATATTCTGAAATTTTGGGCTCTGTCAATTGAGCGGATCAAAAGTTATAAGGGGGGGACACACAGACAGATACACTAAATGTTCTACTCCGAATTCTGAGTAAATCCATATATATAGAACTTATATGCGGTGGGTTTGGTCACATGGGAAGAATGAATGAGGAGCGCCTGACGAAGAAAATATGCAGAGTGGAAAGGAATGAAATGAGAGGTCGGGGACGCCCAAGAAAGGGATGGCACGACCATGTGAACGAAATTTTGAAAGACAGAAATGTTAAAAGTGTGAGCAATAGACGAACATATGAGACAATGCATGAATGTGGACGAGGCGAGGGATGCGTGCCAGGATAGAAAAATGTGGCGTTCGGTTCTCTCTGCCTAACCCGCAAGGGACATGGCGTGATGGTATGTAAGCCTCTAAGTTGGTGTTTTTTGACTTCAAAGCTGGAAAAACCGTGAAAAATGTAGACCTGGCATACAAATTTCGCGTATCTTGGGTTGATACTTTGTCGATATATTAAGAGAACAAAGTTCTCTCGAACAAATCGACAGTAGGATTACTATCATATTCTTTCTCAAGGAAAAACTCACTATTCGGGAAGTGATATAGAATATCTTGATGCACCCTTGGATGTAAAAATTATGCATGGAAAATTGATGAAAAATATCCTGAAAGTTACATAAATTACAAATTTTATTCAAATATTTTAATGAAAGTTTTTCTTTAAGATTTGTTTGGCCTCAAGCAGTAGATACATCCAAACACTGTAAAGAATGATCAGTGAAAATTAAAAATCTTAATCTATCTGAATATTTGAAAAAGTCTCAAGTGAATGGTCCTTTAAACTGGAATAAATTGCCTCTTGACATACGTGGAGCTCAGAGCATTGACACCTTCGGTAAACTTCTTAAGACTGCCTTGTTTCGTAGAGCCAACAAATAAGCTACAGCGCCCTTGGAGTGATCTTGTATCACTAAATGGGGCTTTACAAATTTTAATTATTATTATTAAGTAGAATTCTGTAGCAGAAGAAAAAAAAAAAAAAGATAAAAGAAGGTCTAAAAATCAGTGCAGTTACGGTAGTCGTGGCGATAAGACGTGGTGTAAATTTTTGACAATTCGACGATTATTGTGTATTGTAGTGCAGTGCGACGTACGGGGAAGGAGGAACTCGGCTGTGAACAAACATACCCAGCCTACAAGATAAACAATCATTATTACCTATTATTTACCTACCTACATTATAATATTATTATTTTTTCTGTAGAGAAATTTATTCGCTGTATTTGGTCATAGACCCGGTGTTTTTGTTTGTTATATTTTTGTTTTTTACGGAACATTTTCGTCTATTTATTTTTACATTTCTGTCTATTTATTTTTACATTTCTTTTTGTTATAATGTATAATGTTAATATACAATATTGTTTATTTATAATATAAAATCATAGAGGTTTATATTCATATAAGTTAAAAAATACTTTTAAAATAGTTTAAATATGGACGAAGCTGAGCCTCCCGATAAGGTGAACGACGGAAAAAAATACGCGTCGGATTCTGACTCCGATTCGATAGTTATTCGTTCAAAAAGACCAAGAGTATCCGAAAGACCTCCATCTCCGATGGATCAGGCTCATAAAGAAGTAAGAGTAACGGACCAACCAGCACAAAGTTCAGATTCAAATAAGAATATCATTAATGACAAAACAAAAAACACTTCATTCATTCCGATAATGAAGTTTTACGATCAAGACGCGCGCGGGCAGTACACAGTACATATCCAAAGAACAGACAAAAAACAAACCTACCCTTTGGAAATAGGAAAAATTTTGTATTCCAGAAAAACACTCAATGTAATTAACGGATCGTTAAAATCTGAAGGACGATTTAGGGCAACAGTCGATTTTAAAACATCTAGGGACGCAAACAACTTTATAAAAAATATCTCAATCTTATCAAACAGTAAATATACTGCGTTTATACCAACATATAACCTAACCAGACTAGGATTAATTAAGGGTATCCCAACAGAGTATTCAGAGAAGGATATCATTGAAATAATATCCACATCGGACAAGTCGATCAAACCAATAAAAGCCAGAAGACTTAACTACAAGGACAAGTCTGGCGATAAACCAGAATGGCGGCCATCACGATCCGTTGTGATAACATTTTCAGGACAATCTTTACCATCCCATATTTTTATGTTCTACAACGCTTTGCATGTAGAATTATATACCTATCCTACAGTTCAATGCTTTAACTGTTATCGCTTTGGTCACACAAAAGCAGCATGTAGATCAGCTACCCGCTGTAGTATATGCGGCGACTTACACTCCACAGATAAATGTTCGAAAGATCCGGATCTTCCATCCTGCGTAAACTGCTCAGGAAATCACAAAGCATCTAGTTTTTCATGCCCAGAACTAAACCGCCAAAAAAATATCAAGTTTTCGATGGCTTCTGAGAACTTATCATATTTCCAAGCTTCGAAAATGCATCCTCCAACCAAAAAATCGTATGCTGAAACTATTAAAAATACATCTGGCATCAATCCGGAAACACATTCATATAATAAAACTGTTTTTAGACCAAATAAACCTCGCATACAACAAAAACCAGGGTATGACAGGGACTTGCACAATTCCTTAGTTTTCAATCCAAATGGAAATTCGAAAGTAAATCCTTCAAATGGGTGTGCTTTAAATTTCGCCCAACAATATGAGAACCCGAATAGCTCCTTATCAAATGTTTCGTTAAAATTACAAAATGAGAATTCTTCTTTTATCGAAACATTAGTTTCACTCATAATTGAAACAATATCAAAATACCCCATTTCACCGTCCTACGCTGCAAATTTACTTGAACCATTAAAAGACCTTTTAATAAACTATCCTAAAACATCACTTATTAATGAATAAAAATACAGTCTGAATACAGATATATATAATTGAGATTTATTATAATTTATTTATAATTTATTAACATTTATTTCAACATGGATAATACAAAAAATATAAATTTTCTTCAGTGGAATATTCGCAGTATAGTAGCCAATAAAATAGAATTTATGAACATTGTAAATAAAGAATATATCTCTGTTGCAGCCATAGCCGAAACATGGCTCAAACCAAATGTACCATTTCATATACCAGGTTTTAAAATAATTCGATCAGACAGGGCAGACGGACGAGCCGGGTCCGCATTGTGTATCAAAAATAATGTTTACTTTTCTGAACTTAATATAAATAATGTTCCAAATAATATTCAAATAGCAGCTGCAAATATTAACAATGTCTCGGTGTTATCAGTCTACATTCCTCCTGATATTATTTTCTTAGAACCCATATGGTCAGATCTCATTAAACAAATTTCCGCACCTATACTAATTCTAGGTGATTTCAACGGACAATCACCTTGTTGGGGCAGTGGATGTACAAATCGATCGGGTTCTAATATCCTCGACTTTTTGGAAGAAAACAATCTATGTTTTATTAACGACGGTAAACCTACTCGAATCACACCTCCTCACCAAAACAAAAGCGCCGTCGACTTAAGTATTTGCTCACCCTCACTTATATCCACATTATTTTGGTCGGTTCTAGATGATGCAGGTCCCAGTGATCATCTACCAATAATTATTAAATTTGACAAAAATTCTCCATGCCAAATTGCTCCATATAAATCAAAGAAAATTAGATATAATACTCAAACTGCCAATTGGGACAGATTTTCTCAAAATGTCGAAAACAGAATTAGGCAACTCCCTCACCCAACCATCGAAAATTCTTTGGATTGTTATGAACAATGGTCTAGAAGCATTACTGAAGCAGCCAATAATACTATTAATGTTAAAAAGAAAAATACAAATAAACCTCAACCTGCCTCTTGGTGGGACGATGAATGCAATAAATTAGTTCGTCTCAGAAAAGCGGCCCTTAAAAAGTATAATATAAATATGTCACTAGAAAACTTCTTAAATTACAAAGCAATTCAGGCATCCACAAAGAGAACCCTTAAAAACAAAAAACGTAATGATTGGAAGAGATTCTGTAGTACGCTTTCACCTGATACACCCGCATCCGAAATTTGGAAAACAATAAAAAGTTTTCGATCCAACTGCAAACCCCATTCGGCGTTCCCTAACTCGCAAACATGTATAAATGAATTTATAGACAAACTAGCTCCTTCCTTTGTACCAACCTTTGAGGAATCTGTGCCTTGTTATAACCTTCTGGAACAGTCATTGTTAGACAAACCCTTCATAATGGAAGAACTGAATATAGTTCTTGAAAACGTCACAGACACTGCACCCGGAATAGACAATATCCCATTTAGTTTTATAAAAAATGGAGGTGAAACTTCTAAAGAATACTTTCTCAATTTAACGAACTCTTTTTTTCAATCAGGTATTATCCCAAATATATGGAAAAAACAAATAATTGTTCCAATTCCGAAACCAAACAAGGACCCAACATTAGGTTCATCATATCGCCCTATTGCACTATCCACCACACCCCTAAAAACTGTTGAACGAATGATAAAAAATAGACTGGATTGGTATGTGGAAAATAAAAAAACACTTTCCGAGTTCCAGTTTGGATTTAGAAAAAAACATTCCACCATAGAAAGTATTACATTACTTGCAACAGAAATACAACTAGCCTATACAAAAAAAGAATTTCTTGTTGGCATTAGCCTAGATATACGAGGTGCATATGATCATGTTCTATTGCCTAAACTCAAAGAAAGACTATACGAAATTGGAATATCGACTAAATTATCTTCGTTCATTACGAACCTTTTAATCAACAGAGAAATCACACTCGACACACCCCAAAACTATCCAATTAATCGAACAGTGTTTAAAGGACTTCCCCAGGGTTCTGCCCTTAGCCCATTGTTATTCAATTTGTATTTGAGTGATATTTTTTCAAAAATACCCTCTAACATTAAAATACTTTGCTTTGCAGATGACATTTTTATATACATCACGGGAAAAGACCTGTTATTGATAGAAAGGAAATTAAAATCAGCACTCGAACTCATATATTTGTGGTTAACTTCGCATGGATTAGAACTTTCAATCGAAAAATGTAAAGCTATAATATTCACCAAAAAAAGATATATACCTCAATTGAAAATCTTTGTACAAAACCAAGAAATCCCAATAGCTAGCTCAGTCAAACTGTTAGGAGTAATATTTGATTCAAAACTGTCATGGAACGAATACACAGATTATCTATATTCTAAAGCACAAATGGGACTAAATATGATGAGAGCGATTTCACGAGTCTGGTGGGGATGTCACCCTATCACGCAAAAAATGTTCTATAGTGCATATATTCGTAGTTTAATGGAATACGCAACATTTGTAATAGAACCCACATCAAAAAAAAATCTATCCAAATTAGACAGAATTCAATCGCAAGCCTTGCGATTAATAATTGGAGCTATGAAGTCATCCCCAATAAACACTCTACAAGTGGAAGTGGTAGATCCACCATTACACTTGAGGAGACAATTGTGTGCAGATAAGTTCTTCCTCAGATGTTTCGCATTTGAATCTCATCCGCTCGTCAACCTAGTCAGTCAATTATTTAATGCAATAACTAATGAGCATTCAAGAATCAATCGTCCCAAACCATTATTAATTAATAGCTGGCAGATGTACAATAATATATTACCACATATTCACCGTTACAAATCACTGCCATTGTACACAACACCTTTTGAACATTTAATCAACATCCCAGAGGTATTTCTGTCCTTTGGAATCGAGAACACACCATATGCAAATAATCAGTTTAATACTATAATAGAATCTAACTGGAAAGACTGGAACTTATTTTTCACAGACGGTTCAAAATCCTCTTCCTCACCATCTACCGGTGCCGCAGTGTACAACTCTAATCTAACCATCGAGCACACGATAACCATGCATAAACAATGTTCAGTTTTCACAGCAGAGGCTGTCGCAATATTAGAAGCACTAACAATTATTAAATCTAAATCATGTCATAAATCTGTTATCTTTTCCGATTGTCTAAGTGTTTTGCAAAAAATTAAAAATCCGCCTTTCTCATTCCCCGTAGATGAAATATGCCTTAATATAAGATCACAGATATATCAACTTTGCCAGAGTAATAAAAAAGTTGTTCTAGCCTGGATTCCAAGTCATTGCGGAATCACAGGAAACGAAAAAGCTGACCATCTAGCTAAAAGAGCATCCGAAAATTTAGAGGTAAATTACCAATTCAAAATCCCATCTTCTGATATTCTAGTAAACTGCAAAATCAATCTGTTTAATGACTGGTCACAACAATGGGCTGAATCATCGACTTTAAAAGGAAAAAATTACGCATCAATTCAATCTAATATCGCAAAAATTCCGTGGTATAATAATTTAAGATTCGACAAACTAACAGTGTCAACAATTTGTCGGATGCGAATAGGACACTGTTGTCTAAAGTATCACCTGTACAAGTTGAATATCGTGGACTCGATCCTCTGCGATTGTGGTGGTGGAGAGGAGGAGGATTTGAACCATGTCCTTTTTAGCTGCTCTAAATATAATACAAATGGTCTTTATTTCAAAATGATCCCATATAGTCCGCTTCCAATAAACGTGAATACTCTTTTATCACATATGAACCCCATGACATTGAAAATTTTATCCAACTTCCTCAAAGTACATAATTTGAAGATCTAATATAGATCTACAATATAATTAAACTTGTTACATGCCGAAGAACACTACAAACGTTGGTGAACGGCAAGAAAAAAAAAAAAAAAAAAAAAAAGGTCTAAAAATATTATAGTAAAATATCTTCTGTTCAGAATCTATGCAAAGAGAGAGATGATGTTGCAGCTATAACGTTTGACATAATGCCAAATTTGCCATTGGGCGATTCCATGGAAATGAATACCAAATCTGACTATGTCATCAAATTTTAAATTAAGGCTAATAAGTTTCATTTTACATTTTTCTTATAGTAATATGTCTGAAATACCCGTTAAATAAAAAAAAATATATATTTGTGTATAAATAGTAATTATTTGCATACTTTGAAACAAGGAGTGGCGATTTTCTGTACTGGTCACATTTTTATCCCCAATTTGGCAACACTGTATTTCGGCCATTTTTCATTTATAACATTTGACAATAGGTGAATTTATAAGGCTGTGGCTATTCTACACCATTATTATTGTTATTATTTTTTAAAATAATAATAATAATAATAAACTGATTTTTCTATGGATTTGGCCATAGTGAATTTTTCCTATAGATAATTGTAAAACCTTGTAAATCTTTATCTTGGCTAGTTACCGTATTCACACAAGAGCTATAAAATATACATGAAATGACGAAAACTCATACAAACGTCAAACGTGTAAGTTCTTAGCCTTTTTGATATTTTCTTGCTGAGATTTTAAAACTGAATTTTAACTTGAAAAATTGATTTGTAACTATCTTCTTTTGTTTCTGGATGTCATATAACTAATAAAATCCATATTGTTATCAGTTTGTGTCTGTATAATTTCAGGTTACGAATTATTTTGCGCTGCAATTTCATCAAATGTCTTCAACTTTCATTACTTTAATTTAAGTAGCACCACACGTTTTTAAAACTTTAAATTGGGAAAAAAAGGGTATAAAAATAAATGGCATGTATCTGACCCATCTCAGATTTGCTGATGACATAGTTCTTGTAAGTGAAGATCTGGCAGAATTAAGTGGCATGATCAAAGATCTGCACGAAGCTTCCCTAAAGATTGGCCTGGAGATGAATATAAATAAAACGAAAATAATGAGTTCATCCAGCAACAGCTTAAAAATCGACAACAAAACGATTGAAGCTGTAGACGAGTATATTTATCTTGGGCAGAAAATCACATTAGGGAAGGAAAACCAAACAGCGGAAATACCTAGAAGGATTGGTCTCGGCTGGGCTGCTTTTGGCAAACTCCAGCATGTCCTAAAAAACAAAGAAATCCCCATTAATTTGAAACGAAGAGTTTTTGAATCGTGTGTCCTCCCTGTGATGACGTATGGTCTAGAAACGATGACATTGACTGCCAACACCACATACAAACTTAAATGCGCACAGCGATCCATGGAGAGGCAAATGTTAGGCATAAGTCTGAGAAATAAAATAAGAAATGAAGAGATCAGACGCCAGACCAAGGTTGTCGACATTATGGACCATGTAGCAAGATTAAAGTGGCAATGGGCAGGTCACGTTGCTAGACAGGGAACAGAGAGATGGGCACCCAGAGTTATGAGGTGGAGACCATGGGGAAATAAACGGGGAATAGGTCGACCGATGAAAAGATGGGCGGACGATATTGTCCCTGTTGCGGGTAGAAACTGGCCGAGACGAGCCATGGACCGAAATAAATGGAAGGATTTTGAAGAGGCCTACATCCAGCAGTGGAGAGACGGCTAAAGAAGAAGAAGAAGAAGCACCACACGTTTTACTCCATTGAAGTGGCTTCCTGTTCTTGTAAACATACCTCAGCTAACAATGATGTCCCATCTAAGAGTCCGCACCGAATTTCTTCCAGGAACCCAGTTACAAAACTTGGACGTGGCACAATGACTGGAAGAATATCAACCTATATGTCAATAGGTACATGGGTACTTCAACGGTGGTACCTCTAGGTTTGGATCTGCCAAGAAGGCTGTGGACCTCTCTAAATAGGATCCGCGCTGGACATGTACGTTGTAACTACCTCATGGAAAACTGGCATTGTTTCATCCGCACAATGCGATTGCGGCCGTCTCTTCCAAATGATACAGCATATTATTTTGCAAGAATGTAGCGTACGGCTCTCGACCTGAATATCTGATCATATTTTATTTTTAAAATGCTATTGTTAATATATTTTTTTGTGATTATTTTATTTCTTCCCACAGAAATTGCACTCATATTGTTTTTCGCCTGAATGAGTCTGTTTATGAGCGTTTAAAGATTGTCTTTGAGCAAATGTCTTCAAAGATCGTGGTCGAGAGAGTTTATCCACCGATACTGCATTCATGTTGGTTTTCGTCTGAATGACTTGATGTAGTTTTAATTCCATGACTTCCCACAAACTTTACATTCGTGTGGTTTTTTACCCGAATGAGTTTTTTTGTGTACTTTACGATTTGAGAGAATGTCTTTCCACAGATATTGCATTCAAATGGTTTTTCACATAAATGGTTAGTTTGTGTTTTATTAAATTTCTTTCTAGAGAGAATGTCTTTCCGCAAATATTGCATTCATTTGGTTTTCGTCTTGATGTGTTCAATTTGTTTTTTTTTTTTAACAAAATGAGTTTGTTTTTTTCAAAGATCCTGTTCCACAGAAAGTTTTTATACAAACATTGCATTTATGTGATTTTTCACCCGAATGAGTTAGTAGAATATGTTTGTATGAACCTCTCATCTCGCCTTCCCATAGACATTGCACTCTTATGATTTTTCACCCAATTAAGTTTGTTTTCTCAGACAATGGAAGGAGTATATTTGTCTTTTATAAACCTTTCGTTTCATTTGACTCAAAAGAGAAATTAGCTGGTTAATTAGCAGAATTGTATAAATAATGTTAATAAAATTACCAATTCTGCAAGGAACTTAAGGAAGTTTTTACAATACGAATATTTAAAATTAAGTATACCTACTATTTTATAAAAAAATATAAATTATACACACCACAACTTAACATGTATTTTTTATTTATTTCTAAATAAATCATGACTTTGTAATAATTTAATGTTTTTTTTCTATGCACTCATAATTATGTAATAGGGTAGGTAGTTATTTGGTAAAGTAAAAAACAAGACATTATATAGGTAAATAGTATTTAGTTTTATTAAAAACATATCTATAAAATACCGATACTTAAAAATAGAAACAGGATTATACGGAATACTATTTGTGAAAAATTAAGCAAGACAATTCAATATATCGAAGAAGCTTTTAAGAGTTTTTTTTTACCACTGAATATCTATTGGGGTAGACAGATAATCGAACACCACACAATCCTATTTTGACTTGCATTATTTGAATTTTTTCAACTGAATGAGGAAGTATATGTTTAATTAAAGCTACTTTTCGTGAGAATGTCTTCCCACGGACATTGCAATTTTGGTTTTTCTCCCGAATGAGTTTGTTAATATGCTTTCAAATGTTCCGCTCGAGCTAGATTATGTACTTTCAAATGTTCCTCTCAAAAGAATTTCTTCCCACAGACATTGTATTCATATGGCTTTTCACCCTAATATTTTTTTTGTTCATTCGCATTACCTATTCGACAGTTTCTCTTCCCACAGACGTTGCATTTATATGGTTTTTCACCCAATGAGTTAGTGTATGTTCTTTCAAACTTTTCTTATGAGATAAATTCTTTCTACAGATACCTACTACATTTATGTGGTTTTTCACTCGAATGAGCCGGTATATGCTTGTAAAAATCTCGTTTTTGAGAGAATAACTTTCCACAGACATTGCATTCATGTGGCTTTTTAACCAATTTTTTTTAATGAATTTGTTCTTGTTAAACAAGTACATATACATCTTCCTACATTCCCTAAACTAAACATAAATGCTGCTTGTGCTATAGGTGAACGAAATCGGTCGAAGCAGGATTCGAACTCGCGACCACTGGAATGTACATTCAAATTTCCAATTCGAGAGAATGTCTTCCCACAGATATTGAAGTAATGTTTTTCCCACTAAATTAATTAGTTTTATTGTGTTCATTTAAATTTCCTTTTTGAGAGAATGTCTTCCACAGACATTGCACTCATATGGTTTTTCACACAAATCTATGCTATCTTAAAAATTCTTTTTGAGATAATGTTTTCCCACAGACAGTGCATTCATGTGGTTTTTCGCCTAAATGAGTTACTCAATGTAGTGTTAAATTCCATGTGTGATAGAATATCTTCTCACAAACAATACATTCGTGTGTTTTACATCTAAATGATTTTTTTTTCAAAGATCCGGTTCCAGAGAAATTTTTCCCACAAACATTGCATTTATGTGTTTTTTTTCATCCGAATGTACTCTCCTTTGAGAGTATGATTTCCCACAGGCATTGCTCTCATACACTCAAATGACTTAATTTCGAAAGTTCAAACACTAATATAAAAAACACTATAAATCTTAATAATTTTAGGTATTTTATTTTGATAATCGATTCTTCTGATACATTGAGTAGCTTGTAAAATCCAGAATATAACCTCGAAGATATTGATAACTTTCAACCTTTTACATAACTTAAGTGAAATTTAAATGTAAATACTTATAAAACTTCACTATATTATTATAAAATTATATGTATTTATAAAAATATACTTCGTTTGTATACTTAAGAGGAAATGAAGGACGGTTTATCAATTGTTTACAAAAAATGGTTAGATTTAACCACATGGACTGTCATCTGACAGTATCTGTCTCTGTCTTAATCATCTGTCTCTGTCATATTTCAAAAACACATGATATTTGTTATTGTTTACAAACATAGGGTGTAAAATAGCCACTTAAACTGACATCTGTCAAAATCACGTGATATTTGTTATTGTTTACAAACATAGGGTGTAAAATAGCCACTTAAACTGACATCTGTCAAAATCACGTGATATTTGTTATTGTTTACAAGGTGAAGAATAGCAGCAGGGAATTTATAAAAGAAAGTGTCAAGATTATCGTGGTAAAATATCGTGTTTTTAAGGTAAGTTCTACATATTTTTATAGATTTTACAATATGTCACATATGCATGTCCCACCCGTCACAGCAAAACATATATTTTTTTAAACTAGTATGTCATATGAGCATATATTGACATGAAACTTTTCAAAAGTAACATCAGGATTGTTGGCAATAAATTAGACATATTTGTAGTGTGATGAATACGTTAATATTGGATTTAGAACAGTTTGAAAGATGTCCCACCCGTCACAATATTCTAATAGGATATTTATTACATTATGTTTTGTTTCTTTTTATTGCAATTTAGTTCTTTATAATGTTTCATTTTATTATTATATCATTGTTTATCACTAAAATGTTACTTTTTTAGAAATGAACGCAGCTGATAGAAAACGAAAAAGTAGGGAAAAGTTGACAGCTGACCCGGTGAAATGGAAGCTTTTTCTTGAAAAGGAAAAAGAAAGGGATTCGAAGAGAAGAATGCAGGCGAAAATAAATATTTTGGGAGACACTGAGGCCCTAGAGTCAAGAAGGCAAAAGGAAAGAATCAGAAAAATAATTTATCGAGCCAAGAAAAAGCAGATGGGCTCACTTCATTTGCCTAAATCTCCACTGGGTTCCTACAAATGTATCCAAACATTGCGGAAAGCTGTAACAAAATCTAAAAAAGCTTTACCAGAAAGTCCTCACAAAAAAGAGGCTGTTTTGCTACAATTGATTAAAGACACATTACCAAATTTGTCGTTAGGTTTCAAGAAGGAGAAAAGGGGGTTTACTTTGTCTCCGGAAGATCAAAAAATTGTTGAACGGTTTTATGAAAGGGACGACATTAGTCGTCAGTCACCAGGGCTGAAAGATATGATCTCCATTAAGGATCCCATTTTAGGTAGACGTACATCCGTGCCAAAAAGGCATTTAATAATGAGTATATTGGAAGCATATTCTTACTTCAAGACTCAGCATCCTTCTATAAAAGTTGGAAAGAGTAAATTTTTCAATCTAAGACCCCAATGGGTACGGCCCATGAATGCAATGCCACATAATGTGTGCGTATGTATTTACCACGCAAATTTTAACTATCTGATAGAAGCTATGCAGGCAGACATAGGTCCTTGCTCTTCAACAAAATTTATTACTGAGTTATGCTGCGATATAAATAATGAGATTTGCATGACTAATAATTGTTCGTTATGCTTCGATGTTAAGGATATTTTGCCAGTTAAATTAGACTTGGACACTGAAGTTACATGGAAGCAGTGGGACAAGAGTGAAGACTGGCTTCAAATTAAAAATATTTCCGGGACGAAGTTAAATTTAATTAACGAAATTGAACGCCAAGCATTTAAGTTTAAGTTCCATCTTTATGTCAAAATAAAACAAGCACACTTTTTTGAGCAAAAAAGACAAGCCACAACATGGGAAGAAGCCGTGCTACAGTTTGATTTCGCCGAAAACTTTTCCATTATTAGCCAAGATGAGATCCAAAGTGCTCACTGGCGTCATCCTCAGGTCACAATTTTTACTGGATGTGCCTGGTTAAATAAGGGTGAAGAAAAACAATCTTACGCTATTATTAGCAATGATTTGTCACATGACAAATCTAGTGTGTGGGTTTTTGTTAAATCAATTATAGAACATTTAAAACTTTATTATCCTCATTTAAAAAAGATAGTTGTATTTTCAGATGGGTGTGCTGGTCAATTTAAAAACCGATTCACAATTTCCAACGTGTGCTTCGCAAATTTAGATTGGGGCCTGGACATTGAGTGGGCTTTTTTTGCCACAAGTCATGGAAAAGGAGCGATGGATGGAGTAGGAGCTACTGTAAAAAGGAAATTGTGGTCAGCTATTAAAACCAGAAAGGTTATAATAAATTCAGCACCGGATTGCTATTCATTTTTACAAAACAACCCATTAAAAGGGATCACAATATCGTATATTTCCATTGATGAAATTGCAATCCATTCTGCCATGTTGAAATCCAGATGGGAGTACATTAAACCTATCCCAAATATACAGAAATGTCACTATTTCAAATCTGAAAATAAAAATTGTCTATCATACGGATTTACGGCTTACTCGGAGCTTAAGACTTGTGTTGCTCTTGAAGAGAGACTACGATACGAAGATGTTTACTCAGACTCAGATGAAATGTCTACCAGCCAATCACAGCCAACACCGGATGGCGTCTTTTCTATACCTAATCACACAATAAACCACGGAACATATGTGCTAGTGAAAATCAGTTCGGAAGGGAAAAAAAAACAAGTGTACAGATATGTAGCCGTTTGTCAAGGTTTACTGGAAGAGGATGAAGAAGTAAAAGTGATGTTTCTGAAAACTATCTCTGGGGACCAATCAAGATTGTTTAAAATGGATGAAAATGATTTGTTGTATGTACATTTAAATCAGATTTTGAAAGTCCTACCACACCCAGAAGTGAAAGCTTCAGGCAATCGTATTTTTTACGAGTTTTCAGAGAGCATTGACATTTTTGAGAAGAGTTAGAATGTTTTATAGCTTGATACATTATTTTTTAGCAGAGGTCTACTCAGAGGTCCAGCAGAGGTCTACTTATTAAAAAATATATATATTTAAGTGTACATTTAATTGTATTTTGTTTTGTTCTTTTAATAAAAAAAATAAAAAAAGAATAATCATACATTTTTTCATGAATTTCGCACTCGTCCCACCCGTCACACTCATGTGTCCCGCCCGTCACAAATTTCTAAAATTTATAAAAAAAAAATGTGAGCATTCTCACTCTTTTTATCCAGTAATTTGATTACCTACAACATTGATGTATCCATAAATAAATAGTTGTAGAAGACAATTGTGTATAGTTTAGCTGAATTTTACGATTGTATCGATGAAATTGGGATTTCTTAATTCGTGCCCGTCCCACCCGTCACGGGATTCAATCACCAATTAAACACATTTATCATTGTTTTTTTTATTAATTTATTTTCACCACGGATAGATCTCTATTCAACCCCTGCATCCAGCAAATAAAATGTTATTATTTAATTCAATAACATATATAAATTTCATTAAGTTGATGTACAAATGTCCCACCCGTCACTATGGAATGACCCCATTGTCGAATATACCTGTTTAGGATATAATAAATTATATTCATAATCATCAATTTTGTTTTATTTAAAAATACCTTGTACATGTAAGTGTTCAAAAACTATGATTTTATATTTTTAGTGGTTGATCTAATTCTACTGTGCAAATGGAAATTAATGAAGATATGTCCATGGCCTGGGAAAATAAAGATGCGTCCTTAGCCTCAGGACATGAAGAAGTCCCCTTGGCCTCAGGGCTTGAAGTTATAATAACTACATCAGAATCAAAGATATTTCATTGCAGGGTCTGTATGAAGACATTTTCCTCTCCCAATGGTCAGCGACAGCATGAAGTAAAACAACATAATATTTCTTATATGCAGAAATCGAAAAAGCTTCACAAATGTAGAGTGTGCAGCCGTGCATACACTTGTTTAAGAAATTGTCACAGGCATGAACTAAGTAAACATGATTTAAAAGCTGAAGTAAAGCAACGTTTGAAATGTTCTGAATGTCTGAAAGAGTTCCAAACAAAAAAAAACATTATGAAACACTTCTCAAGTGATCACCCTGATATTGTTATAAAAACAGAAAATAAACAATTTAAGAATATGGAAGAATTTAAAAATTGGAAAATAAACATTGAAAAAGAAACATCATCCTGGTTTGTTATTATACGCTCCAAAAAAAATCCAGAGTGTACTATTAAATACTATTTATGCCATCGAAGTGGGTCATTTAAAGCTAAGTGTGAAGATGAAAACCGCCAACGACATCTTAAACTGTCAGGCAGCGTAAAATGTGGATTTTTTTGCCCTGCAAGTATGACTGTCAGAGAGGGTGCTGTCGTTGAAGTGTAATTTGTGTCCACTCACATTGGGCATCAACATGAAGATGTGTATCTGCCAATATCTTTGCCAGAAAAAAATGAATTAGCTGGCCTAATGGCAATTGGGGTACCAATTCCTACCATAATGGACAAAATTGCACTTACAGCGTCACCAACAAAAAGACTTGCATTAACAAAGGTGCAAGATTTGCGAAATATTAGAGAAAGTTATGGTATTAGATCAAGCACTGTCAGATGTTTTGACGATGTCATTTCAGTTGATAGCTGGGTCAAAGAAATGAACTGCCAAGAAAGCAGTCCTATATTATTGTATAAGTTACCTGGTGAGACTCTACTGGAAGGTCAAAATCTCTGTAAAGAGGATTTTATCTTAGGTTTTATGAATGATGCCCAAGAGGAGATTTTGAAACTGTATGGACAGGATGTTGTACTTATCGACTCAACACATGGGACTAATAAGTATAACATCCAGTTGACAAGCCTCTTTGTAAAAGACGATAATTGGGAAGGCTTTCCTATTGCCTTTTTATGGTCCAACCGGCAGACCGAGGATGTATTTAAATTGTTTTTTAAATCGATAAAACAAAGATTGGGGATGGTAATTAAGACAAAAACATTTATGTCGGACGATTTCCCTGCATTCTATAATGCTTGGCGTGCAGTATTTCCACCAGTAGATTACCATTTAATTTGTGACTGGCACGTGAAGAGATCTTTTAAAAAAAATCTTACGAATGGTGTATCAAGGATTGCAGACGCAAATAAAAGAAACAATATCTTTCACATATTAAAAAAAATAGTAAACGAAACAGACGAAATAACGTTTAAAAAACTCTTAAAAATATATGTAAATGAATGGGAAAATGACCCCGAGTCATTTGCTTTTACGCAATACTTAAAAGGTAATTATCTAAACCGAACAGAACAATGGGCCGCGTGCTACAGAGTTGGTGCGAAAATTAATACAAATATGACAGTTGAACGGTGGCACTACGAATTAAAATATAATAGTGATCTGAAGGGTAAGTGCGGAGGAAGATTAGATGTAGCTATTCATAGTCTCATGAAATCCTTAAGGAAGAAACTGATGAATAGGCTTTCATCTATAACAAGAGGAAAACTAACAAAAAAAATTTCTCTACTAAGAAGTTCACATAAAACAGCAAGGTGTGCTTCAAAAGATGAGATTAATATAATATATTTGAAAGATGACATTTGGATTGTCTCTTCCTTCACTAAGCCGAATGAGGTTTATAAGGTGAAGAAAATACCATTAGAAAAAGACCATGTGTGTAACATAAAATGCGACTATTGTAAGACATGCATACATGAATACCAATGTAAATGCCCTGAGTCATCTATAAAATATAATATGTGCAAACATATACACCTTTTGTGCCTAAAAAAGGATATTTGTGACACTGAAAATAATTTAACTGAGGAAAATACAGAATTGGTGATTAAGGAACCATTTAATAGAGAAACTAATGAATATGAATTGGAAAAGGCAGCAATATCAAGTGAATTGAGAAAAAAGCAGGACACTGCAAACTTTAAAAAAAATGCCATGGCTGCATTGTTAGGCTTCATACCTAAATTAGATCAATTCACTTCAGATGCTCCATACAAAGAAATCGTTAAATCAATGGCAGTCTTAGAAAGTAAATGTTTTGCACTTGACGCTGTAGAGAAACAATTGCCTCCTGTTGTGTCATATTCTGCCCCAACAAAGAATGTAGAATGCCAACGTTATTTTCCTCAAAAGAAAAAGAAAAGACATGATAGACATCATGTGTTACAAGAAGGGGAAATTCTAGCTAAATTATTATCTGAACAAAATGAATAATTGAATATATATGTATATATATATATATATATATATATATATATATATATATATATATATATATATATATATATATATATATATATATATATATATATATATATATATATATATATATATATATATATATATATATATATATATATATATATATATATATATATATATATATATATATATATATATATATATATATATATATATATATATATATATATATATATATATATATATGTTAAATCTAAGGTTTTCGCGAGTACAAAATATGTTATTATTAAGTATTTTGGGGATAACCCGCGTCAAATTCTGATTCCCGAGAGAATCAGTATATATATATATGTATATATATATATATATATATATATATATATATATATATATATATATATATATATATATATATATATATATATATATATATATATATATATATATATATATATATATATATATATATATATATATATATATATATATATATATATATATATATATATATATATATATATATATATATATATATATATATATATATATATATATATATATATATATATATATATATATATATATAAAACCATTATTATGACTCCCTCAGGCGAGTCATAATAATGGTTTTCCTAGGTTCTCATACTTTTTGAGAGAGTAAGATTTTTCTTGAATGAAAGCTTTACATGCCAGTCATATAAGGTGGAACTCGCTGTACTAAACTAGAGATGTGTAACACTGCGCTACGCCGCGCAATTGAGTCAACTCAGTTCACTGCGCGGGATGTATTAACACACTTCTTAAAATGGGTTGGCGCACAGCGCAGTAAGCTCGGCCGAGGGAATTTGAAAGGTGTTGAGTTGCTCGCTTTTAAACAGACTTATTCTTGAGGTTTTTTTTTAAATCAAAGAAGGAATGAAAAGTAGTGATAAGTGAGTACAGGAAATATACAATATACAACAAAAAAAAACAACCTTACTTATATACAATACCTACATAATTTAATTATTTTTTCTCCCTTCAGCAATTGCTTAATATTTTACCAAACAAATTGTACCTACTAAAAAGAGCCTTATTAAAAGGTTTATAACATAATTTGTAATTTAATTTCCTTTCATTAATATTATTATAAAATATTATTTCTATGTATTACTTGATAAAATAAAAAATATTTTACTTTTATTATTAGCTCAATGAACCGGCGCGGCGGCGTAGTGAGCTACTAGAGTCACTGAGTTGCTTGGAAATGTGTTGTGTGATTGTGTCACTGACTCGCTGAGTGAATTCAGCGAGCCAACGCAGTTCGCGCGCATACCTGAATAAAAAATGTATTATTATACCATGTAGTTGCGTCATGACGCAATTTTGAGTTAACACGGTAAGCCGGCGCAGTGAACTGTGTCTGAGATACTGAGTTGACGCAAGGAATTTTGTTGAGTTAATGTAAAATATGTCTATTATATTTATGTATAAAAATTAAACACAATGAAAGGTATAGCAGTGACATCTATGGAGGTTGGTTTATAGCTTCATAGCTAGGTTCAGAACTGTTCAATGGGTTCTTTCTTAAGTATAAAAACTTTAAGAAAGTTATATATAGATTTCAGTAGATCATTTCATGATTGCTGTTACTATGAAAATAATTATTAATTAAGTATAATAATTATTATTTATTGAAAACTTATTATTGTATTGGAACAATAAAAAGTTGATGTTATTGATGAAAATTTAACATAAGACATTCTAGGAACATACCTCTACTAGAAAGTATCAAATCTGAAATCTCTAACTTGTAATTGTATATATTTAAATTGTAAATATATTGTAATTTAATAAAATTACACGAGCGAGTCTTTTAAAATTGAAACTCCCAGATTTCCACGAAACAAAAAAAATCTCTCTTTAGAATTATAGAGAGATTCCACAGTTAACCATGTCTACACTGAACACAATTATGTATGTAATCATATATAATATAAGTTATGTGTGTATGTATGTAATCAACATAGGTATTTAATAAAATAATATTTTTTTGTTAATTATTTAAGAATGCTTAACATGCCAGTCACATATAAGGTGGAACTCACTGGGCTGAACACAAATTAAGGGTTTTTTGCTTGGTCGATAGATGCACAAGCCGTCCCCCAATCCACCATGCATTTCAAGATATTTCCCAATATCTGGATGTATTTTGTAATATTACTGACTTTTCAATGTACGTATGATAGTGGAATATCCTAATGGATACAAGAACAGAGAGATTATATCCTTCCAAAGGAGATCTGCATCTTGTCTCTTAGGCCTGACTTGACAATTTACTCTCTTTCATTGAAAAGAGTTATTTATGTGGAGCTGACTGTTCCATGGGACACAAATATTCCAAAAGACCACCAATACAAAGTAAACAAGTACAAGGAATCTTTATATTCCTACTTTAAAGACCTGGGTCTCCCAAGAGGTAAAATAAAAGAACTTTTGGATAGGGTGGTTAAAGCAGCATTATCTGCATCATATTGGATTTGGTTGCGCAGGGGAGTGGAGTATCAGTCGGATATTGGTGAGTGAGTGGTGAGCGTGACTTGAGTCATAAAGGGGCCCCTTAATCCCGCATACATGGTCGTAAGCCCATGTGGCTCGCCTGTTCTGGCTGGTACTCTGGTCGCCTGTGCTCGTGGGCCTGGATTCATGAATCCAGTGAAACCACGATTGCCTTTCTCTTTTGTATCTTTGCTACCTTGCATGCAGTCTTTTTCAGTTTACATTATTCTACTATTAGTACATACACACAAATTTTATTATATATGGTATGTGAGTAATCAATGTAGGTATTTAATAAAATAATATATTTTTTTTAATTATTTAAGAGCGTTCTACATGCCAGTCACATATAAGGTGGAACTTACTGGGCTGAACACAAATTAAGGGTTTTTTGCTTGGTTGATAGATGCACAAGCCGTCCCTAATCCACCATATATTTTAATATATTTTCCAATATCTAGATGTATTTTGTAATATTACTGACTTTTCAATGTACATACATATGTTAATGACTTATTAAATATTCTTTGCTACCTTTCATGCAGTTATTTTTTCAGTATACATTAGTATGTACTAGTAATAAGTGTGTGCGTACGATTAGTACGCACACACTTATTTTCTAATATAAGGTATGTAACTAACATTATTAAATAAAATAATATTTTTTTATTTAATTATTCAATATGCCAGTCACAATATGAGGCGGAACTCGCTATGCTGAAAACCAACTTTTGTTTTTTTTAATAAATATTCTTTTTTATCTCTTTTATTCAAAAATGTCTTGAGAGTCACAAAATATTATATAAAAAAATATTTAGTAGAAGTATATTACCTCTATGGTTCGGAGATGTAGAAAATAAACGCCTGACAAAGAAAGTATACAAGGCTGAAATGAAATGTAAATGAAATGAACTGAGAGTTGGCATGATCATATAAATGAGATTTTGAAAGATGGTAATTTACAAAGTAAGAATAATAAGAGAGCATGTATGATAGAAGAGTCGGGAATTTGGTTCTCTCTAACTTCTCCGGCAATAACAGGTACTATGTCAAATCATTATTTAACTTGCACCCAATAACAAGTTGCCACATTCTGGAGACTTACAATACTAATTGTCTCACAGATCCAGACTGAAAATACAATTAAAAAATGTGTCTCCACCGGGAATCGAACCCGGGACCTTTGGATCAGCAGTCAGATACCTAACCAACTGAGCCACGAAGGTGATGGTACATATGTAGCATATTGCACTGTCTTATTTATCAGATCTCGTATCAATTGCAAGCACATTAAAATCATGTCAATATGAATAGAAATCAAATTACAGTGACATAAAAATCAATTAATTCCTACCTTCATGTCAAGGTTATTATTGTAGCTGATATTTAGATAAATCATACATACATTCCCTCACGGGATTTGCAAAGAGAACTGAATGCCACATTTTTCTATCATGTCACCATAGAATTATAGTATATTATAATTCTATGCATGTCACATAACCATTAACATACATTTTCGTCTATTGTTCAAGCTTTGTGCATTTATATCGAAGGCCTGGAAATCTTTGGGGAATTTAGAAAAACTGGAGACAAGGCGGTTGTGAATTTGAGAGCCGATACATGTTTATTTATTTATTTATTTTGAGTTATAAATACTAGCTATATCTACATTTTTATACATAAACTTCATATCTTATATAGAAACATCGTCAAATCAGTACATGTTGTGTGGATTTTTAATCATCACAAATAAATATTAGCTATATCTACACGATTTTTATACATAAACTATGACATAAACCTAATATCTTAAATAGAAACATATTCAAATCAATACATATTTTATGCATTTTAAATCAATAATAATGATGTTCTTTGTCAAACTTTCGCACGCCTTAATACTCAAAGAGTAGGTATATAATATTACCTACGGATATTAATGTCAACTTTGACAGCTCATCCGTCATTCAAAAATGAGAAGTGCGTTTTCCAAGCTCTAGTACTACAGAGCTGTAGTACATTATGTAACCACACAATGTACCTACTACAGAGCTCTAGTTTTCTGAAATATAAATAAACGTAAGAATGATTGAATGATAAATCAATCAATAAATAATTAAATGAATGAATTAATAATAAAATATATCCATAAATGAATGCATCCCTATGTATGAGACGATGCATGGATGTAAAGGAAGCCAGGGATGTGTGCAAAAATAGAAGTGTATGGCGCTCGGTTCTCTCTGCTTACCTCGTAAGGAACGTCGCGTTACATTTTGTATGTATGTATAAATTAATGAATGATCAAAGAAATGTATGAATAATTAAATAAATGAATGATTTATATATAGCACAACCCTAGAAGGGGTGACATTAGAGATCTCAGCTCAAGCTAAATACCTAGGTCTGATCCTAGATAGAAAACTGAGCTGGAAGCCCAACACGCAGGAAAGAGTACGGAAAGCTACAAATGCACTGTACATCTGCAGAAAGATCGTGGAAAAACGGTGGGGACTACACCCCAAGATAACCCACTGGATAAGACCAGTCATGATGTACGGAGTGGTGGTATTTGAGACAGAGGCAAGAAGCTTTGGGTTGTCGTGGTCAAGCGGATCTAGCTTGACGAGATGCAGAAAAGTTCGCAGGCGGGAGTTGCTGGTATCGTGGTAGACGTGACGATGGAGCAGTAGTCACTTCTCTTGGATGGCTTCTCTGGGAGGTCGATGTTGGCAGAAATCATCGAAGGCATGTTGTCGCTGAAGATTGCTACGTCTATATCCAGAATTGGTACTCGCTGGAGATTGAAGTACCGTTCCTTCACGTAAACAATCTGTGATGATGCATTTCGTGGTTTAGACGTTCTCGTGGGCGTTAGCAGTTATGAATTCTCACGTCAAAACAAAGTAGGTGTCAGCAGTATTGAATTCTCACAGCGGTGTTATCGCTTGATGTTTATTTTTGCAAGCTTGCACTGTGATGAACGTGTAGGACGGATTCGTTATCTAATCCACGGTTTACGAAGGCTCACATTACAAAATTTCTAAACATCAACACTGTTCCCACTATAGGTATATATCACGTCGGGTTCATCAGTTATAGGAATGTGTATCGGGTACCTATAGTGGGAAGATATGAAAACAGCTGAGTTCGTTTACATTGTGTTTATTAATGCGACTGGCCCAAGAGAATGTTAAATGAGAACTGAATAAGGTTTTGATTGGTGGGGGTATATATAGGCTACTTCGTATACCCCCACACTTCTATGATGATTTAATTGACATAGCGTCGGCCGACATCGGAGACATTATGACATTCATTAGCCACTCAGGCTGGTTCAAGGGGGATGAGTGAGTGGGAGGACAGCCCCATGTGGTATCACAAAGGGCCAATTGGCCTAAGTGTGTTCTCCTCAAGAACTACCACCCGCAAAAAAAAAAAAATATATAGCCCAAGCATTTATTTGCTTATTTTAGGGAACGTAGGAAGATGTATATGTACTTGTTAAACAAGGACATATTCATTTTAAATGCTATGCTATGCTTTTCCAAATATTATTCTTCAAATATTAACAAGTTACCAAATTCTGGAGACTTGACGTTATTTATCGTCTCACAGATCCAGACTCACACAATTAAAAACTGTGTCTCCACCAGGGATCGAACCCGGGTTCTATTGCTCACGATCTGGAAAAATTGAGATACAATAGAAATACAGTTTTCAAAAATGCATTCAGGGATCATCAATCTTTTAAGAAAATAAAATCTATTGTCGGTTTTAAGAGTGAAATTGGACATTTGTATGAAAAATGTATATAACAGTAGTAAAATAGCTTCTGTATGGGAAAATTCATATTGAAATTGAATGACTTGTATGTGCTTCTATAGATTCATCTAGATCTTAATATTAATTTAACACGCACAATAACAAGTCGCCCCATTATTAATCGCCTCACAGATCCAGACTGAAACATAATAAAAACTGTCTCCACCAGGATTCGAACCCGAAATCTTTTGCTCAAATCTTTTAGGTATTTACCCAACTGAGCCAAGAAGGTCGACTTCGACTTCGACCGAACCTCATTTGAAAAAAAAAAACAAATAATAGTCTCACACGTGAACTGACGTACATACAAATGCATTCAGTCAAGTAAAGGAATACATCTCTCATATCAGTCTCCTGTCTTGGTCGCGCAGTGAATCGCTATCTTACATAGCAATAGTCAATAACGGGTACTGTCGCGCAGTGAACTGCTATCTTTCATAGCAATAGTCAAATAAAAGTCACCATCGCGCAGTGAACCTATACCTTTCATAGCAATAGTCAATAACTGTCACCGTCGCGCAGTGAACTGCTATCTTTCATAGCAATAGTCAAATAACGGTCACCGTCGCGCAGTGAACTGCTATCTTTCATAGCAATAGTCAAATAACGGTCACCGTCGCGCAGTGAACTGCTATCTTTCATAGCAATAGTCAAATAACGGTCACCGTCGCGCAGTGAACCTTTCATAGCAATAGTCAAATAACGGTGACTGTCAGGCAGCAAACCAAGAACAGTCTGCATTAAGACCACAGCACTCCATAGTCTCATTAACACAAAAAATTAGAAATCTTATCTTTCTGACATCCGATACAGCGATTTATAAAATATGTAAACAATGTTGATCCTACAACACTAAAAAGTGAACTCACTAACATGTACTATTAAGTAGCATAATATATTTCATCAAGATTTGCTATCTCTGTCACATACTCTTAATAGAATAGAAAGAAATGGTGATATTTAGATCATTTAACAAATTGATTATTCTAAAAACACAAAATTTTGTAATCGTTATTTTTTATTTTATTTAAATCTTGGTAGGTAAAATTGTTGCATTTCATTAGGGATCCATTCATATCACTGATCCTTCATATGTGTCATCACAATTCTTTTTTAAAATAATGAAATAATAACAAAAGTCGATAAATTATTACTTAAATCAAATTATTAATTTATTGAGGTGCAAATTTTCAAATAAAAACCACATAAAAATGTATATTTATTTATTTACTGAAAAACATTCTTAGTTAGACAAGATGTTTTGTAAACAAAACTGCAAAATTATATAAAAAGTCAAATATATGTATTGAGAATTTTTTTGTATTAAATAAAACAAAAAAGTACTAACCACAATTTAAATTTTAAAATAGTGATAATTCATTTTTTTTTCATATTTTTATTTGGTAATAACTATATATTATTATTTTTAATTTATTTTAGTTTTGGACACTTGGCTATAAAGAAAATAATTGTTTTCTTTACAAAAAAACAACAATAGGTATTTACTGACAAAATCAATGGAATTAATACTGTACTGTTCGAATCTATAATTAATATGAATCACAAAATAATTCAAATCAAAACATCAAATTATACAATAAAATATTAATAATATTCATAACAATTTCTTAAATTTATCAACGAATATATAATTATATTTGGACATAGTTCCACTGTGTAAACTGTTATATTTACTTTCATTACAAAATAATACATTTGTGTGTTTGATATCAGCTAAAATACAAATAAAGAATACTGTGAAACACATCATTTATTTTGTTTATTAATACTGAAAAAACACAACAATCGAAAAAAGTAAAAAATACAAAATCAAATATTGTTTTTTTTGTATAGATAATTTTACTTATATTTTGAAATATTACGACACTGATGCAGTCTGAAGATTATAATACAAGGTAACAATTGTTGAATAATTTATAATTAAACATAATATTACGACAGACGGAAAATTGGACGTCCAGATAAGATATTACAAATATATTAATATAGAAGCATATTATTAACCCTTTTATTGGCAGTAATTGTCTCACTAATACATACATATATTTAGTTCAAGAATCAATTAAAGAAAATATATGCATGATAATATATTATAAACGGTAAAACAAAATCTTATTTTATTTAATTCATAAAGACAACAGCAATTTCAGCAGTTTTCAATCTGTCGATTGATGCGGCTCCCAAACTGTACAATTCCATAATAATTATGATAAATATGAACACACTACAAACAATTTATTCAATTTCCGACGACCGTTTCGGTTGATTATGGCCTTATAAGCCGAAACGGTCGTCGGAAATCGAATAAATTGTTTGTAGAATGTGTTCATATTTATCATAATTATAACAGCAATTGTTAAAGATATTGGGAGAAGCCATTTGTTACAGAAATATTATTATAGAAATCCATAACGATCATTATTAAAACCTTTAGTGGAATGTTGTCAGAGTTATAAATAATAGCTCTTATGCATTGGCAATATTATCTACCATACCAAATAGATTTATTGATTCTTACTTGTTTTAAAAGTGAACTACCCAAAAAGAAATATTTTCTAAATCAAATGTTTCTAAATAAATTGAATCCAGTGGTACCTACATTACCAGCCATTGGTAATTTATTAACAGTGTAAAATAAAATAGGTATTGAAATAATTAAGTATATTTATTGTTGTATGATGAGAAAAATTATGATTACGATAAATTTACTGAAAATAAAAGAGTTATAATTGTCAGTGTATGACAGCGGCACACAAGTTACATAACCTCATACCTCATTTCATATTATTTCTGCAATATTAAATGATTGGGAAATTTATACTAAATATAATAATTACAAAAAAATACAATTTCTTTTTGAAACAGAAACTCTTGAAAACATAATATTATTTGTATCTAATTAATTAAAGTAAAAATTAAATTTGTTTTGATCCAAGATATAATAAAAGGAAAATATGAAATTACGTATGGTCTGGAAACTATCACGCTAACTGCGAGGACCATACATAAGCTAAAATGCACTCAGAGATCCATGGAAAGGCAAATGATAGGCGTAAGTCTAAGAGACAAAATTAGAAATGAAGAAATCAGACGCCAGACAAAAGTTGTTGATGTCATGGATCGAGTTGCAAAACTTAAATGGCAATGGGCAGGTCATGTTGCCAGACAGGGTACGGACAGATGGGCACCCAGAATTCTAAATTGGAGACCATGGGATATGAAAAGGGGAATAGGCCGGCCCCAGAAAAGGTGGGCCGATGATATTGTCCCTGTCGCTGGAAGCGGATGGGTTCGAAAAGCCCAGAAAAAAGACGAGTGGAAGCTATTAGAAGAGGCCTACATCCAGCAGTGGAGAGATGGCTGAGAAAGAAGAGAAGAAGATGAAATTTCTTAGAAAGAAATATTAACCACCACTTTTGTTTGTCAAATTATCTTCACAATTACTTGACACTCATTATTGTCCATCGTGTTGATTAGGAGGCAAGTACAGTCTCGAATTAGGCACTAGTTTGTTGCGCTAATGCATTTAAAAACTCGTGTTGAATTCAAGGCACATGTCCTCCAAATGCACACGGTTTAGCAACGCAAACTGTTCCTGCTAATATGTGTTCAATTCAAGGCAGTTAATTATTGAATATGGAATATATATAACCATGAAGTTGGCGCGCTATTTAGTCTGTCACTGTCACATTTGTATTTTGTTCACAGATTATATTATGGTAGTAATAAGCAATTTTGTCTTTAAGTAATATAGAACTGTTAATGGACATACTTGGTGGTATTTTGGACAATTTTAAAATTGTAAAATACAAAGGAGATAAGGATAATTACCAATGTAAAATTCGATGCTATATATCTTGTGACGATAATTACGACGCAAATTGTGTTCTTTTGGATCACTATAATATTTGACGTTTGCACTCTTGTTTCATGAGTACCAATCTCATACAAAAAAATTGTCTTAACAAATTTTTATGATGTAATGTAGATTTGTATACATTAATCTATTAAATCAAAAACAATCATACACAAAAAATGCCTCTAACACAGCCTTGTAACGCTCAATCAATACGCATGGTAAAATTTATAAACTTGTGTACGATTGAAAGACGCGTGCCTTGAATTGAACACATATTAGCAGGAACAGTTTGCGTTGCTAAGCCGTGTGCATTTGGAGGACACATGCCTTGAATTCAACACGAGTTTTTAAGTGCATTAGCGCAACAAACTAGTGCCTAATTCGAGGCAGAAATTGCCTCCTAATCAACACGGAAAGCCGTATGGTAAATACGCAGCCCAGTCTAACTGCTTCGTATTAATGAAAACGGTAATTGTTTACAAGTACAGTCCGTGGCCGATCCCAATAATTTTTACATCAATAGAAAGATAAACGTAAATATATTATGGGAAAAATAAAAACTTTTGGCAGTAAGGCTTGGAAAAATTATAAAAAATAAATGAATGGACAAACCCATTACAATTTGTTAGTTTTCTGACACAATTTGAATATCCCAAACTCACCGCTAGATGACAATTCTGCCTCCAAAATACTACGAGCGGCTAAATATTGCGCATACCTCCCACTCTACCGCTATAGTGTTGCCATAATTTTATTTAAATAAATGCCATGTAATAATAATAATTTTATTTTCAATAAAATTCATGTTATACCTATGGCAAGGTAATATTTAGCCTTGAAAAATTGTCAATCTGTCAATCAGAAATTATACTCTAAAATACTCTACTACTCTAGTTTCTACTGAAATACTCTAGTTTTGATTAAAATGTATAGGAAAATTGGCAAAAAATATGGAATTCTGTTATCGATCGGAATATGTTCGTCAGGTTGACATGAATATTATGTTCGTAAATGGATGAATATAACGGCTGCAAAAACCGAGCAGACCCGAAATTTGGCGAAACGCTGTTAAGCAAAATCAACAAATTCTTTATAACCACGTACCTAAGTAAAAGTATGAAAAAAAAACAAAAAGTAGAGAGTTTTCACTTTATTGTGAGTTACTGATATAATTATAGGAAACCATAGGACTACGAACATACGCGGAAGGGACGAAGCGACCGAAAGGGCAGAGGGACCGAAAGGGCGAAGGGATGGAGGGACCAGGGACAGATGGGCCGAAGGAACGAATATATTCTTCTTTGATTATTACAATAACTTCCAAGTTGACCTGAAATTGTTATATCGGATTAGTCATAAGTTGAGAAACTTTCAAAAAAACTAAACATTCAATAAAATTTAATAAACCATAAAAAATGTTCTTTGAGCAATAACTATAAATGATATGATTTTGTTGATAGTAAATTTATCAAGGATCATTTTATTCTTCACAATTCTTATGTATCGTACGTATGGTTTTCTAATAATTTATTGTACTATCCGCGGTACATTCTATGAAGATGACAGTGGACCATAAAATACTTTTTCTACTTTGACGTTGTACATTTGACAGTTCCATATATCATTGCCACAGGTATAACAAGAATTTTATTTTAAATAAAACTATTTATTATGGAATGGCAACATTACTAGTAGCGGCAGAGTGGGGGGTATGTGTTATATTTATCCGCTCGTAAAATACTAGCGTATTGAAAGCAAATTATAATCAATAATAAAATCGCAATTTGCCACATTCACACTTGTGGTATCACACACCAGTCGCAATAATAACTAACCTAACTAACTTATTCGGACCAAACTTTTGTATATATGTACTGAACTGCATTAATTATCAAAATAAAATAAAAAATGGAGTCACAATTTTTTCAAGAAAAGAAAATGTGAGTTTTATTTAAATAAGTTGTAATATAATTGTATTGCGCTAGTGGTCAAGTCTGGTGGTGAATTTTGGAAACATGAGTAGTCGGGAAATCAACCATTTTTATTATGGATTCCTTCATACATATTTCGAAACTTTATTTTATTTTTTAAAGCATTACCGCCAATAGTTTTTATTTTTCTCGTAATATATACACGTGCGTTTATCTATCTATTGTTATTAAATATTATTGGGATCGGCGACGGACAGTACTTGTAAACAATTACCATATAAACATTCTTCGTTGCGGAGAAGTACCTTTTCATTTTGTTATACAACACACATTAACATGTTTTAAAAATATATACATATATATATATTTGGTATTAATCAATTAGTATAATAAATATAGCTTTGAAGCACCAATAATGAAATGCCACACTTTCCTATTCTGGCAACTCTATTATTAACACTATTTATTATTCTCCCTGAAAATTCTTCACTTTCCACAAAATAGAAATAGCTTTAATTTGTAAATTATAAAACAGGTGATATTACATATTGTTAGATACACCTCTATTATTTGATATTGCCATTTCAGAGAACATTGATTCACACTTTCAATTATTAATATTTAACTATTAAAATATCTTCATATTTCTATACCCTGTCTACTATCCTAATATTGCAGATTTAAAATATAAAATATTATGATACTTCCAAGAAGTTTCTGTTTGCAAAATATGTTCATTATAAAATACTGTCAATCGAAAACTTTTACACTAACAAACAATTGAATAAACTGTGTATAGGGTGTTTCAACAGGATAATCTAGTCTTCACACCATTTTTGTAAACCTAACCTACAAAAGTTTGGTAAAAATAGGTTGGTTATGTTTGTTTGTAGTTATAATTGCGACTGACGTGAGCCAGTTGCATTATATATTAAAAAAAAGTAACTAAAATATTAAAATAAATGACTAATTTGGTATTTTTACCAAACTTTTGTAGGTTATGTTTAAAAAAAATGGTGTGAAGACTAGGCTATCCGTTTCAACAAGAGGTCATAGACAAAAATAAGATGCTCTACCATAGCTACTGAAAGACCCTATATATTATAATGTTGTGAAGTTACAATATTATCAACACATCACTGTCAAAATGAGGTATTTTAAAATATTTGTATTAAAACCAAAAGTTTTCAATTTAAACTGAGATAATCAAACAAACAAATAATAGATGGAGTATGGTACAAAGTAAAAGGTTTCAATATTTTTTATTCTACGGATACAGTGAAATCTCTATACATTATTTAGATGGAGTGCAAATTATTAGACAGTAAAATTAGAAATTACAGATGGATTATATTTATGACAAATTACAGAATGTTATAAAAAGAAATGCAATCCAAAGTTTATATTTTGCCAATTGTTATGTCAATTTTGTTAAAATTTGATTAATACCAAAGTAAATCTGATATATCAAAAGATAAGATAACGAAAATGTATTATTTTTGTATTATTTTGTAAAACATAAATATAATTGTACAAAAATAAAGTTTAGTAAAAAAACATAATTGAGAGACTAGATTTAATTAATTACAAAATGACAAAATACAAAGTTGTAAGATTTTTTATAATGAATTAATAAGCAAATAAAATAATAAGATCAACAGTCAGTATAGGGAGATGTCACTGTATGGTATGAATTTGACAACATAATATGGTATAAATTTTTACAAACATATGATTTTCTACCTAAGATAGATTTACATTTGATTAACGCGTTCAGTAAAAATACAGCATCATGAAAAAAATATACTTAATGAAAAATATTTCAAATCATCTCCATTATAGTATTGTAACTAGTAAAATCTATATATTTAAAGTTATTATATTAAATATTGGTATCTATCAGAGTCCCCACATTGATAAATAAATTATTAAGATGCTTGGCATAAATATATTTTTATACATAATAGTAACGTATATTAAATTAAGAAGCGAGCGAGTTATTGAAACCATTTTTGGTTAAATTCTTTCCTTAAAAGTATTTACACAGCTATAACTAAAATTAGATATAATTATATAAATATGTAATATCACAATTTGAGTTAGGTGTCTGTGGATACATGTCTATCTAGCTCCACCTCTCCAACCCCTCCATTGAATCTTTGTGTTCCAAGGTACAAAAAAACTAATCTATAGGTATACGCTTACGGCTTAGTAAGTACAAACAGTCTATTGAGAGACCTTCACGATAGGTGTTCATATAATTATAATAAAAACACCTGCACCGCAACGCACTGCACTGCACTGCGTACAAACTAAAATACAAATATATATTTTTCACTTTTAATACCAATACGTTTATGTTTATGTTATGTTACAACCAACTAAAGAATCAATTAATATTTCAAATAATTTAACTGTAACCAAGAACCAACTGTTAATTATTAAGTATACATACATACAATATATAAATGTGTTATGTGTACAAGTCAGTTATCATCAGACAATTGGCATTTATTTATCCGTGGACAGCAGAAATTTCACCTCACAAATGTCCAACACCCATAGACAAAATTTATATATGAAGACTGGACGGAAAGAACATGCGTAGTCAATAATTTATGATTTCGAGAAAAACGATTTTTTCGTTTCAAAACCGTTTTAAACATATTTAATCATTAAAATATGTTTGATATTGCGCATGTGCTTTAAGGTTAATTATTTTTTTGTCGTTTAATGAATATATATTTTATATTCATTAATAGAGCGCAACGTAATAAACATTAACATCATGCCGCATTAGAGAGGGAAAAAACAATACAAGTCTATCTAGTGACGGAAAGAACATGCTAAGTCATTTCACTTTTTAAATAATACGCATTAATAATGTGTATTGTTCATTACTTTATTTCACATTTGTATCATGTTTTTATTGTAGAAATGATGTTATTAAATACTCATATTTATTAAATGAAAAAAAATATTAAAAAATATGAAATAAAACAGGGAAATTATGAAAATAAAAAATTCACATATTATATTATTAAAAGTGTGGTAGTTTTGAAAAATAGTTTCTAGCGTCATCACTGCGAAAATTGCCCATTACTATCTTTAAATTTTTCTCTTTTGATGTCTGAAAAGAAAAAAATGTACCTATTTGATGATTTTCGCCCTTATAAGTTTTTGAAACATTGAAATTGTTTGCAATGACAATCGTCCCCCATTTTGTTACATTGTATATTAAATTTCCTGTTGGCATCTCTTAACCTCCCATATACAATTTCCTTCTTTGTTCCTAGTTTAATATCGCAACATTTTCACTATCATTCTCATCCATTTTAATCAAAATTATTTTGCAACACGTCTTTACTCAATAGACAACAACGCTAATGCGCTAAACTAGTGCCGCGCTGTACTGTCTGTACTCTATGCCTTGCGCGGATTTAGGTGACTGAGCATGTTTCTTCCGACAACGCACGGACACATAACATTTCTTTTGAAAATTTTACTGACAAAGCATGTTTTTTCCGCATCACCGAAATCTTTTAGACTGATTTACCACTGACTGATAAGGTTTATTGATTTATTTTAATGACAGCACTGCATATGACCAAAACCTACAAATTGGCATACTTAACTCAATTTCATAAAAATACTGACTACGCATGTTCTTTCCGTCCAGTCTTCATATGTAATATTCATCCAACAATCAACAATCACCTTCAGACAGTTCCGGACCATATCTTTGTGTTCCTATGTTATTATTGGGAAATTTCATAATTATTTTGTCATTTCTGCATCAATTTAAACAGCTACTTTCTTGCTATTTCCACGGATCCGTGACATCATTTATTGAAAGTTGCTAAAAGTGTGATGACAAAGAAATACAAATTGTCTTTTATAATATAATTTTACCCATTTGTGTCAATATGCAATTTTTTAATGGAAATTTTTAACAAACAACAAAATTGTTTGTATTTTATTCCAATTAACTGTTGATAATCTTTATTTTAAAATTTAATTCCATAATCATGAATTTAACTGCAATTAACAGTTCAGTTGAAGTTAACTGCACTGCAAAGTTATTGTTAAATGTATAAAACAAATATTGGTCTGTCCCCTCACACCAGCAGATTGCTGTTTAGACCCCTTATACCAGCAGATTGCTCTTTAAAGTTCTTTATTATTTCATTTGTATGTACTTCTTTTTGTAATTATTTTAATGAGAAAATAAAGAATTTGTTAATATAGTGGTGCAAGAGTAAATAATTTATTTGATGTAAATAATAAGAAAAGCCTGTCCTGTTGTGTCCTGTGATTAATAAACAGGAATGGTTTAAATAATGTTTTGAATATAACAAACTATAAAATACTGAATAAGTTTGTTTATAATTACTGTCATTATTATTTATTTCATTACTTCTGAGGCAACTAACAGGTATTATATGTGTCAAATATTAATTTAACACACACCCAATAACAAGCAGCCACATTCTGGAGACTTATAATATTAATTGACTCACAGATCCAGACTGAAAACACAATTTAAAACTGTCTCAACGGGAACCCAACCCGGGACCTTTGAATCAACACTCAACAATCAAACCAATTGAGTCATGAAGGCCGATTCATATACAATTGAAGAGATTTAAGTATGTAATTTGTTTTGCAACTAAGTATAAGAAGCAATAATCCTATATAAGTCTGTGTCTAAGACATTAATTCATTTTATAAAACTTTACAACTTTTTATTGGTCATCCAATTATTTATTTACCACCCATTACAATTATTAACCAAGTAACGAAAAAGAACTACTATTAAAACTATTTTGACAATACATACTCAACAATAAGATTACAAATATATTGAATAATAATATTCCTCCTGTACCCCCGTTATTTGTGTCCCCACTGATATAACTAACTATAAACAAAATCATATACGTCAGTATTTTACACAAACAATATTATAAAAGTAATTGAAGTTTGAACAATGAAATAAATGTATTGAAAAAGTAATTTAAATAAATGTAAAGTAACAAATAAAATAATAATGTGTGCGAGATGTTTTATATATGTAAGTAGTGTAGATATTTCTGTAAGTATTCTGTAAGTATTGATATTAGATATATGTACCTATTATTGAATAAGATGGCATCTCTGTTGTAATATAAGAAATTAATATTACATAATATACCTAGATACATATGTACGTAATAACATATCAGGCACTTAATAAGATACCACTCACATAGATTATATCCCCAATCATTTTGTTACTAATTATATTGTCTTTACTTTCAATAGCATTATATTCAATTACCCTACATATGTATATGTACATACTTATATCCTTTGTATATTAAACATTATCTTTCCTTCCATATTGAATTAGACAATAAAAGTAGAGAAAATTAAAATATTCATCACAACAACATAACCTCTTTCCTCTCCTTTCCATAGCAAATGTTATATATAAAATATTCTCTCTTACAACTTAAATATACAGTTAATATTTCACAAATCAACGTCAATATCTTTCTACCAATGTTTCCTTATATTTATATCTCATTATATGTAGGTACGCCCTTTAAGGATTGGACCTCGGAGGAAATCAATAAATAAACAACAATTTATAATCAAATCCAACTCTTCTCTTAATTAGGTACTAATATATATATATATATATATATATATATATATATATATATATATATATATATATATATATATATATATATATATATATATATATATATATATATATATATATATATATATATATATATATATATATATATATATATATATATATATATATATATATATATATATATATATATATAT
The DNA here is from genome assembly GCA_963576475.1 of Molanna angustata. Lineage (NCBI taxonomy): Eukaryota > Metazoa > Arthropoda > Insecta > Trichoptera > Molannidae > Molanna > Molanna angustata. Next base: position 35,131,564 of record OY754977.1, read on the forward strand.
ATATATATATATATATATATATATATATTATTTAACACAACAAGGCAATCAGGTTATCCACTATCCACTATCCACATTACATAAACATTAGATGAGATCACGGTGCGTTGGGTTGTGTTGTGTTGCACAGACACTACTATCCTCAACACACAGTGTTCACTGCACTTTACTGTAGGTACAACTATAGATCTATTGTATCGGAATCTTGACATGGAGCACGAGGAGACTCGGGATTCTGTATTGGCCTCTCTCTTTCTCTTTCTCTCTCTCTCTCCCTCTCTCTCTCTCTGTTCCCTGTACTCGTGAACTTCCCACCCAGTGATGGGAAACTGAAGTCTGCGTTGGGAAGTTTGCGCATGATCTTGCCCGAAGTGATGAGACGACCGAATCCCTCTTGATGGGCGAAGGCATATCCCGACCGAAGAGAGCGTCGGGCGCGTCGTGCCGAGGGAGCTCGGAGGGGATCTGTGGACTGACGCGACCGAACCCGGGCGGCTCTCTGTCTCACTCTCAGTCTGGCTGCCAGACCGGGTCTGACATCCACTACGTATAGCCTCCATGCCAATACGGGAACCATCAGAAATATTACTGTTAGGACACTGGTGAACCAGAATGTAGCTTGTCCCAATGCCACAGTCAAGGAACCAACGTAAGGACCACCGATCACGTAATTGTAGAAATAATCCAAAACAAAGTATGACAATAGTGATCCCCATATCGTTATATGATTAAATATTGTCCAATATGCCGTGTCTAAAGCAATCTGAAACATATTATATTTAACAATAAACAAAGTATTAAGAATGAGCTCAGTTAAACTATGAATATAATATGTAATACATATATTGACAATGTACCTGTGTTGTGTTATCTAAGACAAGTATAGTTGCCACGACACTTCCCAGTAACATATGATCAGATAATATGCGACCATCCGGAGCTAAACCATCCTTGTAGGTGCCTTTAAATAAATAAACAAACAAATATCCATTATTAAATCTCACTAGTTGCATGTAACACATGAAATACAACCATCGATGGCGATGGTATGTATAATTGAAAAATATGCACCAAACTATTAACACTTAAACAAAAATTAATAAATATTTTTAGATATTTTTTTTCTATACAAAACATGTAGGTAGGTATGTATGTCAGGATAGGATAGGTAGTATGGAGGTCAGTCTGTTTTTCCTACACAGAATATGAAAACAGCATGATGTATGTTTGTAGATTAAGTAGGTATTGAGTGAGATATTGTGTAGTGTATACTGCCTTACAAATTTGTGAAACAAATTGCATGACGTCACTTAATTCAATTTTTATAAAAATTGTTAAAAAAAGTTTAGATGTACTACTACAATGTTCATTTTTTTATAAAAAATTAAATTATCTAGATGGAGTGTTTCGGCTTTTTCGATATATTTAAAAACTTTGGAAATATAGGTAATTTAAAACATAAATTAACAATAAAAAATGTTTTTGTTAGTAAAAAATATTTGAGAACTTCTGTAAATTTATAAAAAAAGTTCATTGGAGATTTTGTATTTGTCCATATTTATACCAATTTTCAGCATTCTAGCTTTTATGTTTTTGAGATATATGGAAAAATAAAGTAAAATTTCAAAAGTTGATAACACCTGACTGAAACAAAAATTCAAAATTCTGAGTAAAAAAAGTTTTGTAGGCCTATACTTATCTATATATTTGAAATCTCGCGTATCTTGGCTTGAAACTTTGTTGATATGTTAAAAGAAATAAATTCTCTTGAACAAATTAATGAATAATGTTTTCTCAGGTAATTTTACCTCCAAGAAAACTCACTTTTAGTGACATTCATACAAAAGTATAAAATATTCATCTGTCTGTCAGAGAATTTAGAGTTGACAATTATATGTAGGTACATAAGCAGCAATAAAACTTACCATATGGCAATAAGAAAAGCACCAGAGATGTATAACATCCATGGAGGGCACTTTTCATAAATTCAGTCTTATTGAAGAGAGAATTGGTGAGGCCGGGAGTGTACAGCTTCGGATACAGAAGAGAATTCTTTTCTGAGACATCTTGTTCAAACACTCCCAGAGCCAATACAGGTAAAGATGTATAAAATAAGTTGTACACCGATATAAACATCTCATCAAAAACAGTCTGAAAATTTACATACATATTACAAATTATGTATACCTATCAAACAAACAGTTCATAATATTACAATTTGCAGTAAGTACCTAGTTTTATGTTACTAAATAATTCCAGCTATGAGTTCAATTCCGAAGACAAATAAAATTTTAATAAACATTAAATTCACTAAAAACAAAAATATGTTCATCAGTTCTGGGGGACAAGTCTGGTTCCATCGGTGAAATCAAAACCACAGATAATTATACCCATATCATGGATATAATTATCGTATGGACATCTAAAGATATTGTACAACTCCATATAATAATTATATTCATGATATGGGTAGTCACGAGGGTTTTGATTTCGCCGATTGAACCAGACTTGCCCTCCAGAACTGTTACGTTAAACTATGTATATCAAATTTAAAATACACTTGTGATGTTCCTTTGTCATTTTAATTTTTAGAATAGCAAAAGAAATAAATGAAATGAACGAACATTTCATTTAAATTTTAGTGCATTTTCAAACAAACAAACAAACTTTAAATAAACTTATAATTGAAATATACAAAGAGAATAAGTACATAAATATATTATTGTCTTACCTGAGCACTAAAGCCACAAAAAAATGCAAACCAGAAATGGCATAGTGTAAATGCAAAATTCTTATAGAAGAAGTAACTGAGAAACTTGCACATTCTGTAATAAGACCATCTCCCGTGAACCAACAGTAGTCTCTCGAGGAACCTGAACTGGGCTATGGAATAGTCACTTGCCAACACGGCCTGCAGACCTTCCTGTCCTGATATACCCACACCTATATGGGCAGCTGAAATACAATAAATACATTATTAATTTTTATATTATTTAAAAAGTTAACAGTGGTGATGTTGGCAAGATCAGAATGTTAAATCTTGCAACAGTGCTGCCAAGTAGAAAAGTTAACAGTGATGGTTTTGGCAAGATCAGAATGTTAAATCTTGCAACAGTGCTGCCAAGTAGAAAAGTTAACAGTGATAGTTTTGGCAAGATCAGAATGATAAATCTTACAACAGTGGTGCCAAGCAGAAAAGATCTAAATGTTAATTACCTTTTATCATAGAAACATCATTAGCTCCATCACCAATAGCCAATGTAACGGCTTTCTTATTTTTCTTTATCATTTCAACGACCATAGCCTTCTGTAATGGAGTTACTCTACAGCATATCACTGAACGACATAACATTGTTAAATCCAAGAACCTAAAATATTTAAAAAGTAGGTACTGACATTGATTTATATATTCCACCTGGGTCCATTGTTTTAAGGTATTGCAATGTATGTTATGAAAACCATTTGTATATGCAGCGAAATTTTGTTGAAATTAACATTTTCTTCATCAAATAGAATAGTATAACACAGGGGTCGGCATTTTGTGAAGCGAGAAGAGCCAAATTGCCAGGGAAAGATGATGTCTGGTTGGTTGGAAGAAATTGCCAGTGTGCATTATATTTGTTTATATTTTGTACAAAAAGATGAATAAATGAAAAAAATATCAATAAGTCTAATATACATATATTAATTAATTTTAACAAAATTTAATAGATAAATTCATTTTTCGCATTTTTAAGAAAATTCTAGTTTTCTATAGTCTTTTTAATACATAAATTTTAAAATTGCTGGGCATCGAGATACTTGTAGTTTTTTTTAAACAAAAAGGTTTTTGGGACAATGCATGAATGTTGACAAGGCAATGAATGTGTGTCAATATAGGAAAATGTGGCATTTGATCCTCTCTGTCTACAATGTGCGAAACATGGCATGATGGTATGTATCTATGTTTTTATAATGAAATTGAAAATTGAAGCACAGCGATTAATTTCAAATCTCATAAAACAAAAAATATAGGTGACACAATGGATTGATAAATTTATATATACCTAGTGTTAAGAACCCCTTTTTTGTAATAGTATGTAAGTAAACAATATTTAAATATGAAAAAAGAAAGGTGATAAAAAGTTCGAGAATGAGTGTTGCAAATTCAATTTCAATCTACGCTTAAAATCTGCCACTTTATTTTTCATTATAAGTTTACATTCTAATTACTATAACGATAAAAACATACCTACCTACCACTAATTCTCCATTGTAAAAGTAGATTCTTAAATTCGAAAGAAAAGATATTCTAAAGAGTCAGAGCTACGGACTGCTTAAAGTAATTAATCTAATATTTAAAAGCCAAATTACCTTTGTTCAAGTTGTGGATGAAGACAATGAACAAGAGAATGTCCATTGACAACGATGGCAAAACCATTTCCTTCTTCATTAGTTGGATCAATAGTCTCCGCATTACCTCCAGCGTAATTATACTCAGTACTGAAGCAATCATAAACTTACATTTATATCATTTTCATACAAACATAATAATATTGAAACAACTACATAATAAATAGTTAATGTTTTATGAAAATAACAAACTAATGAATAACTAAATAAATGGTGAACAATCTCGTCATTATTTTATATAAATAAACCATAAACTATGCTATTGTGACATTACAACCAGTCTTCAAAACATTGAGTTACAATAATTTGAAGTGGATAAGTTTAGTTGTCAACTGTATCTTGCCATTAAATAAGTTTAGTTGTCAACTGTATCTTGCCATTAGATAAGTTTAGTTGTCAACTGTATCTTGCCATTAGATAAGTTTAGTTGTCAACTGTATCTTGCCATTAGATAAGTTTAGTTGTCAACTGTATCTTGCCATTAGATAAGTTTAGTTGTCAACTGTATCTTGCCATTTGATACAATGATGCCTTTTCTTTGAGGCTTTTTGAAAAACAAAGTGTGGTCAAATGAATTTTTTTATGTAAATAAAAAATTCATTTCCAATTATATTTTTTTGATATTTTGCTTACATTTTGTTATAAACTACATGTAAGAAAACAAACTGGCCACACTGCATAATTATGACAAACAATAAAAAAATCTTAATATAAACTTGCAATTATAATTGAATAATGCTTAAATTAAAAAACATAAATGTTAATGTTTTATTGAATTTTTGTATGTCATTTGTAATAATTTTAAGTTATTTATTTAAAAACACTTTCTTGAGTATTATCCGAATCGAGAGAGCAATTTCAATAAAGAAAAAAATTTGTAAAAAGATAAATTTTAGAAGATTTGAAATGTATTCAAATTTTCTTGAAAATAATACATTTCCTAACAAAACCTTCTTAATAACTAATGTGTATTTGGTATTCGGACATATTTAAATCATATCAGTGAAAGTCAATTATCACATATTTTGTTGATATTTCTGTTCTAAGTTAGTAGCCGCTTCGGGGAGGGAAAAAACTATTCACTTCTAAAACTTTCCCTGTGGAGTGGGGTAGAAGACTGCAAAATACTCTCAATGTCCAAAGTTAAAATAATATTTTTTAATTGTTAAAATTTTACTTAAAATTGATATCAATATGACTATTTTAGTAAAACTACCAAAGTTATGAAAATTATTAAAGTTCATTAACCCCATGTGATTGATATATTGCCCCACGTTGGGCGCCAATCTGATAAATGACTATTTAACCTGCATGATGTTCAGGATCTGAAGGTTATAAATTTATTGGTCATGCATTAGACACATTATGAATTTACATTAATTTATTTAAATAATTTATAAAGAAGTAATGCGGGAATAAAATCAAGCAAAAGTTATTATTGACTGTCAGAAATACACTGAAAGCTTGGAAGCATATCATGTTTGCAAATTGACAAATGTAGTTAGTAATAAGATGAACTCTTTTTTGAATATGACAATTAGCAACATTCAAAATATTGAGGCAATTCAAGGAAAGCATTATTGACACGTAAATAGAGATATCAGTTTCTATTATTATAAATAACTTAAAATCAATTGATATAAAATAATATTGATAGTATCTAATCACAATTGAAAATACTTAAAGGTAAACTAATAATTAAATAATGTTTGTGGCAGGTTAGAGAGAAAAAGAGCATAAACTAAGGAAGAGAGGAGACAAGCACAAATAATAAATAGTAAAAAAACAAACAATACATAAATAAATTATAATTAATAATATTAATTACAGATGAATATATCCTTATAACAAGAACATACATATTCCCTACACTAAGCACAATGCTTGTACTATAGGTAAACATAATTGAACGAGGCAGGTTTTAGTCTTGCATTTTACACTGATCAATTTTTTTGGAATTGTATTGATTGGATTAAAAAATCCAACAATTCCAATACATTATACTATAACAAAAATGAGAAAAATGCCGTAACCAGAGTTTGGTTTTAATAGCACAATAATATTTTGCTATGTTTTCTGAATCTTAATTCTCATAAAAGTTTTGTGGTATTTTGTGGTTTTGTGGTAACACGTGGAGGGTAGTGAAAATTATTATAGACAAATTATGAATTGACACTTTATTTCAGAAAATGGATAAAAATCATCATCATCATATGGTTAAAGCTAAATTATACTTGTCTAGATATATTATGCAAAATGAGAGAGAGAATAAATGCAATCGATCATTCAAAAATCTAATTACCCTCCGTATGAATCAATTTGATGACAAATATCCTTTGATGTAAAATGGCATCCAAAGAAGGAAAATCATCAAAAACAATTGGAATTACAATACCCTGAGATAACATTTAATATTCAAATAATGAAAATTACTGTATGTGTCTTTATTTTTTGTAAATTGCACAATAAGTCATAGATACTAAGTCATGAAATGTTAATCAGAAAGTGCAACATGTTATTAAAGATGCCATTGAGATTATTAAAATACAATTATTGAGAAACATGTATTGTAACAAAATACATATGTACATGGTATACATTGAAATGTGCCTACATATATAATAGTGGTTCTGTTTGGGGTAGGTATATAAATATATAAATAAATATACTGTAAGGGGAAACATAGCATTTCAGAGTGATAGATAGAGAGAGAGTATAGAATGACTACAACGAGGAAGAAAAGGACAAAAATAAAAAACGGGACAAAATGAGCTCTTTGTCTCTCTACCTTGTTGTACATTGTGTGATGGGTTGTATATTATTATCCCACCTAAATGTTACTATTGATATTGCCGGCGCCGTCGACATCTTCACACTCCCGTCTCTCTCTCGACCTTCCGTCTCCTCCGCATTACCTCCCCCGCCCCTTATCCTACTCGGGGAGGGATAAGACGTAATTCCGTTACCGTTTTCGTTATTCGACGACACGTGATTATTTGAAGACGACACTGGACCTGGAAATAAATATTTGTTTTTATATTTGGGAACAAATAATAATATTGATTTTTTATTTGTTTATGACTTTTCAGAAATGCATTTTATTCTTCTATAAAGTCACCTACTTCATTTTATCTCAGAAAACCATAAAAATCTTGTGACTTGTTGTATCTTCCTGGTAAAGAAGTGAAGATATAAATCTCCAAAGATTTGTCATTCACACAACGGTATACCTAACCTAATGCTCAGATAAACCTGTTTACCTGTACGGGTGGAAACAGGTAAACCTGGCAGATAATCAATTGTTACGCGTGAACATGAAATATAAATAATTAACAATGAATATATTAATTTGATACCTTGAGGTTGAAATGTATTGACAACTCTGATGGAATCTCTGAATTTGTCTAATTGATGTTCAACCTCCTGATGTGTGACTCCGTCCACCACAAATACTTCAACCATCTCATCTGTCAGCAGTTGACATGAGTAACCAATGTTTATGGCCGTCTCTATAAACAAATGAAAATATATTATGAATACATCAGTACTAGTTTGTTATACCAAATAGAAGAGCATCTACTCCAAATACTAAATATGAACCTTGTTTGTCACCAGTCAACACCCATATTTTGATACCAGCCATACCCAAGTTGGCTATTGTTTGTGGTACACCATCTTGTAGTTTGTCTTCAATAGCTGTGACACCTGAAACATCCACAAATAATACCTACATTGATCAAGAGGGCTCACTTACCTAAATGTCAATAATAATATAGAGCTATAAGAATCATCTAACCAATATTTAAACTTAATTCATGATCTATATTATCTGTACAAATATTCCACAAATAATCAATCATTTTTACTATTTTCATTTATACAATGCAAGTTTTCATTCTCAAAATATCAAAAATAAACATTGTGTAAAGCAATGGAATAAATAAGTTAGACTTTGTGTCAGTTAAAATGTCATCATGTATTGTATTGGAATGGTTATAGAATTATGATAAGACATATGTACATACCTATAAGTATAAGATCCCTCTCAATTTCTTCATAGATAGCATCCAACTGATCATCTCTGTCCTGTAAAGCAAGAGCGGCTTGCTGATGTCGATGTTTCCAATCTGAGAAGTAAGCTTCGTCCAACGGTCGCCATGCCAGTACTAATGTTCTTAAACCTTCACCAGCAAATTTCTACAACAATATTATTATAATCTATTTCATCTTATTATACTTTTATAGGACCCTTGAAAATATGTTTTTGGATCTTAAAAAGACCCAGGTTGTAAGTAGATGGGAACACAGAATTCCACACAAGCCGGGCTGCTGTGGTAATAAGAGAGATCAAGAAGAGACTGGTTTGAAGGTTTACTGTTAACGGGGTTGATATTGGGTAAAACGAATGACTCTATTGTGAATGGGTGGATGAAGGACCAGACATCTCCCAGTGATTATGTTAATGTACAATTACAAAATGGATTCCTTATAACAACAATTATTATCACTATATGAGCTTGCATGCTCCTTTGGTTACTTTCAAGAATAAATTTGATATAATACGTCTGATTCTACAACTTTCCTATTTAGGAACTTTCTTAATTGAAGTAATTCACAAATTCTATAACCACAATTTATTCAAAGCAACTATTAAAAAGTTCCTAATTTTAGTTTACACCTAATTGGAAGCGTACTTATTAGTTTTTTTCTCAGCAGTCCGGGATATTTAAGTAATGTTGAAAACATCACTTGTGCACGGTGTTGCATTATGTTGAAAATAAAAACCAAATACTTAATATTAGTGCAGTTCAATTCAATTGACATAAATAAACACGGCTGAACCGTGCGCAGTACGCATGCGTGGTCTGTGCCATAGACAATTTGAATTCAAATCACTATCTACGGCACACTAACTTTGTAGATTATATTTTTAGTAACAACGTCAGTTACAGAAAACTTTATAAAATTCCTATTTTAGTTTAATAAGTTACAGAATTGGACCATAATGTATCTTTAAATAAATAAATAAATAATGTTGATAAAACAGTAAGAATATGTACTCACATTTAAATGTTCTAATGTTTTAGCCTTGATATCATCTTGATTTGATTTCAGCCTTTCGTAAATAACATTATCAGCACCTTTAGAATATAACCTAAGTTGTCCGTCTTTCCTTAATATAACGGACATTCTTTTTCTAACATTATTAAAATCCAATATACACAATAATTCATAAACCTGAAACAAAATACAATTTTATATACATTGTTGCATTCCATCACTTTCAGAGAAGCACCACACACTCAGTACCAACTCATTTTTATAATTGAGTAACAATTTTATATATTTTGTTGCATTCCATCACTTTCAGAGAAGCACCACACACTCAGTACCAACTCATTTTTATAATTGAGTAACAATTTTATATATTTTGTTGCATTCCATCACTTTCAGAGAAGCACCACACACTCAGTACCAACTCATTTTTATAATTGAGTAACAATTTTATATATTTTGTTGCATTCCATCACTTTCAGAGAAGCACCACACACTCAGTACCAACTCATTTTTATAATTGAGTAACAATTTTATATATTTTGTTGCATTCCATCACTTTCAGAGAAGCACCACACACTCAGTACCAACTCTTGAGTAACAATTTTGATGGAAAACATAATTTCATCAATTAATATATAGGTATGTAGGTATGTAGGTATATAGGTATGTAGTTACCTCTGTTTCATCCATAACATCAATGGTAATACTATTTGGAGATCTTTCTTTAAATACAAAACCAAAGTTTCTAGCAGCTGAGACCAGAGCTGACTCATCCGGAGATTGAGCCTAAAACAAACATTTTTATTTATTTATTTATTTCTTTATCACACTGTCATTTAAATAATCTTCATTAAAAATAGATAACTGCTGCCCAACTAGGTATACCTGTTCTTGGGCTAGCAGTGTACATATTATATAATATTTCACAGGAGACATATAGGTTGTACCTATTTGCATTTTTAAAAAAGTATCTATACAATATAAACTTAACTATTGTACACAGATTAAAAAATGTAATTGGAGTCATCATGATATGCATATATGTACATACATATTGTGTATGTAGGTATCTTATAATTTTTATTTGTTAATTGCACAAATTATCTGAAATAGTATCTCTTGGAAATACTGAACTGACAGAGCATAGATGTGATCCGTCAGTCATATCTTTATTCAGTCAAGTCTCAGATCAATTCAAAACAGCACAAGATTTATAAAACAATCAGGATTTTTTGCGAAAGAGGAAAGAAAAAAAAAACAATTATATAAATTATGTGTATAACATCTTTACACTACGATATGGAACATTTGGTACATTTTAGTTCTCCCGTAGTTCATGATGTATTTGGAACATTTTCTTTTAAATTATTTCAGTGATATTCATATGATTATCTTCATATCGGCCCTTAGCTAACAACACCGCATAAGTCATTTTTACCAACTTTACAGGAGACGTAAAAAACTGTCTATTTTAAAAAATCAATGGAATTTTTCTGATATTAATTAATAAATATCCTAATTAGCCGTTAAGAAATAATTATTTATAATTATTTTGATGACTTACTTTATTTTAACTTTTATTTTATGACTTGAGCTGTGTTGACTGACATTTTATTAGATTAAGGCGGTGTTGTTTGAGGAAATGTTAGGGAATAAGGTATTAATGGATGATTTACAAAGAAAAGTTTTTATTAAGAAATATTTTAAGAATAATTAACAATCGATAAACATAGGTACCTATAACCAAAATCTTATGAATAACATTGTTGAGATCAATTGCTTAAAGTTATTTGGTAACAAACGAACCTTTAGAGCGTAAGTGCAATTATTATTTTTTTTATTTTAATAGTTAAATATTATTTAAAACATAGTCTTCAATAATCTCCAATGAAACAAGATATAATAATAATAAAATTATAAAAATAAAAAATGATATTCGAAATCTCTAGTCTAATAGTTAGTCGCAGTCTTTAGCGATTGCTGTGCGGAAGGTCATCATAAAAAGAGTGGCAACTAGATGGTAATACACTTTTTAGGTCTTGCAAATCTTCATACTTCCGCTTTGTAATTGGTATTCTAGCTACATACAATTTCTGCAGTTGATTTATTTGTTTAATGCTGTTAATTGGCATGGGACGATGTGGTAATGGCTGAAGCTCGTCATCAAAACAAATTTTATACCAAATTGTGCCATTTGGTCTGTATTCTAGCATACGTACATCTGTAACGACTGGGTCACCTGCTTTTTTACCAGGCCGTATAGATTTATAAATTAATTCTTTCGAAAAGTCGGTAAAAAAGGTATAGTCCAAATAACGAGCTTCGTAAGGCATAGGATCACTCCTAGCATTTTTAGCTATAGCCATGTATTGTTGTGGGAGGAAAATTTCTTTACCTTTTAATTTACACTCTATTGCACTGTGTACGGAATCACATTCCATGTGGGTATGGCCTTTTTCCAGGTACTTTTGAGTAATCACAATATTTTTTTCAATCACTAAACGTAATAAAGCATTGCTTAAGGTAACATTGCGATTTTGAGCACAACAGCCATCGGAATATAAAATCACAGGCAATAATTTCTGACTCAAAACCTTCTCTAGATGGTCTACTAAGCATGAAGCAAAAACAGAGGCTTCAAGCGTGCTATTTGACTCATCGAACCAATAACACATTACTTCCTTAGTTGCTAAATTGTATAATGTAAAATTATGGACACATAATTTAGTTTTATAATAAATTGCACTAGCTTGAAGATACGGGGCCAATTTTACCGATTCAACATCCTGTGTGAATACGTGACAAGCTCCGGACTGTGCAATACATTTGTCAGTATCTTTCTCTTTCCTGGCTCGATCTTTCTTCAAAACATGTTGAGCGTATTCTTCATCCGTAATGTTTCCAGTTTTATGACTGCAACAGACGTCACATTGATCTTTCTTCGGGTGGAATAGGCTCAGATTGAGTTTCAAAAATAGTTTGTCAAATAATTTACGGCCAAGGCATTCTCTACCCTCTAACTCACAATTCTCTTTATATGCGTGATAGAGCTGTGTCATGTTCGAGAAAATGGGTTCTAAATATTCTCGTGATGTTTTAGCACGACAGTAATGCGACGGCATCTTTGGAAGGCCTGCTAAAAACTTTTCAACATATTTGTGGTCTTCAGTTTTCTCTGGATTTCTGCGATTACAAGTTGAAGTAGACAAATCGGGAGGCATGGCACAATCTGTTTTTGTCAGCCAATATCTGACAAACCAATCTTTAATGCCAAGAGTGGCCAAGAACATTTTTTTACAGACTTGGTGACGTACATTATCAATCGTAAAAACGTAAGTTCGACTACCAGTTCTTTTGGATGATTCTGGATTTTTTGTAATTTTCTTTGGTATTTTATTAACGTGAGAAGTTATAAATGTTCTTCGCTGCTCCCAGTTCATGGTCTTCCAGAAATTTTCAAACAAATATTGCCGCTGTTGTTCGTTTATGTAGTCTCATGATCTGAGTTTTGATTTCTTACAAAACGCAGAATCGCACGGTGGTTTCATGGATCTTGCAGGCTTAAATACGTCTTGTTTCACTTTAAATGTTTCATTAGTTTTTGCTTTTCTGTCTCTTCTGTATCCTAAATAATTTTCACCTTTCATCCGTAATTCTTTATCAACATTGCGTTTATATTTCATTGGATTTTTTGTCGCCTTGTTCTGTCGTTTTTTATGACTTAGCAAATCACCGTGATATGGAACATTACTGAGTATAACCACTTTTGAAGAACACGATGGAGTAGCAGAGGCACTGGATTGCATATTGTTCTGGATTATATTATTTTTATCTGTACATTGAGTATTTTTTTCATTATCAATGACTATAATATCAGAAATCGGGTCTTGAGTATTCGTAGATACGAAAATATCTTGGTTTGAAGTAGGGAAAGATTCGTCATGATTTAAATTTATAGAATTTATATTAAGGACAATAATATTTCCTAGTTCTTGCACAACTTTCTCACTTTCTACCGTGATATTGGCAACATTCAATACAGAAGGCTGAGGATACTGGATGGCCACCGTAGCGAATTCGGGTGGTTCCTGTTGCAGATCAAATAAGTCATTACCAACTTTTTCTATAACTCGTAGGTTGTTAATGTCAATGTTTTCAATATCCAAGTCTGTGTTTTGATCAAATATTGTTTTTACATTGTCCTTGCTACTTATAATACTTTTCATGGACTCCCCGAAGCTTTGTTCGTTTATTGGTGTTGCAATAATTTCGTATTTATTAGGATAATTGCATGCTTTGGTATCAGAAGAACTAGTGTTATCTTTTTGATTCAAATCTAAAAAAATAATAGGAATTATTGCATAAAAAATATAAACAACAAAAAATAAACGCGGACCTCAAAACAAACCTATGCTACTAACCTAGTTTAATTCTTTATTTATCTTCTTTGCAACTTTGTTTAAGTCATTTATGTTTGGACATCAGTCCTGCTTCTTGTAATTGGGCATATATCAATTCATCACCTGAACTCGGATCACTCCAAGAATCAATTTCTTCTCCATCCATAGTGTATTTCAATTATTAAGCTTCCTAAAAGAAATAAAATACATTTTGAAACACCGCCTAAGTTAAAAAAAGATAGTATGTAAACACTGCTTAAGTAAATGAAGATATTCTATTATCATTTCTTTCTATATGAATGCGAGTAAATCAATAAATATTATCTTATTATATAGCTTACCTCTTAATCTTCTATTAAAACTTCTTGCATAGACCTTACAGCGATAAAACTCACATAAAAATATAATAATCACGGAGCGCGAAGTACTTTTGCGAGAAAAGTATGAAAGACTAACGACTTATGCGGTGTTGAGAGGCCAACCGACTTGCGCGCTGTCACTACTTTTAGAATTACGGCTTCTGATTGGCTGAAATCTATATCATGTGACCAATGGTTAGACGCGCAATGAGCAGCTCTATCTAATGGCATTAAAATGTGAAAACCGCCAATTTTCGACTTGAGCGGTGTTGTAAGCTAAGGGACGATATATCTTGTATTAAAACTGTTATTATTGTATATTAAAAGTTATCATAAATCATTTGTATAAAAATGTGTACATTACTTATATATTATATAACAATCATAATAACATTCAACTTGTTCCTCTACAACAAGTCGCTTTTCATTTTTAATGTGGTGTCTTTTCTTCATTTTAAATTCCACATAAAATTCCATACAATGAATAATTGTAAGTAATTTATACATAATGCATAACATAACAACAGTAAATAGGCAGTATGTATCATATATAACTGAGAAATATTTAAATATAATGACATGGTAAGTTACCTGGTACTCAAGTCGACCATTCTTCTCCTCTGGCATCACAGTATGACATAAAGCTAATAGTCTAAAGAATATATGAGATTCTGGATCACCTCTCTTCACCGAATCCAATAGAGTTTTGTCATAAAACTTAAAATCCTGCTCATAGTTTGGATTGAAGGAAAAATCTATAGATTCAGTTGTCTGTAAACAATTTATCAAATATTACTTCATCATATTATAAATTAATCATTTCTTATATATGTAAATCTTCTTTCTTACCTAGCCTAGTGAGTATTCAATGATATAGATAAATCTTCTTTTTTACCTAGCCTAGCGAGTATTCAATGTTACTTCATAAAACTAGAATTCACTGACATACACAAGGTATTTATTATAAATATGTATGTAGATAATACAATCATGCATTTGTAACATAATTAATTATTTTATTACCATGAAACAGTAAATATATTTTTTTTTTAAATAACTTAGTACAGTAAAAAAGCATTGAAATATTTCATATTATAGTGACAAACACTTTGAAGATGGCACTCTGCACATTTAATTAAGTATATTCTTTTTGTGTGAAATTACAAAAGTTTGACACTTATTTCATCTATTAAAGTACAATTTTTTATACAAAATTAATTGCCGAATGAAACAACAAAAAAATTATAAAGAATTTCCTTCCATAAATTACTGGATTGTGATTAATAAAGTTACAAAATGAAAAAACAAATCACTAAATTAAAGAACTTGAAATTACTAATAATATCTTGAAGAAAACTATAGCATTACAATTGGCACAACTCAATATTGAAAAATGAATATTACATTTTGGGTTCATCTTATTTACACTAACAATTTAGTTTGGTCATGTGACTCAAGTCAATATTGTGTGGAGAATTCGACACATTTCACAAAGAAGCAAGATCAAATATTACAATTACTTAACTCAAATTATCTCATTCTTGATTTTTATCCAAATATTTATGCAACATTGAAAAACTTATCCTTAAGTACCTATGACTTTTATACAATAAAATAAAACAATTGGTTAAATAACATAACCTCAACTGATCGTATATAAATGAAAACGCCACTATTAAATAAATCATCGCAATGTTTTGAGAATGGTGGAAAAAACATAATAAAAAGCAAATACATAATGTCCAAATAATAATGAAATTATGTAACAGATATAATATATGTGTGCATATGTACCTACATATGTACTGTCTATTTATATATGTCAAAAGTTCCACATGCAACATTATTTAACAAAATTACATTACATTACATTAAGTCGGGACGGATGGAAAGGAAATACAAGAATTAGAAATTCCTTTCTCAGATTTAAAGATTGAGGCGTTTCTCGAAAATCTGAAAGTATCTTTGGAACAATTAAAAATAGAAGAAAAAATAATGGTCGCCTATAAGATGAAAAGATTAAATTAAAGATATAAATGACACTACTTTAAAGATGATCATCAATAAGGCTTATGATTGGGAGTTGAGGGAGAAAATGAGAGACTGGTCCGGAATGAAGACCCAAGGACAAAAGATTGTTATGATTGGGTATGCCGAAGATATTGCATTGCTTGCAGAGACCAAACAGGAATTGAAAAATATAGAAAATATCGAATTTCAAATATAAAATGAAAATAAAGATAAAACTAATTGCTGGAAGAGAAGAGATGACCATTAATATTGTTCCGGGTGAGACCACAATAAAGCACAACAATAAGACATTACCTATAGGTATGTATATGGAGAGATGGAGTGCTCGGAGCAAACCAATTCTACAATTGTAACCATGAACAAGAAAAAATTATATCATGCATTTGACACACACAACACACCATACATTAAAATTAAAATATGATATTGATATAAAAATATACAAAGTATTATGCATTTGGAATATAAGACACTTTGAAACATCATTATGACAGATGTCAAATAACAAGTAGCCTCACAAGTCATAGGAAGTAAAAAGGTTTGTGTAGCATTTAATAAAAGAGGCAGTTCATTTAGTTATTCAAAACATAATGTTTCAAAGTTACATTATATATAAAGGCTGGTATATATGACACAAAAAGAATTTACTTAAAATAATGAAGAATTTTACTGATAAAGTCACTGTTAATATTTCATTCTTGAGTTTGTTTCTGAACCAAAGTGCATGCTCACTTTGGTAAGGGTTTCATTCCCAGGGGGGCAAGTCCGATCAAACAGTAAAATCAAAACCTTATTGATTACCTAAAACATGGATATAAATAAATTATAGAACTCCATATGAAAATTATCCATGATATGGGTAATCGCAAGGGTTTCAATTACGCTGTTTGACGGGACTTGCCCCCCCAGAATTTAATCAGAAAAGATAATTTATTTTTTATAATGACTATTAAAAGATCGGATTGGCACATGACAAAGATTTATATGTAGTTAACATTGTAATTTTCATATAATAATTTGTTCATATACCTACAGCAACACTTAACTTCAATTCTTTAAATTGTTTCTTGGGAGAGGTAGAACAGGTAGGTACTATGTCAAATATTAATTTAACATACACCCTATAACAAGTTACCACATTCTGGAGACTTCCGATATTAATCGTCTCACAGATCCAGTCTGAGAACACAATTAAAAACTGTGTCTCCACCGGGAATCGAACCCGGGACCCTTGGATCAGCAGTCAGATACCCAACCAACTGAGCCACGAAGGCCAAGAATTTAATAACTTTGTTTTCACTTATTATAGTTTTAACAACCGGTTTCAGAACACAACTAGATCACTGAATGGTTGCTAAAATTCCAATAAGTTTGGTGAAAACAAAACAAAGCTATAGAGAAAAGATTAAGTAAAGTTTCATCATGATAATGTTTATATTGTAGGCCTTGATACCACTAGTAAATTAATATTGCAAATTTTCCTTTTCGACCAATTGTAATATTCTTGGATGTGTCACAAAAATACTTTGAAATAAAATAAAATATTAGGTAGGTAGGTAGGTAAGAATGTATATGTGGTAGGTATATGTGTCGTACATTAGTATTGTGTGGTAAAGGTGTGTGGGATCTACTGGTCGGTCCCGGTGTACTCCTTCCTTGGTCTGCCTCCGTCTCCAGCAGGGCCGCCAGGCTGGTGTGACAGTCCACCCTTCCTCCCCTACCTCTGCCCCCCTCTGTGTAGCGCACTCCCACTCCCACACCCACACCACTTCCCCGAGACCCACGCTGTATACACCCCCGTGCAACACAGAAATGAAAAGAAAAAAAAGGAAAACACATGACCGGGTAAGAAACATGCACTAATCAAAATATAATAATAATAATAAGATGTGGAGAAACTTCAGGGATGCAAATGTCACCACTGACTCAGTACAATATCATTACATTACTAGTATAGTTAAAATACTTACTTTTTATAAAATTATTCAAAATTTAGTCGTAAGACGGCATTACATATCAAAGTATTATAAGTATACTTTTACTGTGATCTTTGTTTGAGATACACAGCCTTACCAATAGCAATAGGATCTTGCTGAAAATTAACTGCTGTGTAAGTAATTATACACTTCCCCAAAATAATGAGTATGTTGAAAGTACATGTATGAGGGAGACCGAGGCTCCACTTGAAATGTAGCACCATTGAATCATTCTTTATAATCCCATGTAAGTTAAGTAGGTATGTAAAATTAATGAGGAATTTACAAACAGTGAAAATCATTGTAATGAGTCAGTATTGGTAAGCTAAAAGTGCTTACAATGTGCATAAATCAATATTTGAATGTTTCCAAAATGATATATCAGCAATACCTATATAATAGTAGACTTTACTTACAAATCATGCTTTCTACAAATTATATATTATATCCTGAATATTTAAATTGTATAAGTATCATATTATGTATATATATATATATATATATATATATATATATATATATATATATATATATATGTTATTATTAAGTATTTTGGGGATAACCCGCGTCAAATTTGACGCGGGTTATCCCCAAAATACTTAATAATAACATATTTTGTACTCGCGAAAACCTTAGATTTAACATATATATATATATATATATATATATATATATATATATATATATATATATATATATATATATATATATATATATATATATATATATATATATATATATATATATATATATATATATATATATATATATATATATATATATATATATATATATATATAAGGTGTTTGAAATATTGAATTTTGGTACCATTTCATTGAAACACATCTAATGTTGTAATGTATAAACTACCTACAGTGATTTAATAAAACAAAACAGAATATTCTATAATTGACACCAAGTGAACATGACATGTCATGCTTCTTGCACACATCCACATTCACATACCTATGTGATGTGATATTCCTTTATACAGATAATAATTCATAACATCAGTGCTGGAATGTGATTTAAAGACTAAATAGAACATGCAAAATATAAATAAACTATTGTATGACAAATAAGTGAGAATCAAAAATAATAAAATAACCTACACTTACACTCCCTGTCATACAATCACAGTAATAACAAACCCTCTCAATAATTTACTATTTACTCAGAGAATTTTACTGTGCAACATTACTGATGATTGCATTAAATATAAACACCTCATCATTTATCAAATGCAATTATCTTTAAACAATATATATTGATTTCCCAATAAACAAATCATATGATACCTCCATAAGATCCACAATTTCTCCTGTATTCTCGTCTATAACATCACCGTAACATTTCCCAGCGATGGAACATTTGTTGAACGTCATTATGTTTTGTGTCAGTGTACCCGTTTTGTCAGAAAATATGTATTGAATTTGACCTGGAATTCAATAGTCATTATACATACAAATTCATATAGCACCATTTCACAATAGTCATTATAAATACAAATTCATATAGCACCATTTCACAATAGTCCCAGTCAGTCCCTGGTTCTACAAAATAGGAAACTTCAAGACCGCGCACCACCTTCGTTAGAGGAAAACTTCCACTAATAGGTCTGTTTACACTAAAACCTCCATCATAACAAGCAGGTTTATAACTCAATCCAATTCCTTTTGAATCGGTATACAATCATTTAATGTACAGTGAAACCTCTATCTATTGTTTTTGAAGGGACTTAATGAAAAAAACTATGAATGCGGGAATACAAAATATACAGAAAAAAAAACACATTTATGTTAAATGGCTGCCATTGCAAACGCTCCCGCGATGTTTAGGTATAAATCTAGTTCCAAATCTTGCTCAGCGCGGCGCTCGTGTCGGCCGCACAGAGTTGAAAAGTTTCCAGCCCATGCCATCGAGTATTTCAACACGCGACACCAGATAGTGATCAATGCAAGAAATTTTACATTGGTACCTACATTCATACAAACATTTACATAAGGTACTTTTTATGACAATATGCCTAATTCTGTTGTGTTATACATTGTCTACCTGGCATTGCATCTTCATCAGTAAATATTTTTATTATGGCATAGTAGGTCATGATTTTTGTTATGGCATAGTAGGTCATGATTTTTGTTATGGCATAGTAGGTCATGATTTTTGTTATGGCATAGTAGGTCATGATTTTTGTTATGGCATAGTAGGTCATGATTTTTGTTATGGCATAGTAGGTCATGATTTTTGGAGAAGAAATATAAAATATTATCTTCGCAAGAAGACAATATCATTTTTTTTCAATAGCATGCAATAATCACAATTATATTACTCTTCCTATTTTTCCTTTTGGTACACTTGGGTATGTTTGTGAAATCCTATTGTGGCTATTATGTAAATTTAAATTTATCGTGTATGGGGCTCGGTTTTATCTGCCTGGCCCAATAATAGGTACATAACATTATGGAATGTTTCTATGTATGTATGTTTGTGAAATCCTATTGTGGCTATTATGTAAATTTAAATTTATCGTATATGGCGCTCGGTTTTCTCTGCCTACCCCAATAATAGGTACATAACATGATGGAATATATCTATGTTTATGAAATACAATTGTGGCTTTTATCTAAATTTGAATTTATCGTGTATGGCGCTCGGTTTTCTCTGCCTACCCAAATAATAGGTACATAGCATGATGGAATGTATATATGTATGCATGTTTGTATGTTTGTGAAATCCTATTGTGGCTATTATGTAAATTTAAATTTATCGTGTATGGGGCTCGGTTTTCTCGGCCTACCCCAATAATAGGTACATAACATTATGGAATGTTTCTATGTATGTATGTTTGTGAAATCCTATTGTGGCTATTATTTAAATTTTAATTTATTGTGTATGGCGCTCGGTTTTCTCTGCCTACCCAAATAATAGGTACATAGCATGATGGAATGTATATATGTATACATGTTTGTATGTTTGTGAAATGCTATTGTGGCTATTATGTAAATTTAAATTTATCGTGTATGGCGCTCGGTTTTCTCTGCCAACCCCAATAATAGGTACATAGCATGATGGAATGTATATATGTATGCATGTTTGTATGTTTGTGAAATGCTATTGTGGCTATTATGTAAATTTAAATTTATCGTGTATGGCGCTCGGTTTTCTCTGCCTACCCCAATAATAGGTACATAACATGATGGAATATATCTATGTTTATGAAATCCAATTGTGGCTTTTATCTAAATTTTAATTTATCGTGTATGGCGCTCGGTTTTCTGTGCCTATCCCATCAATAGGTACGTAATATTGATGGTATTGATGGAATATGAAAAAAAAATATTATTTTGTATTTTAGACCTTCCCGCTTTTAGCGAATGAAGTTCGTTTTTCGATCATTCCAAATGGTCAAACGTGACGAAAATTGACACAGAGGACACGTCCGTTCAGTTCGGCCTTCAGCCGGTAACTGAATATGGAAATTAAAAACAAAAAAGGGTAATTTTCAATTAATAAATATCATATGAAATTTATTTTTTTTTAATTTTTTTTTCAATGATTTATATAGATAAAGGTTTAATTATTATGTAATATTTTTTTTATTCAGTTTCAATTCTCAAAATGTGTGTTTTTAGCGCTTTGAAAATCAACTTTTTCTTGCCAAATTATGTTTTTTTGAAATCAAAAAAATCGATATTAATTTTAACTTTTTGAAAAAAGTTACAAACAAACTTTTACGATATATAATTTTTGCTAAAAATAAGACTATATATTTCACAGGTTTTTCAAAATATGTGCGCAAAGACAACACAAATTATTTATGTTTGAAAATAGGTTTTCGAAAAAGGGTTATATATCAATTAAAAAGGAAATTTTAAAAAATGTGAAAAACATTTTATCTCTACAAAGAAGTAGTCTTTCGTTTGGTACTAAAAAAAAGAATTCTACGATTTTTAATATCCGAGTGTTATGTACCGAAAACTGCGTAAAAATGTGCTTTTTCAAAATTTGCGATGGCAGCTCGTTAAAATGTAGTGTACACATATCTATACAACATATTATATTAAATAATATGTAGTGTACACATATCTATACAACATATTATATTAAATAATATGTAGTGTACACATATCTATACAACATATTATATTAAATAATATGTAGTGTACACATATCTATACAACATATTATATTAAATAATATGTAGTGTACACATATCTATACAACATATTATATTAAATAATATGTAGTGTACACATATCTATACAACATATTATATTAAATAATCTGTCATTGTCATTTGTTTTTTTTTTTTTATTGTCATAAGAAATCAACGTTCTTTCGGTGTTACAAGTAAAAAAATTCGGCATCAGTTATCGAATGTGAATAAAAAACATTTTCAATCCTTCGAACGTCGTGTACGCTTCCGAAAATTTAAGGGACAGGCTACGGTGGATTCGTTGATCTTTTGGATTTCAATCTTTCTTGAAGAGTACAAACGGACGGTTCATTTTTATGGCTCAAAAACTAAGGCAGTCGCACGCACACACCGCTGTATGTTTTAATGTCTTTTATTTATCTTTCGTTCTTGGATGTTATTGAAATTTGCTACGTAATTTAAATGATTAATGCGGGAAAAAGATGAATGTAGAACGATCAATGCGGTCAATTTTTGTATGAAATTAATTGGGACCTACAGAAATATGTGAAACATGCGGGAAAACGATTGTTCGGAGAACGATAGATAGAAGTTTCACTGTACTTTGAAGCCTTCACACACAGAACCTTGATAACAATCAAGCATATTTTATAGTCCACTTGTGCTGGACATTTCAACCAGAGCAGCTTGTTAAGGAGAGGTTTTATATGGTATCTTATATCAATCTTGCACATGCATTAAATACCCAAGCTGATACTTGATATAATGTATAGGATATACACAAATAACTAGTTATTATATTATCATCATTATTGGCTCTACAGCCCTGGTCTCTTCCAGAAGTCCCCGTCCGATCACCTATAAGTCATCTTCTGTGTCATCCAGCCATCTTAGCTTGGGCCTGCCTCTACTTCTTTTACCGTCTGCCATGTCCAAACTACTCCAGTCTAAGTTCTTTTACCGTCTGCCATGTCCCAACTACTCCAGTCTAAGTTCTTTTACCGTCTGCCATGTCACAACTACTCCAGTCTAAGTTCTTTTACCGTCTGCCATGTCCCAACTACTCCAGTCTAAGTTCTTTTACCGTCTGCCATGTCCCAACTACTCCAGTCTAAGTTCTTTTACCGTCTGCCATGTCACAACTACTCCAGTCTAAGTTCTTTTACCGTCTGCCATGTCCCAACTACTCCAGTCTAAGTTCTTTTATGGCTTGTACAATGTTGTGTTCGTCATATAATGCCTGTAGTTCATCATTATATAGCATCATCCAAATTGCTTTACAGTTTAATGGGCCAAAAATCCTTCTGGTAATTGTATATGTTTATTTATATATTGAATAGTCTTTACCTAATTCTTCGTTAAGTGTAGTAGTTCTCGCTTTGGCAGCTGTACCAGTTTTCTCATAGTACATTTTTTCATCCCAATTTATTAAAAAGCTCTGGGCAAATCTGATCACCTATAAATTAAAATATTAAATTCATACACAAGAATTGAACAAAAAATGAGTTTAAACAAATTTCTGCTCTTCTGGGAATGTGCGTAGATATCATTTTCAATTATGTAAACTTGTTCATGTCTGTGTTACGATGTACGTAATCACTATTTTCGTAAATTCAATATGTTTGTAAAACAATATTAGGTACATACCTCTACAGAGACATATAATGATATTGGTACAACAGTGTTCATGACAATTGCATACGAGAAGAAGACAAGAAATGCAATGACAACAGATCCTCCGGTATGTTCCAAAGGTACAAGAGTGTCCCAGGGAAGATAAACTTGAAACTTCTGACCAAACAGGTACTCCCAAATCCCACAAGCAATCATACAGAATAGACATATTGACAACAGAAAAAATACAATCTGAAAGGAATATAAATCATTTATGTTAAACAACAAATAACTATTTAAACATGTAATAAATTAAATTAAAACAAATAAAATTATTTAAATAGTACGATAACATGTAATAATGCATGATATTGACCAAAAATATTAATAATCAGTGGAAATATCCATCACGAAAATATTACATGATTGATAATAATCAGTGGAAATATCCATCACGAAAATATTACATGATTGATAATAATCAGTGGAAATATCCATCACGAAAATATTACATGATTGATAATAATCAGTGGAAATATCCATCACGAATATATTACATGATTGATAATAATCAGTGGAAATATCCATCACGAAAATATTACATGATTGATAATAATCAGTGGAATTATCCATCACGAAACAAATCTCGTACATTTATACTGGTCAGATTATTTATATATTATAGTGAACATTTTCGGGATAAAAATCCTTGAATATCTGTGTTAATAAGTTGTTTTGTGTATAGATGTTTACCATCCAGATCTGTACATCCACGTGATGGGTTCAACTTGTTTTCTGTTAACTATAAACATGGGGAAAATCTAGCATTAAAAAATGATTAGAAATTTATATCAAATTTGCTCTATCGTAATTACAAATTAATTAATAGTTTGTATTTTTTCATAAATTTATTAAAATTACAACTCAATAATAAAAACTCACCCCAATGATTAGAAAGTTAAGGAGACGATCAATACTCGTCCTCTTGAATTTTGTCTTTCCGCTGTTTTGCATCAACTTTGTATCTTTACCAGCAAATATGACAACTCCATAGCACCATGATGTGTTACGTAATACACAACCTCTCAATAGAATCTTGTCATTGTCTAATGGATAACGTTTATTTTGCCACGATAATACACCTGGAAATATAATATAAATACATTATATATTATCCCCCTGGAAATATAAATACATTATATATCAACCACCTGGAAATATCAATATTTATCAATTACAGACATAAGTACCACCAATATAGTTCAGCACCTTGAGGTTCACCACATGCTGAATGTAGTCTTTTTACACTTACTTTTATAAGGAAGTGTAAACACCAATATATCCCAATCACCATGTTTCACCATAGATAATATTTATGACTTAACAAATGAAAATTTAACTTAAGAGACTTTACGTTGCTCGGGGTGGTTGGTTGGAAGAAATTGCCTTATGGCAATAAACTCGCCTTTGTACACTTATACATATATTATATAAATAAATAAAATTCAATTAAATGATAAAGACTCACCGTCAAATTTATTAAGTAGATTGTTGGGAACTTCACAAATAATTTCTCCATCAAATGTCCCAATCAAAGATTCATCCTGTCCCATCTCAGCTGTCTCAACCAAACATTGTCTACATTTTAGATTTGTTTCTCTGTTGGTACAAACAATACAATACATTAGACATTATTGTATAAATTGTATATATGTATATGAAATAGTGAATGTGTTAATGTTGTCACTCACCCGTCCAATTCTGCAGTTTCAATATAACACAATCCATTGGGTTCACTGGTGGACAAGAGAAGTATGTCAGCGGCAACAAACTGATCATTCTCCATCCTAATAACATCCCCAACTTGTACAGTCGCCCATCTCTCATCCACCAACTTACCATTGCGGAGAGCCTTGGATCTTCTGTTGTTCACTTGAGAATCACTCTGATGTCTTTGCTGGAAGTAACATAACACTTCACATTACCACATCTGTAACTTATAAATCTGACAATTAAATAATATAATACTTTACTTGAATTGAATTGAATACAGTACATATGTACCCTATACAAGTGGCAAAGACTTTGTTCCCCACATATATTTAAAAACACAAAAACAACAATCATAGTAAGGCACTTTATTAGCTCTATCCAAATCCCAGGCAGCTTATGTTTACATAACAAAACATAATATAACTATTAAAAAATATGTGAAAATGAAACACAAAAATTAAAACATGGTGTTTCATATGATTAATCATATGAAAAAAGTTAATTACTTATATGAAAAATTCAGCTTTTGACTTCCAATATTGGATGGGAAACCGAACAAAAACTATTGTGAAGAATCAAACAAGCCTTCCATATCAGCCATCAAATATATAATAACAATGCGACATTGATGTAAAGTAGGCTGTGAAAAATACAATGAATTAATTATTTTCCGAACAACTTATGTATTGATTACTAAGACAATAAATAATATTTTTACTAACAAAGTCATCATATGCATCCTTGACGGCAGTTAGTGCAAGTACACCGATGAGTGGTATTGCTGTGGTGATGGGTGTAAGACTGGAGATGGCCGGAATCAACTGAAGTACCAACAGACACAGGAAGTAGAAGTTGGCCAACCTCTGGAACTGCTCCAACAGGTTCAATGGCAGGAATGTCAAGATTGAATATTTTGATGTTTTTATGTAGTTGCTCTGGAATTAACAATATTAAATTTTAAGTACAAAATAGACTTAGAAAATTTAACAAAATAACAATATTCCTTCTGCATTTCATATTATCAATCTATTTATAGTATTTTCTTTTACTTTAATTTCTTTAGTACCAAAATTACTCCAAACTTTGTGTTGCTTGGGTTTGTTGGCAAAGATTGCATCATAGCAATAAACGAACCAGAAATTTTTGTTTTGTAAAAATAATAAATTAAATATAAAAAATAATTAGATATATTTCCTAGTACTTTTACTGATATACAACTAGTCACTAGTATCTTTACTGATATACAACAAGTTACTAGTACCTTTACTGATATGCAACTAGTCACTAATACCTTTACTGATATACAACTAGTCACTAGTATCTTTACTGATATACAACAAGTTACTAGTACCTTTACTGATATGCAACTAGTCACTAATACCTTTACTGATATACAACTAGTCACTTGCGCATGAAATATTTCAATTTATGAAAATATAACAATACATATAGCAATTAAACTTGGCATGTGATAAAAGTATCAAATATTTTATAATCACAATAAGATTCAATATATATAATATGTAGTAGAAAATTATTATGCTTTTAATTTTACTATAGTAATAAAATAATAATGTACGTAGAGTTATCAAGTAGTGATAAATTCAAATTGACAATTAATTTTATAGAAAAACTCCTGAATTTACGCAATATGTACAGCCTACAACAACTATCAAGATAAATGAGGTTTCGGTTTTTTTAATAAAGTAAAGACTGGGTAAACAGGGCACCATATATTTATGTCTTTTCAAATATTATTTACCCCACTCATATTGATACAAGATTGCCCAAAGAACATGGTATTTCTCTATCTAAACGAACAATGAAAAACTTATAAAATTACACAAATAAAAGACATATTTTCCTTTACCAGAGCACAAGCACTCATGTGTAAAGGTAATACCTAATTAGGGGATACAAATAAAATTAAATAATTGATACCTGCAGAATTATTGTTGTATGTACAAAATGAAGTGAAGTTGGCTAATATTTCAAATTTTTATTTAAATAACCAGTTACCAATCTTAATCTTGTCTCACGTTGATTGAACCACACCACTCCATTGTTCTCTTTAACACCAAGAAGATATGAAGGTTTTTTTAAATAAATAATGATTTAACTTACGGCATAATGAAATTGTGAATTGAATTCCCTATTGTTGGCACGAATTCTTCTTTCTTTTTGCTCTGAAAATAACAAATGTAAAACACATAAATACCAACAATATTGTAACACAACTCCATTGCTTTTTCATAACCACAATTGATGCATTTAACTGAGGGAACATTTTGAAAGGACGGATCCTGAAACGCATTGTGTGGCGTAAGACCAGCAGGGACCAATTTAACTAATGGCCCATATTTCTAAACATTTTAATATATGAAACAATGATAGTTATCAATCTGAAAATATTTTTTTCCTGATAAAAACAGATTTTTAAAATATTCCATTATTATTCAATTTGCAAGAAATAAGAGAGTTTATCAATCTAATTTATATTATTATTTACTCAATGATATACAATAAGTTAGTAAATTTCATATATTTTTATATGACATGATGAACCTACATACATAACAAATTGAATAATGGTGTTGATACTCATTACACTATCCAACTGTCAATTTGTTCAAGAGAACATTGTTCTCTCAACATATCGACAATTTGTTCAAGAGAACATTGTTCTCTCAACATATCGACAAAGTATCAAGCCACAAAGTATGCAGGGTCTATATTTTTCACGGTTTTTCCAACTTTGAAGTAAAAAATTAGAGGCTTTGCAGCATATACGTTCTGTATATATGGATTTACTCACAATTCGGAGTAGAACATTTAGTGAGAGTGTGTGTGTACATATGTCCCTTATAACTTTTAATCAGCTCAATTCACAGAGCCCAAATTTCAGAATATATAGTTAGTTATTGGCCTACAAAACTTTTATACTCAGAATTTTGAATTTTTGTTTCATTCAGGGGTTATCAACTTTTGAATTTTTACTTTATTTTTCCGTATATCTCAAAAACCATAAAAGCTAGAACGCTGAAAATTGGTATAAATATAGACAAATAAAATATCTCAAATCAGTTTTTTCTTAAAAATTACATAGTTGCTCAAATATTTTTTATTAAGAAAAACATTTTTTTTTATGATAAATTTATTTGTTTAACTGCCTAAATTTCCAAAGTTTTTAAAAATATAGAAAAATATACCCCAACTAGAAAATTTTAATTATCTATAAAAAATATGAACATTGTAGTAGTGCATCTCAAATTTTTTTCACAATTTTTATAAAAATTGAATTTAATGACGATAATGTTTCATACAATTTGTAAGGCAGTAAACACTACACAATAATATCTCACTCAATAACTACTTAATCTACAAACATACATCATGTTGTTTTCATATTCTGGGTAGGAAAAAAGACTGACCTCCATACTATCCTATCCTGACATACATACCTATATGTTTTATATAGAAAACAAAATATCTTAAAATATTTATTAATTTGTGTTTAAGTGTTCATAGTTTGGTACGTATTCTTCAATTATGCGTACTATCGCCATCGTCAGTTTGCCATCTCATGTGTTACATGCAACTAGTTTATTAGTTTATTAGAAAGCTTTAAGTCCCTGCTCAATTAATAAGGAGTGACAGTTTATTTAATGTGACTGTTGTTCAAACTAACTATGCCAGGAATTTTTTTGTTTATAGATCCATGTCAACAATTTGATACAAAGTTGCAGATGTTACTGTGTATTATTGAGAATATATTGAAGCTTTCTCAATAATTAATTTTCTTTTCCTAATTATCCAATTCCTATCCATTGTCCTGCCCTTAACTACCTACCTTGTATTCATCCACTTATTTGCTCAATTAATATTGTTTTTTTTGTATCCTTGTATCCTTTTGTTTTTTTTTATATTTTTATAAGACCATACCTTAGCAATTGGTGTTACAATCTTGGTTTTGCAATAATAATAATAATAATAATGCACCCTGCGCAATTGCTTCCAACTAACCAGGGTCTCTAGCCCAGAGAAGCAATATTTGCGTGAGAAATTAATTTAAATAAATTTCTTCTCTGCTGGGAATCGAACCCAGGATACCTGCACAGAAACCGAACGGCTTACCAACTGTGCCACGGTGCAAATTTTTATTAATGTAATTATGATTTTCCAACTGTCGATTTGTTCAGGAGAACTTTGTTCTCTTAACATATCGACAATGTTTCAAGCCAGAATACGCGAGAATTGTATGGAGAGGTCTACTTTTTTCACGGCTTTTCCAACTTTGAAGTCAAAAAACACCAACTTAGAGGCTTCGCAGCATATATGTTCCATGGACGGATTTACTCAGAATTCGGAGTAGAACATTTCGTGTGTCTGTGTGTCTGTGTGTGTGTGTGTGTGTCTGTGTGTGTGTGTGTCTGTGTGTGTGTGTGTCCGTCCCCCCCTTATAACTTTTGATCCGCTCAATTTACAGAGACCAAAATTTCAGAATATATACACAGTTATAGGCTTACAAAACTTTTATACTCAGAATTTCGAATTTTTGTTTTAGTCAGGGGTTATCAACTTTTGAATTTTTACTTTATTTTTTCATATATCTCAGAAACCATAAGCTAGAACGCTGAAAATTGGTACAAATATAGACAAATACAAAATCTCAAATCAGTTTATTCAAAAAAATTCCAGGGTTTCTCAAACATTTTTTATTAAGAAAAATATTTTTTTATGATAAATTTATGAGTTTAACTGCCTATATTTCCAAACTTTTTAAAAATATCGAAAAAAGCCGAAACACCCCAACTAGATAATTTAATTTTCTATAAAAAATAAAAACATTGTATTTGTACATCTCAAATTTTTTTTAACAATTTTTATGAAAATAGAATTTAGTGACGACATCGCTTCATACAATTTATATGGCAGTCGCCTATACACAATATGTAAGAAGACTTAATAGTTTGATAGGATTTTAATATCCAAACAAACATACAGAACCATCATGCTGTTTTCATATCCCGGGAAGGAAAAGAGGACTGACCTCCATACTGTCCTATCTTGACATACATACCAACAAGTGTTAAAATTTTCAATAATTTGGATTTATGGGTTTATAGTTTGATTTTTATTCTTCAACTATACATACAATCGCTTTCGACAGTTGGATCTCATGTGTTACATGCAAAAATTTGTTCAGGAGAACTTTGTTCTCTTAACATATCGACAATGTATCAAGCCAGAATACGCGAGAATTGTATGGAGAGGTCTACTTTTTTCACGGCTTTTCCAACTTTGAAGTCAAAAAACACCAACTTACAGGCTTCGCAGCATATATGTTCCATACACGGATTTACTCAGAATTCGGAGTAGAACATTTCGTGTTTCTCTGTGTGTGTGTGTGTGTATGTCTGTGTGTGTGTGTGTGTCCCCCCCCCCCCTTATAACTTTTGATTCGCTCAATTTACAGAGCCTAAAATTTCAGAATATATAAACAGTTACAGGCCTACAAAACTTTTATACTCGGAATTTTGAATTTTTGTTTCAGTCAGGGGTTATCAACTTTTGAATTTTTATTTTATTTTTCCCTATATCTCAGAAACCATAAAAGCTAGAACGCTGAAAATTGGTATAAACATAGACAAATACAAAATCTCAAATTAGTTTTTTCAAAAAAAATCTAGGGTTTCTCAAACATTTTTTATTAAGAAAAGTATTTTTTTGATGATAAATTTATGAGTTTAACTGCCTATATTTCCATTTTTTTTTTAAATATCGAAAAAAGCCGAAACACCCCAACTAGATAATTTAATTTTATATAAAAAATATTAACATTGTAGCAGTACATCTCAAATTTTTTTTAACAATTTTTATAAAAATTGAATTTAGTGACGACATCGCTTCATACAATTTGTATGGTAGTCACCTATACACAATATCAAAGAAGACTTAATAGTTTGATACTTCATCTCTAAACATACAATATACATATACCATCATGCTGTTTTCATATTCCGGGTAGGAAAAAAAGACTGACCTCCATACTATCCTATCTTGACTACCTAGGTACATGTGTTGTATAGAAAACTAAATATCATAAA
Organism: Molanna angustata; assembly: GCA_963576475.1. NCBI lineage: Eukaryota > Metazoa > Arthropoda > Insecta > Trichoptera > Molannidae > Molanna > Molanna angustata. Next base: position 35,163,433 of record OY754977.1, read on the forward strand.
ATAATAAATAATTGTATTTATGGGTTTGGTACTTATTCTTCAACTATACATACTATCGCTGTCGACAGTTGGATCTCATGTGTTACATGCAACTAGTGATAATGAATTAGTATGGATTTTTTTATTTAATATTGAAAAAACTATATGTAACCTTGAAAAAAAATAGATATTAAAAAATGTTGGAGGACTCTTTGGTAATTTTTGCTTGAAGGATGATATCCATACATTCTAGTTAAGCCATGAGGAAGACTACTAAATAGATGGAGAAATAGTTGGACATCCACATTACATGACCAATCCTTAATTCCTGTCAAACAGATCATTGTTCTATTGAAAGAACTGCTATAGTTGGATATTTTTACAAAGCATCCATGAAGCATGAGCAAAAAACAACACACATATTTGTATGCTAAGTGAGGCACCGGCATACAATAGTCCTTCCACTCCTTTAATATCCGTACAAGAGCTGGATAATTGGAAATTCAACAGGCAGGAATAATATTCAGCAATGAGGTTTATCTTCCATTCTGAATGTAGTGCCTTGGCGAGACGAGATTGGTGTGTAGGGATACTCGCATGTGTCATGATTCCTTTAATGAGTAAAAATTCATACTCGCACATGTGTCACTGATTATTAACATTGTAGTATATACCATGATGGTAAGAATGAATGAATGAAAGAACAATTTTTTTTATAATTTGATTATATTAGATTCTGTCAACAAGTACAGTCACATAAGTGTAGCAACCCATACCACAAGAGCCACAGTCGTAGAAGGACTTGAAATAGTCGGCGCTGGTGCTGGGCCTGGGATGTGGGTGAGGACGGGGGTGCTGGGGGGGATCACACGCTCTCCATCCCACCAACTTCCCGAGGACACTCAACAGAGAGGCGCCCAAACGGAACCTTCCGCCGCCACCGTCAGTCCTGTTCCTGCTTCTGACCCTGCTCCTCCCCCCGCCCCCAAGCTCCGTGCCAGACGAAGAGTCCGACCCAGGACTCCTCGAGCGGCGCCGTCTTCTGTGACGACGATCTCGTCGGCGGCGACGTCTGTCGCAGGAACCAGACCTCCTTCCTTCACCACCGCTGTCGTCGCTGTCGCGGAAGTCAAGGATCTCCAGCTCCACTGCGTCTGTCGCGACCGCCTCCCCCGCCCCCGCCCCCGCCCCGGATGCCATGCCCCCGCCCGGGGCATGAGGGGGGGGAGACCGCGCGCCTGGACCCGTCTCACAACAACACCACCAATACTTCACCTCCCATCACACACACTACACCACACAATACAGGATGCATTTACTTTAAATACATTCGATCGATTGTCTGATAGACCGCGTCTTCACCAGGTACGATTGTCCTATACACAACACACCACACAATACTCTACTGCAATTTTACATATTACAGTAAGTACTATTACAACGACACAATTCTAAATATATTTAAGTACGTGGCCTTGATTCTCATTGTTCAAACCAAACAAACAGATAAACACAATTCGACGACAACTACAGATGTACAAAAATCAATCTAGAACAACAGTCATCCTACCACAATAATTACTATGAATCATTTGTCTAACTGCAGTTACTACACGAGGACCGCGCACACATTTGACATTTCGTCCGAAATATGACAAAACACACCAACAAATATAAATGAAAAAACAAATCGGAAGGAACAAAACTAAAATCCTCGACGTCACGCGACAGTCGTATTATTGCGTGACAATCGAAGGATTGATTGAACTGTAAAATATCGCTAAATAATAAATATTCGGTCTGTTTAACTAATAATCGATATCACAAGTAACTCTCCATTCAACCTCGGGTCGATTACCATCGTAGATAGTAAATTAAATAACAAACACTCCCGAATATACAATTCTTCCTAATATTACATACACCTTACAATTCGCATTACACCTTACAATAATACCATGTAGACAAGCAAGTTAGTGTCAAGTGCGACCACTAACTGGAAACCGATTCACTCCGATCAACTGTCAAAATTAGTTTTACGTTTTATTAAACCGATCGTCACTCGCAAGACGATAATGTTTGTTACACTTCATTTTCGACGATTGTCAACTGACACCGCGGAATATGTCAAACACAAAAAAAGACAGAAGACGCGCGAGAGAAAATCCTTGGAAAAAGTCCCTGCACGCGATGCGACCGCTATCCAGTTCGTGATGTGTTCCGTGAGAGCCAGTGAGAGCGCAGCGCGCACAGATGGCGCGTGGCGTCGGAAAACACAAAACTGACGGAGATTGTGGCGCCGCGACGCCGACGGTCGATAAAACAGCCGTCTGTTTTAGGAAAATTTGTCGGGAACAAAACGATACCGTCTTTTCTTTTCATTTAAACGACCATGCACTTCCGTAAATAAAAACAAACCGGTAAACAAAAATATAATCTTTGGGCTATGAAAAACGAGTGGGTTGTGACCAACACAAAACTCTCCACACCATAGTAAGCATTCATTTTATTTTTCTTGAAATATTGACAATCTCCAAATGCATTTTTATGATGCACGCCATACGCCGTACACCATACGCCTTACATACAAACACATTACGATGAAACTCACAGTGTGCACTCTCTACACGATACCCGTTGAGAAATTGATGTAAAAAAAATACGCTTAAAAATTGTGAAATCATGACTCTCCACTATTCCATAGTGTGGAGAGCAAAAAATTTTTTTTGTTTATTTTTTTATTGACATACAGAACCAAAAGTTTATAGTATGTATATATATTTATTAAAATCAAAGAATGAATATGTCCGTGTAAAAAGTATATATATACATCCTCATGCATTCCCTAAACTAAGAATAAATGCTTGTACTATAGGTGAACGAAATCGGTCGTGGCAGGATTCGAAGTCGCGACCAATGGATTACTAACCCAGCGTTTCTTAAAAAAATGTTAAAGAAACTCTGGAACTTTTTAAAAAACAAATTTGAGATTTTGTATTTGTATATTTTTATACCAATTTTCAGCGTTTTAGCTTTTATGGTTTTTGAGATATATGGAAATGAAAAGTAAAAATTCAAAAGTTAATAACCCCTGACTGAAAAAAAAAATTGTAGGCCTACAATTTTCTATATATTTTGAAATTTTAAGCTCTGTGCATTGAGCGGATCAAAAGTTATAAGGAACACACACAGACACACTAAATGATCTACACCGAATTCTGAGTAAATCCATATATATATAGAACATATATGCTGCGAAGCCTCTAAGTTGGTGTTTTTTTTCCTTCAAAGTTGAAAAATATAGACCTGGCATGCAAATCTCGCGTCTCTTGGCTTGATAATTTGTCGGTATGCTAAGAGAAAAGAATTCTCTTGAACAAATCGACAGCTGGATTATATTTGAAAGTTGGTACCTGTTAGTTGCCTGAAAATCTATACACAAATAAAATCAATAACGACCACCGATCGCCGTGTCACAGTTGGTAAACCGTTTGGCTTATGTGCGGGCGTCCAGGGTTCGATCCCCAGCAGAGGAGAAATTTATTTAAATTCATTCATTTTTCAATCAAATATAATTTATCTATGCTAGAAATACTGGTTTGTTGGAAGAAATATTCATATGGCAATAAACTCACCACTTGCGCGGGGTGCAAGGGTGTTGATTGTTGTTATTATTATTAAACAAATCTAATATATAAAAGTTGAACATACCCCGTCCGTGTGATTTGATCGATGACTTTCCCATGTCGATGATAGTTGAATCCAATGGTTGACCGAATGACGAACCGAACAGCAAGAAGAGTACATAAGTAAATACCTATGTATATTTATATACTATTTGTCACATAGGTACATTTATATCACTACACAAGACATCACTTCGTTAATTGAATGTTTAATAATCGATGTAAAAAATATCACATAGGTAACAAAAAAATATATTTATAATATAAATATAACATCAAAACTAGGCAACTTGTGAATAATATAATATTGTGCAGTACAGTACAGTACAGTACAGTACAGTACAGTACAGTTATTGTTGTGCTCACGGTTTGGTCAATTGACTTTACTTGTGTCAACGTTATAAAGGCCACTTTTTAATCGTTATAATTAAATTACTAAATATTAATAATAATTTTATATAAAAGACGATTATATTTATTTATATTATTATTATTATATATATATATATATACATAATAAGACACTTGCAGATGCAGACACAGAAGATAATGAAGGCCGCAAGATCACACTCAAAATGTTCTTATAAAAATAAATAGTTATTTTTTTATTTTATTTATTTATTTATTATATAATTAATCGACGGGTGTATATATATATATACGATTAAGAAAAGTAGTGTAATTTGTAAACATCGCAGTATAAAATTTTATTTATAACAAAAAATATTCTGTATATTATTATTATGTATTGTTGTACGGTGAGGAGGTCCAGTGAAGAGAGTGAAAGTGTTGCGCCCCTCTCTGTGACGCGGGGCGGCGGCGGCGGCGTGGCCCCATAGGGCCGAGCCTTTCTTCTGTCCTCTGACTGCTACACGATGTCTGTACCTGCGCCTCTCAACCTGTAAACAAAAAGAAATATTTTTTTAATTTTTTGTGTTAAAAAATTGGAAGTACATTTATAATTAAAAAATAAAATAGGTCTTCTCACTAAAAACGTTTGGAAGTAAAAAATAGAATCTTTGGAAAAATAATAGATTCAATTTAATTTGTTGACAAATTTTTGGTCCTATCGATTTATTATTTATTTACCTTTTATCACACCATATTTATAATGACAACAATAAGTAGATTACTGCTGCCCAACTAGGAAATCCTGTTCTAGGGCTAGCAGTTTACAATTTTTATTGACAATTATATGCAATTATGAACCAGGTGATTGTTCCCGTTCCACACTAAATCTGTATGTACACAATCTCAACTTTCGGCACTCACAATCATTACCTCAACAAACATATGGGCTCACACAAAACAGATCAACCAGGTCCCAATGTCCGCCATAATACCTGTCATAAATCCAATCTCTGACGCGATTTTTATTTCAGAACCATAGAAAGAGAGTATTTATCTATGTATGTTGGTGTAATTAATATGAATCACATGGTTCCCAAATTAATCAAATAATTTTATGTGTTTCTCAGAGAGCATCGCGAACACAATACGGCATAGTTACAAATGTTGTTAATAATTTTAATTTTGAATTATTTAAGTAGTTATTGTTGAATACTAAGTATTTGTGTTACTTCTGTTCTCCCATAATTTATGATGTCAGGTTAGTCTATTCAGATTACAGTAATATATAACCAGAGGACCCACCTTGATAAGGTGCCTTTATTTATAAACATTCAATATAAAATGAAAAATCATTATCAATCTAATACTAAAGTAACATAACGTACCTACACAATTTGAATAAATTTTCAAAAACAGAATTTACAAATATTTCAATAATTCTACAAATATGAATATTGATTTTCATTAAAGAATTTTTGAAATTGATGAGTTTATTTCTAATTTATATTTTTACTAGATGTCCCTAACATGTAATGAATGTCGTGTTAACTTTTAGTTAAACTTAATTAAGGATTTTACAGATTTTACTATCGTACCTAATAAATTGTAATAAAAAAAATATTTAGTTCAATAGTTTATTAGGAGGAAATAAAAAATAATTGCTGGCTCGCATTGCGGTGTGTTTTAATTTAGGTATTTATAAATTAAAATTAAAAAGTTGCGTCTTTGAAATAAAGAAAAGTTTGTTTTTACGTCTTCAATATAAGTTTGCACAAGTTTTTTTTGGGATAGAATATACTTAACTTGTTAAATTACTTTTAATAAAACCATAATTTAATTTAACACTGTAACTACAAGGATCATGCAATCGAAGGATAATATGAAAATCTAAGAACCTAGTTATTTACTATTTTAATATTTAAATAATTATTCTTGCTATAAAACAAAATACCTCTAAATTTAATCTGGTCTTCGCGAAAAAATATTGTTTTTATGTACACAGATTTGGTGATATACAATAGTTGTTCGTGTTTCATACATTAGAAGGTTATAATAGATGTGCATATTTGGGTACCTACATCCTGTATGCCCAAGGTCAAAGGCGTTAACAGCGGCCTTAATGCGAGATTTTTTTATCTCAAAACTCGGTCAAAAGAACAATTTACAAGATGTAGACAACGTTAATTCGTAAATAACAACGAACATATAAAATATAAATACCTACTTATACCTACTCTAGGTATAAATGAAAACACTAATTTGTTTAAGTTTCACTATTTCATTTAAAATTGGCACTGACCGGTATCGATCTGTTGAATATCATCGTCAGAGTGCGCGAAAACGAATGTGAACAGAGTATAAATATAATATAAATATTGGTAGACAACCTTTTTTTGTAAAGTCCTATCAGTTCGATATATTATTGAGAATCCTGGATTCTCAATAATATATATATTTATTATAATTCGTTTCTATATTGTATAATGTAATTATCAGTTTTTCTCTCTACTTCAACATTACTAAACTTTATATACATCACACATACATATATTTACCATACTGTTTTCTTCATCAGTTCTTTCTGGCAATGCTAATCGAACTGAGGTTGTCTACCAATATTTCAATTATATTTATACTCTGTTCACATTCATTTTCGTGCACTCTGACGATGATCTTCAACAGATCGATACCGGTCAGTGCCAGTGTTAAATTAAACAGTGAAACTTAAACACATTAGTATTTTCATTTATACCTAGTATTATGGAGTTTCACCACGAATTATCCGTCGACAAAATTAACTTTTAATTAATTAAAAGATAAATACTTATTTTGCATTATATGTATGTAGGTATACAGAGTATTATAAATTCATAACGTTAAAAGAACAAGATACTGAAGGAACATATTGTATAAAAAGATGGCTTACTATAAGTAGGATAACCTGGCTAGAAGGTTTGTTATTAAAGTGAAAATGTCAGATATTAATTGAATACAAAAGTATACAATCAAGAAACCATATTTATAATTTATTTGAATAACGAACATCCGTTCAAAAAGTCGACTTTATTAACAAACGAGTGGGTTGTGGCTAATGCCAAACTCCTCACTAACAAGTCACTATAAATTATTCAAAGTTTGTATAGAAAAATTTGGGCAATTTCATAAAATGTTTAATTATTTTTTTAATAATTATTTTATCATGTAAACTTGATAATTGCCATTTATGAAAGTGATGTGCCTTTTTACCAATTTGAAAAAAAAAATCAAATTTTAAGTTTTCTGAGCTTGGCGTCACTTTGAAATAAATGATATTAAAAAAATTGAGAAGCACTATTCGGATATCCTTCAAAATCTAATGGGGTCTAAGCGAGTATCAGCTATACCAATTTGCAAAATTTGAAAGAAATCGAATAAGTACTTTAGTCTATAATCGATAAAGTTAAATAAACACGCCGTACATAGCACACACACACACACAGACATATTGTGATGAAACTTTCAGAATACAATCTCAGCATGATAACTCCCCAATATATCCTCTTGGGTTAGTGAGGAGTAAAAATTGATTAAAACATTAATGAAAAATGTCGTGTCTGTTGACTTGAAATTGAATTGTCTATTTCTTTCAACGAGTGATATTTGAAAAACAAACTTAACCAAGGTTTACCCGAGAGACTAGTTTCCCGGTCAAATATATTATGTACCCAAGTACCTAATTCACAAAGTTACGGTACGGTACGGTATTGTGTTATTGACACGTGAAATATATATAATTTAATAATGAAGTATCAAGTATAACACAAGTGGAATGTCAGGAAGTCATACATACATACATACATATTATTAATTTATAAACAGTTATGTATGAGATATGTGTTTTCTGGAATCTTTCAAGTGGAAACAATTTTTATAAAAATTGGATTTAGTGACGACATAGCTTCATACAATTTGTATGGCAGTCGCCTATACACAATATTATGTAAGAAGACTTAATAGTTTGATACTAAATCTCCAAACATACATACATACCATCATGCTGTTTCCATATTCTGGGTAGGAAAAAAGGACTGACCTCCATAATATCATATCTTGACATACATACCTACATGTGTTGTATAGAAAACAAAATATCTTAAAATATTAAATAATTTGTATTTATGGGTTTATAGTTTGGTACTTATTCTTAGTATCGCTATCGACAGTTGGATCTCATGTGTTACATGCAACTAGTTAAAGTAGTGTAGTGTACATTGTGGTTGTGTTTTACTGAATTTAATTTTATTTCATTAAAAATAATACCACAAAGTGAAAAACAATCGTTTATCGAAGATGTAACATTTTTTGTTCGTCCATGATTTTTTGCCATTTTTTTCGAAACACACTGTTTAACATATTTTAGAAATATTATTTCAAATTTGGATGTTAAGTTTTTTACACCTCCTTAAATAATTTGTCTGAATAAATGTTGAATAAGAGTGGAGACAGGATACATCCCTGTGGTACACCCCTCGCAATATGTACCTACCTACCTACCTATATGTTCTGACCCCATGAAAGTTTATGCTTGCACGTATAAAGTAATTTTGATTTAATGCCCTGTGTATTGTGAGTAAACATTGCATCATCCAAGACAGACAGACAGGTTGGAGTTGGGAGGTCATAAACCATTGGGGGGGGGGGGGGGTGTTGGGATGATTGACTAAAATAAGATGATACAAGTCTAAAAACAGTTCGACGATAAACCAGACACTTTAATGCAATTAAGTAACGCAATGGATTAAGATTTAAAAACAATATTACAATAGAATACCGCATTGTATGAGATAATTAAAGATCAATATTACAATACAATACCGCATTGTATGAGATAATTAAAGATCAATATTACAATAGAATACCGCATTGTATGAGATAATTAAAGATCAATATTACAATAGAATACCGCATTGTATGAGATAATTAAAGATCAATATTACAATACAATACCGCATTGTATGAGATAATTAAAGATCAATATTACAATAGAATACCGCATTGTATGAGATAATTAAAGATCAATATTACAATAGAATACCGCATTGTATGAGATAATTAAAGATCAATATTACAATACAATACCGCATTGTATGATATAATTAAAGATCAATATAACAATATAATCAAGACAGGGAGTTGTGGAGGATCAAGGAGGAGGCCTATTATTATTATTATTATCGAGATGTCAAGCAGGCAGCAAAAAGCTGATATGCTTGAATGAGTCCAGTGTCACAGCAATCCATCCAGTCCGTTCTTAAATGAGTTAACACTCTCAGTAACAACCAGATCCTGAGGCAGCTTGTTCCAAGCATCCACCACTCTATTGCTCAAGAAGTGTTTGTACGGATTCTGACCAAACGCACTTCTATTTAACTTCAGGCTATGGCCACGCAAGCGCTCGTTTTGATTCTGAGTGTATATATGCGGGAGTTCAGGACAGTCATAATGATTGTTTAGCACTTTATATGTCTCAATGAGGTAACCCCTCGTTCTTCTTTCTTTAAGCGTTGTCAGTCCCAAGGCTTGGAGCCGCTCCTCATATGTCCAATCCTTAAGCCCCGCTCCCAGTTTGGTGAACCTTCGCTGCACTCTTTCCAGCAGTGCAATGTCCTTCTCAAAATATGGTGACCAAATTTGGAAACCATATTCTAATAGCGGCCGGACATAAGTCTTATACATTTTCACCAGTAATTCTGGGCTAATATTATTAAACGTTTTACGTATCAGATATGTCATACTGTTAGCTCGCTTTACTATACCAAGAATATGTTGGTCCCATTTGAGATCTTTAGACACTGTAATACCCAGATCCCTTTGGCTATTCACTGATCTGAGAATGGTTCCCTCCAATCTGTATTGCAGCTTGGGATTCTTTGGGCCAATATGGAGAGCTACACATTTGTCAGCATTGAGCTTTATCAACCATTTCTTGGTCCAGGACAACATTTTCTCGAGATCTTCCTGCAGCTGTTGTGAGTGAGTAAGTGGATTTCCAAAGAACTTGGTGTCGTCCGCAAATAGTTCCGAATGGCACTGGGTGTCTATTGTGAGATCCGATATGTATAGAATGAAGAGTAAAGGTCCCAACACTGATCCCTGCGGAACAGAGCTCAGAACTGGTCTCTCAGAAGATAGCTTATCTCCCACTCTCACCTGGAAATGTCTATCCGTCAGAAAATCCTCAATCCACCTAAGCAGCTTGCCACGTATACCAAGATGGTCCAATTTCAAGAGCAATCTTTTTATCGGAACAGTATCAAATGCCTTCTGAAAATCCAAATATACATATAACATCGACAGGTTCATGTCGGTCGAAGCTCAGGGTCCACCGATGTAAGCATAATAGCAAGTTAGACACAAAAGATCTGCCCGGCATAAAGCCGTGCTGTTCTGCTCCAATAATATTGTTCTCTCTGACGAAGGCCCGCATCTGATCAACAATAATCCTCTCCATACATTTACACAGAACACTTGTTAAACTGATAGGACGGTAATTGCTCGGATCCAGTTTGTTTCCCTTCTTGTAGATTGGTGTGATAGTTGCCCTCTTCCATTCCGTAGGGATCCTTCCAGTGTTAAATGAGTTTCTCATCAAATGCGTGATAGGTCGACACAGGGACTCGGCACATCTCTTCAAGACAATTGGAGGAACATTGTCTGGTCCCATGGATGAGTGCTCGTCGAGGTTACACAATACTTTTTTTATGAGATCTTCAGAGAAATTAATGTCGCACAGTGTGTTATTAACTCTTTGAATTCCTTCAACATCTGGGAGTGGACCATCTGGTTCTCTAATAAACACCTTCTGAAACTGATCTGCAAATATATTTGCTATCTCTTCACGAATTGATGTTGTTCCTCCCCCCTCAACATTCAACACGGGAGGAACATTTACCCTCGAGGACAGTTGCTTATTCACATAATTAAAAAAAGGTTTGCTTCCACTCGTCACTATTCTCTCCTCGAACTCTCTACGACAATCTCTCATGAAGGATGTAACTTTGTTATTCTGCTTTCTATAAATTTGGTAATCAACTGGTAATTTCGTCCTTCTGTATTTGTCCCAACTCTTTCTTTTTTCCTTAATTAATTGTATTGTCTGGAGATTAATCCAAGGTTTATTAATATTAATCTTCTTTCCTTTAATCGTTGTGGGTGTATGGATGTCCAATGTGCTCATTACTTCACATTTAAACCTGTTCCAGATCTCATCAATATTACTTGAGAGATTGGTAATAAAAGAGAAGTCTCTCTCCATCATACTTGTCTCAGTGACGTTGTAATCTGTTAAGTTATAGTTTTTTCTCAATATTTCATCTTGCGACCCTTGTAATAACTCCAGATGCAACTGTAGTAAAGCTATTAGGGCAACGTGATCACTCTTACCTATGCATGGTTCATATTTTATTTCACTTATAAGATTTTCCTCATTAACCATGACAAGATCCAATATAGAAGGGGTGTGGTTTGCCCTGTATCGAGTCGGCTGGTTAACCAACTGGTAAAGATTGCTATTTGAATACATTTCCAAAAACAAGTTTTCGTGTGTGTTGGAACTTTGTAAGTTTTGAAGAGGCCATGTTAAACCTGGTAGATTGAAATCTCCAAAAATCAGAGTGGTCAATGTTTCACCAGTAAAAGCCTGTATATTGTTGTATAGAGCATTGTCATCACTTATGCTCGAAGAAGGAGGCCTGTATATGCCACCAATCACAAAAGTCAAGTTAGCAATATGGACATTAAGCCATATGGCTTCAGTGTAACCAAAATTTTCTCTCAATCTTAGTGAGGCCTTAATAGGTATGTCTTGGTATTTTTCAGCCACATATATTATGACTCCGCCTCCACGCTTATCTACTCTGTCACATCTGAATATAGAATAGTTTGATATATTTACAATAGAGTCAGGAATATCACCATTCAGCCACGATTCACTCAACAAAATAAGCACTGGACGTACTCTTTCAATTTCAATCAACAACGAATCCAACTTTGCCGTAAGGGATGCTATGTTCGTATAGAGTATGGGCAGGGTTACAAACTTATTCGCTATTGGTTTTTTTGTAACTTAGTAATTCGTGGACACCCCCGTATATATTTTATTGTTATGTCAACTTCACCACTATTTTGACGACTCTTCAATTCTTCCCTCAGTGTCTTGAGATGCTCCAGTTGAGCAGGAGTGAGATCACTCTTGATTCTACCAGGCCTCGGAAGCCGCTTCTTGTTCCTGAGAATCGTCATTGCTTGTTCCCTAGATTCCATTATCACTTTGAGGGGTCGCCATTTTTGTTCCCCTTGTTGGCGCTTTCCCAGACGGGACACCTTTATTGCCATATTAGGGACATTAGTCAACACTTTGATAATTTTTCCCACTTCAATTTTATCATGTTGGATCCTATCCGCAGACTCCTGGGCACTAGATTCAGGAACATCATAAATGATGATGTTTCTAGATCGTGTTTCCCGCTCTACAAGTTCTTCAAGGACCTCTTGTTGAGAGCCTGTTTCTCTTGGTCCAGTTTTGAGTCTTTCAATATCCTGTTGCATCTCATTCAGTTTCTTGATGAGTAAGGGGACCTCAGAGAGCCCCTTTTGACAGTCCTGGCAAAATAATCTCAAGACCCTGGTATTCAAGGCCAAACATTTAATTTCCGTTGCTGTTAGTTTTAAGCACCTTGCACAGGTGTCCTTCTGGCAACTGTCACACTTGTAGTGAATATCATGGCTAGAATCCACACCACACACAAACTGAGCCATTGTAAGATTATTACTAAGTATACACCACAGCCAAACTTTGAAGCACTATAAATGCACAAAACCAATTATTTTTGAAAGAAATTTTGTTAAACGGGTGATAATGAGCTAATTTTTAATATTTATACAACTTTTATCAAAAATTGGTTAGTATTTTCAGATTAATTTAGTTATAATTAGACACATTCACACTAAGACACAAGACTTGACAGATGTTATTGTTACATGGATGAAAACTGGCTGAAGAAGAAGATAACAATAGAATACCGCATTGTATGTGATAATTAAAGATCAATATTACAATACAATACCGCATTGTCTGAGATAATTAATTAGTTAATATTGTAATAATATTATAGTTTTTTTTAGAAATTTAAGATAAATGTCAAAAATCTAAGTATGCTTAGTATTTTCCTACAAGAATATAAACATAACATAATTAAAAAGTTAAGTTATATTTTTCTTTATTAATATCAAAACTAACTAGGTAATATTTTTCAAAATGATTCGTTTTGTAGTAATGATACAATTTCAAATTGAATAAAATAGGTACGTTGGCAGCAGTCGCCCTCTTAAGAGTTAGTAATTAAGTTAACCCCGACTCAGTTTTCCATATACATATTTCCTGGCGCCCAACTATATTAGGTAGGTATCTCCCTTCTACCACCGCGCCGTCTCATCTCCTCACATTCTATCTCATTCCTACATAATGTAATGTACCTACATAATACAACTAAACTATCATCCATTTACCTCGAAACGATGACTCATACATTTGGAATTTACATAGAAAATTTTTCGTAGAAAATATAAATATTAAATAATACAATAGTTAGCTAATTAAATATAAAACTATTTTTATTCTAAACTAAATCAAACACATTATCCTTAAAAAAGTAGTCGGTATCTATTTATAATTAAATAATAATGTACACTCTAGCTCTAGCACTTGCCCATGGGCTAGTATACATCCATGTGACTCCATTTTATTGGTTTTTATATACGAGTAGGTATGTAGGTATTATTTTAATTATTATAACTCGTAACCAATGTTCTTGTATTTGAATGGATTATAAAATATAGAATAATAGATAATAATTAAAAACTTCTATTGTGATAAAACACCGTGGCGGACTTATTGCCCACCGGCAATTACTACCAGTCAACCACCTTAGTAAATTCAAACATTTACAGGAATAATTAACAAGAGAATACAATAAAAAATAATAAGTAGGTAATTAAAAATACAAAATAAATAATAAAATAAAATAACAAATAATAATACACCAGATAGAGACACTATATGTTTGTTGGTTGGAGGATAGATAGGATAGGAGAGGAGATAGGAGAGGGAAAAGGATAAATAGACAAAGGGAAAAAGACGGTGAGTTTGTGAGACGTGAGTAGAAAATAAATAGATAAACTGCTTCACTAGATAGTCTTTTCAAATTTACTTGTGTACATATTATACAAATAAAAATAACAAAAAATATAATATGCAGAAGAAAGACAAAAATATAATATGCAGAAAAAAGACAAAAATATAATATGTAGAAGAAAAACAAAAATTTAATATGCAGAAGAAAAACAAAAATATAATATGCAGAAGAAATATATAATGTACAGAAGAAAAACAAAAATATAATATGCAGAAGAAAAACAAAAATATAATATGCAGAAGAAAAACAAAAATTTAATATGCAGAAGAAAAACAAAAATATAATATGCAGAAGAAAAACAAAAATATAATATGCAGAAGAAAAACAAAAATTTAATATGCAGAAGAAAAACAAAAATATAATATGCAGAAGAAAAACAAAAATATAATATGCAGAAGAAAAACAAAAATTTAATATGCAGAAGAAAAACAAAAATATAATATGCAGAAGAAAAACAAATATATAATGTGCAGAAGAAAAACAAAAATTTAATATGCAGAGTTTTGTTTGCCTATAACTGGTGTATGTTTTCCTTACTATAAATAAATAGGTAAATAATAACCTATTGTTATACATACATACATACATACCATCTCACGTCATATCCCACAATGTGGGCTAACCAGCCACAGGTGTGCGGGTGTGCATTACCTTGTAAAAGGAAGTACGACACGACGAGACTAGTGTGTATGCCCACACACTAGTCTCGTATGACCTAAAACTTCATTGCTGAACTTAGTGAGATGTTGATTTGGCGGTTCATAAAAGACACTTGAAAACGGTGACAATAGAAAAAAATGGTAGGTACGTATTATTCAATTATGCATACTATCGCCATCGACAGTTGGATATCATGTGTAACATGTAACTAGTTAATAGTTAGGTACATAGATCGTTAAATGTGTACATATATTATGTAATTACACTAATCCACTAGATATGTAGGTAACTATGTGATTTTTTTTGTCATTATTTAATTGAATCAACATGTAGTGATGTGTCAACAGGTTGGTATAAAAATGAATGAAAAGGAATAACAAAAATCAATTAATAATTATAAGTGAAGTTGAAGACAGCTCTATATAATTAAAAAGTGATTATTTATGTTGTGGTCTGTTTCTCCATTTAAATTCATGTAAATTATATAATGTAATTAATATAATTCATTATGCAAAACCGATCGACAAAAGATCGAAAAAATATTCAATAAGAATATAAACATACCTAATACTCATAATGTGTAAGGCCATAGATAGTGTAGGGGGAGGTACACTTTATAACAAAAAAATACGTATCATTATTAAACGCTAAATCACACAACAAAAAAGAAAGGAAGGAAATAGAGGTTGGGGGAGGAGAGAGAGAGAGAGAGAGAGAATCTATTTTTGGATGTCAGCAAACAAACTTAGACATAACCCAAAGAGACAGAGACAGAACTATTCTGGACAGCAACACCCAAACGACAGACATTGTTCAATAAACACCTCCCCACGATCCTTACAAAATTCAGACATTCTTCATAAACCCTGTGTCAAACTTCTCAGAGTCAAAATAGATTCTAATATAAGGTCTACTAACCAAATAAATAAACACCAAGTTTATGTAGTTTGTCGATCGACAGTAAAGTTCTTGATAGGAATCTATTGTATGTATGTATATAATATAATTATATATCTAAAGTAATAAACACAGTTTCTTCTTCTGCTTTCTTACAACTAATACGTTTAGAATCAATCAGAGTATACTGTAACGATACATATGCTAATCTACCATAAAAATAAATGAATATAATTAAGTTAGTATTCGATGCTACAGCCAGACTCATCACTGGAGCCTCCAGGTTTTCTCACATCTCTCACCATATTCGCAATCTCCATTGGCTCAAAGTTCCAGAAAGGATTGAATATAAGATCTGTCTCGTGATCCTCAAAGCACTTCACGGTATGGTGTGGCTCCTACTTACCTCTCCGAACTTTGTCTCAACTTTCAATTAACGACAGAGATCACTTCGGTTGGAAAATTAGCTGAAATAAACAGGGTGCACACAACTAATTTCGGCGATAGTGCGTGTGCTGTGGAAGGACCAAATACATGGAATAAGCTCCCACACATCCTCAGACAGACAGACAGACAGAATATATCTACCTTCAGAAAAAATCTAAACATTCTCGTGTGCGCGCTGAACAAACCCACAGAGTTTCATTTCAACACCAAACATGTAATATATTGATGTTGCGCCTTTCAACAGGCAATCTTTATAGCATTTTACGAGTTTGCACGAACAGGAGATCGGCATTCTTCGGGAGTAGGGAGATTGATATAAAGAAATGTCTGGGGTAAGGCCGGGGGTTGATTGATCGTGTATTGGTCGATGATATAGTGCTCTCACGTTGTGGTTCATCTATTATACTATTATTGTAAGTATTTCACTCTTATAATATATAATTAATTTATTTATTAATAAACTGTGTATAAAGTCAACGCGTGTGTTTATTAAAATATATACGAGTATGTTATCAAAAGTAACATTTACCAAAAAACATCAAAGAAGTTTTGTGAGATATCGAACAAATAAATAAGTAAATTATAACGCATTAACCTTCTCCGGTATGAGCTGAACAAATTCCCAAAGTTTCATCGCAATCATATATATAAGAAAAATTCTTACTTCTCTAGAGTGGAAACATTGATTAATTTGAAGAGATTGCCATTAGGCTATAAACTCGCAATTCGTCAAAGCTATATAACTCAACAGGAAATAGAGTAAAAATTATTATTGACTACCTACATATTGTTGCAACAATTGTTACATATTACTGACTCCTTTCTTTGAGTCTTTGACATGTTGTGGATATATGTATAATTGTTAGGTATGTTGTTACACAACACGTCTCCCCCCCTATTTTGTAATACTATGTGTAGGTACTAACAACATGACTATACAGTTAACATGACCAAACCATGTCATTATAATTACCTCTTTAACACCAGACAGACACAAAAATAAGACATATAAAGACATTGGACATATGTGTATAATATAGGATATATAATTTTTGGACATATAAGACTGGTCAATAATCCAACTGTCGATTTGCTCAAGAGAACTTTGTTTTCTTAACATTATAACCACAAAGTTTCAAGCCAGGTGTTGAAATTGTATGCAGGGTCTATATTTTTCACAGTTTTTCCAACTTTGAAGTCAAAAAACACCAACTTAGAGGCTTCGCAGCATATATGTTCCATATACGGATTTACTCAGAATTCGAGTGTCTGTCCCCCTCCCCCCTATAAATTATGATCCGCTCAATTTACAAAGCACATAATTTCAGAATATATGAACAGTTATAGGCCTTTTTTAAACTTTTATACTCAGAATTTTGAATTTTTGTTTCAGTCAGGGGTTATCAACTTTTGAATTTTCGGTTTATTTTTCCATATATCCCAGAAACAATATAAGCTAGAACGCTGAAAATTGGAATGAACATAGAAAAAATACAAAAACTTAAATTGATTTTTTCAAAAAAATTCCAGAGTTTCTCAAAAATTTTTTATTAAGAAAAATATACTTTTATGATAAATTGAATTTAGTGACGACATCGCTTCAAACAATGTGTATGGCAGTCGCCTATACACAATATCTAAGAAGAATTAATAGTTTGATACTTAATCTCCAAACATACATACATACCATCATGCTGTTTCCATATTCTGGGTAGGAAAAAAGGACTGACTTCCATACCATCCTATCTTGACATACATACCTACATGTGTTGTATAGAAAACAAAATAAGTATCATAAAATATTCAATAATTTTTATTTATGGGTAAGTATATAGTGTTGGTACATATTCTTCAACTATACATAGTATCGCTATCGACAGTTGGATCTCATGTGTTACATGCAACTAGTTAATCTATCCTCTCTTTCTTCCCACAACCTAATTACACATCGTACGACACGTCAGACCGCTCTTAAAACGCTGTGTGTTAATCTGTTTTTTCTGTGGTAAAAAGTTACAAAAACCTAAACAATTATATATATTTCTACTCGCCGGAAAATTGTGCATTCGAAGGTGCCGAAAGTTTGTGAAAATCTGTGAGAATAGAAAGGTTTTACATGTAAAGGTGAAAAGTGAACGAAAATTTCAGGAAAACTCGAAGGTGCTACCTTAATAGTGGACACTCAAGGTTTAAATCATTTCTGTGTTATAAATATTCTTTGCCCGCACAAAACACCTCGCGGTGCCTATACTGTGAATCTCATGTTTTCCGAGAAAAACTTAATTTTCTGTCGTGAAAATTTTTCAAATTTTTCCAATTAAAATTTTTAATTTACAATTTCATACCTCTCATAGACTGCAGTATTGGACAATTTTTAGATTATTTGATAAATACATGGTGGTGGAGATATACCGGGTTTTGTTCGGAAAAATCAGTTTTCCTTAAACGCTGAATGTAATAATATTTTTTCCGAACATTCATATATATCATCTGAAAGAGCAGAAAATACTACACAAAAAAGTTCGCGAGAGACATAGTGTACTACAAACACAAAAAGTGCTGCATCCAAAAATAACATTTTTTCCATATTAATATATACTAATTTCATTATTAAGTACCCGCATATTTACCATTTCACAAACTGCGCACTAGTAATAATCAGAGTAGGTACTTAATAATTAAAAGTGGGGTAAGGGATATAGTGATCGGCCAGTGTTCATTCAACTACAGCCTACAGTCTTAAAATAGATATATACCTATTACTTTAATTTTATTATGAAGTGTTGTCAGTGCTCTAATGATTTGAGTCCATCAAAATGCCTGAAGTGTTCACGCTGTTACGAAACATTCCACTTCTCTTGTATGGATACGACGGCTGGTAACTTCAAAAAAATGTCAATGATTTCTCGTGCACATTGGAAGTGTTTGAAATGTAAGACGAAGGATCCAAGATCAGCTTCAACCTCATCCACTCCTCCCGCAGAAAAATCATCTATCATCAACCCGGCTACTAGATTGAGAGCTTCATCCGTCTCATCGTTGACAGCTCAAAGTGTATCCGCTGACTCAGCTGAGGATCTCACTGTATCATACATTAACTCTAGACTCGATGCCTTTACAAAAGATCTCGTGACGAAATTCGAGGAACTAGTTAAGCGAGCTATAACGGAGGAGATGGCTAGAATTCGGGAACGACTGAACGCATTGGACGAAGTGAAATCTTCTTTGGAATACATATCAAACGAATATGACAGACTCAATGAAGCCTGCGCATTGAACACTCGAACAATTTGTAACCTCACACAAGAAAACATAAAACTCAAGGAGGAGAAAAATGAGCTTAAGCAAAGAGTTAACGAAATTGAGCAGACTATGAGGAACAACAACGTGGAGATTCACATGGTCCCTGAGCACCGGGACGAGGATTTATTTACTATGGTAAACGGCATGTATCTTTCAATTGGTTTGGAGATGCATGATGATGGCATAGTATCGTGTCACAGAGTGCGACCTCTATCCGGTCAGAATAGGGACAGACCAAGGACAATAATATTAACCTTGCAAAATAGCAAGTTGAGAAATAATCTGCTCTCAAAAGTGAGAGATTTCAATAAAAAAAGCTCTGCTCCTAATGGGAAATTAAACACGGGACACATGGGCCTGGCAGGACGTCCGCAACCTATATATGTGCAAGAGCATCTTTCTTCCTTCAATAGAGAAATTCACGCGGCCACCCGGAAATTCGCCAGGGAACATGGATACAAGTACTTTTGGTTGAAGCAGGGAAGAGTATTCATTAGAAAAAATGATACGTCCCCACCAATTCTTGTTTCTAGTAAAGAGACTCTTAGTAGGCTTATCCCGACTGAGCCTGGTACACAATAGCTTTTTACTTTCTCTTCTATGTCATTTCAACTTCAGACTCTATTCAATTCAAACAGGTGCTGTTCTCATCAGTTTTTAATGATCTTGAGTAAATCATACTATTTATCAAAGGTTTTTAATAATAATAATATGCATACACTTTTCTCATCGGAATCAGACTTTAACGATCTTGACTGTCGTTTGCATTCAATAGATTTTAACAACTTTATAAAAGTAATGCTCTCAACAGTCTTATGTGATCTTAAATATATTGCATTTGCAACGTATTTTCATGTTTTCAAACTTATGCATTTTTGTAATCTTGCATGTGAGTGTGTTCTGTGTTTAACAGATTTTAACAAATTTATAAGCTTGTGCTGTTTAGTACGCTTTTCCATCATTTTTACTATAGTTTATTACCAGTTAATTTCAATAATTTCAAAAATGCACTGTCTCAACATTTTTCTTGTGATTTTGAATATGTTTTATTTTATTTTATCTGCAGCGGACTTTAATAGCTTTATACAACATGTAGTTTCTGTACAAAGTGTATTTGCTCCATCGTACTTGAAGAATTACGATGGAGCAAATACACTTTATAATAAGGTACATGCCGTTATCGGCTGGTTTTGATGGCTTTCACTGTATATGTAGTCTTTTTCACGGCAGGCTTTATAAATTTAATCATATATTTTTTTCATCGAACTTTTGCGATTTTTTGCTTGGCATTGTTTTCAACAAGTTTCAGGGATTTGAACGATGAGATGTTATCTTCAACAGACTTCAAATTTGTTTTGTTTGCAACACATTTTAATGAATTTATACAATATGTATTTTCTTCTTCGTACCTAATTGATTTAAAATTTGAGCAATTGCCGGTAGGTTTTAAAGATTTTGAATCTATATGCATGGTCTTTGTAATGGCAAGCTTTACTAATTTCATACTAGTACTTTTTTCTTGGAATAAATCCGATTCTTACTCCTGCAATTCTTTACCTTCAGCAATTCTTGATTGTTTAGTTTCTTGTGATTTCAAATATATTTTATTTGTTTTATCGTTAAAATTTCGTTCATCTTTTCTTTTGACAATTTTATGCATGTATTATTTTGAACAATTTTTCTTTTTTTATGGCAATCTCGATTTACTATCAGAATGTTAGAAGTATCAAGAACAAATTGCAGGAGTTTATGTTGGAAGTTTTGAATAATTGCTATGATGTTATATGCCTCACGGAGACATGGCTGAACCAACATATTTCCGATAGCGAGCTAATTGATGAAAGGTACAATGTTTTTAGACGAGATCGCTCAATAGAAACTTCTGATAAGCGTATAGGAGGTGGAGTATTGATCGCTGTCAGAAAGGATCTTTTTGTTGTTCAGAGACGCGATTGGCAGACCTGTGTTAATGATCTTTGGATTTGTCTAAAGCTTTCTGAAACGGACAGTACATCATTTAACCTGGGCTTGGTGTATTTGCCACCTGATGAGTCGTCTGAAAGGCTCAAGTCATTCCATGACAAGGTAAACACAATTTGCATTAATACCAATTCCAATACTTATAACATTTTAGTCGGCGACTTTAATTTACCCAGCATATCATGGACACCTCGACCAGAACTTCTATCACCGACGGGCTCTGCTAGCCTCAAGGTATCGTCTTTCCTTGATTTTATTTCCTCGTCGGGTTTATTTCAATTCAATGGTGTTTTGAACGCCAGTTCCAGAACTCTTGATTTGGTTTTGAGTGATATCAAGACAATTACCGTTAAAGCAGCCCAGCCATTGGTCATGGTCGATGATTATCACCCTCCTCTTGAAATCGAGGTTAGAGTTGGTCGGGGTAGGTGCCTGCGTACAGACCCTGACTCTTTGAAATATAATTTTAACAAAACTGACTATAACGAATGTATTAAAGAATTGTCACTCATTGACTGGAATGTACTAACGGGCATGGACATAAACCATTGTGTGGAATACTTTTATAACAATATCTGGGAGATAATTGACAAACATACACCAATATATAGACGGACATCGAGAGCTTATCCCAATTGGTTCAGTGGTGCTCTGATCAGAGTTCTGAGGGAGAAGGATAAGTTTCACCATAGATTCAAACGTTTTGGTAATCTCATAGATTATAACACCTTCTCTTTATTGAGATCCAGATCTAAAAGACTTATAAGAGAATGCTATAGATCATACATCGCTAATGTTGAGGACTCAATAAAGAGTAACATGAAAAGTTTTTGGGGGTTTATTAAATCTAAGAAAAGCTCACAAGCGATTCCTCGTGTAATGCACTTAAGCAATGTATCTTCATCTAATGGTCATGAAATTGTGGAATTATTTTCAAAGTATTTTTCATCTGTTTTTGGTATTAATACGTCGACGGAGGCTGACGTAGTACTCCCAAACCAATCATACGAGATTAGTTACTCTATCTTTTCTGTTAGCTTGTCCGAGAAGGAAGTACGTGACAAGATGCTTAACCTCGATCCCAACAAGGGACCGGGACCTGATAAAATCCCACCATCATTCATAAAAAAGTGTGCCGATCATCTTGCCAGGCCTTTGCATATTATTTACGACAAATCTCTGTTAACTGGGGAATTTCCTGAACTCTGGAAGATGGCTAACATAACGCCAATTTATAAATCTGGCGATAGAGAAGATATTTCTAATTATCGCCCAATAAGTCTTCTATCAAGCTTTGGTAAGATATTTGAGTCTCTAGTATACGGTCGAATACTTAATCACTTCAAACAGCTACTCAGTCCGTCCCAACATGGTTTCATCAATGGGCGTTCTACAACGAGTAACCTGCTGGAATATGTTGACTATCTTAAGTTGACTGTTGGTGGACGCAAACAGGTAGACACAATCTATACTGATTTCCGTAAGGCGTTTGATAAGGTTGATCATGGTATACTCTATAAAAAGTTAGAAGCGACAGGAATTCACGGCAATCTTCTAAGATGGCTGAAATCCTACATAAGTGGAAGAATCCAGACTGTATGTGTGAATGGTTTTGAGTCTTCGCCTTCCACTGTAACGTCGGGTGTCCCCCAGGGTTCCCACTTGGGCCCATTATTGTTTAATATTTTCATAAATGATCTCCCGGCCATCCTTAGTTGTGATTGTTTGTTATACGCAGACGACCTAAAGATCTTTAAGAACATTAATAACTTCAATGACTGTCTACAATTACAATCCAACCTTGATGCTATCAACACGTGGTGCGAATCCAATAAAATGGAATTAAACGTCGAAAAATGTTTAATTATAGGATTCTCCAGAAAACGCACAACAATTCATTTCGACTATAAGCTGGGCAATATTCCATTGAAAAGGGTTGACTCAATACGGGATCTTGGGGTAATATTTGACTCTGGACTGACGTTCAAGTGTCATATAGACGACATTGTGGCTCGCGCAAGACGAACAGCAGGGTTCGTCTTGAGAACAGCAAAACCTTTCAAGAGAAATGAAAGTCTGATCACCCTGTTCCGTTCACTGGTGCAGAGCATACTTGAATACAACTCATGTGTTTGGAGTCCTCACTATGGAGTTGACATCGACCCGATAGAATCTGTCCAAAAATATTTTTTAAGAGTCATCACAAATAGAGCAGGGCTGTGTAATAGGTTGAGGACTTACGATGAACGTTTAGACTATTTCGGAACTACTAAACTCGAGACTAGACGACAAATACATGACTTTACTATACTTCACAAAATTGTTAATGGTATCATAGATTCGAGACTTTTACAATACATACAATTTAACATTCCTAGAAGATCGTTGAGATTTGCCAATACCTTTCATGTCAGCATGCTTCGTACTAGCTTTATGTATTACAGTCCTATACCAAGAATGTGTAGACAGTATAATGAGGTGACAAGGGACGGGAGTATCCTGATCTTGACGTGTTTGCCGATTCGCTGTCTGCTTTTAAGAAAAAAGTTAAGTTACGCCTGTTGGTTTAGAATGTCTCCGTGAAATTTAAATTTAAATTGAAATTAAAATTTACTTGATGTTTGAATGCTATTGCATGTTCTGTTAAGGATTTTTTTTTTCATTTTTTACTGTTTCTTAAAATGTCTAATTGTTGTTTAATGGATGTAGTATATATATATATGTATGTGTGTATGTGTGTATATATATGTATATATGTATATATGTGTGTATGTATATGTATATATGTATATATATGTGTGTGTATATGTATGTATGTATATATATATATATATATATATATATATATATATATATATATATATATATATATATATATATATATATATATATATATATATATATATATATATATATATATATGTATGTGTAATTAATGCTTTAATTTAATAATAGCTCATGAAATTTATTAATGTTGTGTGCATCCATTATTGGAAGTCCAGCATACTCATAGATAAAAACAAATATTTTGACATGAAAGTTATAAGCTGGATTTCTGTTGATGCGCCTTTATAAATAAATAAATAAAATAAACCTACAGAAAGATAAACACATAACATCATTAAATAATGTAAAATCACAGCTACTGAGGGAGATAGAAGTTGTGAGAGGTGAGAGAGAATGTGGAAGTATGGTAGTGCATGTCAACTCAGAGTTATTGAGAGGTACTCTGTGTACTTGGATTGCGAATTTTTTAAAAGATCGCGAAGTCATAACTGTAGTGGACGGTTGCTCTTCTTCTCCCCATTCCATTAATGCGGGAGTCCCTCAAGGGTCCATTCTATCTCCAACCCTATTCCTCCTACATATCAATGACTTGCTCTTACGCGCCCCCATCCAATGTTACGCTGATGACAGCACAGTCCATGACAATTTCTCTTTTGACAAACCTCCTAAACAGAGTGAAATATCAGAAGCCCGGAAAGACCTTCATCAAAAAATAAATAGCTACCTCCACTCAATCAATACCTGGGGTGAAAGTAATCTTGTTTCATTTAACGTCTCAAAAACCCAAGCCTGTCTAATTTCTGCGAAGAGAAACCCCAATGAATTGCAAGTGTCTTTCAACGGAAGCACCCTACCTAACAGCAGCTCTATCGACCTGCTTGGAGTATCTATAACGAACCAATTACACTACAAGGGCTCCATCGAAGCTAAGGTGAAACTCGCCTCCAAAAAATTGAGCGTACTATATAGAGCGCGCAGATATTTTACTAAGACCCAGATCTGTATACTCTACAAAGCGCAAATACGCCCAATTATTGAATATGGCAGTCACCTCTGGAGTGGCGCCCCCCAATACCTACTGAATACCCTCGACGCTGTCCAAAGGCGTGCTATACGTCTGATTGATGATCCATCACTGACTGATGGATTGCAATCACTAGAACACAGACGCAGAGTCGGTATTTTAAGTTTATTCTATAGATACTACCACGGGAATTGCTCAGAAGAACTTGCATCTTTGGTCCCTCCTCCACCCACTCGCAACAGAGTCACTCGCTTCACTCAATCGCAGCATCCATTCACAGTGGACCTTCAACATATACGAACAAGTCGCTTCTCGAACTCCTTTATTAACACAGCAGCCCGACTGTGGAACGATCTTCCGAATTCTGTGTTTCCATCTTCGTACAACCCGGGTCTTTTTAAAATCCGAATTAATAAACTCTTTTCTAGATTGCAAACCCCTCCCAACGCTACGTAGTGCGCTTCTTCGGAAGAGTAAAATGGACCCAAATCCTAATAGCTGGCGTCCCCTACGTAGACATGTTAAAAAAAAAAAAAAAAGGTATATAACAGCTTTAGTTCTTGTTATAAAGAGTCTTCCATAGTCTTGCTGATTGTACTTTAAAAGAAGAACTGAGAAATTCAGTAGAATGAATGGAAATAGGTAGTGTGGTACGATCAGCAGATTGAAGAGGCAGATAGTGATTGTAGGTAGGTATACCTGTATGTATTATGTATGTAGGTATATAGGTATGTATGTATGTAACTCTACCTATAGATAAAATGCTAGGTTAGTTTGGCGATAATAAATTATAAGGGCATGGAATAGGTACAATTAGTGGAATGTAAAAAGCGAGGAAATTGACGTCAAAAATCACTTTTCCTAATAATGAGTGTAGTTATTAACTATCTATATACCTAGCTCTAGCTCTAGCTCAAGGTTATGTCCGTCTGTCGGTCTTGTTAATGAATGATTATATTATCATTCCAAACACACTGAGGGAACATTTAGGTTCCCCGTCTGTTTATTCTGAGGGAAAACATTACATTATCATGGCACAAGTCACAAGTCACAACACGACATGACATTACATTAAATGACACACCCAACTAACTCAAAGTACCTACCCTACCCTACCCCGACCCAACTCGCAAATTATACCTACCTACCTCACTTTTGGTAAAACTTAACTCTTTCAAAAATACGCGGGTATTTGCGTGTCTGTTTCATCGACAGTACCTACTTTCCATAAACTACGCTATAAACCTCATAATATACTGGATCAAATATATCATCATCATCATCTAGAGCTCTACATGTTGGCTGAATCCTGACGGGTAAGTCAGTCAGAGTCCCGTACTGGAGAATTCTAATTTTAGAACGCCAAAGACTCGTCATTCACCCTCTTCTTCTATATGCTATGGCCACATTGGCCACATTTCCCGTGGATCGCGGGATCTTAGAGGGATCCTTACTAATGGAGGACGCTACGACTCACTAGACTATTGATAGGTAGTGCTACTAATGGATTGCAACTGTAGCGGCGTTCACGGAACATAATTTGCACTATCTTCTTCTTTTTCTTCAGCCTAGTTTTTTTCCATTCTTGGACATAGGCCTCCCCCTTGATCCTCCACAACTCCCTGTCTTGGGCACACTGCATCCATCTCCCTCCGGCACATTTCTTGATGTCATCAGACCACCTTGCCTGGGGTCTTTCATCGGATTTTCACTTGCATAAGTACCTACCTACAATACATTATCTTTTTCAAGAGGGTGTCATACATTACAAGGAACGTGAGAAACGAGCCAAAATACTGTACACAGAGATACATACCTATATTATGTAACTTATGAAAGATATAAAGTATAAAATAAATAGAAACTTTCTTAAAAGTCACATACATATTATGTCTATAATTAAAAGTAAACCACTTTTTGATTCTACATGAATTTTATTATGTGCGATAGGCCTATTTCGCCTTGTTAGGGCATTTAGTAGCTAAGCTAACAAGTAAAATTCATGTAGAATCAAAAAGTGGTTTACTTTTAATTATAGACATAATTTATAATGGAATTCTACAAAATAAAAACTTTGTCGATCATTACATACATACATATGTTGAGAGCTGAGAGCGTCTGGACAAGTCATCTTACTTAATATTATTACATATTTGATCGGTTGGAATAACTGGTACAACTATTACTAGTGCATGATATGTAGGTATTTATATGAACAACAAATTGATAAATAAAATAAATAAATAAACAAGGAATATTTCAACTATTATATTTCTACCCATTCCTACATGAAAACTAAACTTACATTACCTACACATAAATTCACTATATTATATAGCAACCGTTGAGAAATGTAATAAATATTATCTGTAATGTATACATAATAAATAGTCAAGAATAGGTATAGAGGTTGATATGATTTGAGTAACATCAGGTAAATTGAATGTATTTGGGTCGCGACATCATACACCTATGAAACACAACATTAATTACCTGTACTAGAACAACCTAACAATTATATCTACTTATAAAGAACCTACATTTTAGAAATGTACCTACATACACAAACAACACACAACATATCGACATATATAAAGTTACACTGTTAATACAAACGAGTGGTTTGTGACCAAAACTTAGAGACTAATGGTGACTTTCACCAATGTTACCTAAACTGTCACATAGCTGGGTATCACCTAAGCTTAGGTAGCCCATAACGTATCGTTTGGTTTTCACCAGTCTATTTTATCTGTTCCCTAGCTAGGAATTCAAAACGATTATTTTTGTTTATACAGTGGCAACATTTGTATTTGGAATGCATCATATTGCATCATGTTTTTTCTATGACTGTCACTTTCTGTCAATTACGTTGTGATTTCGTTCAACATTTCCAAATAATTCAGTTTTCGTTTAGTTGATTTTAGTTATTTTCTCGTTAATAAGTAACTATTACTTGTGCTATTACTAATATAATGTATGTTCAATGCCTAAAAATGCAATAATGTTATACATAAATATTGAGGAAATCATTTAGCAATTTTGTCTTGTATTTTAGGAAATGCCAATCGAAAGAAAACGGCAACCAAATTTAACCGTCGATGAGAGTTTGAAACATTACGGCATTTATAATCCTATTCATTTTTATTTTCAAAATGCGTGTAAATCGACGAAAAATTAAAATTTTAAACACAATTGACAATATTGTGCTACTAAATCGCTATATACTGACTGTCATTTTGACAGTTGTTTCTTAAGTATTCGTTTAGGTGGCGGAAATCGGCTCCCCAGAATTAGGGGGCTCTTAGCGTCTTAGGTAACTCTTATGTAGGTGGTGAAACGAAAATTCATGTTAGGTGCTACATAAGAATTCTTAGGTAGCACCTAAGAGTTAGGGGACGTTGGTGAAAGTGACCATAAGTATAATAGTAGGCTAAATAGTATATTTCGAAAATAATTTACCTAATACCCTCAAAAGATGAGTCTTTGAAATAAGGAGCAGTTTCTATGTAGGTACATCTTTATTCTATTGCATGAGTTTTTTTTATTTTGAATTTTTTTATTACTTCTTTTGTAAAATTAGTTTTAGTAAAACCCTTTTTTTATTTTAAGTAACTTAAAAACTATAAGGCCTATGAAATAGATTTTTACTTCATTCGAAAGAGAATATGAAAATCTACCGGCTGAGTTTTTTATTATTACAATATTTTAATAACTATTCTTGGTATTTAAAAAATACTTTTAAATTTTACATTTTTTGCACGATAAACTGTTGTATATCACATATCAGCTGATATACAATATTTTTTCGTATTTCATACATTAGAAGGTAATTTAGTGTGCATTTTTGCATACATCCGTATACCCAGTTAAGTATTAAAATGGTGAACATCGAGAAGAAATGAAGCACACTTAGTTGAAATGTAATGCTGGAAATGAAAGCTCTACGTGTTCCATATGTACATATGATCGCTTAATCATACTTCTATATCCTGCAATAAAGAGAAATTTAAATAAAGAGCTTTCTCGAATCCTTGGAACAAGTGGAGTAAAAAGAGGAAAAAAATTATATCAGGAAACTAACTGACATATTACTATACTCTGCATCAATAAGACTAAGAATCGGGAGGAATGGAGAGCAACACTGAGCAGTAAAATCGGGAAGAATGGAGAGCAACACTGAGCAGTAAAATCGGTAGGAATGGAGAGTAACACTCAGCAATAAAATCGGGAAGAATGGAGAGCAACACTGAGCAGTAAAATCGGGAGGAATGGAGAGCAACACTGAGCAGTAAAATCGGGAGGAATGGAGAGCAACACTGAGCAGTAAAATCGGGAGGAATGGAGAGCAACACTGAGCAGTAAAATCGGGAGGAATGGAGAGCAACACTGAGCAGTAAAATCGGGAGGAATGGAGAGCAACACTCAGCAATAAAATCGGGAAGAATGGAGAGCAACACTCAGGAACACTTAGCAGTAAAAATAAATTACAAATGTATAATTTTAATAAAACAAATATTAAATGTACGAATGTAAGAAGTAACTGTGTAATTTATTAAAGAACTGACACCAGACCATACAGCATTATCTTTGAAAATTAGCGAAACTCATATGATAAGAAAAATTGTTTATGACCAAAATGGTACACGAAATAAAACCTTCATATTGCTGATAGTTTCTTTAACGTTGAGTCATTACCCACCTGAGCGGGTTTAACAGATAAACTTTTATCACAGTTCTTGTGGTTACATTGCAAACATACATAAGAATAAACAAGTCACTTAACTAAACATTGTCACGCATCTGAATTGTTATTTCTGTTTTAATATATGTAATCTGCATCGCAAGATTTATAAATAGCAATTCAAATAATTGACATGGCTTTATTTTCATTCTTCACCAACAAAGTACCTACTCTGTAGCTTAACTATAAAAAATAATAGGGCATATTAAAATCAGAATATAATGAGGCAGAAAATGAAAGACAAAAAGGTCTGGCATGGGCCGTCTTTGGTAAAGTCTCTTACATCCTCAAGTCTCCGAAGTAAAGCCAATTATCTTAAAGTAAAGTTTTAGACGCTTGCGTTCTCTCGGTATTGACGTATGGCTGTAAAACAGAATGCTACATAATTTAGCAGTAACACAAAGAGCCATGGAAATGAGAATGCTGGGTATTTCGTTAAGAGATGGGAAAACCATCTTGTGTATAAGAGAGAAAACCAAAGTTGACCAAGGGTTGCCAACAAGAAGTGTAATTGTACAGGGCATGTCGCCCCCGCCCGACCCACAGACTCCAGATTTACCAAAAAAATCTGGAATGGAAAAATAGAACGGGCAGGAGAAGAGTTGAAAGACCTCCAACTAGTTGATCTGAAGATATAAAACGAGTGGCTGGAGGCGAATGGATGTGGTCTGCCCAGGATAGGGAGCTGTGGAGGTCTCAGGTGGATTACTGGACGAAGGAAGGCTAACAAAGAAAAAAAAAAGGGTGTTGACCTCAATGCAAAATCGCTAACCTAATATTTATATTAAGATTACATATGTATGATGTCACAACACGATATGACAATAGTGGGTGACCTGTCTGTGGTACGGGAGAGGTGTTAATGCTTATTCCTTGAGGTCACTCTTGTGTCAAGTGATATCTGACATCACACACACACACACACACACACATGTATACAATAACCATTCATTACATAATAACTATATAGGTACCAATAATATGTACTTGTACTTTGCAACACATAGAACTACATATTCTAGATACAGTTAGTGCAGATACATATTAGATACATGTTCAAACTAATGTAGGTATGCTTTGTAATTATCTGTCAGCAAGAAACTCTAACAGAATTTCGTAGCATATAAATGAATGTTCCCATCATCCAACTGTCGATTCGTTCAAGAGAATGAAATTATTTTGAAGGAAGAGACAGTTAAAATCCAACGCATGTATGAAGGAATTGTATGCAGGATCTACTTTTTTCACGGCTTTTCCAACTTTGAAATCAAAAAACATCAATTTACAGGCTTCGCAGCATATATGTTCCATATACGGATTTACTCAGAATTCGGAGTAGTGTGTGTGTGTGTGCGTGCGTGCGTGTGTGCGTGCGTGTGTGTGTGCGTGCGTGCGTGCGTGCGTGCGTGTGTGTGTATGTGTGTGTGTGTGTGTGTGTGTGTGTGTGTGTGTGTGTGTCTGTGTGTTCGTTCCGCTTTATAACTTTTGATTTACAGAGTCCAAAATTTCAGAATATATAAACAGTTATAGGCCTACAAAACTTTTATATTCAGAATTTTTGGTTTATTTTTCCATATATCTCAGAAATCATAAAAGCTAGAACCTTGAAAAATGGTAAAAACATAGACAAATACAGAATCTCAAATGGATTTTTTCAAAAAAATTCCAGGGTTTCTTAAACATCGAAAAAAACCGAAACACCCCAACTAGATAATTTAATTTTCTATAGGTAAAAAATATAAACATTGTATTAGCACATCCCAATTTTTTTTTACAATTTTTATAAAAATTGAATTTAGTGACGACTTTGCTTCATACAATTTGTATAGCAGTCGCCTATACACAATATGTAACAAGACTTAATAGTTTGATAGGTACTTAATCTCCAAACATACATACAGAACCATCATGTTGTTTTCATATTCCGGGTAGGAAAAGAGGACTGACATCTATACTGTCCTATCTTGACATATATACCAACATGTGTTAAAATTTTCAATAATTTGTATTTATGGGTTTATAGTTTGATTCTTATTCTTCAACTATACATACTATCGCTATCGACAGTTGGATCTAATGTGTTACATGCAACTATGTAGTTCATATCACCATATTTCACCGTACCTTCGAATATTTTGAAGTATAAAATAAAGAGGGAACAAAAGAATGTATGTTTTGATGAACAATAAAAAAAAAAAAAAAATATATATATATATATATATATATATATATATATATATATATATATATATATATATATATATATATATATATATATATATATATATATATATATATATATATATATATATATATATATATATATATATATATATATATATATATATATATATCACACGCTCCTTATCATAACAATATATTAAATCAACTGGGTGTTTGTTATTCAAAGAGCCATAGTAAATGCACTATACTAACTTGCCTATGTTCAGTTGTAGAATAGGTTAGTTGGGCGTAGATGAAGATAAATTCAATTTAAAAAAAAACGACTCTAAAAAATGCAAAAAATACAAATAAAAATATAAAAATGAACTAAAAAGTATAAAATAATCGACCAATTTAATTAAATAACCACGTGATCGTAGGTATGTTTCTAAAAAGTGATTTAATGTAAATAAATGTTTGGCAACCTGTGCATTGTTTAGTTATATGTTTTTTATTTATTTACTTTCATAATACATCAAATTAATACAATATAACTGAACTTAAATATTACAATGTAATTTATTACCTCACTAGGAGAAGCCTGTTCTGAGGTAATACTAACAATAATTACGCAATACATTTTTGGTACTTAAATTTGAGGAATCAGAGTATACCTATGTTTTAAATAATGTTTAATTAATGTCAAATAAAACTAGTAATTTACAAAGTGTTGTGTGGTGTACAAAATAAGGTGGTGATGGTACCATATCACAATAGACAAATTAGTGATTAATAAAAATCTTCAAAGACTTGAATTGCTAGACCAAGGTCCGAATGCCATGCAAGGTCCTACCTAAATACTAAATTCTATACACTATCCATGTTTTCATTGCACAGTCACTCACTTACCTAAGTTAGGAGATCACGTTTTTCTATGAGAATTGCATTGCAGAGTTGCTTGGATTGAAAATAATGAACGTAATTGACAAAATGTGACATGTCACGTCATATGCATTTTATTAACATATTGTTGCTATTGTATCGACTATAGACAGAAACGCGTTGTTAATTCCTGGCTAGGAAAGACATACCTACTGATGAAAACCAAATAGATAGATACTTAACTTTAAGTAATTCTTACGTAGAGCCTTGGTAAAATTGACTATACGACTCGATATACCTACGAGTACGTTTTATAAGGCCAGGCCACGAATCACTCATGACCGATATAAAACACATAATATGTATAATTATATAACTTTATAGGTACCTACAATACGAATATACATATATACCTAATATGGACCGAAATATGAAGAGACTCGTAACAAAAAATCGCCAATTGATAACAATCAACCTCAATAAGAAGTTCGTCATCTTGAGTTAATAATATTTATTGTATCATATCTTATGTACTTCATTGATACCTGACCCATCAATTTATTACAACGATTGTGGTTCGATCTTAGAAGGCAATAATTAACAGTATGTATATCATATTTATTTATGTATTTGTCTATACGGCTAGGAGCCTTTTACAATACAAAAATATATACAGTAGTTACAAAAGTATTTGACAAAAAAAATTGATGAAATCGATGAGCTACAAAATAAAATAACAATTACAATAATAATGGATTCACAAAACAAAGTCAAAAGGCATAACTAATAATCTAGAAATTATATAAAATCACTAGATATGTACTATACAAAAAACCGAAAATAAGAAATAAAAACACATCATAAATTATATTATTAACCAGAAAGAATAAAACAATTCAATAATCAATGAACGGTGCATTAAAATTATGAAAAACTGTCAACGTAATGTATGTATGCATGACGGCGGTAGCGGGGTGTAGGGCTCTAAGCAACGCGCTCTTGTTCTGAGACAGACCAGAGACCCTATTCTCCAAACTCGCACTACCGATGTCGTATACGACATATTGTTACTTTCGCAATATTTCTAGAATATGCTATTCTTGAGTCTCAAAAGAACAAAAATTAATTAAAAAAGAACAGACAAAATAGAAGAAATATACAGGAATAATGAATATTCTCATTTAGGTGACATTTTTATGTTGTCGAAATACAAATATAAACAGACGATATGCACATTTTTTTATGAGAGAAACAACCTGTGATATTTCAGTACGGATTTGTATATTTTCGATTGTTAAATGTTTGTTTTTTTTATATCTTTTTTGTTTATTTATAATTTACATGACACTGCTATTTTTTTTTCTATTAATAATACTTTTTTATTTAATGTTTTGGTTGATTTTGAGTCTATATGTACATCATTTTTTTTATATTTGCATACGTTATTGATTTTTTTAATTTTTTGAATTTAATGTTTTTTATTTTTGAATTTACTGTTTTGTTTTTTTTGGATCCTTATGTATATCTTTTTTTATGTTTGCTTACATCAATTTTTTATTTTAAATTTTTGTCTTACTGTTTAGGTTTAAGTTTTTTTTATTGCCAAGTGTATACCTAATTGCTTTTTTTATTCTATCTATTATTATCATCAATGTGTGTTTTTATCTATGTATGTAAAAGGCATTTTATGCCGTTTATAAAGAAATAAATAATAACAGTCAACAACAACATGATTTACATTAGTGATAGGGTTGTATTGACTAATGGTATCTGGAAGTTGGGAATGACTGAGGTTCGTGGCATGTATGTAGAATTGTTGAGATGTTAGTTGAGACGTTTTGACTTGTTGAGACGTTTGTGTATTTAAATTCGCAGTATGTAACTGCATGTTTAGCGAATAGTTGACGAATTTTAAGAACATTATACACCTTCAAGAGACGGCCAAGAGGAAATGTTATTAGATAATGGTTAATTTCTTTAAATAAAAACTTTGGGAAATTCGTAGCCATAATAATGTTTTTATTTAAGATGTTTCAGATCGTCCTGAAGATGTATCCTAATATTCGTGTCCGTGAGACGAGGGCACTAACATGGTGATCCCATCTGGGATGTTGATCAAGAAGCAGCCCAAGATATTTAATTTGTTTGACTCATTCTAGTTTTGCACGAGTGCATTGCATTGCAATATAAATTATGATGTAAATTTACACTTTTGTCAAGGGGTGATTGAGTTTGGAAGATGTTTTCAGTCTTGTTGGCTAGAGTAAGAAGGTTAAGATCTAGCCATTTTTTTACTTCTTTTGTAATCCTACAGAAGCTAGTTAAAAAAAATTGTCACATGTTTTTTTTTTTTATTATTTTATTAAGTTTACAATAACATATACAAAATATAAAACAAACAAACTATATAGAAAAGATTCACAGTAAGACAAAACATATTTACCCTTTACTAGAGTGCAAGCACTCGTGTGTAAAGGAGACAATTTAATACAGAATACACAAAATATTATACCTACATACATAATTATTATCTATACAAAAAGAAGTTAATATAATTTACATATCAGTCAAATAATAAGTTTGATTTATTCTTTATTTTTTTTTTAAATCATTATGTTCAATTGCCAGTCTCAAATCTGTTTCAAGTTGGTTGAACCACACCACCCCATTGTATGTGCATGTAGTAGTGCTGTGTTGTGTATGTATGTGTTAATGGGGTACACAGTTGACCCACTATAATTATGTCTATCACTCGCCACACATACAAAGGTATGGTGCGACCTTCCAATGTCCTTATGTATTTGAAATAGCACATTTTTTTATAGATATTTTTAAAAGATGGCACTTGAAAATCACGAAATAGTTGCAAAGTTGGGTAGTCAGATGGTTTTTTATTTATAATTTTTATTATCAACCTTTGCGTAATTTCTAGAGGCAAAATGGTTTTGTTTGTAATATTAGTGTCATCTGCGAATGAAACTATTTTCCCATAGTTCAGATATGTAGGTATTACATTGCTCATTGATATAAATTTATAATAAAACTGGACCCAATGAGCTAAGTTGTGGAAATCCATAAGATATGTTACATGGTTCAGTAGAGACACCACCTTCCATCGATACTTCTATGTTTTTATTTTTCGATAAGTACGAAGTAAACCAAGCTAATTTATTTACGCTTATTCCAATTTCGAGAGTTTAGCCAAAAGTATGATATGTGATACAGTATCAAATGCTTTTACCAGATCTATAAAAACAGCTTAGCTTGATTGAAGAGTATCCGTTACATTTTGAGTTAAATTGAGCATTGCTGAATCCGTACCAAGAACTTTACGAATTCCAAACTGGTTGGGAGATACCTAAATATAATATTATTATGTGTAGGTATCTAGAAACGTTATTAAACGAAGTTTCATTATTTTCTCTACTACATTTGAAAATGTGCTAAGAAGTGAAATCGTCATGTAATTTGTTATTTCATCCGTAGATCCTCCCTTGTCCTTGTGTATTAGAAGAATATAAGAAGATGGAATGAATGAATTATTGTGAATGTAATCATTATATATAAATATTACATACATATATGTAAATATGTACAGCGATACACCTAACTTTTATTTTCAAAAAATGACATTACTATCAGTAGAGAAGATAAATTAAGTGAATACCAAGTAGGTACCTAATACCGTGTAAACTTTACATACATAATAGTGACAGTAATGTTTACTACTAGCTTTTATGTCCCGCCGTTGGCCAAGAATGTAAAATTGTGAAGAAATAAGCAATCGTTTTTTATAATATTGTCACCCAATTATTTTGCAATATCGGACTATGAAAAGTGGTTTGAAATTTGATGGAGTTTAAGCATTGTAAAATGTTCAAGTGATGGCCACAACCCATTCTTTTTTATATATTGCTATAAAGTGTGAATGAAGTATAATATACAATTTCTGCACGCATGGACTACGCGAAATGGTTTTAAATATGACAGTTTATCAACGTTGTACACAACCCCCATTTTTAAATATTATCATCGAAAACAAATTGTAATATATACCTATTGAAAATTTAGTAATTTTGGATGTTGGAATGTGGTTTAAATTTGATTAAATAATGTACTGAAAAGATCTAGTGTTGGTCACATCCCATTCGTTTTTATATTTTTTCATCAAGTGTGCATTATATTTTTGCACAATTAGACTGATAGACTTAAAATTGACACAAAAGTCTACATTAACGAAGAAGAAAAAGACTTAAACTATAATAAATAGTTTTTAATTTGAATATAAACGTTGTGAAGAGTTCAGTAATGGCCACAACCCCCATTATTTAAATATCGTCAACGAAATCAAATATGAAGGTGTTGAAAATTATTCAAAATAGGATGATATAAATGGTTTAAATTTGATTAAACAAAAGTATTGAAAATATTCTAGTGCAGGTTACATCGTCACATCCCACATCCCATTCGTTTTTACATATGTACTTTCATCAAGTGTGCATATCGTTAATAATATTTCTGCACAATAGACTATTAGACTTAAAACTAACCCAAAAGTCTAAATAAAAAAGAGAAGAATAAGTATAAGACTATAAGAAATAGTTTGTATAAAAAACTATTTCAATGGTCTACATAAAATAAGAAAAAATACATAAAATAGAAGAATTAGACTATTGGAAATAGATTGTATAAAAACTGACTAAAAGGTCTACATAAAAGAAGAAGAAGATTAATCCATAGGAAATAGTTTTGTATAAAATTCACCAAAGTTCTACATAAAATAAGAAAACGAAGAAAAAGAATTAGACTCCACGAACGGTCGCTTCAGACCCTTCAGTACCTCCCATCCCTTCAATCCATCATTACGTCCCTTCCAATCAGGCCCTTCAGTACCTCCCGTCCCTTTAGGCCCTTTTATACCTCCCATCCCTTCAGGCCCTTTAGTGCATCCCTTCCCTTCATTACATCCCGTCCCTTCAGCCGCTTAAGAAAAGTTTAAATCCAGAAACCATCCTGGAAGAACCGCGAAGAGATGAAAGGACCTTCTTTTCCCAGGATACTCCACCTTCAAAGGTAAAATGACTTAATACACGAAGAAGAAGAAGAAAAAAGTTTAAATCCAGATACCTGCGAAGATATGGAAGGAAAATTGGACCTTCTTCTCCCGGGATAGTCCACCTAAAATGTCCAGGTAAAATGACCAAATGCACGATGAAGAAGAAAAAAGTTAATATCCAAAAACCGTCTTGGAAGACTTGCGAAGAGTTGGAAGAACAGTTGGACCTTCTTCTCCCAGTATTCTCCAACTTCATAGGTAAAATGACCAAAAATACATGAAGAAGAAGAAGAAGAAGAAAAAAGTTTAAATCCAGAAACCTGCGAAGAGATGGAAGGACAATTGGAACTTCTTCTCCCAGGTTAGTCCACCTTCATAGGTAAAATGACCAAATACACGATGAAGAAGAAGAAGAAAAAAGTTTAAATCCAGGAACCGTCCTGGAAGACCTGCGAAGAAATGGAGAGACAGTCGGACCTTCGTTTCCCAGGATATTCCGCTTTCATTGGTAAAATGACCAAATACACGAAGAAGAAGAAGAATAAGAAAAAAATCCAGAAACCATCCCGGGCATACGCTCGACAATTCACCAAAGTTTCATTGTAATCGGACAAACGGTTTAGGAGCACATAGCATATGTACATGCATCCATACATAAATAAATAAATAAAATAATTTTCCTATAGGAAATCAGTATATTGTTGATTTGTAAGTAAATAGTATTAGGTAGGTATCTACCTACAACAATGTTCTAAATAATTTCGATTCATAACAAATTTTATTTGAATATCAGAATCTTTCCGTAACCATAGTAACCATCGAACATATAAAATATTACTATCAAATGGGCTCGATACATTTTTTTGGATATGTAGGTAGGTACCTACATTGGTTTGTTCGAAGCCACAAAAACGAAAATTGTCTAAAATATCAAATATTACATACAAATTATGCAATTTTATTATGCCTATATCTTTACTAATAATTAACAGACTTTTACAATATATGTCTTAAAACTTGCTGTAATGTCTTGTGTTTCATTTTATTATTTCATAATCACATTTATTTCAAAGGTATATTATTTTAAAGAACATATTGATTCGGTAGGAAAATTAAATATCGTATGAAAAGATATTAAAATGGCGGGGTTATATGTACATTTGTACAAAACGCTTACTTTAAAAATAAGTTAAACATTATAATTATACAAAATATTCACCATGTTTTTCACTTAAACGCTAAGTTATACTTGAAAATATATTTTCTTCGTGTAAATACGTACTTCTAACTTTTAAACTAACAGATATTTGCGTGCAAAATGTACACTTTTTTGACATATATGACTTGGAAAATTTTGTATGAAAAAAATAATTATTGAAATATTTTTAAAATTCAGCATTTTTATCGCATTATTTTTAGCGTGACACTGCATCAGGTATACTGGTACACGTTCGCACATAAATTAGATTTCTAGATGCTCTTGGTTTTTCAGAAGGCGTGAGACAAACACACACACACACACACACATACACACACACACACACATACACTAACATTTTGATTGCTTTATTACTTTAGATGTAAGATCATATCGTAGATTATGATAATACATAATATGTAATATGATGGTCGGATGATGATAGTTGGATGTAAGTAGATATCATAGCATAAACATTCATCTGATTGATAACACAATAAGACTAGTATAATATATATACCTACCTAATATAATATGTACATACATACATAGGTATAATATTATAGCAACCGAAACAAAAGTATAACACTAAAAATATTATAGGTAGGTGATAATAACATATTAACTAAGTAGCTCTACAATATCTTTACTTATTTTAATATATGTGCGATAGAATCGACCTAATACATATTATGTTGTTCGTTTTAACCCGACAAACGTTGTACTGCCTGTGTATAATTAAATGGTCGATATTATGTAATCGTCCTTTCAGTGCGTCCCGTCTCATCAGTCCCTTTTGTCTGATTTTTTTTTATGAACATATCACCGGATCTTTAAATGAATTCCCATTAGATGTTAGATGTCAAATAAACCAACTAATTATTCAATCAAACACCAGACTGACAATCATTCATTTTTATATGTATAGTGACATTTTTTATACGAAGATAGAGTATTATAAGAGAACCAGGAACTCAAGGCACCTGCAGGGCTTACGACCCGTCATCGGCTGGTTAACGCTCGGCAGGGAGAAAAAATCCAATGTTTGCGTATATGCAACTTTTAAAGAATATTCGATTTAATAAAACATTTTTTAAATCCAGTATTAATTGGGTGATTGAAAAAAATGAAATGGAAATACGTATTCACGCATTTTTTTAATCATTTAAAAAATGGACAGCAAAAAATAAAAATTAACAATATAATAAATGTTAACAACACAAGTGTCTTAATCAGCCTACATTTGATTTAATATTCCATATATGTAATTAACTGTTGATAACAAAACAAATAATTATTCCTATCTATGTAATGTGGCTCCA
Organism: Molanna angustata; assembly: GCA_963576475.1. Taxonomy (NCBI): domain Eukaryota; kingdom Metazoa; phylum Arthropoda; class Insecta; order Trichoptera; family Molannidae; genus Molanna; species Molanna angustata. The sequence goes on from OY754977.1 coordinate 35,204,141, forward strand.
GAACATAGGTACAGAATATGTCCACGGATTTGCCAGAATGTGTGAAGGAAGCATCTGGTCTTGCCGCTTTTCGTCGCCTAAGTATTGAATACATAAAGGAAAAGTTATTTTATGATATTGTGTGCTTCCTTTGTATTATTGTGTAAAATTAAATATTTTCTTGTTTTTTGTTGTTTTTATATATTTCATTATGTGAAAACTTTTTGTTTTTTCAACTTGTAAATATGCTTATTGGTTATAGTTACTTGATGTAAGAAAATGCATTTATTTTTTATATCTAAATAAAATATACATACATACATACATACATACATACATAAATAGAGTAAAAAGCAATAATGAGAAGCAATGCATACAAGATGATGTAGGAGAGAGTTGGATATAGAAAAGAAAAAGAGAGAGAGAGAGAGGGATACACAGACACACAAAATGTTCTACTTCAAATTCATATACTACGAAGCCTATAGGTTGGTGTTTTTGGAATGCAAAAGTCCACTACACCATAGAAAATGTTACTTCATACACGCGTCTTGGCTTTAAACTGCCTCTTACTTCAAGAGAATTACATTATCTTGAACGAATCGACAGTTGGAGTATCTAATTTCAAATGTAATATATAAGTAGGTTCATACCGTCACGGAATTTCTCATAATGTGGGGGACCAACGACAGGTGTGCATAACCTTATAAAAAAAACACGACACATGCGTATATCCACACACACACACCAGTCTCGTTTCCCCTTAAAAGGTACTACATTCAGAATGGGTAGTGAGCCTCATTACTGAAACATGTGAAATGTAATTGTTACCTGTTGTAGGTAACAATTGTTAAGGGACACCCGAAAACGATAATAATAGAAAAGAGTGGAATCACTATTCTATGGAGGTGCTTCACAGCAAACAAGTAGGTACTTAATATAATTAATATTCACCAACCGACTTGACATATACACCACACTAATCAATTGTAGGTAAACAGTTATGTAGGTTCACTTTATTAGGTACAGTGGATACATCTATCTATTGAATAATTAGTGTCATGTAACATACATACATATATAGAATACCTTTAGAGACAATCTAACGATAGGACTAATTGTTTTTAAATCTAAAGCTGCGATGCCTAAGTAAACATCCAGAGCCGAAGTTATACCGAGCATTTTGAAAATAATGTAGGTAAGGAAAATTATCACACAATAAATTGTATTAGGTACTGCTAATGAATACCTACATTTTGACAGTATGAACTGAATTGGTTTTGTGTGTCTGTCTTTGAGGAGACCATGGTATTCACAGCATTCCTCGCCAACACCACAATACAAAGACATCAACCTTGAGGAGACCATGGTATTCACAGCATTCCTCGCCAACACCACAATACAAAGACATCAACCTTGAGGAGACCATGGTATTCACAGCATTCCTCGCCAACACCACATTCCTCGCCAACACCACAATACAAAGACATCAACCTTGAGGAGACCATGGTATTCACAGCATTCCTCGCCAACACCACATTCCTCGCCAACACCACATTCCTCGCCAACACCACATTCCTCGCCAACACCACATTCCTCGCCAACACCACATTCCTCGCCAACACCACATTCCTCGCCAACACCACATTCCTCGCCAACACCACATTCCTCGCCAACACCACATTCCTCGCCAAGACATCAATCTTCTGTCTCTCTGCTTTTCTTAAAGTCCATCACGGAAGAGAGAAAAAAATTACAAATTGGAAAATATCACAAAAAACAAACCTACATAGGTATGTAATTCCAATATAATTCAAGTCTATTTAGAGGCCGTACATACATACATACATACATACAATACCTACCTACTAAATGCCTACTTGGCGAAGTTACTGATAGGTACAATATTGCATGTTACTTAATTGATAATTATGAACAAATGTGTACTTTGAAACAATAGAAGTATTTTACTACATACCTATATGTACAGATGACACATGAAGATACCAATAGTTAGTAGGTACTTACCTACCTACTAACTATTGATGTAAAGTGATTTCAGTTACAATTTTCATAACAAACAATGTGTGTTTATTAGGTAGGTACATTTGTGCACAGGATAGCACAATACAAGAAGCACTAGTGTGAATAGGACTGAATTAACTAGTTATTTATCAGGTAATATTCTTGTACTACGTCATAATACGTCATACAACCTGACAAGACATGAATTACAAGTTCCAACCAATAATAATTAAGCTATTTATTTTACCTATACATACCTACTAAATACTACTGTAAGGCTGCCTTGCATGTGTCCCGGTATACTGGGACATGTCCCAATTTCCAAGTCTGAGATCCAACGTTTCCGTCCAAAATAAATTTGTGCCAGTAGATAATTGTAGGTAAAGTGAGACGTGCACGTATATATGTAGGTAAAGTAGGTATATATACACATTGTATATAGACAAAATAGACACTTGACACAGACGCATTCACAAAAAAAACCTTTCACTCTACGATCGCTCTACGTAAAACTTTAAAATTCGTAATAAAACCTTATACTTATTAGTAGGTACTATTATATTGGACATAATAACTATAATAAATTGTATTATCATGAAAATGATATAATTCAGTGCATTATCAAATAATAGTTACAGGAGATGTCCCTGATAAACATTAAACATTTCTTTATAAAATTATTTACCCGTAATAAAAAACCTTGCACTAAATATAAGGTGTTGTTTAAACATAATTACATACATACAGGAGGTACCTACCTACCTACCTACCTACCTATATATCCTGCAACACATTATGTTAAACATACCTATCTTACAACATCTAGGTACCTACATACATACATACATACATACAATTAATGATTCCGATAGTTTATAATTTGTTACATACAATACTACAACCTAGAACCTGGAACGAACAGAAGTATCTGCCCGGGATAGAGAGAGAGGTGTGGAGATCTGAGGGGAAGGCATATTTCTATCTGCCCGGGATAGAGAGAGAGGTGTGGAGATCTGAGGGGAAGGAATATTTCTATCTGCCCGGGATAGAGAGAGAGGTGTGGAGATCTGAGGGGAAGGCATATTTCTATCTGCCCGGGATAGAGAGAGAGGTGTGGAGATCTGAGGGGAAGGCATATTTCTATCTACCCGGGATAGAGAGAGAGGTGTGGAGATCTGAGGGGAAGGCATATTTCTATCTGCCCGGGATAGAGAGAGAGGTGTGGAGATCTGAGGGGAAGGCATATTTCTATCTGCCCGGGATAGAGAGAGAGGTGTGGAGATCTGAGGGGAAGGCATATTTCTATCACCGGACGAAGGAAACCTGACATGATGATAAATGCCGTATCTACGTCTATCCTTCAACAACTTGTAAATTTTTTATAACATTCAGATAAAGATTTCAATTGTTATTGAAAATTTCTTAGCGTCAATTTTTTATTGATTCAGTACATTGTTATATTGCCCCCAAGTCAAATTGAAAACGCTGTTCGTTTTCGCCAAGCGCTAATTTTTTTTGTTTGGGATTTGACGTTTGTTGTAGAAATTTTTTCTACAACTAGTTGCATGTAACACATGAGATCCAACTGTCGATAGCGATAGTATGTATAGTTGAAGAATATGTACCAAACTATAAACCCATAGATACAAATTATTGAATATTTTCAGATATTTTGTTTTCTATACAACATATGTAGGTATGTATGTCAAGATAGGATAGTATGGAGGAAGATCCTTTTTCCTACCCAGAATATGCAAATAGCATGATGGTATGTATGTATGTTTGGAGATGAAGTATCAAACTATTAAGTCTTCTTACATATTGTGTATAGGCGACTGCCATACAAAATGTATGAAGCGATGTCGTCACTAAATTCAATTTTTAAAAAAATTGTTAAAAAAAAATTGAGATCTTCTACTACAATGTTGATATTTTTTATAGAAAATTAAATTATCTAGTTGGGGTATTTCGGCTTTTTTCGATAATTGTAAAAGTTTTGGAAATATAGGCAGTTAAACTCATAAATTTATCATAAAAAAAATATTTTTCTTAATAAAAAATGTTTGAGAAACCCTGGAATTTTTTTGAAAAAACTAATTTGAGATTTTGTATTTGTCTATGTTTGTACCAATTTTCAGCGTTCTACTGTTTATGGTTTCTGAGATATATGGAAAAATAAAATAAAAATTCAAAAGTTGATAACCCCTGACTGAAACAAAAATTCAAAATTCCGAGTATAAAAGTTTTGTAGGCCTGTTACTGTTTATATATTCTGAAATTTTAGGCTCTGTAAATTGAGCGGATCAAAAGTTATAAGGGGGGGACGGACACACAGACACACAGACACACACACACACAGACACACGAAATGTTCTACTCCGAATTCTGAGTAAATCCGTGTATGGAACATATATGCTGCGAAGCCTCTAAGTTGGTGTTTTTTGACTTCAAAGTTGGAAAAGCCGTGAAAAAAGTAGACCTCTCCATACAATTCTCGCGTATTCTGGCTTGATACATTGTCGATATGTTAAGAGAACAAAGTTCTCCTGAACAAATCGACAGTTGGATAATGTCTCTCCAGCCATGTGAAATGTTGAATGTGGAATTGTGACATCATAATATTATGTGGCATATCATAGGATATCACAACTAGTTGCATGTAACACATGAGATCCAACTGTCGATAGCGATAGTATGTATAGTTGAAGAATATGTACCAAACTATAAACCCATAAATACAAATTATTGAATATTTTCAGATATTTTGTTTTCTATACAACATATATTATGTAGGTATGTATGTCAAGATAGGATAGTTAGGAGGAAGTTCCTTTTTTCCTACCCAGAATATGCAAATAGCATGATGGTATGTATGTATGTTTGGAGATGAAGTATCAAACTATTAAGTCTTCTTACATATTGTGTATAGGCGACTGCCATACAAAATGTATGAAGCGATGTCGTCACTAAATTCAATTTATAAAAAAATTGTTAAAAAAAAATTGAGATCTTCTACTACAATGTTAATATTTTTTATAGAAAATTAAATTATCTAGTTGGGGTGTTTCGGCTTTTTTCGATAATTGTAAAAGTTTTGGAAATATAGGCACATAAAATCATAAATTTATCATAAAAAAAATATTTTTCTTAATAAAAAATGTTTGAGAAACCCTGGAATTTTTTTGAAAAAACTAATTTGAGATTTTATATTTGTCTATGTTTTTACCAATTTTCAGCGTTCTAGCGTTTATGGTTTCTGAGATATATGGAAAAATAAAATAAAAATTCAAAAGTTGATAACCCCTGACTGAAACAAAAATTCAAAATTTCGAGTATAAAAGTTTTGTAGGCCTGTAACTGTTTATATATTCTGAAATTTTAGGCTCTGTAAATTGAGCGGATCAAAAGTTATAAGGGGGGGACGGACACACAGACACACAGACACACACACACACAGACACACGAAATGTTCTACTCCGAATTTTGAGCAAATCCGTGTATGGAACATATATGCTGCGAAGCCTCTAAGTTGGTGTTTTTTGACTTCAAAGTTGGAAACGCCGTGAAAAAAGTAGACCTCTCCATACAATTCTCGCGTATTCTGGCTTGATACATTGTCGATATCGACGGTGGAAAGGCTATTTGACTAACGTGCAGTTAATCAACTTTACAGTAGAGCGATTTAAAGTTTAAATTTTTTGAAAAAAAATCATAACAATTAAACGAATTAATATATTTTAAACTTGTTTTCTACAAGTTTTAGAAGATTTTTTATGTTATTTATTGAAATAAATAACATTCTATTTAGTTAAAAGCCCTGCGAGATAAGTGGTCTGTTAGTCAAATTGTTTTCTGAGACAGTCAGGTAAAACGACTAACATCATACATCTGTATATTTTCCCGTAGGTCTAATTGACTAACGTGCATTTTTACCCAATAAATTGTCTAGTAAAATGATTAACATCCTAATTTTATATGTTTTTAATAGGTCTTTTTGATTAACGTGCATTTTTATCCGACAAAACGTCCAGTAAAAAGAAGTTAAGGTAACTTAAGAGTAAAATTGCATCGGGTATAACACCTTACTTCATGAATCACTAACATTAAATATTCAAGTAAAACATCTAATGAGGCATGTTTTATATCAATAAAACGATGAAAACATGATGTAATAGTGATCATAAACGTGGCACAAAAATTTTTTGAAGGGGCTACTTATTTTAATATATAGGAAATTATAGGAAAATATAATCATTTAACTATAAAAAATATATTAAAACAAAAAGTCAAAATTGTAAATATCATTAAACCTTATTGTCTATTGAAAAATAAAAATATGACCTATTGAGAAAAATATCAGTATGTAATAAAATTAATAATAAATTAAATCATTCAATCTTAAATTTATCAACTATAATATATATTATATAATATGTATCATCAAAATTTTAACAATATTTTGATGTTGTGTAGTGATGAAAACACCATAGCTATAGGTATAGGGTTTTAGCACTAGGTAGGTAGGTACCTATGTATGTATAATATTAATTTGTAGGGTTTTTGGACCATAATAATAATAACAGCGCTTCATGTATAGTAAATAGGTAAGCACTTGCGATATATAATAATAACGTGACAATAAAATTCTGGTTGCTTTGCTTGACCAAAACAAAAAGGAAAGGAAGTGTTATGAATGAAAGACACGATGGAAGAATGGAACTATGGTCGGGCCTAAGAGAAGATGATTTTTCATGCGAGGGAGTAGGGGCGATATTAGATGAGCGAATGGTAGAGTGTATGAAAAAATATATGTTTGTAAGCTCAAGACTCATGTGGACCAGATTTAAGATGAGAATCACAGGTGTGTTTCTGTTTATAGGATATGAGCCTGTAAACTCTAGCTTGGAGAATGCAAAAGATGAGTTTTGGGCAAGTTTTATAGAGGAAATGAACAGGAAAATAGAAAATGAAAAGTTGATTCTGGCAGGCGATTTGAATGGCTGGGTAGGCATCTGGAGAAAAGATTTCGAATCAACTCTCGGACCTTACGGCGATAGCCGATAAAGTGAATGATAACGGCAAAAGACTGTTTGTGTGAAAATGGACCTCTTTGTATCAAACACAATTTTTGATCACAAAATAATTCATATGTATGCATGGGAAATAGAAAATGAAAGATTTTGTATGTGTGGACATTGCTCTGAGAAAAACGACTGTTGATACGAGGGTGCCGAGCTAGAGACAGACTATTTTTTGGTTGTCACAAAAATATGCCTGTTTACGGGTTGGCGCTCTAGAACTAATCGTGGCAGTCTACCACCGCGTTTCAAAATAGAGAGGCTGTAAGAGGAAAGTATCAGACAAGAATTTGCAAGAAGAATTGAGTGCGCCTTAAGTCCCCACACAGTGACAGAGATGAATATAAGTGGCACATGGAGTATACTTAAAAACAATGTATTCAACATGGCTAAAAATGTGTATGGCAAAGCAAAAAGAGGTAGAATAAAAAGGGATGCTTGGTGGAATGAATGAGTAAAGAAAGTAGTGGAAGAAAAACGAAATGCGTGGAAGAAATGGTTGTCATGTAAAGGATCTGGATGCGAGAAGGAAGAAAGAGCTAAAAATATATGTACAGAGTGCAAGAGGAAAAAAAAACAGTTAAAGAAGAAAAAAATGCACTGACAGAAAAAGAAAGCATGAAAATTGTGATTATTTTTTCTGGAAACACAAAAATGTTCTGGAAAAGAGTAAATCGACGAAAACAAGGAGTTATGCGAAGTCCGAAATGTATAAAAGATAAAGATGGTTGTATGGTTATAGACGAAGAAAAAGTCAAGGAAAGATGGATGGAATACTTTGAAGAGTTGTAAGAAAGCACACAGTGCGAAATTCTGATGAGATGAACAATAGGATACCATGAAATGAATGTGAGAATGAAAGCGAGAAAATTTCAATAAAGATGTCAGAGAAGCAGTAACGCATGCACATACAGGAAAGGCCTCGGGATTTGACTGTATACCAACCGAATTTATCAAATATGGTGCTGAAAAGACGATGGAGTGGTGTCATTGCCTCTTCAAAAAATAAATTAATAAATGTTGGGAGACAAGACGTACCCCGTCAGATTGGAGAAACGTAGTGAATGTGCCCCTTTTTAAGAAAGGGTGCCCCTTTTTAAAAAAACTACCGGGCTAAAAGTCTGCTGAGTTCGGTTGGAAAATTGTATGCTAGGATACTGGACCAAAAGTTGAGGTTACAACAAATGAGGTATGGGATGCACAAGTAGTGAATGTTGGAGGTAGAGGTTGCATCGACCAAATCTTTTCCTTTCGAAAGACGACTGAAAAGGTTCTGGCAAAAAACCAGAAACTTTTCTGTGCTTTCGTAGACCTGGATAAGGCCTACGAGTCCGTGAAAAGCTTTGGAATGTGCTATCAGTGTATGGAGCGGGAGGCAGGTTAATTAGGACAATATCATCTCTCTACGAAGAAAGCCAAGCCTTTGTGAGGATTGAAAACTCTCTTACAGGATGGTTATCCATTAATAAGGGAGTGAAGCAAGGGTGCGTATTATCACCGTGGCTCTTTAATTTATACATACTTTGACTTCTGTGAAAGAGCACTTAAGAATGAGAACATTGGGTTGAAACTGGAAGATGTTACTCTATGTGATCTAATGTTAAAATAGTAATCGATGGATGCATGAAAAATGGACTGAGAATGAATGCAACTAAATCTATAATGATGGTATTTGAGAAGGACAAAAGACGAACAAAATGCGAGATACGAGTGGAGAATGTACAATTAGAACAAGTCGATGAATATTTATACTTAGGAAGCATGTTTCAGCATGATGGAAGACTGGAAAAAGACATTGAAAGGAGAGTAACAGCAGGGAATAGAGTGAAGAGTAAAGAAATATCCTAAGTAAGATGAAAATAAATGTCCTAAGGTATTGTGGCCACATAGAAAGAGTAATGACAGTCTGACAAAAAAGTATATAAGGCTGATAAAAGAGGAACGAAAAGTAGAAGTCGGCCAAGGAAAATTTGGCACGATCACATAAATGGAATTTTGAAAGATGGAGACGTAAGAACTAAGAATAACATAAGAACGTGTATGAGAATACGCATGATCGTGAACGAAGCGAAAATATATGTCAAGAGAGAGGAGTCTGGCGTTCGGTTCTCTCTGCCTACCCCAAATAGGGAAAGGGTGTGATGGTATGGAATAGATTAGCATGACGCGCTCCTCTTATCACGGTTGTGCATAGACTAACGTCACAACGAGACAGTGCCGTTGTTTATAGCATTTAAGTAACGACAATTTGCTCCCTTAAATTTACAGCTAACAAACCACTTCTGTACTTTTGGTATTTATTTTATTTGATTAACAGACAATCATAATAAAAATATGATTGCAGTAAAATGATTAACACGTTGAAAATTATTAAAGATGTGTGAAGCAAATTGTCTAACGTGCCGAAAGTAGTAAAAATGAAATGGGTTTATTTGACTAAAACGCCATTGGCTTATTTTTTCTAGTGAGTATAAAATACTAACACGCCGAATGTAGTATAAATGAAGTGGGTTTTATTGACTAACCATCAGTGACATACTATTTTCGAGTAAGGATTAAAGGCTAACGTGCCGTAAAAAAAATTATATAATCGAGAAAAAACTCTAAACAGATATATCGAAAAATTATCAATCAAGAATAAAATCTAATAAGCTCAGATTGTTGAAATCATAAAAAGGCAAGGTGCCTAAAATCAAAATATCATTTCTCAACTCATAGCTAACTGAAGTTTAAAAAAAAAACACAGTATTTTGTGTCGTTTTAGCCATAGTATCTTTTTATATCTTCTTAAACTGTAAGCATTTTAAAATGACTAATACGCCAAAAAAGTTATTTGATCGTCGTGAAACCAAAACCATTCGACGCAGAAAAAAAAGACGATTCCAACGGTGTATATAACTCAATATCGCCAAAATTGGCGTGTTAGTCAATTAGCCTTTCCACCGTCGATATGTTAAGAGAACAAAGTTCTCCTGAACAAATCGACAGTTGGATAAACTAGTTGCATGTAACACATGAGATCCAACTGTCGACAGCGATAGTATGTATAGTTGAAGAATAAGTACCAAACCCATAAATACAAATTATTTATTATTTTATGATATTTAGTTTTTCTATACAACACATGTACCTAGGTAGTCAAGATAGGATAGTATGGAGGTCAGTCTTTTTTTCCTACCCGGAATATGAAAACAGCATGATGGTATATGTATATTGTATGTTTAGAGATGAAGTATCAAACTATTAAGTCTTCTTTGATATTGTGTATAGGTGACTACCATACAAATTGTATGAAGCGATGTCGTCACTAAATTCAATTTTTATAACTAGTTGCATGTAACACATGAGATCCAACTGTCGATAGCGATAGTATGTATAGTTGAAGAATATGTACCAAACTATAAACCCATAGATACAAATTATTGAATATTTTCAGATATTTTGTTTTCTATACAACATATGTAGGTATGTATGTCAAGATAGGATAGTATGGAAGAAGATCCTTTTTCCTACCCAGAATATGCAAATTGCATGATGGTATGTATGTATGTTTGGAGATGAAGTAACAAACTATTAAGTCTTCTTACATATTGTGTATAGGCGACTGCCATACAAAATGTATGAAGCGATGTCGTCACTAAATTCAATTTTTAAAAAAATTGTTAAAAAAAAATTGAGATCTTCTACTACAATGTTAATATTTTTTATAGAAAATTAAATTATCTAGTTGGGGTGTTTCGGCTTTTTTCGATAATTGTAAAAGTTTTGGAAATATAGGCAGTTAAACTCATAAATTTATCATAAAAAAAATATTTTTCTTAATAAAAAATGTTTGAGAAACCCTGGAATTTTTTTGAAAAAACTAATTTGAGATTTTGTATTTGTCTATGTTTGTACCAATTTTCAGCGTTCTAGCGTTTATGGTTTCTGAGATATATGGAAAAATAAAATAAAAATTCAAAAGTTGATAACCCCTGACTGAAACAAAAATTCAAAATTCCGAGTATAAAAGTTTTGTAGGCCTATAACTGTTTATATATTCTGAAATTTTAGGCTCTGTAAATTGAGCGGATCAAAAGTTATAAGGGGGGGACGGACACACAGACACACACACAGACACACACACACACAGACACACACACAGACACACACACAGACACACACACACACACAGACACACGAAATGTTCTACTCCGAATTCTGAGTAAATCCGTGTATGGAACATATATGCTGCGAAGCCTCTAAGTTGGTGTTTTTTGACTTCAAAGTTGGAAAAGCCGTGAAAAAAGTAGACCTCTCCATACAATTCTCGCGTATTCTGGCTTGATACATTGTCGATATGTTAAGAGAACAAAGTTCTCCTGAACAAATCGACAGTTGGACAAACTAGTTGCATGTAACACATGAGATCCAACTGTCGATAGCGATAGTATGTATAGTTGAAGAATATGTACCAAACTATAAACCCATAGATACAAATTATTGAATATTTTCAGATATTTTGTTTTCTATACAACATGTGTAGGTATGTATGTCAAGATAGGATAGTATGGAGGAAGATCCTTTTTCCTACCCAGAATATGCAAATAGCATGATGGTATGTATATGTATGTTTGGAGATGAAGTATCAAACTATTAAGTCTTCTTACATATTGTGTACAGGCGACTGCCATACAAAATGTATGAAGCGATGTCGTCACTAAATTCAATTTTTAAAAAAATTGTTAAAAAAAAATTGAGATCTTCTACTACAATGTTAATATTTTTTATAGAAAATTAAATTATCTAGTTGGGGTGTTTCGGCTTTTTTCGATAATTGTAAAAGTTTTGGAAATATAGGCAGTTAAACTCATAAATTTATCATAAAAAAAATATTTTTCTTAATAAAAAATGTTTGAGAAACCCTGGAATTTTTTTGAAAAAACTAATTTGAGATTTTGTATTTGTCTATGTTTGTACCAATTTTCAGCGTTCTACCGTTTATGGTTTCTGAGATATATGGAAAAATAAAATAAAAATTCAAAAGTTGATAACCCCTGACTGAAACAAAAATTCAAAATTCCGAGTATAAAAGTTTTGTAGGCCTGTAACTGTTTATATATTCTGAAATTTTAGGCTTTGTAAATTGAGCGGATCAAAAGTTATAAGGGGGGGACGGACACACAGACACACACACAGACACACAGACACACACACACACAGACACACGAAATGTTCTACTCCGAATTCTGAGTAAATCCGTGTATGGAACATATATGCTGCGAAGCCTCTAAGTTGGTGTTTTTTGACTTCAAAGTTGGAAAAGCCGTGAAAAAAGTAGACCTCTCCATACAATTCTCGCGTATTCTGGCTTGATACATTGTCGATATGTTAAGAGAACAAAGTTCTCCTGAACAAATCGACAGTTGGATTAAACTAGTTGCATGTAACACATGAGATCCAACTGTCGATAGCGATAGTATGTATAGTTGAAGAATATGTACCAAACTATAAACCCATAGATACAAATTATTGAATATTTTCAGATATTTTGTTTTCTATACAACATATGTAGGTATGTATGTCAAGATAGGATAGTATGGAGGAAGATCCTTTTTCCTACCCAGAATATGCAAATTGCATGATGGTATGTATGTATGTTTGGAGATGAAGTAACAAACTATTAAGTCTTCTTACATATTGTGTATAGGCGACTGCCATACAAAATGTATGAAGCGATGTCGTCACTAAATTCAATTTTTAAAAAAATTGTTAAAAAAAAATTGAGATCTTCTACTACAATGTTAATATTTTTTATATAAAATTAAATTATCTAGTTGGGGTGTTTCGGCTTTTTTCGATAATTGTAAAAGTTTTGGAAATATAGGCAGTTAAACTCATAAATTTATCATAAAAAAAAAATTTTTCTTAATAAAAAATGTTTGAGAAACCCTGGAATTTTTTTGAAAAAACTAATTTGAGATTTTGTATTTGTCTATGTTTGTACCAATTTTCAGCGTTCTACCGTTTATGGTTTCTGAGATATATGGAAAAATAAAATAAAAATTCAAAAGTTGATAACCCCTGACTGAAACAAAAATTCAAAATTCCGAGTATAAAAGTTTTGTAGGCCTGTAACTGTTTATATATTCTGAAATTTTAGGCTCTGTAAATTGAGCGGATCAAAAGTTATAAGGGGGGGACGGACACACAGACACACACACAGACACACACACAGACACACACACACACAGACACACGAAATGTTCTACTCCGAATTCTGAGTAAATCCGTGTATGGAACATATATGCTGCGAAGCCTCTAAGTTGGTGTTTTTTGACTTCAAAGTTGGAAAATCCATGAAAAAAGTAGACCTCTCCATACAATTCTCGCGTATTCTGGCTTGATACATTGTCGATATGTTAAGAGAACAAAGTTCTCCTGAACAAATCGACAGTTGGATAATTTTACCTTTATACTACGGAATGTATGTACCTAGTATAGTTATTTAGTGCACAATATTATTGAGTTTCGTAATAAACGATATAATTTAAACGCATGCTGTGCAATAATGCCCCCAAGTCAAATTGAAAACGCTGTTCGTTTTCGCCAAGCGCTAATTTTTTTTTGTATGGGATTTGACGTTTGTTGTTTGTTATTGTAGAAAAAATTTCTACAACAAACGTCAAATCACATACAAAAAAAATTAGCGCTTGGCGAAAACGAACAGCGTTTTCAATTAGACTTGGGGGCATTATATTATATCGGTAGGTAGGTAGAAGGTGGTGTAGGTAAAGAAATTGGAGGGGATCCGGTTTGTTAAAACAACATCAATATTCAAGGTTAGGTTAGTTGGTCAAAACTAACAAAAATAACTAACTTATCGGGCATATTTGCAATATTGTACTTTACCATTACATTACATAGGTACACAGTATTGTGGGTACCTTCAATTGTTAAATACAAACTAAACAGAATATATCTATTAGGTATTTAACAATGAGACAAGTCTTATTGTTCAATGAAAGTACTCACCACTACTAGGTATGGAATAGTGGAGAGTCATCATTTCACAATTTTTAAAAGTATTTTTTTACATCAATTTCTCAACGGGTATCATGTAGAGAGTGCACATTGTGAGTTTCGTCATGATTTGTTTGTATGCAATGTATGACGTACGGCGTACCTACAGATTATCGTTTTTGTGTCCTCTCTACAGCCCAAACTATAAGTCCGATCGACTTCATATTAACATGGTGTGGAGAGTTTAGTGTTGGCTCGTTTAACATGACTACGTAGAGGACACCAACTATTAGGATTTGGATCCATTATACTAAGTAACGTGCGGGAGGGTTTGCAATCTGCTCAAGAAAATATTAGTTGGGATCTAAAAAAATAAACAGAATTCGGAAGATCAGATCGGAACAGTCGGGCTGCTGTGTTCGATAAGCGATTGGTTCGTATATGTTGAAAGTTTACTGTGAATTGGTGTTATGACTGAGTAAAATGAATAACTCTAGTGCGAATAAGAATTGCAATTGCTGGATCCCGCATCCAGCAATTCAGCTGGATATAGAATATTTTAAGCTTGCTGGATCCAACACATTTCGCTGCGTATCTGCAATTACATAGAAAATACAGTTTTCTTCAGTCAAGAAAATTTGTTTCATATATAACGAAAATAATATTTTTTGTTTTATCTCAATTCTTAATTCAAACAAATTTATTTGAATTAAGAAAATATTGTTTTGAGATAAAACAAAAAAATCTTAATTTGAGAAAATATTTTTTTCGTTATATATGAAACAAATTTTCTTGACTGAAGAAATTTTTTGAAATTTTTTTTTCTGTGTAATAAATTTTACAAATGATGGCGCGCAACTGACTACGTTGCTTTATTAAAACATTAAGATTCCATGCAAAATTTAACAACACTTACATAGAATCTTCTTTTTAAGAAAAAAATTTGTAATAAGAGTATCCATGAGATTTATCAATATTGAAAAAGTCATTGCCATGGAGAAATGTTTTGCGTATTGTACAAAAATATTAATCAATATAATAATTTTACATGCAAAAGTAAAGAAAATTAAGAAGAGATGTCTTATTCATACTATTTTCAACTAACTAAAATATACTTATGTCTACCTCGGTTACACTGTTAAACTGGGAAGAGATAATTTAGAAGCTGAACTAGAAAGAAGAAGAGGTCTAGGATGGGCTGCGTTAAGCAAATTATCATGTTCTGAAATCTACAAATATCCCAATCCACTTAACGTTTTTGACGCTTGCGTACTCCCTGTGCTCACTTACGACTTTGAAACATCCGCATTGACTAAGAGAATGACGGAAAAGCTAAGGGTGACACAAAGAGCGACGGAAAGAAGAATGTTGAATATCTCGCTAAGGGACCACAAAATTAATGAATGGATTAGGAAGAACACAGGAGTAGCGGATGTGGCCAAAATAATAGCGGAGTTAGTGGAGTTGGGCGGGTCATATATCTCGGATGTCGGACGACCGATGGACAAAAGTTGTGATGTGACGCTTCTGCCTCCTGTTCTTGGCCTCCAGGCCAAGAACAGGAGGCAGAAGCGTGGGAAGGCCCCAGACCAGATGGTCCGATGACATAAAGTGGCAGATCCAGAATGGCAAAGGATAGAAACCAGTGGAAGTCCAAGCGGGAGACCTTTGTCCAAGTGTACCTACGTTTTATGTTTTAGATTATTTTTAGATTTTTTGTAAACTTGTAATATTTTTTTCCTAAATCACAAGGACAAAATTTAAAAGCCCTTAATACCTGATGTCATTATTTTATTGTTTATGTGTTAACGCTGTATTTTGTCCAAATTTAACGCAAATAAAAAAATTAAAGCAAAAAAACAAAAAAAAATACTGGACTCAAGAAGAGGTTCAGTAAGTAATTGTCAGTAAGTAAGTAGTTCAGTAGTTGTCTTATATTTATGAGGATATTTAAGTTTTTGTTGAATATAAAACAGAAAAAAACTGTATCCAGAGCGGATCCAGCAATTTTTAAGATGATCTGCAAAAATTCTGCTGGACTACAATCTAACTATAGTTAATGGAAACTACCTTTATTTATCAATATTCAACTCCCCACTACATAACTAAGTGCTATAGGTATAAATATATTGAACTTTATATAGAGAATGACTTATCTTCCAAGGTTGATAATCTCTGAAAGTATATTTCCGTAATAACTTTACCATGTGTAACTAAATGCAAATAAAAAAATTCAAGAATGTACAACTAGTTCAACTTTTTTTCAACAGAAGAAATCTTAAGAAATCGAACGTTTTCTATGGATTATAGTGTTCTAAGAATATGAATATTATACATACAATAAAACAAATAATATTTATTATTATTTCATTAGAGGCAATATTACCATTCAAGGACGATTTGTGCCTTTTTACGACTCACATAATCATATAATAGAATGGGTTGTGGACAACTCCTCACTACCAAGTCAAAGTATTCAAATTTTGTATGGAAAATTTTCAGCATTTCCATGAAATGAGTTTATTAAATTATTTTTGATTTAAATATTTTATTGTGAAATTTTGATGATTCTTAAATGCCAATTTATAAAAGTGATGCGCCTTTTTTGAAATTTGAAAAGAAAAGAAATAAGTTTGCTGTGATTGGGGTCACTTTGAAATATTTGACAATTAAAATAAACGAGAACCACTGATTAGATATCCTTCAAAATCTAATGAGGTCTACTCGAGTATTGGATGTACATTTTGCAAAATTTGAACATAATTAAATCAGTACTTACATAAGTCTATAATAGATAAAGTAGAATAAACTACCGTACCGTACATAGCTCATACTACAGCACACACATACACATTGTGAAACTTTCAGAATACAACTTCAGCATGATACTAGTTGATAATCTGCAATGAAAAAATAACCTTAAAAATTGCGAATTAAAAACTCCCCAATATATGTAATGTAGTGTAGTGGGAGTAAAAAAATATAATTTTTTCATTATAAATATGTATTAAAAAATAATGGTAACATATAAATATATATATTCAGATAGTTTGTCCAACTGTCGATTCGTTCATGAGAAATCAATTCTCTTAATGAATCGACATTATCCAACTGTCGATTCGTTCATGAGAATTCAATTCTCTTAATGAATCGACATTATCCAACTATCGATTCGTTCATGAGAATTCAATTCTCTTAATGAATCGACATTATTAAGCCAAGATGCGAGTACGAAGGAAAATTTTGTATGGTGTAGTGGACTTTTTGCAAGCTAATAACACCAACTAGAGGCCTCGCAGCATATATGTTCCCGTACATAGATTTACTCAGAATTCGGAGTAGAACATTTTATGTGAGTTTTGTGTGTGTGTGTCTGTGTGTCCGTCCCCCCCTTATAACTTTTGATCCGCTCAATTTACAGAGCCCAAATTTTTAGAATATATAAACAGTTATAGGCCTACAAAACTTTTATACTCAGAATTGTGAATTTTCGTTTCAGTCAGGGGTTATCAACTTTTGAAATTTTTCCATATATCTCAGAAACCGTAAAAGCTAGAACGCTGAAAATTGGTATAAACATAGACAAATACAAAGTCTCAAATCAGTTTTTTTTTTAAATTCCAGGGTTTCTCAAACATTTTTTATTAAGAAAAATATTTTTTTTTATGATAAATTTATGAGTTTAACTGCCTATATTTCTAATTTTTTTTTAAAATATCGAAAAAAGCCGAAAGACCCCAACTAGAAAATTAAATTTTCTATAAAAAATATTAACATTGTATTAGCAAATCTCAAATTTTTTTTAACAATTTTTATGAAAATTGAATTTAGTGACGACATTGCTTCATACAATTTGTATGAAAGTAGCCTACTCACAATATCTAAGAAGACTTAATAATTTGATACTAATCTCCAAACATACATACATACCATCATGCTGTTTTCACATTCTGGGTAGGATCAAAGGACTGACCTCCATACTATCCTATCTTGACATACATACCTAGGTACATGTGTTATTATTATTATTATTGGAGATTGATCTCGGTTATGGTTCGGTAGTTTCCTTCACAACGGAGCGTACTCAAGTTGTGAGGCTATGTGTTTGTGTGTCTGTGTGGTTGTGTGTAGTTGTTTAAAGTGGTACCTGTAGAAATTTTCTGACTATTGTGCATGTGTTGATAATTGTAGTTTTTTGTATGTTGGTGATTACGTATGGGGGTAACTTTAGTATGTCTATATTTTTTTGGAGAGTTTTTGGTATGATGCCTGTAGACGATAATATTATTGGGACTATTGTTACTTTTTCTTGTTTCCACTGTGATTTTATCTGTTCTGCTAAAGGTATGTATTTATCTATTTTTTCTAAATGTTTCTTTTGTAGATTTGCTGTATTTGGTATCGATATTTCTATTAGATATGTGTGTTTATGTATTTTGTCGATTAATGTAATGTCTGGTCGGTTATGTAGGTTTGTTCTGTCTGTGATTATGTCTCTATTCCAGTATAGTTTGCAGTTATCATTTTCTATTATTATTATTATTATTTATTACTTCTCGGGCAACTAACAGGTACTATGTCAAATATTAAATTTAACACGCACCCAATAACAAGTTGCCATATTCTGGAGACTTACGATATTAATCGTCTCACAGATCCAGACTGAAAACACAATTAAAAACTGTGTCTCCACCGGGAATCGAACCCGGGACCTTTGGATCAGCAGTCAGATACCCAACCCACTGAGCCAAGAAGGTCGACATGTGTTGTACAGAAAATCAAATATCTTAAAATATTAAATAATTTGTATTTATGGGTTTATAGTTTGGAACTTATTCTTCAACTGTACATACTATCACTATCGACAGTTGGATCTCATGTGTTACATGCAACTAGTATTTATATACTTAGTTCATATATTTTTTTATTTCAATATAAATAAATATATTGTACACTGACAGGCTTATTGGCATTAGGGAATTTCTGCCAACCAACCAGACTTATTATTTATAAAGAAGTGAATCAATAAACAATTTAGGGACACCCATTTCAGAATCGATCCAAGTTTCAAAATCGATCTAATAACGATATAAATAACGCCTGAATGCAACATTACCATTCAAGTTCAAAAATAAAAAATAATTTTTTTTTAACAAAATATCAAAAGAAATCGGCTGTAAACATTTTTTACGTGCATCTTCATTGGGAATGCACAAATTCTGAATGTTACGGAGTTCTAACTAGTCGCCAAGTTAGTTAAAAATCGATTGCGAAATTCCTATACAGTCAGACATGTGAAGATAAAAAAAAACGGTGTAAAAGATAAGGTACTAAGAAAGGGTTAGATTGTACCATTTGTATCATACGGCAATATACCTACCTATGTAGGTAGGTACATATGTATGTATATTAACAACTGATAAATGGGTGTGAATCTTATCAAAACTATTTACTTAAGATAACATTTCTAGATACATACATAGATACAATCAAAATGTCAGATATCTACATATTTGCCGAAATGCAATATCATCTACATAACTACATTATATTATAACCACATACCTATTTCAACAAATTATAGGTACCTATATGTAGGTATTGCAAATAATGACATCGATAGGTATATGAATATTAACACCAAACTAGAAACATTTTTATATACTGGCATTTACAGTAAAAATAGTCCAGTAAAAATCAGAGTCATTTTTTTGTTTCTCTTTCTCTGTACAATGGCGCTACAACTCATATCGAGCCTTGGCCTCCAACTTATCATGTCCTCTGACAAATCCTTCCAACTATCATCTTCCTAGAGAGTTTCCCCAGTGTTCCACTTGTATAAAGAGTTATTGTGTTGCAGGTACATAGGTACGTCTGTATGCCGAGTTCTTTTCCTAAGTCCACAATTTCTCCGACATTCAGTATTAGGTTTCATTTATTTTCAAATAGATTATAATTCATAAAAGCACTTTAAGGAAGTGGGTAGGTACCTACTTTTATTCTGTAGGTACATTCATAATGAATAATATGTTAAAAAGTTTTGACAGATGAAATCAAGAAAATAAATAATGATGGAAGATTAATCAAATTAATGCACATTATATTTATATGACATAACATCAAAATCCTCTCCTCTTCCTTTCCTTATACTTTAGTTTTCCTATCATTGCTATGAATTGTTCTTATATGATATCTTCTTTATTTTTTATTTTTACTTTCTTCTGCTATATTTGTTTATTTTTGTAGATAATTTGATAAACTTATTTCCATATTACACACTGTTTTGTATACTTAACATTAACTCTGGCTGGTTAGAAGATATTGCCATAAGCCCGCCAGTGTACTAATATTATAATATATGTACAAGAAGATTCAAATAAATAAATATATCAACATACGCATAATTTGGGCTGACAGAGGACATTTTATAGTAGGTACGTAATACACACAAACACATCATGACACGGCTCGTAGTAAACATATAGCTATTGATAAATTGATGCAAAAAATATAGTTAAAATTTTGAAATCATGACAAAAAAAATTCCATAGGCGTGGAGCGTAAAAATGTTCAAATGAAAACAAAAAATATAATTATCAAATAAATAAATAAACAACATGTATGTTTAAATGGCGGAGCGGTTAGTGCGCTGGGCTAGTAATCCAGTGGTCGCGAGTTCGAATCCTGCCTCGACTGACCGATTTCGTTCACCTATAGCACAAGCATTTAATATGCTTATATTAGGGAACGTAGGAAGATGAATATGTACTTGTTTGACAAGGACATATTCATTTAAAAAAATGCAGGTTACAAAATATCAAGTCACTTTTGAAGTCGGCGCCAAACACAAACATACCATGTCCTACGATCCGTTGAGTGAGTTTCGTAAAATGTTGACAAGATTCTCTCTGCCTATCGCATTAGAAATACTGTGTAAAAATAATGTAGGTATGTAAAAAAATCGACTGAAATAAACTAATAATACTATCTAAACAGCATATTTAAAAAAAATACTAAAGGTAATTTGCATCTCATATACAATGTAATCAATTTTGCATAAATGAACGACAAAATATTGCTAGAATAACATATAAACGACGTAAAATTATTATAATAGAGGCAATTGACTAAATAAATATAAGATAATCATATATACATAAATAACCTTTAATGAGTAAATATTCCAATATGACAGTGAGATCAATTATTGGTATCTATCACATGTATCTTTGTGTCACATCACTTATCAAACATTTCATCAACACTGATATAAGTACTAAATATTCACATGTACAATCATTATTTTATATTAATTTGATGAGTACGATTGTAAAATAAACATCGTATGATTGAAAATATTGCGCGAAATGTCAATGTCACGTGGGAGCACTCGACTGGGCGCGACGTTGACGCGGCAGCAGGTGTCGCTGTACTAACCGACTGAGTGAGAGATTGCCCTGCCCGTCTGTCAGTGTAAGAACTGACTGGACTAGAAGTTTATCCAGTGTCGGTGTTCGTTCTACCGACAAATTCACCAGAAATATCAGAAAACCTCAAGACGCCTCAACTGCCCGTTGCGTGCGCCGCGACGTGACGCGACGCGACGCCCTACACCGCATGACAAATTTAATGACTCATTTTGGACAGTATAATAAATACATATATCATTGTATAAAATTATACATTACATTATGTTCGAATACACACACACATTATAATTACGTGGAATACGCACAAATGACACCTGGAGGGTAAGTCTGGTTCAACCGGCGGAATCAAAACCATCCGTTTACCCATATGACAAAAACTTATCTTCCGAATTCTGTGTTTCCATCTTCGTACAACCCGGGTCTTTTTAAAATCCGAATTAATAAACTCTTCTCTAGATTGCAAACCCCTCCCAACGCTACGTAGTGCGCTTCTTCGGAAGAGTAAAATGGACCCAAATCCTAATAGCTGGCGTCCCCTACGTAGACATGTTAAAAAAAAAAAAAAAATATCATGGATATAATTATCATATGGAGTTCTATAAAATTTTAGGTTATTATAAGACTCCATATGATAATTATATTCATGATATGGGTAATCATGAGGGTTTTGATTTCGACCGTTGACCATCATGTCACCATGTAAAAAAATGGTGACATTTCGGTTGCGATAGGGGAGTGAATTAGTTATTACGACTTGCGATAGTGATTTGAATCATAAATTGAATTTAAAACGAGTAGGTTGTAGCCAACACTAAACTCTCCGCTACGTTTTTATTTAATTTAATTTTTAGTTTATTTTTATTTTTATTTTACGGCGCTGGCCAATTTACTATTTTTTATTGTATTTTATTTTTATTATTTTATTTAATTTTCATATTAATTAATATTTAATTTATTTAATTTTGATTTTTTTCATAAATTCTCGGGCAACTAACAGGTACTATGTCAAATATTAATTTAACACGCACCCAATAACAAGTCGCCACATTTGGAGACTTACGATATTAATCATCTCACAGATGCAGACTAAAAACACAATTAAAAACTGTATATCCACCGGGAATCGAATCCGGGATCATTGCAATAGAAGTCAGAGACCTAACCAACTGAGCCACGAAGGGACATAGTAAATGTACATTTTTTTTCTTCTTGAAAGGTTGATAATCTAAAACATTTTTATGAAGGACATTTCTGAGAAAGACTTTCAAAAACAAATATAAGATTCCCAGAGGACAAAAGTTTTCACAATACTCCTGTTCGCGCCATTTATTTACTTTAATTGTCATAAAATAAAATAAAATAAAATGCACTGTATTCGATGAATTTGATGACTTTGTGTATCGCCAGAAGAAGTAATGCACTAAGCCAATGGCCATTGGCAATCAAGAGGCTTCTTCTGGGATTCATCGTCTTCATCTGCACTCATCACCGCTTCAACTACCTCTTTATAAAATAAACCGCCTACTTACAACATATTGCAAATATTCACGCCTGTGTGTTGGCAACGTTATATTCTCTTTGTTGGCAACACTAAAAAACTTCGTCTTCCCGTTTGTCTTTCGAAAAGTACGGATCCATATTTGTTCGTGTCTATGTGACCGCCGCTTTTCGCCGATAAATTAAAAAACCCGCTTACTTTCAACCGCTACTTTTCACCGCAAATTCTTCGTCATCTTCACCGCTATCTTCTACAATAACATCGCAGTTCATAAACATTTTCAACAGTTTTTTTCATCCGCTACAACCGCTACATCAATCTTCAACGCCCGCTAACACTGCAGGAGAAGAGTGCCCTCTGCCAAAAGGATCTGCCAGCCAATTAAAGGTAAGTGCATTGTTTCCTTTTGGCTTATATACGAGGTATCATATTCATTGAACTGCAGTGCATAAAAATCGCTTATAAATTCAAATTTTCCAATACCAAATAGGTCAATGTTACAATGAACCAGCAAACACCCGCTACACCAACACCATACACACAAAAATATTGTCACGAAATTCATAGTATGCATTTTCTACATTTATGTAAAAATGAGTGGGTTATGGCCAACACTAAACTCTCCACACCATAGTAAGCGTTCATTTTTTTTTTTCTTGAAATGTTGACAATCTCTAAATGCATTTTTATGAAGTATATTTCAATTAGATTCTTAAACAAATATAAGATTCCCAGAGGACAAAAGTTTTCACAAAACATTGTCAGGAAACTCATAGTAGGCATGTATTTTCTACGTGATATCTGTTGAGAAAGTAAAATTGCATTACTAGCAAGATGAGCATATATGAGACAGCGTATCAATGTTGATGAGGCGATGTATATTTCAAGATAGAAGAATGCGGTGTTCGGTTCTCACTACCTACCCCTCGAGGAAGATAAAAGTGGAGAGTAAAAAATACACTTGTCTATAGAGATACATACAATAACAATATGAAGTTGATCACTCAATTTTCCCTTACAGAAGCTATTTTACTTCTGTTACACACACTTTTCATACAAATATGAAATTTATTTCACATTGATATGGCAAACTAAATATTTTTTTCTTTAAATTTTGACAATCCTTGAATGCATTTTTGATGAGTATATTTTTGTTGTATTGAAATTTCAAACAGTATTTAAAGACTTTATTTCCAGACCGTGAGAGCATTTTGAAAATTTGGACAGATGAAATTAACGGATATCTATGGAAAACTAATCAGCTCTAAGTTTATAGACTTAACATACATGATATCAATATGAAGTCGGACTTATAGTTTGGGTTCTAGAGAGGACACAAGAAAACAACGTAAATGATGAAATCATAGAGAAGAAATTAAAAGTTGTCTATGGAAAACTAATCAACTCTAGGTCTATGTACTTTACACGTATAATGTAAATATGAAGTCAAATGGACTTATATTATAGTTTGGGCTGTAGAGAGGACACAAAAATGATAATTCCGTACGCCATACATACAAACACATCACGACAAAACTCACAGTGTGCACTCTCTACATGATACCCGTTGAGAAATTGATGTACAATATGCGCTTAAAAATTGTGAAATCATGACTACACTATTCCATTCCGTCTGTGGTCTAGTAAGATGGGATTGCAACCCATCAGTCAATGATGGGTCGTCAATCAGACGTGCAGCACGCCTTTCTACAGCAGCGAGGGTATTAAGTTGGTATTTGGGGGCGTCACTCCAGAGGTAATACATACCATCACGCTATGTCCCTCGCGAAGTAGGCAGAGAGAACCGAACGCCACTTATTTCTATCTTGACACACATTCATCGCCTCGTCGCCATTCATAAATCTTCTTATACATGTTCGTCCGTTATTCATGCTTCAGACATTTCCGTCTTTCAAAATACCGTGCACATGGAAGTGCCATTCCTTCCTTGGGCGGCCCCGACCTCTCATTCCATTCCTGTCCGCAATGTATATTTTCTTCGTCAGGCGTTTCTCATTCATTCTCCCCATGTGGCCAAACCATCTCAATGTGTTAATTTTCATTCTATTAATGACATCTTTCTTTATCCTACATTATTTCCTTATGTCTTCATTTCTGACATCGTCCTATTACAGATTCTTCTCAGCGATCTCATTTCAACTGCATTTATTTTGCTTTCGTGCGACTTCTGCCATGTCCAGGTTTCACTTGCATACGTCAGGGTTGGCACTAAGATAGCGTTATTAATGACAACTTTGGCATTCTTTGATATGTTGCGATAATTTATAACTGGTCTAAGTGCTCCATTCACTCTGTTTCCTGTGATAACTCGATCTCCTTATCAATCCGTCCATTCCGTTGAAACATGCTTCCCAGATAGACATATTCATTCTCTACTTTTATTTGGTACGCTGTTCTGCGCGTATCTTGGTTTGATACTATGTCGATATGTTAAAAGAAATAAATTCTCTTGAACAAATTGACGGTTGGATTATGTAGTTCTTTCAAGAATAGATGGGTCGGTGGCAGAGCGGTTAGCGCGCTGGGCTAGTAATCCAGTGGTCGCGAGTTCGAATCCTGCCTCGACCGATTTCGTTCACCTAAGCTCAAGCATTTATTTGCTTATTTTAGGGAACGTAGGAAGATGTATATGTACTTGTTTAACAAGGACATATTCATTTAAAAATATATATTAATGTATAATAATATTAATAATCGGTCGAAAGAAAACTGAATTTGGAAATACTTTGACGATATAACATGGCGATATTTGGAAATAGGAGGAAAATGATTAAAAACAAGTATGTATGTGTATGTGTATGATGTATATATGTAGATATCTACCAAATACTGGTAAATCCAAAGTTTGTCATATCGAAAGTGAAACCGGTATTTATACGTGATAATGTGCGGTCGGTGCAGTATGAGGTGAAGTATGGATGTGTATGACATGTGGTGTATTGTGCGTGTAGTAGGTATCTACCTACCGGGCGATGTTCTTGTCGGTCAGTGCACGCGCACTCGGTGACACACATCTAACTATGTATTGTATGTATGTATGTATCTATAGACAACACAACCGAGTACGATATAATATGTAGGTACTAGCTTTTATGTCCCGCCGTTGGCCAAGAATGTAAAATTGTGAAAGAAATAGCAATCGTTTTTTTATAATATTGCAACCCAATTATTTTGCAATATGAGACTATGAAAAGTGGTTTGAAATTTGATTGAGTTTAAGCATTGTAAAATGTTCAAGTGATGGCCACAACCCATTCTTTTTTATATATTGCTATAAAGTGTGAATGAAGTATAATATACAATTTCTGCACGCATGGACTACGCGAAATGGTTTTAAATATGACTGTTTATCAACGTTGTAAAGAGATTGGTTTTGCCACAACCCCCATTTTTATATATTATCATCGAAAACAAATTGTAATATGTACCTATTGAAAATTTAGTAATTTTGGATGTTAGAATGTGGTTAAAATTTGATTAAACAAACGTAGGTACTGAAAAGATCTAGTATTGGTGCATTATTTTTTTGCACAATTAGACTAATAGACTTAAAATTGACACAAAAGTCTACATTAACGAAGAAGAAGAAGACTTAAACTATGGTAAATAGTCGAATATTTTTATTATTGCATATGCGCAAACATTGGATTTTTTTCCCTGTCGGGAGTCAAAGATATTTTTTAACAGATTTTCAATTAAAATTCAATTAATTGGTGAACGTTGCGCAAGCGCATAAAGTGATCACGTAAACCAGCCGATGACAGGTCGTAAGCCCTGTAGGTGCCTTGATTTCCCGGTTCTCCTACAATAAATATTCCAACTTCGTCTCTATTGAGATAATTGAAAATCTGTTAAAAAATAAGGTAAATAGTTTTTAATTTGAATATAAACGTTGTGAAGAGGTCAGTAATGGCCACAACCCCCATTCTTTAAATATTAGGTGTTGAAAATTATTCAAATTAGGATGATATAAATGGTTTAAATTTAATTAAACAAAAGTATTGAAAAGATTCTAGTGCAGGTTACATCGTCACATCCCATTCATTTTTACATATGTATTTTCATCAAGTGTGCAAATCGTTAGTAATATTTCTGCACAATAGACTATTAGACTTAAAACTAACCCAAAGGTCTAAATAAAAAAGAGAAAAATACATAAAATAATAAAAAAAGAAAAATATTCTACATAAAATAAGTAAAAATACATATAATAGAAGAATTAGACTATTGGAAATAGATTGTATAAAAACTGACCAAAAGGTCTTCATTAAAGAAGAAGAAGATTAATCTATAGGAAATAGTTTGTGTAAAATTCACCAAAGTTCTACATAAAATAAGAAAACGAAGAAAAAGACCAAAGGAAATATAAGGTCTACATAATAAAAGATGAATTAGACAATAGGAAATAGTATGTATAAAAGCTCACCCAAAGGTCTACAAAAAAGATGAAGAAGAATAATTAGACTATTGGAAATAGTTTGTGTAAAAACTGAAAAAAGGTCTACATAAAAGAAGATGAATTAGACTATAGGAAATAGTTAATATAAAAAATAATTCAAAGGTCTATATAAAAGAATAATAATTAAACTATAGGAAAATTTTGTATAAAAACTCACCCTTGGTCTACACAAAAGAAGAAGAAAATGAATAAGACTATTGGAAATAGTTTGTATTAAAACTCTCCCAAAATTCTACGTACTTGAATGAAGAAGAAGAATAATTAGACTAAAGGAAATAATTTTTATAAAAAAATGACCCAAATGTATACATAAAAGAAGAAGAAGATGAATAAGACTATAGGAAATAGTTTGTATAAAAACTGTCCTAAAGGTCTACATAAAATTAAGAAGAAAAAGAATTAGACTCCAGGACCCGCCGCTTCAGACCCTTCAGTACCTCCCGTCCCTTTAGGCCCTTCAGTACCTCCCGTCCCTTCAATCCCTCATTACGTCCCTTCCCATCAGGCCCTTCAGTACCTTCCGTCCCTTCAGGCAGTTTTATACCTCCCGTCCCTTCAGGCCCTTTAGTGCCTCCCTTCCCTTCATTACATCCCTCCCATCAGTCGGTTAAGAAAAGTTTAAATCCAGAAACCATCCTGGAAGAACCGCGAAGAGATGAAAGAACCTTCTTTTCCCAGGATGCTCTACCTTAATAGGTAAAATGACTAAATACACGAAGAAGAAGAAGAAATAAGTTTAAATCCAGATACCTGCGAAGAGATGGAAGGAAAATTGGACCTTCTTCTCCCAGGTTAGTCCACCTTCATAGGTAAAATGACCAAATAGACGATGAAGAAGAAGAAGAAAAAAGTTTAAATCCAGAAACCTGCGAAGAGATGGAAGGAAAATTGGACCTTCATCTCCCAGGATAGTTCATCTTCATAGGTAAGAAGACCAAATACACGTTGAAGAAAAAGAAGAAAAAAGTTTATATGCAGAACCCGTCCTGGAAGACCTGTGAAGAGATTGAGGGACAATCAGACCTTCTTTTCCCAAGATACTCCCCCTTCATAGGTAATACGACCAAATACACGAAGAAGAAGAAGAAGAAGAAGAAGAAAAAAGTTTAAATCCAGAAACCATCCCGGGCATACGCTCGACAATTCACCAAAGTTTCATTATAATCGGACAAAGGGTTGATAAATAAATAAATAAAATAATATTCCTATAGGAAATCAGTATAGGTATATTATTGTTGATTTGTAAGTACCTAGTATTAGGTAGGTACCTACCTACAACAATCTTCTAAATAAATTCGATTCATAAAATTATTTGAATATCACATTCTTTCTGTAACCATAGTAACCGTAAATTCGAACACGTAAGTAATATCAAATGGTTCGGATACATTTTTTGAATATGTAGGTACCTACATTGATTTGTTCGAAGCCACAAAAACGAAAATCAACAATTGTCCGAAATATCAAATATTATATACAAATTATGCAATTTTATTATGCCTATATCTTTACTAATAATAAACACATTTTTACAATATATGTCTTAAAACTTGCCGAAATGTCTTGTGTTTCATTTTATTATTTCATAATCACATTTATTTCAAAGGTATATTATTTTAAAGAACATATTCATTCGGTAGGAAAATTAAATATCATATGAAAAGATATTAAAATGGCGGGGTTATATGTACATTTGTACAAAACGCTTACTTTAAAAATAAGTTAAACATTATAATTAGACAAAATATTCACCATGTTTTTCACTTAAAAGCTAAGTTATACTTGAAAATATATTTTTTTCGTGTAAATACGTACTTCTAACTTTTAAACTAACAGATATTTGCGTGCAAAATGTACACTTTTTTGACAGATACTACTTGGGAAAATTTTGTATGAAAAACATAATTATTGAAATATTTTTAAAATTCAGCATTTTTATCGCATTATTTTTAGCGTGACACTGCATCAGGTATACTGGTACACGTTCGCACATAAATTAGATTTTTAGATGCTCTTGATTTTTCAGAAGGCGTGAGACAAACACACACACACACACACACTAACATATTGATTGCTTTATTACTTTAGATATATAATACTGATCCAACAGCAACAAATACTGACTACCAATCAAACTTTACTTGATAATAAAATCACCAAGTACATATGATATAACAGGCAGCATATACTAATACTTCTCAAATCTACTTTTTAACAACAGCTAAGTATAACTTAATTTTATTTATTTCTTTATCACACCATTTAAATAATCTTCATTAAAAATAGATAACTGCTGCCCAACTAGATATACCTGTTCTTGGGCTAGCAGCGTAGATATTATTATAATATTTCACAGGATAAATAATATAGGTTGTAACTATTTGCATTTTTAAAAGTATCTATACAATATAAACTTCACGTACTGTGGCAAATTCGCCTACATATGTAGGTAGGTACCTACTTAGAAAGTACATCCAGTATTGAAAGTACTCCCATTATTTGAAAAAGAAGCTATTCGATGCAAGTATTCTCACAGTGCTTACTTATGGAATGGAAACATCGGTCCTAACAAAACGAATAATACACATGCTGTTAGTGACACAGAGAGCTATGGAGAGAAAGTTGCTGGGTATTTTAATAAGGGACAGAATTCAGAATGTCACGATAAGAGAAAGAACCAAAGTAGCCGATGTAGCGGAAATGGTCGCTGGCATTAAGTGGAACTGGGCTGGGCATATTGCCAGATGCCAGGATTCACGATGGACCAAAAAGATCGTAGAATGGCGACCGAGAACAAGCCGAAGAGGCGTCGGCAGACCCCAGGCAAGGTGGTCTGATGACATCAAGAAATGTTCCGGGAGGAGATGAATGCGGTGTGCCCAAGACAGGGAGTTGTGGAGGATCAAAGGGGAGGCCTATGTTCAAGAGTGGAAAAGAACAGGCTGAAGAAGAAGAAGGGTTATTTGGTTATCCTAAGAAAATTTTCTTCCTAGAAGTGTAGAGATCTCCGGCAGCAATGACCTGTATAACGAATTTCGAACACTGCTCAATAAAGCATTAGTCGTATCTGGCTCCTTACTGCAATATATTGATGTTGCGCCTTACAACAGTCAATCTGTATAGCTTATAGGCATTATACGAGTTTGCACGAATCAGAAGTTCGGCATTCTTCGGGAGTTGGGAGATCCATATTAACGAGTGTCTGGGATAAGGCCGGGGCTGGATTGATCGTACATAGATCGTTTATAGTGCTCTCACGTTGTGGTTCATTTGTATAACTATTATTGTACTAGGTATATGTAATAAATATCTAATTACTGTATTCAATAATAAATGTGTAAATAGTCAATGAGTCTATTTATTTAATTATACCTATATGTTATTTAAAAGTACCATTATATTAAATACTGTATGGAGAAATAAACACATGCTTACCTACCACCATCAAAGTCAGAATATAGTGGGTAACATTATAATAAGTCCATGAAGACACTCGTAGATATCGTCTATATAAAATAAAACAAAATTATTTATTATTTATTTAAAACATAATTCACAAACGAGACCTTGAAATCAAAATGAACCGACACAGATGATAAACCATCATGTCCTTCACACGAACTTACTTAACCAACTTTATTATGGGTATTAAACAGCTGCACACTTTGTGGGTACATTGCAATTGTAGGTATAATATATTTATTATAATATACCTACCTAACTCAACTAGTGCTAAACATTTACGGTCACTTTCACAGAGGTACAATAAATCAAATATCTATTAAGTACCTACTAATTCCTTGAGTGGAGCATGCGCAGTACAACCCCAATTGTTTGATAAATTATGAATATAAAGGAAACGGTCTACAATATTAATGAAATATAAAATAAACCCTAAACTACGAGACGATTATTGAGCTTTAATTGTCAAACTTTTATAAACACAGCAGCGCCCTACTGGTGGAACAATCATCCTAATTTTGTTTTTCCACCTTCCTACAACCTGGTGTTATTTTTAAAATCCCAATAATATTATCTTAACGTAATGCATATCCCCCCATCGCTACGTAATATGCCTTTTCAAAAAAGTAAAATGGATCCAAATAAATACCTACCAGTTAAAAATACCTGTTGATTGTTTATGTAAATCTACAATAGACCGCCATTTAAGAGTTGTTTTGTAATTTTACGACATAATCATCATTACCAGGGCTGTGTTCAGATACAACGCAAGACGTCGGGCGTCGAATGTGCCTGAAGTTGCAGATTATGGCGTTTTTCACACCAATCTCACTGAACGCTTTCGAGCGGCGTTTCAATGTAAACACTGAATCGGGCGTTTTCTTTTTTTTTACCTTTTATCACACCATATTTATAATGACAACAATAGTAGATTACTGCTGCTCAACTAGGAAATCCTGTTCTAGGGCTAGCAGTTTACAATTTTTATTGACAATTATATGCAATTATGAACCAGGTGATTTTTCCCGTTCCACACTAAATATGTACACAATCTCAATTTTCTGCAATCACAATCATTACCATAACAAACATATACCTAGGCTCACACAAAACAGATCAACCAGATCCCAATGTTTTATATGTCATGTATCTTTTTAGGTTATATTTTCATCGAAAGACAACAATTAGGCAGTGGTGTAAATAATGATCTGTGACCTTTTATTGGAGATTGTTGAAAAAACCATGAAAAATATGAACCTGTCATACAAATCTCGCGTATCTTGGCTTGAAACTATATCGATATGTTAAGAGAAATAAATTCTCTTGAACAAATCGACAGTTGGATAAAACGAGTGGGTTGTGGCCAACACTAAACTCTCCACACCACAAATATTGACAATGAAATATTTTATTCATTCTAAATTTTACTACCAGGAATATAAATTTTCTAACGATAGTATATTTTCATGTTGAGATAGACAAACTATTAATGCCGTATAGTGAAGAATGCTTATGTTGTATGAAATATTTTAAAAAAAGCAGATAAATTTTGATTTAAAGAACGCGAGAGCATTTTCAAAATTTTGACACGTGATATCATATGAAGATTTTTTTGTTATTTATGGAAAGCTAATCAGTTCTATGTTCAAGCTCTTTACATTATAACATGAAATCAAATTACTGAACGTTTCCATACATAGAAATTTATCTAATTACATTTTTATTCATACTAAATGTTACTATCAGGAATATAAATTTTCTTCCGATAGTATATTTTTATGTTAAGATAGACAAACTATTAATGCAGTATAGTGAAGAATGCTTATGTTGTATGAAATATTTTAAAAAAGCACATAAATTTTGTTTTAAAGAACGCAAGAGTATTTTCCAAATTTTGACAGGTGATATCATATGAAGAATTTTTTTGTTATTTATGGAAAGCTAATCAGTTCTATGTTCAAGCTCTTTACATTATAACATGAAATCAAATTACTGAACTTTTCCATACATAGAAATTTATCTAATTACATTTTTATTCATACTAAATGTTACTACCAGGAATATAAATTTTCTTTCGATAGTATATTTTTATGTTAAGATAAACAAACTATTAATGCAGTATAGTGAAGAATGCTTATGTTGTATGAAATATTTTAAAAAAAGCAGATAAATTTTGATTTAAAGAACGCGAGAGCATTTTCAAAATTTTGACACGTGATATTATATGAAGAATTTTTAGTTATTTATGGAAAGCTAATCAGTTCCATGTTCAAGCTCTTTACATTATAACATGAAATCAAATTACTGAACGTTTCCATACATAGAAATTTATCTAATTACATTTTTATTCATACTAAATGTTACTATCAGGAATATAAATTTTCTTCCGATAGTATATTTTTATGTTAAGATAGACAAACTATTAATGCAGTATAGTGAAGAATGCTTATGTTGTATGAAATATTTTTAAAAAAGCAGATAAATTTTGATTTAAAGAACGCGAGAGCATGTTCAAAATTTTGACACGTGATATCATATGAAGATTTTTTTGTTATTTATGGAAAGCTAATCAGTTCTATGTTCAAGCTCTTTACATTATAACATGAAATCAAATTACTGAACGTTTCCATACATAGAAATTTATCTAATTACATTTTTATTCATACTAAATGTTACTATCAGGAATATAAATTTTCTTCCGATAGTATATTTTTATGTTAAGATAAACAAACTATTAATGCAGTATAGTGAAGAATGCTTATGTTGTATGAAATATTTTAAAAAAAGCAGATAAATTTTGTTCTAAAGAACGCGAGAGCATTTTCCAAATTTTGATAGGTGATATCATATGAAGATTTTTTTTGTTATTTATGGAAAGCTAATCAGTTCTATGTTCAAGCTCTTTACATTATAACATGAAATCAAATTACTGAACTTTTCCATACATAGAAATTTATCTAATTACATTTTTATTCATACTAAATGTTACTATCAGGAATATAAATTTTCTTCCGATAGTATATTTTTATGTTAAGATAAACAAACTATTAATGCAGTATAGTGAAGACTGCTTATGTTGTATGAAATTTTTTAAAAAAAGCAGTTAAATTTTGTTTCAAAGAGCGTTAGAGCATTTTGACAATGTTGACACGTGATATCATATGAAGAAATTTTATGATATCTATGAAAAGCTAATCAGTTCTAAGTTCAAGCTATTAATATTCTTATATCAATATGAAATCAATGAACTGAACATTGCCAAATATAAAAAAATTCTCTTGTTACATATAAGTTTCATACAAATATCCATTAAATAAAATATAATTTTTGAAACCGTTGAATATTTTTCTTTTAACATTGACCAACTTTGAATACAATTTTATGAAGATTCTTGGTGTTGTATAAATAGTTGAAACCAAATTAAAATATCTCTAATTTCCAGGTCGTGAGAGCATTTTTTCAGTTTTAATAGATGAAATCATAAAGAAACATTGGGAAAAAATGAACCGTTGTCTATGGAAAACTAATCAGCTCTAAGTTTATGGACTTAACACATGTGATATCAATATGAAGTCAATCGGACTTATAGTTTGGGCTGCAGAGAGGACACAAAAAAAAAACAACGTAAATGATGAATTCATAGAGAAGAAATCAAAAGTTGTCTATGGAAAACTAATCAGCTCTAGGTCTTTGCACTTTACACATATGATGTTAATATGAAGTCGATCAGACTTATAGTTTGGGCTGTAGAGAGGACACAAAAAAGATAAATGCTACGGCGTACGGCGTACGGCGTATACGCCATACACACAAACACATCACGACGAAACTCATAGTGTGCATTCTCTACATGATACCCATTGAGAAATTGATGTAAAAAAAATACGCTTAAATTTTGCGAAATCATGACTCTCCCCTATTCCATAGTGTGGAGAGTAAAAAAACGTCAAATTGATAAGCTCCTCTGTTTTTGGAAGTCAGTTAAAAATAATAATTGACAAAATATGTCTTGCTGCGGCATTGAATAAAACAACAAAACCGACGTTGCCAACTCAACCTTTATAGTTATATCAAGAACGGCAGTTAAAATGTAACGAGTGTGCACAGCTCAAACACACTGCGATCGTCTGTACGGAAGGAATGAAAGGAAAATGGCTGAGTAAACATCGGCATAACCATATGCACAATGAAAGAAAAGTGACAGACGAGCTTTTATGGAATGGTGAATTAATTCATAGATACAAACGGATGGTGCTCGGTCCTCTCTACTCAACCCAACAACAAGGGCATGGCCTCATTGTATATAAATTTGCCAGAGATGCAAAACATTGTTACATTTATTGGTTTGTCTCCCAGGGTGACAATTTAATATGATTGTAGGTACAACTCTCGTGCTATGCATTTTTTTCCTGTCGCTCACACAGCGTTTTGTGAAGGGACCATTAATTTACAGTTCCCGTATGCAGAGCGGGTGGTGAAAATAACGAAGGTACAACTTTGTACAAAGGTAAGTATTTATTGACACAATATACGGCATAAGCCTTGAAGCAAGTACATACACATCCTCATACATTTCCTTAATTAAGCATAAACGCATGTGCTAAAAGTGGACAAAATCTGTCGTGGCAGGATTCGAACTCACGATCACTGGATTACTAACCTAGC
This sequence comes from Molanna angustata, assembly GCA_963576475.1. NCBI lineage: Eukaryota > Metazoa > Arthropoda > Insecta > Trichoptera > Molannidae > Molanna > Molanna angustata. The sequence goes on from OY754977.1 coordinate 35,239,760, forward strand.
GAGCTAACCGCTCTGCCGCACCACCCATCTAAAAATAGATAAAAATATAAATAGACACCGGTACTACAAGTAGAATACGAGGGGAGTTCCAAAGTATTCTCGGTATGGATATGAAAGAAAAATCAAAAATAATTTAGTCTATAAGTATAATATATTATAATATATACTCCACAACCTCAATAAGCAAAATCACTTTCGAGTCCCAGAATATTGTGACCATGAGCTTTCCGACCGATTATATGAGTTTGTTGCACACTTTTTGACCCACTGCATTGTTTATTATTGTCGTCCGTAGACTTTGCCCCTGAGTCAAATCGAAAACGCTTTACGATATCGCCAAACGCTATTTTTTTTGTATGGGATTCGACGTTTGTTGTAGAATATTTTTCTACAATAACAAATAACAAACTTAAAATCCCATACAAATTATTAACGTTTGGCGATATCAATCAAACATACAATTACAAACATATACAAACCAATTTTATTGTGACAATTCCCGCACACAAAATTCTGCATTAAACATAATCCAGAGGTTAAGTAAGTAAGTAAGTAAGTAAGTAATGAATACCTATGCTAACGATATGGATCTGTTTATATGGGCAATATAAATAACCACATTGCAGGAATACCCTATACGTGTTAAATTACACTGATCGTGTTTAGTTTTATTTTTCGTTATACATTTACTTTACCTACCTATTATGTTTATTTGTTCTTTTATACTTTCATTTGTTATCCTGTTTATTATTTTGGTTATTTTTTTTTTGAATTATCAATGCAGTCCGTCTTTCCGTTGACAATGTAACTTACCTATATAATAAAAATGAGATATCCAATAATCTTCGTCGATCGGCCAAGAAATGCAGTGGAAAGCCACGCATCAAGTCGGGATAATCTATGACATCTATGACCCGAATGCACAGTCCTAGGTACCTAAATACTAACTCCTAGGCCCAAATTATAGAATAATTCTCAAGACCATTCTCCAAATGTGTCATCTCAAGACCATCTTGAGATCATGCTCGAAAATCCGCATTAAAAGTAAAATACGTACGCCGCGCCGTCTCATTCGAGAAAGCGTACTCGAAAAAAATGTGGATGCAGCTCTATAAATAAGTACTTTTTCTCGTGAATGGCAATAATTTCAGCGTTGTTATGTTGGTAGTAATGAGTTGGAATATCTATTTATAGATATTTTGACAATTCGTTATCTTGGTAATCTTCGAAAATGTAGAGAAATTTATGCATCATAATATTATGATACGTAATTAAATAGTGAAAATGTCGACCATTTTATTCGAAAGAGGAAATTAAATACTTCTTCGTTTATCTGTCATATACATAGGATATTATGGGAATATGTGTACCTTATGTACGGTTAGTAGATCCCAGGAAAGGCAGCCATTTCAAAATATGATACAACACGCATAGAATAACAACATGATTGAACTCTTACAAAATTTAATTCACATGATTACTTTATGAATGAGTGTACGTTAATTACTCCCAGAAGGTTCTAAATAAGATTCTCAATCCATTTTAGTACCGCTAACAATGTAAACGTCAAAATAGTAATAATGCGAAATTCGTCCGTGTCTACATGCTTCTCTTTTTCGTGTATAGCGTTGTCTCCTTTTCTCACGTTGAGACCGTTCTCAAGACAGCGGGATAGCTGTCTCGAAGCAATTTCAACTCTTCTATACATTTCGAGACCGGTCTTGAGATCAAGCTCAGTGACTTTTGTTTCTTTAATACCATTTTGATTGAGAACGTGTTCTCAAGACCAGTCTCAAGCTGGAGAACGAATCTATAATTCGGACCTTAACCTCACTGGAGTATTTAGTATTCTTAAGTTAGCAATTGCGTTGCAGAGACATCACTAACTAAATACTACGACAAACTTAAGGTCGATGGCGTAGCATTTCACATTATTGTGTGAAGAAAAGAGATAGATAGTATTTATGAAGAAAAGAGATAGATAGCTTTCTATGGGCTTAGAAAGCTATCTATCTCATTTCTGAAGTTTGACATTTAAAATGTTTTTTTGCTATAAGAACACAAACATAATATATGTAACCAACTTCACACTTCACACTGACAGCTCGATGTCACGATTTTTTTGAAATTCCACCGAATTTTCGGCATCTCGTATAAATCGCTGAATAATCTGTTAGGTATTTGGTTTGACAAAATTACCCAAATACATATTCAACGAAGCCGATAAAATCATCATCCACCGAAAAAATCTCGAATTTTAGTATTAAACCACTCGTAAGGTTCCTCGCTATCAAACTTACTTTTTGACAATTCGCAAATATTTAGAATTTAGTATTTAGTTAGGACTCTTCATTCGGACCTATATTATTATAATTTTACGGTAGATAAGATATGTACCTAACTATCATATAATGCCAACACGAAACATGATGTTAAGTTAGGTGAGATATTATTGTATTTAGTTAGGACTATATATTATAATATTACGGTAGATAAGATATGTACCTAACTATCATATAATGCCAACACGAAACATGATGTTAAGTTAGGTGAGATATTATTGTATTTAGTTAGGACTATATATTATAATATTACGGTAGATAAGATATGTACCTAACTATCATATAATGCCAACACGAAACATGATGTTAAGTTAGGTGAGATATTATTGTATTTAGTTAGGACTATATATTATAATATTACGGTAGATAAGATATGTACCTAACTATCATATAATGCCAACACGAAACATGATGTTAAGTTAGGTGAGATATTATTGTATTTAGTTAGGACTATATATTATAATATTACGGTAGATAAGATATGTACCTAACTATCATATAATGCCAACACGAAACATGATGTTAAGTTAGGTGAGATATTATTGTATTTAGTTAGGACTATATATTATAATATTACGGTAGATAAGATATGTACCTAACTATCATATAATGCCAACACGAAACATGATGTTAAGTTAGGTGAGATATTATTGTATTTAGTTAGGACTATATATTATAATATTACGGTAGATAAGATATGTACCTAACTATCATATAATGCCAACACGAAACATGATGTTAAGTTAGGTGAGATATTATTGTATTTAGTTAGGACTATATATTATAATATTACGGTAGATAAGATATGTACCTAACTATCATATAATGCCAACACGAAACATGATGTTAAGTTAGGTGAGATATTATTGTATTTAGTTAGGACTATATATTATAATATTACGGTAGATAAGATATGTACCTAACTATCATATAATGCCAACACGAAACATGATGTTAAGTTAGGTGAGATATTATTGTATTTAGTTAGGACTATATATTATAATATTACGGTAGATAAGATATGTACCTAACTATCATATAATGCCAACACGAAACATGATGTTAAGTTAGGTGAGATATTATTGTATTTAGTTAGGACTATATATTATAATATTACGGTAGATAAGATATGTACCTAACTATCATATAATGCCAACACGAAACATGATGTTAAGTTAGGTGAGATATGGTGTGGTATGATGTGTATGTTTAATTCCAGCAGTGACTGAAGTTAAAGTAGGCAAAATGTCCGCTTACATTATGTAAACACAAAATGCCATGCCATGCCATGCCATTTATCAAGAAAACAAAATCGATTTGAAGCTATTGAATTGATTTCCAATACATAAATAAACACACTCACACACACTACATTACATTACATTACATTATTGTTTGCAGAATACCCTCTACCTGCAACTAATCCGTCTGTTGGAACAATACAAACTAATTTTTAAAATTATCAACACATGTTTATAAAAAGTACCCGACATGCATAGCAATGCTACTCAAACAAATATGTGTTTTGATTTTATTTATTAAGAGGGCAGATAACGCTAAATAAGATAAATCTAGTGACTGATAACATGATATATTAAAATCGTATAATGCACTATGAAATCACGTGTTAGTAAGGGTAACTATCGCGTGCGTTAAAAAGGATTTATACTTTATTTAAATTATCGAAAACACGATTTTAAGTTATATGAAATGAAAAAAAACTATTATAATCACTCACTTTAATTTTACGCACTCTTTAAGCACGTCAAAGATTTGTACGACATATAGGTAGTTATGGAGTCATTATTAAAAATACTGTAAAAAAGTTTAAATATTTTTTAGGAGAATTTATGCTGAATATGTAGACGCTAACCCTTAAATTGCCTTTGGATTTTTTTTAATTGCATTAAATTAGGTACCATCTTCCTTTATATTCTATTCTTATTATTATTATCTTATTGTTATCTTATTGTTATCTTATTATTGTCAAAGAAAAGAACTCTCTGGGAGGCACCTCACACTTAGGTCGTCTGGATCACAGAGTACCAACTCCTTGAAGGAGGTGGACAGAGCCAACAAAGCGGCATACTATGATAGATGCTTTAGTGTGAGCGGTCCATTAAAGTGGACTAAACTACCTCCTGATGTCCGCGGTGCTCAAAGCAAAGACACCTTCTCTAAAAAACTAAAAACAACTTTGTTTCGCAGAGCATTACAGAATTGAGCTACCAGCGCCCTTGGAATGATTTCAAATCATTAAACGGCGCTATATAAATTACTTATTATTATTATTACTGTTATCTCTTGTTATAACTAATATTTCTTTCTTCACAAAGTATTTTATTATTAACCATAACAATATATTTACAAAACTGTATGTTTCCTTGATAAATAAATCCTACTGAGGAAGGAAACTTTGTTTCCATAACATGTAGAGGAATTTTATTTGATTGAATAAAAGTTATAATTATGGCGGAGTTCAGAAAGTTTTATTTCATTCAATTAATTAAAAATGATACCACAAAATAAAGAACAATCGTTTATCGTAGATGTGAAGTTCTTTTTGTTTGTCCATGACAGTTATTTTGACATCAAACATTGATACAACATACATATTATTGATATTATAATCATTATCCAGTGATTATTTTAATTATTTTACCGAGAGACATCACCGGCATTTTTTTCAAAAGGTGATTAGGTACCTTTTTTTTTTTTTAACATGTCTACGTAGGGGACGCCAGCTATTAGGATTTGGGTCCATTTTACTCTTCCGAAGAAGCGCACTACGTAGCGTTGGGAGGGGTTTGCAATCTAGAAAAGAGTTTATTAATTCGGATTTTAAAAAGACCCGGGTTGTACGAAGGTGGAAACACAGAATTCGGAAGATCGTTCCACAGTCGGGCTGCTGTGTTAATAAAGGAGTTCGAGAAGCGACTTGTTCGTACCTACACGTACTACTTAATCCAACTGTAGATTTGATCAAGAGAACTTTGCTCTCTTAATATATCGACAAAGTATCAACCCAAGATACGCGAGATTGTATGCACGGTCTATATTTTTCACATTTTTTCCAACTTTGAAGTCAAAAAACACCAACTTAGAGGCTTCGCAGCATACATGTTCTATATACAGATTTACTCAGAATTCGGAGTAGAACATTTTGCGTGTCTGTGTGTGTGTCCTTTATAACTTTTGATCCGCTCAATTTACAGAACCCAGAATTACAGAATATATAAAGTTGAGTTTAACTGCCTATATTTCCAAAGTTTTTAAAAATATCGAAAAAAGCTGAAACACACCAACTAGATAATTTAATTTTCTATAAAAAATATTAACATTGTAGTAGTAGGTACATATATTTTTTTTTTTTAACAATTTTTATAAAAATTTAATTTAGTGACGACATCGCTTCATACAATTTGTATTGCAATTGTCCATACACAATATCAATCTAAGACTTAATAGTTTGATACTTCATCTCCAAACATACATACCATCATACTGTTTTCATATTCTGGGTAGGAAAAAAAGACTGACCTCCATACTATCCTACCTTGACAAACATACCTACATGTGTTGTATAGAAAACAAAATATCTTAAAATATACAATAATTCGGATTTATGGGTTTATAGTTTGGTACTTATTCTTCAACTACTATACATACTATCGTTATCGACAGTTGGATCTCATATGTTACATGCAACTAGTATTAAAAATAATTAGTCCATTTAGTTTATATAGTGTCCACTGTTGTTCAATAATTTGTCAATTTAGTTTATAAGGAAGAAAAATATCAGAAGATGAAAATGTCGTTCGGTTGTAACAAATAAGTATTTAATAAGGTATATTTATTGTTTTGTTTTAAATATTAAACTTAAGACTTGTGCATATTTAATATGATAATTTACTATAAACATGTGAGATATAATATATGTAAGAGAAGGGTTCATGACATAAAAAGTAACCCATATTATTAATAAATTAGAAGTTATTATGCAATTCAATTTAGTTTGAGGGCAAATGAATGGTTTTGAAAGTAACGCTCCTAGAAAACCAGTGTCAATATTGGCGACTTGAAAATGTACAGAAAACATTAAACAAGTAAGAACCATTTGAAAAATGTATTTTATGGAAAAACAATTGCTATATAGTTGTGTATTAAAGACAACTATATAGCAACTATATTATTGTCGTGTGGTTGGTTTGTGGAAGAATGGATGAATACCTACGTAGTACCTATATATATAATATATGTACATAGTTGAGGATTGTGTGTGAAGTATTCAGTTCGGTTCTGTCTGTTCTAATCTACCTCATTAATTATGCAACAGGTAATGTTTGATTTGTCGATGACGAACCAAGGGGAATTATTTATAAGGCATAATCTCAACTACAAGAACAAATAATGATTAATTAGATACAACTTTATATAACTGTCACAACAATACATTCATACAGAGTCTATAGTGTACCGCAGATTCCCTGCAATGGTCATATAATTATCACCATATCTCAACTACAAGAACAAATAATGATTAATTAGATACAACTTTATATAACTGTCACAACAATACATTCATACAGAGTCTATAGTGTACCGCAGATTCCTTGCAATGGTCATATAATTATCACCATATCTCAACTACAAGAACAAATAATGATTAATTAGATACAACTTTATATAACTGTCACAACAATACATTCATACAGAGTCTATAGTGTACCGCAGATTCCCTGCAATGGTCATATAATTATCACCATATCTCAACTACAAGAACAAATAATGATTAATTAGATACAACTTTATATAACTGTCACAACAATACATTCATACAGAGTCTATAGTGTACCGCAGATTCCCTGCAATGGTCATATAATTATCACCATATCTCAACTACAAGAACAAATAATGATTAATTAGATACAACTTTATATAACTGTCACAACAATACATTCATACAGAGTCTATAGTGTACCGCAGATTCCCTGCAATGGTCATATAATTATCACCATATCTCAACTACAAGAACAAATAATGATTAATTAGATACAACTTTATATAACTGTCACAACAATACATTCATACAGAGTCTATAGTGTACCGCAGATTCTCTGCAATGGTCATATAATTATCACCAACTCCCTACTTTGACTTCGGGATCGGGACACCATCTTCCCTACCGCACACGGAAGACACTAAATAGACTTCGGGATCAGGACACCATCTTCCCTACCGCACACGGAAGACACTAAATAGACTTCGGGATCGGGACACCATCTTCCCTACCGCACACGGAAGACACTAAATAGACTTCGGGATCGGGACACCATCTTCCCTACCGCACACGGAAGACACTAAATAGCCTTCGGGATCGGGACACCATCTTCCCTACCGCACACGGAAGACACTGAATAGATCAGTCATTCACTTTGATTTTGTACACTCTTTAAACACACTAAAGATTTATTTCTATACGACATATAATTATGTTATTTAAAAATAATGCAGCAAAAAAGAATATTATATTTATTTAAAAAAACATACATAAGACAAATTTGATTTCAGTGTGTGGTGCTTAGGTTTATATGCCTTCTTCATATTCTATACTTGTCTCTTAACCGTGTTTTTAACCGTAAGTGTTTTTTAACCGTAAGTATTTCTTAAAAGTATCGAAATAATCGCCATCTTCATATTAAATTTAAAACGAGTGGGTTGTGGCCAACACTAAACTCTCCACACCATAGTAAGCGTTCATTTTTTCTTCTTGAAATGTTGACAATCTCTAAATACATTTTTAAGAAGTATATTTCTATTAGATTCTTAAACAAATATAAGATTCCCAGAGGACAAAAGTTTTCACAAAACATTGTCACGAAATTCATAGTATGTATTTTCTACATGATACCTGTTGAGAAATTTTAAGTAAAATTGCAATACTAGCAAGACGAGCATGTATGAGACAGTGTATCAATGTTGATGAGGCTACGTATGTGTCAAGATAGAAGAATGAGGTGTTCGGTTCTCACTGCCTACCCCTTGAGGAAGATGGAAGTGGAGAGTAAAAAATACACTTTTCTATATAGATACATACAATATGAAGTTAATCACTCAATTTTCCCTTACACAAGCTGTTTTCCTTCTGTTATATACATTTTCATACAGATATGAAATTTATTTCACATTGATATGGCAGATCATAAATTATTTTCTTTAAATTTTGACAATCCTTGAATGCATTTTTGTTGTATTAAAATTTCAAAAAGTATAAATATACCTTGATTTTCCAGACCGTGAGAGCATTTTGAAAATTTGGAAAGATGAAATTATAGAGAAGAAATTAACCAATATCAATGGAAAACTAATCAGCTCTAGGTCAATGCACTTTACACATATGTATGATGTTAATTAACAAATATCAATGGAAAACTAATCAGCTCTAGGTCAATGCACTTTACACATATGTATGATGTTAATTAACAAATATCAATGGAAAACTAATCAGCTCTAGGTCAATGCACTTTACACATATGTATGATGTTAATTAACAAATATCAATGGAAAACTAATCAGCTCTAGGTCAATGCACTTTACACATATGTATGATGTTAATTAACAAATATCTATGGAAAACTAATCAGCTCTAGGTCAATGCACTTTACACATATGTATGATGTTAATTAACAAATATCAATGGAAAACTAATCAGCTCTAGGTCAATGCACTTTACACATATGTATGATGTTAATTAACAAATATCAATGGAAAACTAATCAGCTCTAGGTCAATGCACTTTACACATATGTATGATGTTAATTAACAAATATCAATGGAAAACTAATCAGCTCTAGGTTAATGCACTTTACACATATGTATGATGTTAATTAACAAATATCAATGGAAAACTAATCAGCTCTAGGTCAATGCACTTTACACATATGTATGATGTTAATTAACAAATATCAATGGAAAACTAATCAGCTCTAGGTCAATGCACTTTACACATATGTATGATGTTAATTAACAAATATCAATGGAAAACTAATCAGCTCTAGGTCAATGCACTTTACACATATGTATGATGTTAATTAACAAATATCAATGGAAAACTAATCAGCTCTAGGTCAATGCACTTTACACATATGTATGATGTTAATTAACAAATATCAATGGAAAACTAATCAGCTCTAGGTCAATGCACTTTACACATATGTATGATGTTAATATGAAGTCGATCGGACTTATAATTTGGTCTGTAGAGAGGACACAAGAAAGATGAAATTATAGAGAAGAAATTAACAAATATCAATGGAAAACTAATCAGCTCTAGGTCAATGCACTTTACACATATGTATGATGTTAGTATGAAGTCGATCGGACTTATAATTTGGTCTGTAGAGAGGACACAAGAAAGATGAAATTATAGAGAAGAAATTAACAAATATCAATGGAAAACTAATCAGCTCTAGGTCAATGCACTTTACACATATGTATGATGTTAGTATGAAGTCGATCGGACTTATAATTTGGTCTGTAGAGAGGACACAAGAAAGATGAAATTATAGAGAAGAAATTAACAAATATCAATGGAAAACTAATCAGCTCTAGGTCAATGCACTTTACACATATGTATGATGTTAGTATGAAGTCGATCGGACTTATAATTTGGTCTGTAGAGAGGACACAAGAAAGATGAAATTATAGAGAAGAAATTAACAAATATCAATGGAAAACTAATCAGCTCTAGGTCAATGTACACAATACACATATGTATGATGTTAGTATGAAGTCGATCGGACTTATAATTTGGTCTGTAGAGAGGACACAAGAAAGATGAAATTATAGAGAAGAAATTAACAAATATCAATGGAAAACTAATCAGCTCTAGGTCAATGCACTTTACACATATGTATGATGTTAATATGAAGTCGATCGGACTTATAATTTGGTCTGTAGAGAGGACACAAGAAAGATGAAATTATAGAGAAGAAATTAACAAATATCAATGGAAAACTAATCAGCTCTAGGTCAATGCACTTTACACATATGTATGATGTTAGTATGAAGTCGATCGGACTTATAATTTGGTCTGTAGAGAGGACACAAGAAAGATGAAATTATAGAGAAGAAATTAACAAATATCAATGGAAAACTAATCAGCTCTAGGTCAATGCACTTTACACATATGTATGATGTTAATATGAAGTCGATCGGACTTATAATTTGGTCTGTAGAGAGGACACAAGAAAGATGAAATTATAGAGAAGAAATTAACAAATATCAATGGAAAACTAATCAGCTCTAGGTCAATGCACTTTACACATATGTATGATGTTAGTATAAAGTCGATCGGACTTATAATTTGGTCTGTAGAGAGGACACAAGAAAGATGAAATTATAGAGAAGAAATTAACAAATATCAATGGAAAACTAATCAGCTCTAGGTCAATGCACTTTACACATATGTATGATGTTAGTATGAAGTCGATCGGACTTATAATTTGGTCTGTAGAGAGGACACAAGAAAGATGAAATTATAGAGAAGAAATTAACAAATATCAATGGAAAACTAATCAGCTCTAGGTCAATGCACTTTACACATATGTATGATGTTAGTATGAAGTCGATCGGACTTATAATTTGGTCTGTAGAGAGGACACAAGAAAGATGAAATTATAGAGAAGAAATTAACAAATATCAATGGAAAACTAATCAGCTCTAGGTCAATGCACTTTACACATATGTATGATGTTAGTATGAAGTCGATCGGACTTATAGTTTGGTCTGTAGAGAGGACACAAGAAAGATGAAATTATAGAGAAGAAATTAACAAATATCAATGGAAAACTAATCAGCTCTAGGTCAATGCACTTTACACATATGTATGATGTTAGTATGAAGTCGATCGGACTTATAGTTTGGTCTGTAGAGAGGACACAAGAAAGATGAAATTATAGAGAAGAAATTAACAAATATCAATGGAAAACTAATCAGCTCTAGGTCAATGCACTTTACACATATGTATGATGTTAGTATGAAGTCGATCGGACTTATAGTTTGGTCTGTAGAGAGGACACAAGAAAGATGAAATTATAGAGAAGAAATTAACAAATATCAATGGAAAACTAATCAGCTCTAGGTCAATGCACTTTACACATATGTATGATGTTAGTATGAAGTCGATCGGACTTATAGTTTGGTCTGTAGAGAGGACACAAGAAAGATGAAATTATAGAGAAGAAATTAACAAATATCAATGGAAAACTAATCAGCTCTAGGTCAATGCACTTTACACATATGTATGATGTTAGTATGAAGTCGATCGGACTTATAGTTTGGTCTGTAGAGAGGACACAAGAAAGATGAAATTATAGAGAAGAAATTAACAAATATCAATGGAAAACTAATCAGCTCTAGGTCAATGCACTTTACACATATGTATGATGTTAGTATGAAGTCGATCGGACTTATAATTTGGTCTGTAGAGAGGACACAAGAAAGATGAAATTATAGAGAAGAAATTAACAAATATCAATGGAAAACTAATCAGCTCTAGGTCAATGCACTTTACACATATGTATGATGTTAGTATGAAGTCGATCGGACTTATAGTTTGGTCTGTAGAGAGGACACAAGAAAGATGAAATTATAGAGAAGAAATTAACAAATATCAATGGAAAACTAATCAGCTCTAGGTCAATGCACTTTACACATATGTATGATGTTAGTATGAAGTCGATCGGACTAATAATTTGGTCTGTAGAGAGGACACAAGAAAGATGAAATTATAGAGAAGAAATTAACAAATATCAATGGAAAACTAATCAGCTCTAGGTCAATGCACTTTACACATATGTATGATGTTAGTATGAAGTCGATCGGACTTATAATTTGGTCTGTAGAGAGGACACAAGAAAGATGAAATTATAGAGAAGAAATTAACAAATATCAATGGAAAACTAATCAGCTCTAGGTCAATGCACTTTACACATATGTATGATGTTAGTATGAAGTCGATCGGACTTATAATTTGGTCTGTAGAGAGGACACAAGAAAGATGAAATTATAGAGAAGAAATTAACAAATATCAATGGAAAACTAATCAGCTCTAGGTCAATGCACTTTACACATATGTATGATGTTAGTATGAAGTCGATCGGACTTATAGTTTGGTCTGTAGAGAGGACACAAGAAAGATGAAATTATAGAGAAGAAATTAACAAATATCAATGGAAAACTAATCAGCTCTAGGTCAATGCACTTTACACATATGTATGATGTTAGTATGAAGTCGATCGGACTTATAGTTTGGTCTGTAGAGAGGACACAAGAAAGATGAAATTATAGAGAAGAAATTAACAAATATCAATGGAAAACTAATCAGCTCTAGGTCAATGCACTTTACACATATGTATGATGTTAGTATGAAGTCGATCGGACTTATAGTTTGGTCTGTAGAGAGGACACAAGAAAGATGAAATTATAGAGAAGAAATTAACAAATATCAATGGAAAACTAATCAGCTCTAGGTCAATGCACTTTACACATATGTATGATGTTAGTATGAAGTCGATCGGACTTATAGTTTGGTCTGTAGAGAGGACACAAGAAAGATGAAATTATAGAGAAGAAATTAACAAATATCAATGGAAAACTAATCAGCTCTAGGTCAATGCACTTTACACATATGTATGATGTTAGTATGAAGTCGATCGGACTTATAGTTTGGTCTGTAGAGAGGACACAAGAAAGATGAAATTATAGAGAAGAAATTAACAAATATCAATGGAAAACTAATCAGCTCTAGGTCAATGCACTTTACACATATGTATGATGTTAGTATGAAGTCGATCGGACTTATAATTTGGTCTGTAGAGAGGACACAAGAAAGATGAAATTATAGAGAAGAAATTAACAAATATCAATGGAAAACTAATCAGCTCTAGGTCAATGCACTTTACACATATGTATGATGTTAGTATGAAGTCGATCGGACTTATAGTTTGGTCTGTAGAGAGGACACAAGAAAGATGAAATTATAGAGAAGAAATTAACAAATATCAATGGAAAACTAATCAGCTCTAGGTCAATGCACTTTACACATATGTATGATGTTAGTATGAAGTCGATCGGACTTATAATTTGGTCTGTAGAGAGGACACAAGAAAGATGAAATTATAGAGAAGAAATTAACAAATATCAATGGAAAACTAATCAGCTCTAGGTCAATGCACTTTACACATATGTATGATGTTAGTATGAAGTCGATCGGACTTATAATTTGGTCTGTAGAGAGGACACAAGAAAGATGAAATTATAGAGAAGAAATTAACAAATATCAATGGAAAACTAATCAGCTCTAGGTCAATGCACTTTACACATATGTATGATGTTAATATGAAGTCGATCGGACTTATAATTTGGTCTGTAGAGAGGACACAAGAAAGATGAAATTATAGAGAAGAAATTAACAAATATCAATGGAAAACTAATCAGCTCTAGGTCAATGCACTTTACACATATGTATGATGTTAGTATGAAGTCGATCGGACTTATAGTTTGGTCTGTAGAGAGGACACAAGAAAGATGAAATTATAGAGAAGAAATTAACAAATATCAATGGAAAACTAATCAGCTCTAGGTCAATGCACTTTACACATATGTATGATGTTAGTATGAAGTCGATCGGACTTATAATTTGGTCTGTAGAGAGGACACAAGAAAGATGAAATTATAGAGAAGAAATTAACAAATATCAATGGAAAACTAATCAGCTCTAGGTCAATGCACTTTACACATATGTATGATGTTAATATGAAGTCGATCGGACTTATAATTTGGTCTGTAGAGAGGACACAAGAAAGATGAAATTATAGAGAAGAAATTAACAAATATCAATGGAAAACTAATCAGCTCTAGGTCAATGCACTTTACACATATGTATGATGTTAATTAACAAATATCAATGGAAAACTAATCAGCTCTAGGTCAATGCACTTTACACATATGTATGATGTTAATTAACAAATATCAATGGAAAACTAATCAGCTCTAGGTCAATGCACTTTACACATATGTATGATGTTAATATGAAGTCGATCGGACTTATAATTTGGTCTGTAGAGAGGACACAAGAAAGATGAAATTATAGAGAAGAAATTAACAAATATCAATGGAAAACTAATCAGCTCTAGGTCAATGCACTTTACACATATGTATGATGTTAGTATGAAGTCGATCGGACTTATAATTTGGTCTGTAGAGAGGACACAAGAAAGATGAAATTATAGAGAAGAAATTAACAAATATCAATGGAAAACTAATCAGCTCTAGGTCAATGCACTTTACACATATGTATGATGTTAGTATGAAGTCGATCGGACTTATAATTTGGTCTGTAGAGAGGACACAAGAAAGATGAAATTATAGAGAAGAAATTAACAAATATCAATGGAAAACTAATCAGCTCTAGGTCAATGCACTTTACACATATGTATGATGTTAGTATGAAGTCGATCGGACTTATAATTTGGTCTGTAGAGAGGACACAAGAAAGATGAAATTATAGAGAAGAAATTAACAAATATCAATGGAAAACTAATCAGCTCTAGGTCAATGCACTTTACACATATGTATGATGTTAGTATGAAGTCGATCGGACTTATAATTTGGTCTGTAGAGAGGACACAAGAAAGATGAAATTATAGAGAAGAAATTAACAAATATCAATGGAAAACTAATCAGCTCTAGGTCAATGCACTTTACACATATGTATGATGTTAGTATGAAGTCGATCGGACTTATAATTTGGTCTGTAGAGAGGACACAAGAAAGATGAAATTATAGAGAAGAAATTAACAAATATCAATGGAAAACTAATCAGCTCTAGGTCAATGCACTTTACACATATGTATTATGATGTTAATATGAAGTCGATCGGACTTATAATTTGGTCTGTAGAGAGGACACAAGAAAGATGAAATTATAGAGAAGAAATTAACAAATATCAATGGAAAACTAATCAGCTCTAGGTCAATGCACTTTACACATATGTATGATGTTAGTATGAAGTCGATCGGACTTATAATTTGGTCTGTAGAGAGGACACAAGAAAGATGAAATTATAGAGAAGAAATTAACAAATATCAATGGAAAACTAATCAGCTCTAGGTCAATGCACTTTACACATATGTATGATGTTAGTATGAAGTCGATCGAACTTATAATTTGGTCTGTAGAGAGGACACAAGAAAGATGAAATTATAGAGAAGAAATTAACAAATATCAATGGAAAACTAATCAGCTCTAGGTCAATGCACTTTACACATATGTATTATGATGTTAATATGAAGTCGATCGGACTTATAATTTGGTCTGTAGAGAGGACACAAGAAAGATGAAATTATAGAGAAGAAATTAACAAATATCAATGGAAAACTAATCAGCTCTAGGTCAATGCACTTTACACATATGTATGATGTTAGTATGAAGTCGATCGGACTTATAATTTGGTCTGTAGAGAGGACACAAGAAAGATGAAATTATAGAGAAGAAATTAACAAATATCAATGGAAAACTAATCAGCTCTAGGTCAATGCACTTTACACATATGTATGATGTTAGTATGAAGTCGATCGGACTTATAATTTGGTCTGTAGAGAGGACACAAGAAAGATGAAATTATAGAGAAGAAATTAACAAATATCAATGGAAAACTAATCAGCTCTAGGTCAATGCACTTTACACATATGTATGATGTTAGTATGAAGTCGATCGGACTTATAATTTGGTCTGTAGAGAGGACACAAGAAAGATGAAATTATAGAGAAGAAATTAACAAATATCAATGGAAAACTAATCAGCTCTAGGTCAATGCACTTTACACATATGTATTATGATGTTAATATGAAGTCGATCGGACTTATAATTTGGTCTGTAGAGAGGACACAAGAAAGATGAAATTATAGAGAAGAAATTAACAAATATCAATGGAAAACTAATCAGCTCTAGGTCAATGCACTTTACACATATGTATGATGTTAGTATGAAGTCGATCGGACTTATAATTTGGTCTGTAGAGAGGACACAAGAAAGATGAAATTATAGAGAAGAAATTAACAAATATCAATGGAAAACTAATCAGCTCTAGGTCAATGCACTTTACACATATGTATGATGTTAGTATGAAGTCGATCGAACTTATAATTTGGTCTGTAGAGAGGACACAAGAAAGATGAAATTATAGAGAAGAAATTAACAAATATCAATGGAAAACTAATCAGCTCTAGGTCAATGCACTTTACACATATGTATTATGATGTTAATATGAAGTCGATCGGACTTATAATTTGGTCTGTAGAGAGGACACAAGAAAGATGAAATTATAGAGAAGAAATTAACAAATATCAATGGAAAACTAATCAGCTCTAGGTCAATGCACTTTACACATATGTATGATGTTAGTATGAAGTCGATCGGACTTATAATTTGGTCTGTAGAGAGGACACAAGAAAGGATAATCCGTACGCCGCGCGCCGTACGCCATACATACAAACACATCACGACGTACGCCATACATACAAACACATCACGACGTACGCCATACATACAAACACATCACGACGTACGCCATACATACAAACACATCACGACGTACGCCATACATACAAACACATCACGTCGAAACTCACAGTGTGCACTCTCTACATGATATCCCGTTGAAAAATTGACGTAAAAAATACGCTTAAAAATTGTGAAATCATGACTCTCCACTATATTCCATAGTGTGGAGAGAAAAAAATGTCTTTCTCTGTAATTTTCTTAAAAATAATACTGATGGTCAAATGTTATCTTAAATACAATCTCAGCTAGACACTAAATACTGACCTCACATTCAGATACAACATGTAGGTAACCCGATTATGATATAAAATTTTCGACAGTGTAAACGTGTATTTTTAATGAATATCTCCTGGTCAAACAAGTAGATATACATCTTCCTACATTCCCTAAAAATGCTTGTGCTATAGATGAACGAAATGGGTGGAGGTAGGATTCTAACTCGCGACCACTTGATCACCTACTAGCCCATCTAATTACAACTGTTATGTATGTACAACTGTGTGTATACGCAACAATTGAACAAATGAGCATATATTATGTACATTGCTTCACTTTTCTATATTGACACAATACTCAGTACTATATGTATGTATGTATGTATGTATGTATGTATGTATGTATGTATGTATGTATGTATGTATGTATAGTATAGGGTTGAATAGACCGACCACTGCTAGACGGATGGCGTGCCTTCAATACATTCACTATTTGTACAGAGATAAACCTTTCTATAAACTTTCTATACCACACGCACACATTCTTATCACTTGACCTGACCATGTGAAAACCACATCCCCTAATACATATGTATCTACAGGTTCACTTCGTTCAAACATCTATCAGAGATTTACAAAACCATTTCTCCAACGAAATCACTATAACATGTGCTATATTGTTCATACATACATAGTTATCTCTCTCAATATACATATGTATATAATTCTTCTGTACGTGTGTTTGTCACTGAACTCTTCCCTAAACGGCTGAACCGAGTGTGATGAAAATTTTTGTGTGTGTTTGTGAGAGTCCCTGAATGGTTCAGATTCATAAAATGGACTAAACCCAACATAATCATTCACTTTTAAAACTCATCCTTAAATAACGGCCGCCATATTGGTTTCTCATCATTTCAAAAGAAAACAAAGAAGTTTAAATTGTTTCGAAATCTACACCTTCTTATTAGTATAAATCGATATCCATCTCGAAACATGAAAAAAAAAACAAGGAGAAGTCAAAAAACAGATGTCTTCTTATATCTCAAAATATAGCAAATTAGAACTACATAATTAACGCTTATTTTGTAAAATTTCGTTTAAATCACTGTCGACATATTGGATTTCTCCTAGTATCTTGAAATAAAAAAATAAGGCAATCGGTTCGTCACCATAAACGAACATTTTTTTATTCACGCAATTTATTTAACTCAAACGAAAAAAGAAAGAAAAAATTTTCTGATGCTAAAAATAGTTTCCGCACGGTGAATTGTCCATACGGTCAATTGTCCATACGATAAAATGTCCTCACGGTCAATTGTCCGTACGATCAACTGTCCCCACGGCCAATTGTCCTCACGGCCAATTGTCCTCACGGTCAATTGTCCGTACGATCAACTGTCCCCACGGCCAATTGTCCTCACGGCCAACTGTCCTCACGGTCAATTGTCCTCACGATAAATTGTCCATACGGTAAAAAGGGCGTACGGCCAATTGTCCGGGAATCCTTGGTCATACCCCTGATGTTTCTCATTTAAAAATTTCAGTCAATGACACAAGTGTGACTCTTCCATTCACATTCGTCAATTTTTCTTGTCGTTCACTTAGCGAGCTGTGAAAGAGCCGTTTACAGTCCCCATAATGTAGAATGGGTGATCTTGGAAATTACATTCTAATGTATGAAATACGAAAAAATATTGTATATCAGCAAATCTGTATGTACAATATTTTTTCGTAAATAAAGGTAAAGTTTAGAGGTTTTTTTTTTCAATAGAAATAATAGTAATTAAAATAGAAAAAAAAACTAAGCCGGTAAATTTTCATATTGTTTCGACCGAAGTCAAAATCAATAGGCCTTGTAGTTTTCTTAGATATTAACAATAAAAAATTATAAAATAGTTTTACTAAAACTTATTTTACAAGAGAGTACTAAACAAATTCAAATAAAAAAACTTACGCAACAGAATTAAGATGTAAAAATATACTGTATCTTTTGACGGTTCTGGGACTTTTTTTTTCTAAATTTATTATTTAGCCTTATATTAGGCTCTTAAGAAAAAGACATGGGGTAAGACAGGGATGCTCTCTGTCAACTGTTCTTTTCAACGCATACACAACACAAAGTGCGATCAACGACCTGAGAGAGAGAATGAAGGTGTAAAGATGGATATGATAAGGTTTGCTGACGATATTGCTATCATTGCTGAACTGCAAGAGGACTTAACAACTATGAATTACATTCTTCAAAATAAATATAGTATGAAGATAAACAAAGCTGCTGACTGTAGGCAGAACGCAACAGCAAATGAGAGTAGTGATGTCGGGAGTTCCACTAAATAACACCAAGGAGTTTGTCTACCACGGGAGCAAAATAAAATGGGACGTTCGGTCTAAAATCGAGGTCGACGGCCGTATACACCAAGCAAGACTCGCATTTGATAAAAGATAAAAAATAATAGAGTCGAACAACATAGACCTAAAACTAAGAATACTCCTCATTAAGACCTATGTATGGAGTATCTTGATGTACGGCTGCGAGACATGATGCGTATCCTAAAGAGATAAAAGGAGACTGGAGGCTTTTGAGATGTGGTCCTACAGAAGATTATTAGGAATTCCTCGAGAGGCCACATAACGAATGAGGAGGTTCTCCAAACAATCGAAGGAGGAAGGCACCTGCCCAAGACATTGTACGAAAGGCGTGCAAGATGGATGGGCCATGTAATACAACAAGAGGGCCTCATGCACGCCATAATGAAGGGTATGACCGAGGGGACGCCTGGTAGTTGTGCGCTGCTTATTATATAATGATTTCAAAAGAGCCGCACAAGAAAGGGAATAATGGAATTGAAGAAATTGCTGTAAACCAATCCCAGGATTGAAACCAGAGAAGAACAGAAGAAGACTTAAATAATAATTACCCACATATAGACAATTAGGTATATAAAACTAATAAACGTACACGAATGATGATGTATCTGAATCAAAAGGTTCTAGGGAGAATTAAAAGGGAATATCAATAATATTATTACATGTTATTATGATAAGAACTCTGTACTTAAAAGTACAGTTACCAAAGGACAAATAAAACCTAACCATACTAAATACCTATCACCGTATTGTGGCAACTGTATTGGCACAATTATTGAATTTAGAAGTATATTGAATATCTACCTAATAAATTTACTTTTTCAGCATTATTTTTAAAATAATTTAAGACATCTGTGTAATTGGCTTTGATATGTGTAATGTTTTTAAGCAATTTATGAAACAGCTGTTGAGATGAAATAAAATAAAATAAATAAATAAATATAGATACTATTGATTATAATAAAATTTGGTCCGAAAAACTATGTTGGATATAATAATCAAATGTAATTACTTAATAAATAATAATTACAGTTGTTTGTATGATATAATATGCAAGTATGTATGTATTGAAATACAAAAACTAGATGAATAGATAATGAAATAATTACAAACAGTAAATAAGTATCTAATAGTAATTAGGTAAGTACCTACCATTATATGGGTGGTATATCTAGGTATACATATATTATATTAATATGACATTGTTACTGTAACTGACATCTACCTAACTATAGGTACTCTCATTAGAGTTTCCTCATTTAATATTGAACAATTCTTCAACTTAACTTTTAATCAAAAATATTACATCACAAAAGACATATGGTTCCATTTATTCTTAGGTATAATAATGTGATTACACTATCGATATTATAGACTTTCAGTGTTTTATTACAAAGTAGGAAGGGGTGGGATATGAAGGAAGGAAGGAAGGAAGGATCTGCAGCTGTTACCCGTCACTATGTTACGTTCGTCTCTCAACAACAAATAGTCTCTCAAGGCAAGGCTAAAGCTACCAATTATACACAAGTAGTGTCCGACCGAACATTCGGCTTCGGCTTCAACCAAAAATATGCCCAAGTTTTCAATCAGCCACATAAAAACTGTTGAAAGTGGCTAAATTTCATTATTTATAAAAACAGTCATTTTGTTACTTCTTCGTCGTTTATTAGACTTGTTGGTCTGTAATACAAAAAGTATGTTTCCTGCTTTACTGGTATATCCTACATATGAGTGAGGTAGGTATATTCTCTAGATGATGTTAATAGATTTTCATACCGCCATCTATTGAAATTTTACACAACTTTAAAATTAATTACTAGTTGCATGTAACACATGAGATCCAACTGTCGACAGCGATAGTATGTATAGTTGAAGAATAAGAATCAAACTATAAACCCATTAATCCAATTGATTGAATATTTTAAGATATTTTGTTATCTATACCTACAACACATGTAGGTATATATGTCAAGATAGAATTGTATGGAAGTCAGTCCTTTTTTCCTACCCAGAATATGAAAACAGCATGATGGTATGTATGTATGTTTGGAGATGAAGTATCAAACTATTAAGTCTTTTTAGATATTGTGTATAGGCGACTGCCATACAAATTGGATGAAGCGATGTCGTCACTAAGTTCAAATTTTATAAAAATTGTTTAAAAAAAATTTAAGATATACTATTACAATGTTAATATTTTTTATAGAAAATTAAATGATCTAGTTGGGGTGTTTCGGCTTTTTATAGAAAATTAAATGATCTAGTTGGGGGTGTTTCGGCTTTTTATAGAAAATTAAATGATCTAGTTGGGGTGTTTCGGCTTTTTATAGAAAATTAAATGATCTAGTTGGGGTGTTTCGGCTTTTTTCGATATTTTTAAAAACTTTGGAAATATAGGTAGTTAAACACAAATTATAAATAATAAAAAAAATAATAAAAAATGTGTGAGAAACTCTTTTTAAAAAAACAAATTTGAGATTTTGTATTTGTCTTTATTTATAACAATTTTCGGCGTTCTAGCTTTTATGGTTTTTGAGATATATGGAAAAATAAAGTGAAAATTCAGAAGTTGAAAAGTCGATACCTACGTATCGTGAATAAATATAAAAATAGAATTATTAAGTTGTACAAATCACCTCGACTGATAGGTACGATTTATATATTTAGTAAATAGTTACTTAATGGAAATAATAAAGAATGTACTTGGTTATCTACTTGATGATATTTCTTCCAGATAATGGTTATCAGTAATCACAGTGACCACTGGCACTCCCAGTAAATAATGTCAGTTGGTCGTTCTTCCTTTCAGATAAAATGTAGGTAAACCTCATCCAATAAAATAAACCTAGTCAAGTACATATATCGAAGTGACCCCAAGGTCATAAAATTTAATAATTGATATTTTATTTTCAAATGTACATCACTTTTATAAAATGGCATTTATGAATTGTCAAGTTTACATAGTAAAATATTTAAATCAAAAATAATCCAACTGTCGATTTGTTCCAGAGAATTTATGTATCTTAACATATCGACAAAGGATCAAGCCAAGATAAGCGAGATTTGTATGCTAGGTCTATATTTTTCACGGCTTTTTCAACTTTGAAGTCAAACATCACCAACATAGAGGGTTCGCAGCATATATGTATGTTTCATTCATGGATATATTCAGAATTTGGATTAGAACTACTACAATGTACCTACATATTTTCCCAAGTAACAATTTTACTCCTTGAATGCCCTTAAAATTATCGTAGGATAATCCTAAGAGTAAGAGCGTTTTACCACGAAATGCCTCCTGTAGCCTGGCTACAAAACCTCCTGTTGTATTAAAAGGCCCACTCTTAATATACTCTATCAAGACGAAACGCCTTTGGCTTTTTGAGACACATCGCCCTTAGAATACCTGTTATGTGCTGGTCCTAGAACCCAACTTAAGCCAATATTAAGGTAATTCTAAGGCAAATCTAAAGCAGTTTTGAATATTTTTGTCGGGCGAAGAGTAAAATATAAAACCAGTAACATATTTTATCTTACATTATATTTTAGTACTTCACAATAACACGGTTCCACAAAAACACAACTCAAGAGAAATGTTAAATTAAAATGGACTACATTTTACGCGTGAGATAAAATGTGTTTTTTGAGGAATAGAATTCCATTTTTTTAATGGGAAGACAAGTTTATTGTTATTGTTTATCATAATACCTCTGTAAAATTAAAGCGCCTCGAAAATTCTTAATATTTAAAGAAATTTTTAATTAAAATATGTATGTACCTCCCACTATATTGATAATATGTATTATTTTTTTATATGCTCTAAACTAAAAATTCAATAAAATGTTTTTTTTTGGGTTATTATTACCAGAAAAATAAAAAATATAATTCATTATCGTCATTATTATTAAAATAATCAATAATAAAAATGGCGATAACAATAAAATTACAATCAAGTGTATTAGTATGACAACAAAGACAATTTTAAGAGCGATTACCTGTATTTTGGGGTACGCAATGCAATTTAAAAGCAAAGTACCCTTACGACACCTTTTTACCGGTATTTGAAAGCAATGTCGAGGGTATTCTAAGAACGTTTTCTCTTATTCGTTTTGTCTTAACCGCGAGACGCGTGGTCGGCCGTGTCAATAAAACAACACAACGCCGATCGCTCTTACAGACAGATCTTATAGATAATATAAAGGGTCGTTTAAGACCGCTTTAATGGTCATTTGTCTTAATACTATTCTGTTGGTTTTGAAATTGCTTTTTTTAAGGGTAAACGACTTTGAGACTATTGTGCTTTAAAAAAAGGCAAATTTGCGTAAGTTTGCTTTATAACATGCATCGTAAGAGTGATATAAAGCATGTTTAAGGTAATTTTTAGAGTGATGTGCTTTATTACTATTATTACTCCTCAAGCGGTTTTATATTACACTTTGAGAGTGAAACAAAGCAACTTGAAAGTGCTTTTACGGGTCATTTGCCTTAATATTATTTTGGTGGCTTAGAATTGCTTTTTTTTAAGGTGAACGATTTTGAGACAATTGTGCTTTAAAAAAAGGCAAACTTTTACCGTTTTGCTTTAAAAAGTGCGACATAATGCAATTTTAAGACAAAATACCGTCTGTCAGGACTGATAGCGTCGAAAATTGTTACTTGGGTTGTTTATAGAAAATTAAATTATCTAGTTGGGGTGTTTCGGCTTTTTTCGATATTTTGTGAATTTTGGATATAGAGGAATTTAAACACAAATTTATAATAATAAATGTTTTTCTTAATAAAAAAAGGTTGAGAATTTCTGGAAATTTGAAAACATGTCTATTTTTATACCAATTTTCAGCGTTCTAGTTTTTATGGTTCCTGAAATATATGGAAAAATAAAGTAAAAATTCAAAAGTTGATAACCCCTGACTGAAACAAAAATTCAAAATTCTGAGTATAAAAGTTTTGTAGGCCTAAACTATTTATATATTCTGAAATTTTGGGCTCTGTAAATTGAGCGGATCAAAAGTTATAAGGGACACACACACACAGACAGACACACTAAATGTTCTACTCCGAATTCTGATTTAATCCGTATATAGAACATATATGCTACGAAGCCTCTAAGTTGGTGTTTTTTTACTTCAAAATTGGAAAAGCCGTGAAAAATGTAGACCGTGCATACAAATCTCACGTATCCTGGCTTGAAACTTTGTCGATATGTTAAGAGAAAAAAAGACTGACCTCGATACTATTCCATCCTGACATACATACCTACATATTTTATATAGAAAACAAAATTTCTTATAAGGTCAGCCTATTTTCCTACCCAGAATATTTTCATTATTTCATGTCGTTTTCATATTCTGGGTAGGAAAAACATACTGACCTCCATACTATTGTATTCTGACATACATGCCTACATGTTTTATATAGAAAACAATATTTTTTAAATATTATTAATTTGTGTTTAAATTTATATAGTTTGGTACGTATTTTTCAAATTTACATACAATCGCCATCGACAGTTGGATCTCATGTATTACATGTAACTATTAGTCTAACTAAGTCATTCAATGAAAATGCCGAATTCAATTAAATTGAAATAAATTGTATGAAAAATGAAAAGTCAGGATGTGTTGGAAGATAAATATCATATATATGTGCATATCATATATATGTAACTTGTTATTGGACAAAATTAATATTTGACTTAGTGCCTATTGGCATATTTCCTATTGACATAGTACCTATTGACAGAGTGCCTATTCATTAAACGACACAAAAATAAAATATCTTCCCTTAACTCTGTTAAAATAAATATATCTTCTCTTAAACCTAACAGTCATACAAACAAATATTGTAACAATTTCAATTATAACAATATATCATATTAAAATTTTGTTTGCGGATATTACATTATCTTTTAAGCTGCACAGTGTAAAATAGTTGATTTAAAATTTAGTAGGTACTCAAAATTCGGAAGAAAAATGACAAAAAGAGGAAAAGGAAGGTTGTGGCACTCGCAGTCAAAAAGGACAAAGCAGGAATCAGCTACCGTAAACCTCTAAGAGATAGCATTTTTATATTTTACTAGTAACCCGGCAAACGTTGTCCTGCCTGTTTAATTATTTACCTCCAAATATATAAAAATGGTTGATGTGTATGTTTCCTTTTTATTATTTAACATTCTTATCTAGATTCGCTAATTATAATTCCCTTCTATCCCTACAGTCCCTTCATTCCCATCTGTCCTATTCATTCATTCATTTATCATTTTATATACTTATTCAAACAAAAAACTTTTACAGTTATACCATTTTTATATAATACTAGTGAACCCCCGGCAAACTTCGTATTGCCTGTATAATTAAAAATTGTCCTCCATAACCACCCGTCGCTTCAGACTCTTCAATACCTCCCATCCTTTCAGTACTTTCCGTCCCTTCAGTACCTTCCGTCCCTTCAGTACCTTCCGTCCCTTCAGTACCTTCCGTCCCTTCAGTACCCCCCGTCCCTTCGGTTACTCCCGTCTCTTCAGTTACTCCCGTCCCTTCGGTTACTCCCGTCCCTTCGGTTACTCCCGTCCCTTCGGTTACTCCCGTCCCTTCATTACCTCCCGTCCCTTCATTACCTCCCGTCCCTTCATTACCTCCCGTCCCTTCATTACCTCCCGTCCCTTCAGTAGGTCCCGGTCATACGCTCAACAATTCATCAAAGTTTCATTGAAATTGAATGAACGGTTCCCAGGATAGTCCACCTTCATCGGTAAAATGACCTGATACCCGATGAAGAAGAAGAATTTTTTTTTAATCCAGAAACCATCCCGGGCATACGTTCGATAATTCACCAAAGTTTCATTGCAATCGGATGAACGGTTCCCAGGATAGTCCATCTTCATAGGTAAAATGACCTAATACTCGATGAAGAAGAAGAAAAAATTTTTGATCCAGAAACCATCCCTGGTATACTCTCGACAGTTCACCAAAGTTTCATCGCAATCGGATGAGCGGTTTAGGAGCGCATTCAACACATACATACATACATACATAGATACAAACATTCAAATTTATAATATAGATATCATTTTATATACAGTTTTTTTTTATATAGAATTATTTATTTATTTATTCATTTATTTCCTTATTCGAGCATTGATTTATTTATTAATTTATAAGTAAAAAAAATATTTAAAATTTTCTTTATTTAT
Source organism: Molanna angustata (assembly GCA_963576475.1). Lineage (NCBI taxonomy): Eukaryota > Metazoa > Arthropoda > Insecta > Trichoptera > Molannidae > Molanna > Molanna angustata. The sequence goes on from OY754977.1 coordinate 35,266,501, forward strand.
TTATTTGATCATTGATTTATTTATATATTATTTTTTTATTTAAAATTTTCTTTATTTATTTATTCGATCATTGATTTATTTATATGTTATTTTTTTATTTAATTTTTGTTTTAAATTTGACTGACCTCCATACTGTCGCATCTTGACATACATACCAACCACATGTGTTAAAATTTTCAATAATTTGGATTTATGGATTTGATTCTTATTCTTCAACTATACATACTATCGCATTCGACAGTTGGATCTCATGTGTTACATGCAACTAGTTCTATCAAAAGAGGGATACGATTTATTGATTAAGTTTGAACTAACAAACAGGCATTAATGAAAAATAAAGTATGGCTAAAATATTGACCCAAATATTGTGAAGTTGAAAGCATTTCCAAAGACAATGAGGTATATTTTTAGTTTTCGCCAACCACAGATGCGTGACGTGATGGGCCCCCTCAATGTCCTAACACAAAATGTCAACGGATATAGGTTGGTTGGTTGGTGGATCACCTCACCCGACTGTGCGGAGTATGGACTTGCCCAGAGCTTCCAACCTTCCAACTACAACAAATGCCACGGCATTTAAGTTCAACGTGATTCCACGAGGAACGACCTTCGTTGATTGCCATCATATACAAACAAACATACTTGTATTTTTATTATATATTCATTAATAGTAGCAATACGTTATTGTTCAGTCTCAATCTCAATCACTATCAAATCAACATTTATTTTATATATCCAATTGATAATAGTTGCATTTAACACATGAAATCTTAGTTGAACAATACGAAGCAAAATATTTTATTTTATTTATCTATTTAAATTATCAGTTCTTACAACAATTTACCAGTACCAACAATCCAGTGGATAACAACTATGTATTCTTCTAAGCAGTGCTTGTGTCGGAATAGCATTATATTCATTTTAAATGACATATAGTCCATACTTAATATTGGCTTACCCTGACAATTTGGATTAATTTTTGGTTACCCTGACAAACCAAAGAAAAAACAATAGAGCACTATTTAAGAAATGTCTATCACATAATTTATTATAATATACCTACAACTATTTATGAATACCTATTAAAACGGAAAATACAATTATTTATGAATGAATATCTATCACGATAAGGCTTACAGTATACAATCATCATGAGCGAACAACGTTTTGGGTCATATACATACTTAGGTTAGGTATATGTAAATAATAGGTTATACATATATCAAATCATTATTTTAAAAAATATATTTTCAATGTTCATTCTTCCTTTATATTTTTTTTCACAGCACTTAGTGACGTTATATTATAAGTATATTTTAGAACCAAATATGTTTAAAATACGAGGTAAAATAAAATCAAAATGTTTTTGAGCAAACGTGGTATGAGTTCTGGGGATGGGTAAAAATCTGTGTCTAATGTTGTCTAATGTAATTTTCAACTCAAGTATACCTACTGTGTAATATTGAGCTTATATGAATGAGTAAATGATTTCTTGAGGTATTGCTGACGAATATCTAAAACATGAATTTCCGAAAATAATGAATTCGATGGAATACATATAAATATGTATAAACCCTTAAATACAGCTTTGCTAAGATATTTCGTTTTCTATACAAAACATTTATTTATTTCATGTCAGGATAGTGAGTTCACTCCTTTTTATCCTCTCTCGAATATACATATAAACAGCTTGATGGTATGTATGTATGTATGTATGTATGTATGTATCAAACTATTGAGAGTCCCCGTACATATTGTGTAGATAGTGTATACTGCCATACAACTTGTATGAAACAATGACGTCACTAAATATATTTTTTACAATATTTGTTTAAAAAAGTTTGGGATATCCTTTTTAAAGAAAATTAAGTTATCTAGTTGGGGTATTTCGTCCTTTTTTGGATATTTATGATAATAAACAGTAAAACGCATAAAGTTGTCATAAAAAAAACTTTTCTTAATAAAAAATGAGAAACTCAAGTTAGAGATAAGTTAGAGATATTGCATTTAACTATATTCTATATTTCAGCGTTCTAGTTTTTGGATTTTGAGATAAATACAAAAATAAAATAAAAAGTCAAAATTTGATAACCCCTGAATTTGTGTATTACCGATGACAATGCATGATTCCAGTTTGATCCATTTGATAAAATTGAACACTTTTGTATTTCATACAAAATTAGTTAGTATCTAATTGTTTAAGAGTTGGTACCTACCATTTGTAGGTATTATTTCACAATATATTAAATACAAAGAGTAGGTACCTAAGTTACATATTTGTTATATATTTGAATTGTTTGTTTGCTGTATAAAACGACGACGTTTTACTTTATGTGTTCGACATTGGCAGTACGTGAAGTAAACTTTGAAAAGTGTGTCCTCAATTTATTTTTACTAACTTGTATCAATATGAAGTTGTGACTTATAGTTTGGGACGTACACTAGTGTACAAAATTCAATTGAATTAATTAAAAAGCAAATCAATGTTTTTATTCAACGTATGTACACAAGATACACGCAGATATATGTACCTACATATGCTGGCCATACATGCAACGGAACAACTTACAGGTCTACCAGCCCCGTTGCATGACGTACCTATGTCCTGTCCAGCATACCCCCATCTTTGTCATTAATATGATCATCTATTCTACATATAATAGGCTTTTTTATAAAGAGTGTTTTCTTTTGAATCGTATTTTATTAATAGTTCGCCATACGCCACAGCGCCCTTGAGGTGAGATATTCACGAAAACGGCACTATATGAATTATCTAAGTAGGTAATTATTATAATTACAATATAAACTCACAGTATAAAGTCGCCGTGACTTTTGATAGTATACACGGGTTGGGACTGCTCACATAGGCCCAGTATTTCAGTCGGCCCTTAGGAGTTTAACTCAAGTTTAACAAAAATATTGCGTATTTCAGTACCTAATCTTCCCTTAAATACGTCACTAAACGACAAATATTTAACTCAACGTTTCTGGCGGATCGCGTGTCTTAATCTTGAGTTAAGTATTGTTTCTAGTCTTTTTCGCCAGGTGGCGTACTAATTAATGTTTCATTTCATTTTATACTACAAATAACTATGCATAATAATTATAATCATGATTTATTTTTGTTGTTAAAATAAAAGACTTGATATAGAAGTGGTTCATGTATTTAATATTTATTTTCTTTTTTACATAATTATAATGTATTGCCTGACAACAAACGAAATAAACTGTCAGCCATAATGAAACGTCAGGCACGCAACTTTATTTTTGCGATGTTTTTTCATCCCACTTTTTAAATTGATCCATCCTGTTTCTATATATATAATGTGTATTCTTAAATTTTCTACATAAGACACTATTTTACCATTATCACTTAGTTCCATATCCATCTGTAAAATGTACATACATTTTGCATTGTAGTACTACGTACGTAGTTCATATTCAATGACATTTTTTCACTACAATGTTTGATTTTAATTAAAAAAAACATCGATCGGTATAAAAAATTGAAAAAGTAACATGCTGTGTAATGAAACAAATAAAATAATGTGTTGTTATAATAATAAAATAATATTTAGTCACAGCTTCGCGTCACGTATCATTTAAGGTTATTACAATTTTGACAGATGCGTTATAGACAATAACCATAGAAAAACGTAAAATATATCTATAGTTGAAGATTTCGTAACTGACGTTTCATTTTGCACTGAAATACGCGAATGAAATTTAATCTTCCCCAAACTTTTAACTTGGATTACCAAATCCAACGATTTAAGGGCCAACTGAAATCTCGGGCCATATAGTTTTAAATTGTACCTACATGATTATTACGCACTTATCGCGTAGGTAGGTAGGTACTTTCCAGTGACAAACTACTATCGCGGAAACTATACTGTAATATTTTTTATGTTGCGTATACACGTTGGGAGTCTAAGTGTAAGCCCTGTAGGTGCCTTGATTTCCTGGTTCATGTATAATTTTCCAACTTCATGTCTATTAATATGTTAAAAATTTGTCAACAAAATATATACCTATAGATAGTACGAAGGGAGACTAACCTAACCTTGTATGCTTTACAAGTATTTATAACGAGTAACATATTCACATCTTAAATCAATAGGTACCTATAGTGTGAGAAAAGTATACGCGGCTAGTACACACAAGTCATGAATAATTTCTGGGAATTAATTTTCTTTTATGTTTTAAAACTATATAGTGCAAAAACACTATTGATGCGTGCTGGCATTTTTTCCTCTCCAAAATTGCAATCTCGTCATATGATTCTCTAAAAATCACATTTATCTATCATTATAATATATGTATGTATGTATATAATTGTGAAGGTGAAAATTTAAGTTAACGAGACAGAAATAATATAATGTGTTAAATATAAATATGTAGGTAGGTATACACAAATATCAATATGAAATATATTATAACTAAACGACCCAAGAGTATCGATGAGTCATCAATATTTTACGACAATAACTCACTTTGCCACACCATCCATTTGTATAAAGAACAAAACATCACAAATATCAACTCTACCTTCCTACTTTCAATATATAGGTCAACAAACACAACACACCCCTTTTGTGGTCAGGGTCTCATCTAACTATCGCTTCATTTAGTGTCGTGCAAGGCAATTAATTATATGGACTGAACCTGATGGGAAACGACAGGTCAAGACAAGAACCAGAGGCCTGCTAAATGTAGGTAGTGAACAGTAACTGGTATATACTGACTGTTGAGAGGGAAAGTCTATCACTAGATCTGAGCATAAACTGATGCTGATTGACAGAGCATGTAAACATCCCCCAATAAACTCTCTAAACCATCTTGAAATAGTACATGTCCTCACATATCTTGGTTCCAACATATGTGACACCGGTGGTTGTGAAGTGGAATTGAAAAGACGCATCGCCATAGCAAAGGGAGCACTGGGAAACCTCACAAGAGTATGGAAGGACAGGACCGTCACAAAAAACACGAAGGCTAGACTCATCAGGGCTCTGATATTCTCGATGTTCTTGTAGGGTGTGGAAACATGGACACAGAGAGTCAGAGCGAAATAGGATCGATGCCTTCGAAATGTGGTGCTAGAGACGAATGCTGCGTATCCCATGGACAAAAAGAATAACGAATGTGTTGATTCTGGACGAGCTGAAGATTAACGATCGTCTGTCGACGATATGTTACAGACGTATCCTTCAATTCTTTGGACACATTGCCAGAAGGGAACCGGACTGCCTCGAGATCCTTGTTGTGATGTGCAGCGTGGAGAGACGGAGATCTCGTGGTCGCTCACTGACCAGATGGAGCGATCTGGTTAAGTCCACAATAGGGTCTTCGGTGACGGGTGCTCTGCGTTCAGCCCAAAAAAGATTGGCATGGAGGTGGACCATGCGTGTGGCGACGGGCAGCAGCCGCTATCCTCAAGTCATGAGGAAAAGGACGAATATATACTCACTGAAAGACACCACCACTGTAGAGATAGCGTTGTATTCGTTGACTTAACAGCCGCCTACGACATATAACAAAGACTTCATTCACCTTTTTTTACCGCAATGCTACAAAACCGGAAATTCCGCGTATAGTTTCAAGGAAAAGGTAGCAGATGAAGAAACCAAAAATACGTAGTGCCACGATTCAATGTCTCAATGTCTACTTTATTCAGCATATGTTATACCAATGACCAACCCACACCACAACAAAACATCCTTTATCTGCTATTATGCTGCTAAAGACCTATGTCTGACAGTTCAACATCTTTGAGGAAGTCGGGAATGAATGAAACAAAGAAAACCATCTTATACCTAATCCTTCTAGAACACAAATCTGCTACTTCCACCTGAGAAATAGGGAAACTTTAATTTAAAGTGTGAAAACAAGACCTAAAACGAAGAGGACTGTCAACTGCCTTACACGTGATCCGCGAATGTGCAGCATTAATGGAATCCAAACAAACATACTACCTGGAAGCTCCTATACTATGGCATCCCAATTATTAAAATTGTATTCAAGAGACCAAGAGAACCTGGCAGTGCAATACTAGTAAATAAAATTGTATTCAAGAGACCAAGAGAACCTGGCAGTGCAATACTAGTAAATAAAAATTATAAAAACTGCGGTACGGTATAAAATGGGAACTAACGTGTACATATGAGTTATTTCCCCATATACTTAGCACTCTAAATAGGGTGAATTGCCATATAAAACATATAGATTTCCTATACTTTATTTTTTATCAGCTCATGGTGCATTCGCACCGTTTGAGCATATTTATGTTGAAACCACCCCTGGTTGAGGTGTTAAAAGTAATAAAAAATAAATGTACGGAAATAAAATGTTTGAGTCAATCGATATCTCCCATCAGTTGGAACTAACAAAATTCAATAAAAAGTAAATCGTTAAAGTAGTGTACTAAGTTAGTCTTATTACTACATAACATTGAAGAACTGTGTCAAAGAAAGTGCCATCAGAAATACATCTTACTTTGATAACACTGGGGAGCAATTTTTTACTTAATTTAAAATAGGCATACTTCATTCAAAACTGTTCTTTTTTTCTATAACGTCAAGTTTTTTCTCAACACCTTATATTAATATGCGCACTCTCCGCTGGATCGAGCATAAAGCATTAGGAGTTCTAGTGGTATCCAATTGGCTGGAGTATCCTTTTATTGACTGAAAAGGGGTGAGTGGTTTTGTAGAAGGGAGGGGTGAGTGACGACAGGTTCATGCTTGTCTGAGCTATTTTACACGAGATATAATGTAGTGAGATTTTGTGTGTCGCTCTGTATAGTAAAGTGCATTTAGAATTGACTGCTTTCATAAAAGGAGTTAGCATTGTTTAATTATTTTTATTTTACTTATGAACTTTTAAATTTCCTTTAGATTAAGTCATATTAGGCTATTTCGCGTCGTAAGTGCCATGTTTCGTTTTGTTAAGTGCCATGTTTCGTTTTGTTAAGTATGTGGCAGTTTCACCATTTCCAGCCAAAGGATAAACATCAATGCATTTGTAATGCAAACCTACTTTTCTTATTTTTATGTGAAAATTGGTGAACAAGATAAACCTTGGGCCTCTCACAAGCAATGTCTTGAGTATTTACGGATGTCGACATAGGAAAATTGTGTTAATTTTCCATTTGTGATTTGGCGAGACCACAGTGATCACTTAATTAAATGATTGTTACTTTTATAACAATAAATACGAATGTAAAATAGAGTATCTTAGTTTTCCACCTATACCTAGTTGTGCTGAAATCCCAGTACCAGTTTTCAAAGAATAATACCTACTCTTTGGATAGGTAGGTATACAATAATACGAGTATGGTGAAGATCGATTTGACTTCAACGATGAAGATGATTTCATTCATAAGTGATCTGATCAGCATTAGTTGAATAATTTGGCACAAGATTTGGGACTATACAAAAAAGTATACCAGCAACTCTTGAAAAGCTTCAAAATGCTTGGTTGCAAGATAATCATAAAATTGCATTTTGTACGTAGCCATCTTGACTTCCTACTTATCACTGACTACAGCAAAAAATGTTGGTGTAGTCAGTGATAAGTAGTGTAGTAGGTACATATGAGGGATACACAAACAGTGATAAGTAGTGTAGTAGGTACATATGAGGGATACACAAACAGTGATAAGTAGTGTAGTAGGTACATATGAGGGATACACAAACAGTGATAAGTAGTGTAGTAGGTACATATGAGGGATACACAAACAGTGATAAGTAGTGTAGTAGGTACATATGAGGGATACACAAACAGTGATAAGTAGTGTAGTAGGTACATATGAGGGATACACAAACAGTGATAAGTAGTGTAGTAGGTACATATGAGGGATACACAAACAGTGATAAGTAGTGTAGTAGGTACATATGAGGGATACACAAACAGTGATAAGTAGTGTAGTAGGTACATATGAGGGATACACAAACAGTGATAAGTAGTGTAGTAGGTACATATGAGGGATACACAAACATTTGAAGATCATGGGGTCGAGGTATCAAAGAATAGGTATGGGATGTACACAAGAAAGATTATTCACAGCTTAAACATTCCAGAATAAGCTATAAGAGAAAATTATTACCATAAATAGCATGTATGCCATTTGTTATTAACACGATTTAACTTGCAGTACTTCTATTTTTTTTTTAATATAAAAAAAATGAATATGTCCTTGGTAAACAAGTACATATACATCTTCCTACGTTCCCTAAAATAAGCAAATAAATGCTTGTGCTATAGGTGAACGAAATCGGTCGAGGCAGGATTCGAACTCGCGACCACTGGATTACTAGCCCAGCGCGCTAACCGCTCTGCCATCGACCCATCTTTGCATATTATAGCCTTTGTAAAAATAAAAATGTTATTTTTTCTTTTTTGTGGACATTTTGGTACAGAGTGGGTAGTTGCCGGGAGCTAAAAAAGTTGACGTGATAGAAAAAAATATTTAGTTATTTTTGGATTCAGGGGACAAATATTGCTGTTCTCCAGTTTAATGAGAACCAATTCTTTGAGGGATTTGGATTGTGATTTTGGTGTACAAGAAATTGAAGAATTATCCAACTGTCTCTTAACATATCGACAAAGTATCAAGCCAAGATACGCGAAATTTGTATGCAGGGTCTATATTTTTCACTGTTTTTACAACTTTGAAGTCAGAAACACCAACTGTTTTTAGAGATATGTTTTTTCAACATTTAGTGTGTCTGTGTGTGTATCTATGTGTGTGTCCGTCCGCCTCTTATGACTTCTGATCCGCTCAATGCACAGAGCCTAAAATTACAGAAAATATAGAAAATTATAGGCCCACAAAACTATTACACTCGAATTTGAATTTTTGGTTGAATAAGGGGTTATCAAATTTTGAATTTTTACTTTATTCTTCAATACATCTCAAAAACCATGAAAGCTAGAACGATGAAAATTGGTAAAAATATACACAAACATTTTTTATTAAGAAAAAAAATATGATAAATGTATGCGTTTAATTGCCTATGTTTCCAAAGTTTTTAAACATATCGAAAAAAGCCGAAACATTCCAACTAGATAATTTTCTTATATAGGTACATACATATACACATTTTTTTTCTTCTCGCCAACAGCTTTACCCCAGTTACAGTGCAATACATGTTCGTTATTTTATCGAATATATTTTTTGAATCGCTGAATGCCTCAGAAGAAGACATCAGCAAAACAGAAATTCGTACGAGAGTGTTGCGAGCAACTACGTCTGTACGAGCGGCCATGTCTGTAAATTAAACAAGTGGTGTCCTCTACCTAGGTAGGTGTTCAAGCAATATTGGGCAGTCAATAATATAATTGATTACTTTGTAACAAACCCACCAGTAACGAATATCTCGCCTTTTTTCGAAACTCTGATAGGCACAGGCCTCAAGGAGATTAGGGTGATGCATGTAACTTGGGTACACTCCATGTGTACGCATGTAAAGGTACCTTAAAAACTTTTACTGGATGCACATATACACATACATACATACATATACAGTTAAGTGCACCGTTTATTGGGATAGATGATTAAAGTTAGTCAAAGACATGTAAAGGAGATTGTCATTTATCTTGAATTATTAAATAATTGTGACGACCTTCGGTGGCGGTGGCGGTGGCGGTGGTCGCGGTCAGGTCAGGTGGGACTCGGAGGGAGTTTCTCACGAGGCATAGTCACACCATTCACCAACATAACACCTGCACACTTTCTCTAGGAAAGGGTAAGGAACACTTCTGTTCTATGATAAGAGTGCACAAGTTAAGTTGATTTATTTTATTTTGCAGCAAATGCTAATTATGATTTATTTATTCACATTTTTACGTGTCAAATTGATATACCTAATACTAGTTGCGTGTAACACATGAGATACAACTGTCGATGACGACAGTATGTTGTGCCTATTGCTGAAGAATACGAACCAAACTAAATATATATCATTGAATCAATCATTGTAGGCGTTTGTTGTGCAGTTAGTTAGATATCTAACTACTGATTTAAAGGTTCCAGTTTCGGTTCCCGGTTGAGAAACAGTTTTAATTGTGTTTTCAGTCTAGATCTGTGAAAAGTGATGGGCAAGTCTTGCTGTCTTGGTGTTACATTTTTTGCAAGACCACATACTTCACTGCACGGCCATTATGTTGACATATTACCAATATCGTTGGAACGACAGTAAATAATATTTATTTTGTAAAAATAATTATAAAACATATATAATAATTTTATTCATATTAATGAATAGGTGTACCAACAATTAATTCCTACTTTCCTTAGAATTAAATTTAGATATCGATATCTCATTTATATTATTGTAATACAATACATACCTATATCTACATTAAGATTGTGACAGGAAAATTATTCGAAAAACAATTATTCGAATGCTCAATTTTACGAATGACAATTATTCGAATCACATTTTTTCGAAAAACAATTTTACGAACAATTATCAGAAATTACAATTGTTCGAATTTTAATGACGTCATGTTGGTAGCATTGTGAGAGGAATAAACCATAGATTTTTATTATGATATACTAGATGTCGTCGTTAGCAAATTTTGTATGAATCGAAGTGATGCATTTTTCCGGGGGATTTTTGACGTTTTAGTTGGCAGACTACATCGTTTTTCCATAGAGAATAACGACTAATGTGAATTGTTTTCGGATTTATTTGTCGTAATAAACACTTTGTTTATTAAGATTTAGAGAACAGTTATCTAGGATGACATGTGTTGAAATGTAAGGAAAACTGAAATATATTGCCAAACGTTTTAGGTATGTATGTATGTATGTACAGGAAGTTATTATATCAGATTCAAATTGTCTTATTTTACGTTTACGTCATGCAAATATAATCTTTATCATTAGAATCGCAAATGCCATTTTAATTTGACAGCGGTGTTAATTAAAAGAATAAAACAATATTTTTTATACAATATAATAGTAAAACCCGGCAGACGTTGTCCTGTCTGTTTAATTATTTACCTCCAGATATATAAAAATGATTGATCCGTATGTTTTCTTTTATTTTGTTAACATTCTTATCTAGAATCGCTAATTATTATTCCGTCTTTTCATTTCCTTCCGTCCCTATTCAGTCACTTCTCCATATTTATACATAGGATTTTCCTTATTGATTTATTCAAACAAATATACGTACATCCATTATTGTATATATACATAGATGTATAGAATATATATTTACTTGTTTAATTATTCAAACAAATATACCTAAATCCATTATAATTTATAGATATATAGGATTTTTTTTACTTCAAAATTGGAAAAACCGTGCAAAAACTATGCTACTTCATACAACTCTATCACGCGGGACTAAGAATAATAAGAATCTACAATTAAATTAGTAAATTATTTCTCCCAGATTATGTCTGTCTGTCTGTCTAATAACCTCAAACAACAATTATAATTAATCAAATTATCGTCTTCGTCAGATTTGATTATCAAAATAGACGGTAGAGAGGTATCACGCAATCTATCGCTGCTTTTTTCTCATTTATCAAATACAATGAACATTAATAGACAATTTTTTTTCCTGGAAAAAGAAATAATTTTCATAGATTCAAGTTAATTTACCGCAGGGTTGAGATATGATAAATAGGTAATAGATATTAAGTATAACACAAAATACCAAGGGCTGTTAATTAACTAATTATTAAACTGCGCTATATTATTGTTATTACGTAGGTACTTAATTGGTTGTGAACAAAACATTATATTGTTAGCAAAATTCTTATGGCCGTGTTCACCAAGGAACAACAAATGGATCATCAACTAACTACCTGCTCGGAGCTCAAATCCTTGAGTGCATCACTCAGTGATTTTGTATTTCACCAACTAAAAACCAACATTCTTTATTGAGCCCTAGGCTCAACTCTCCTTAAATTTCCGGTGTAAAGGAATACGAACTCAAGTTAAATTATATAGAAATATTTAAAAACCAAGAACACATAATTTATCTTGTTTCCTTTATTAAAATAACAATCAAATATTATTACAGTGTGTAGTTCACAATTTTTACAAGCTTTTGAAATTGTTTGAAAAAAAAGTATTACTTTGATCTCATCAGTACGTATGTTCGCATTAGTGTCGTGAATGGCCGCGGGCGCTGTATACCTGATAGGTACCATGTTTACAAACATATCGCGTACCTGATATTCTACCCTTGCTAATAATACCTGTGTTATTGTGCATACGACCATTATTATTATTTTCGTTGACATCAATTATGCTGTTTTAAATGAAATTCAATTTTATTTAACAAATACAAAAATCAATGTTTTGACATCATGAATAAATTCTTTCGTTCATTTCGCCTAGGTAAGCGCTCATGTCTATTTTATTGGTAATTCAACTATTTTCTCGAACCCAGTCTTTCGTGATGATAATAATATATCTGGATAATATAGAAATATAATATAAAATATACTATAAAATATAACAAGTGCTAAAATGTAATAATTTTAGTTACAAAATACGTTGATGAATGACTTAATCCACAATAGACCGTCACTTTAGAGTTTAGTCGCCGGCGTCACTAGTGTTAACGGTACCTAGTAAGATTGGTGAAACGAAATTTTACGCTAAGTGTATCAAAAAATTGATTTTAGCGCTTAGGAACCTTGGTGAAAGTGGGGGTTACAGTCTCATTCAACTGTCGATTTGTTCAAGAGAACTGTGTTCTCTTAACATATCGACAAAGTATCAAGACCCAAGATACGCGAGATTTGTATGGAGGGTCTATATTTTTAACGATTTTTCCAACTTTGAAGTCAAAAATACCAACTTAGAGGCTTCGCAGTATATGGAAGTGCCATCCCTTTCTTGGGCGTCCCCGACCTCTCATTCTATTCCTTTCCGCTCTGTATATTTTCTTTGTCAGGCGCTCCTCATTCATTGTCCCCATGTGACCAAACCATCTCAATGTGTTCACTTTCATTCTAGTAATGACATCTTTCATCTTACATTCTCTCCGTATGTCCTCATTTCTTACCCGATCATACACCGTTCTTTTACAAATTCTTCTTAACGATCTCAGTCGATTTATTCTACTTTCATGCGTCTTCTGCCATGTCCAGGTTTCACTTGCATACGTCAAGGTTGGCACTACGATGGCGTTATGAATGGCAACTTTGGCATCCTTTGATATGTTGCGATCATTCATAATTGGTCTTAGAAGACTTAATAGTTTGATATTAAATCTCCAAACATACATACATACCATCATGCTGTTTTCATATTCTGGATAGGAAGAAAGGACTGACCTCCATACTATCCTATCTTGACATACATACCTTCATGTGTTGTGTAGAAAACACAATATCTTAAAATATTCAATATTTTGAATTTATGGGTTTATAAGTCTGAAGTTGGTTGCAGACCAATCATAGCAGAGACCAATCATTTATACTACTCACATAGGTTGCGGTCTGCACACTAGTATGAAAAACGACCTCAGCTATGCGAGCTAAGCTAAACTTACTTAGCTTAGCTTTTGGTCTTCAACCGGCATGACACCGGAGGGATGGAAAAAAGTACAACGTCTGCTAATCTACGCTAACTATTTATTTTAGCTGTATGCAAAATTATTTACATATGCGGAAAATATACGAACATGAAATACTTTTTAGAAGGTTTTGCACACTTTGTTATGAAAGATTTAAAATCGCATAGTGATCAAATGAACGTTATTTTGGGACACAATAAAGTGATTTGAAAGTTGAACGGAAATGTCTCTGAATGATTGTCAATAATATAAAGTGAAAAGAAGGAACGGCCCTACCCACTGCCCACAGCAATTACACCCCATAGCCGCCACACCCTCCATCTCGCTCTAACTATAAAGGTAATTTGACGTCGCCACTGTTCTGCCATCCTAAACAATGCAGTATAATGTGCAAACTATCCACGATCTATTCTGCCGCCCTAAACTGGAATGCAGTCTATGTGCAAACTATCCACGATCTATTCTGCCGCCCTAAACTGGAATGCAGTCTATGTGCAAACTATCCACGATCTATTCTGCCGCCCTAAACTGGAATGCAGTCTATGTGCAAACTATCCACGATCTATTCTGCCGCCCTAAACTAATCACAAATCATTACTAAACAATTTTATTTATTATAATTAACTTCGTTCAAAAAAAATGTGTAATTTTATTCGACCGATTTAAAAACGTTTGATTGTTTCTTCCTCGGGATGGATGACCACTTTTATGTATTTACTAGTTGCATGTAACACATGAGATCCAACTGTCGATAGTATATATAGTTGAACAATACGTACCAACATATAAACCTTTAAATTCAAATTATTGAATATTTTGTTTTCTACACAACACATGTAGGTATGTATGTCAAGATAGGATAGTATGGAGAGGTCAGTCCTTTCTTCCTATCCAGTATATGAAAACAGCATGATGGTATGTATGTATGTTTGGAGATTAAGTATCAAACTATTGAGTCCCCGTAGATTATTATGTATAATATCATACAAATTGTATGAAACGATATCATCACTTAATTCAATTTTTACAAAAATGCTGAAAAAAAAGAGATAATGTATAATATTTTATATAGAAAATTAAGTTATCTAGTTGGAATGATTCGGCGTTTCGATATTTAAAAATAAAAGTGTGTTATGGCCAACACTAAACTCTTCACTGACAAGTCATTCTATCTTTATAAAGTAGGTATTCAAATTTTGTAAGGAATATATTCAGTATTTTCATGAAATGAGTTTGATGCATTATTTTTTATATAAATATTTTATTATGAAAACTTTATAATTATTCAATGCCATTTTATGAAAATAATGTTTTAATGAAAATAAAATTTTCAAATTTTAAGTTTCCTGAACTTGGGGTCACTTTGAAATATTTGACATACTATCGCCATCGACATTTGGATCTCATGTGTTATATGCAACTAGTACTTATATTGGATTAGAATAACAATATTGTTGTGGACAGTCATTGGCAGAGTCATATTGTTCATAATACTTATATTGGATAAGAATAACAATATTGTAGTGGACAGTCATTGGCAGTCATATTGTTCATAATACTTATATTGGATTAGAATAACAATATTGTAGTGGACAGTCATTGGCAGAGTCATATTGTTCATAATACCTATATTGGATTAGAATAACAATATTGTAGTGGACAGTCATTGACAGAGTCATATTGTTCATAATACTTATATTGGATTAGAATAACAATATTGTAGTGGACAGTCATTGGCAGAGTCATATTGTTCATAATACTTATATTGGATAAGAATAACAATATTGTAGTGGACAGTCATTGGCAGAGTCATATTGTTCATAATACTTATATTGGATTAGAATAACAATATTGTAGTGGACAGTCATTGGCAGAGTCATATTGTTCATAATACTTATATTGGATAAGAATAACAATATTGTAGTGGACAGTCATTGGCAGAGTCATATTGTTCATAATACTTATATTGGATTAGAATAACAATATTGTAGTGGACAGTCATTGGCAGAGTCATATTGTTTATAATACTTATATTGGATAAGAATAACAATATTGTAGTGGACAGTCATTGGCAGAGTCATATTGTTCATAATACTTATATTGGATTAGAATAACAATATTGTAGTGGACAGTCATTGGCAGAGTCATATTGTTCATAATACTTATATTGGATAAGAATAACAATATTGTAGTGGACAGTCATTGGCAGAGTCATATTGTTCATAATACTTATATTGGATTAGAATAACAATATTGTAGTGGACAGTCATTGGCAGAGTCTTATTGTTCATAATACTTATATTGGATAAGAATAACAATATTGTAGTGGACAGTCATTGGCAGAGTCATATTGTTCATAATACTTATATTGGATTAGAATAACAATATTGTAGTGGACAGTCATTGGCAGAGTCTTATTGTTCATAATACTTATATTGGATAAGAATAACAATATTGTAGTGGACAGTCATTGGCAGAGTCATATTGTTCATAATACTTATATTGGATAAGAATAACAATATTGTAGTGGACAGTCATTGGCAGAGTCATATTGTTCATAATACTTATATTGGATTAGAATAACAATATTGTAGTGGACATAGGTTTGCCATATGAGAAGTCTTCATTTGTCACGTGAAAATATCCTAAGAAAATATAAAAAAACGTGCTAGGTACTTTGGTTAATTCCACTAATTATTTAATGTTTTTAATCACAAAATATGTTTCGGGAACTAACCGTTCTCTTTTTGTAATAAATAAATAAGATGGTTATACTTGCTTATTGATGATGTTTTTCTATATATTTAAGGCTTTAACCACTTTGTATCACAATCCAAAACATCTTCAGATTGTGATACAAAGTGGTTATAGCTTTGCGTCCCAGGAACTGTTCTTGTTTCGGTAAAACAACTTTGCGATTGCCGATTTCTTTGTACAATGTTATGTTTTCTAACTTTGAGCGATTGGCACAAGATAAATTAATTGATAAATAATTATTTTTTTGAGCATTTCAGAGTAGTGGGAACTTGATATTGGTCGCCTATCAATTTTTAGCTTTTTCGCATTCTAAGTCACATTTTTAACACTGTCACTCAAAAAGCCATGATTTTCTTTATTCATTAATAAACTTTATAGTATTTTCAATAAAACAATGTTGAGTGACTTTGATATTAGCTGTCCCATTGAAGATATTTGAATTCTTGAATGTAATGTTTTTTGCAAAAAAATAACCGGAATACACAAATTTAACATTTTTTTTATATAAAATTTATAAGATTTGAATGAATAATTGTATATTTACATAAATCTGCATTTATTTATTAGGATAATAAAGAAAAAATGACTGAGATACATTAAAAATTGAAAAAGTTATGATGTTTTTATACTATGGTGTCAAAAAAATGCAAGGCTTCGGAAATAGCCTTGGAGTCGTTTTTTAACCAATTTCAAAAAATTATATCTCAACAAGTATATAAGATATCAAAATAATATTTTGCATTGTTAAATAAGGATGTCAAAAGGAACAAATAAAAAAAATATCAACAAAATCTGAGACCATGGGTGTCACTGCTGGATGATTTGACGTGTAATGACCCAAGAAAAAATCCAAATCAGGATTGAGGAGAATGTTATACCTATACTTTTTCAAATGCTACCAGTAAAATTAATAATTTTACTGCCTAAAAGATAGTAAATTATTAAAATTTCTATGACAAATGTTATTTATTGCTGAAATATTTTGTACCGAAAATATTCAATTCTTTACAACATTAAAAAACTTTTTATAAATTAAAGTGTGATACATAACTTTAAAAGTGTGTCAGATGTCATTGATATAATAATTCATTTCAGAAGGAAAACAAGTATTCAAAAACTCTTAATAATTGATCTAGATCTCCAAATATGAATATTTTTTTGGAAATTAGGATGAATGATAAGAATATATTTTACAAAATACTCACCTGTCGCGCGTTAAATGTCAAAATCATGTACAGGTACCAACTATAGCCGAAATAAGAAACAAAAATATTCAAAGAACAGCATATGCTAACTACAAATATATAATAAATACACGTACCTTCAAGATACAGAATAACTCACAAAACAATAAATCATATTACGAAAATCGACACAATAATTCCCGCGACGGTAAATGACAGCACCGCCATATTGTATTTGTCAACAAGCTCATTTGAGTTTTGACGTCAAATTCATAATTTATAAAAAAATATTTAAACAATAAAAATGTACGTGATTTGCTCAAGCAAAATGAATATTTTTGAATCGATCTATTTGCTTTCTAATTCAAAATCATCACGTATTGAAACAATTTCAATTATTTTTTGACTATGTTTATTTTTTGTATGTTCCATAAACGCTCACTTTTGACCATTTGTGTTCTAAAATATAATGGATATAAAAAAAATATTGAAAAATTTCCCAACCGTCCCAACCCAGAGGCTAGAATGCATAGCCCATGAAGCTATAATACTAGTATAGCCAATGTTCTCTGGATGCAATTATTCAGAAAAATATTATAGTGGAAATATTATCTTAGAACAAACATCAATTCTCTCTCAGACTCTTCTCTCCAAAGTTTTCCAAAATTATGTCCACTCGGTTAAAGTAAGTCCAAGATATTCAAAATCTATTCTAAATTCTAACTGTTGCTTTTGCTGTGTTAATGTTTGATTTTTTAAAACATGGCTACGAAGGGGACACTAGCTATTACATGAAACTATAAGGATTTGGGTCCATTATATTCTTCCAAAGAAGGGCACTACGTAACATTGGGGAGGGTTAGCAATCTGTTCAGGAAAATATTAATTTGGATTTTAAAAAGGCTCAGGTTGTAAGATTGTGGAAATACCAACCTCGGGAGATTGTTCCACAGCCGGGCTGCTATGTTTATAAAAAATTGGAGAAACAATTAGTGTTTGTATATTTCAAGCTTTACTTTGAACAGGTGTTGAGATTGAGTAAAACGAGTGACTCTACTATTGATGGGTGAAAAAGGGTTCAGGGATGCAAGTTCTATCTCCTGTGGTAGAATAATTTAGAATATCGATCTTGCGTCTGTGGTCTAGTGATTGCAATCCGTCAGTCAATGATGGGTCGTCAATCAGTCTTACACCACGCCTTTATACAGCATTGAGGGTATTCAGTAGGTATTGGGGGGCGCCACTCCAGAAGTGACCAGTGCGTACTCTTTGTATTTCTTGATTCTATGTATCGGGGTATGTAATGTAATGCTGTTTCTACAGATTTCCCTTTGCTATACGCATGTTGAGACTTTGACTACTTGAAAGTTCTATTTTACTTCTTACTCTGATTTCTATGAGTCTCTCTATTGTTTTAAGGACAACCGAGGATAGACTAATTGATCTGAAATCTTTGGTTATATTATTCGATGTTCTTCCCCCTTTTGGTATGAACACCACTTTTACTTGTAGGTCTGCTTCCCCCCTTTTGGGGGGACGGTTTCCCTAGGCGTGTCCAGTTTATATCCAGTAAACTCCTAAACTACAATATTGTGTATTTTTTGACCATGAATTATATAATAGTCATACAAAAAGTGTCCCATTTTTCAAAACCACAGAAGTATTTTCAATCATTTCTACACTACATTACAAAAGTAACCAAATTAAAATCTAAATGTTTTGACTTTTGACGGAAACTCCTTGGTCTAGAAAGAGTATTTTCTTTAATGAACAATTTGTGTACATCTGATAAAACCCATTTATCAGATGTACACAAATGAAAGACTGGTGTTCGCTTTGGCAAGAGCCCCAAGGGTTACCACTATTAAAAAGTGCAGAGTTCCATTACCTCGCGACCTTGGTTCCACCGAAAGAGGTTATCTAGGCATCATATTGTCTATATTTCTAGACTGCGCTTTGGTCATGTGCTACTGGATAGCTATCTGTTCCGTCTCAGTATGGTTATGGTCCGTTCTGCGAATGTGGATGGGATGAGGAAACGCCGGATCACGTTCTGTTTGGTTGTCCAATCAGGGACGCGCTAGATATTCATTTTAGGTTTGAGAATGTCCAATACCCCATTTCCACAGTTTACCTTCTTGGGCTGAACTCGTCTCAAAGAGTAAAGAATATGACAATTTGAATTTTGTGACTAAATCTGTGCAATCTTATGTTTCTGATTAGTAACGGCTGCAACATCCTTTTTGGATGAAAAGCCTTAAAGAAAAAAAAAATAAAACCCATTTACAGTTTCCAGTCCTCATGGCGATGTTGATAACAACTTGCCAAGAATTGTATTCTCACTAAAATAAAGTAATCACGAGGGGGGCAAGTCTGGTCCATCCGGCGAAATCAAAACCCTTACGATTACCCGTATCATGGATATACATAATTATTATATGGAGTTCTACAATATCTTTAGATGTCATAGAATTCCATATAATAATTATATCCATGATGTGGGTAATCATGAAGGTTTTGATTTCGCCGGATGGACCAGACTTGCCCCCAGATGTATTAAAACAAATTTGTTTCTGTGATAAATATGATAATAACTGAGCATTTATTTCATGACTTTAATTTGTAATAAATACTATTTCGATGAATACATTAAAACTTATTAAAAAATGTGATCTTTTTTCCATTATAAACCTACTACAATATTAATAATATTAAAACCTACTACAATATTAATAATATTAAAATATATATTCGTTAAATGATTCTAAATGTGTAGATTCAGGATATTGGTGCCCATTTATTTTTGGTTTCTTCCAGATAAATACTTGCAGATTTAGGAGACCAGGAAATCCGCTATCATTGTACCTCTGCAAATATTAAATCTGTATTGCTGTTGACTATTCTCATTATATTGCACCCAAAGTCTAGGAATTATACACTGATGTTCCTATTGAGGTTAGCCATTTGGATTTTGGAAAATAAAAGTCAGACATAGGATTTTCAGTTATTTTATATATTTTAGCAAATAAAATTTCTTTTCATACATTGAATCATATTTTTGTTTGATACAATTGAATAACAGAAAATGATTTCAAATTTCATTATCTAAAAAATGAAATATTTTCTATGCAAAATAAGACAAGTCAACATAAATTGATCTGAACGCAGCACAGTTGAATAAATGAAAGGAGATTTGTCTTCTAGTCACACTTTGTATGGGATATGGTAACACTACGTTACATATGATTTGTATGATATACAATAGATAATATTTAAGACACGGAATTTGAATTTAAAACAATAATCATTACATAGAAAACCTAATTACATCCAACATTGATTATATTATATTTATTTATATAGATATTGCGTTAACATTCTTTTATTCTAACAGCGAAACACTCGATAATATTATTAGTAGGAGTATTGAAAGAAAGACTGCAATGTGCAATGTAATGTAATGTTATCAGATGATAATATTTATTAAAGAAGGAAGCCACCACAAACACACAAAGGTGGCACAAACATTATATTATATTATATTCAATAATAATAATAACAATAACATTATGATTTGGGGCATTTGTCATAAAAACACAAGTACTAAAAATTGAACTAAAACTCTTACAAAATAGTCACCACATTAGCACTAGAGAATATATTGATATTCTTTAACCCACCCCAATATATTTATGTAGAAGGATTAATAAACTATACTTAATAAGGAATGCTGAATTAAAAGTATCTATTTTCAGACAAGTCAATTTTAAACATTCAATTTTAAATATTCGTATAAAGGTTAACACCAATTTATTATATTATATTGTCCTATAAAGGGTTCAAATAACATAAATTTAAAGTGATTTACAGCAATATAATAAATAGACATAGAACATTCCCGATATGAATATTTTGTTTGTTTAAATAATTTTGCCAACAAAAGATACAATAAATTATAAAACATACATGTTATAAAATGATAATTTAAATCAAAACATTAAAACTGTGAGCTTTAAAAACACAATGAATTACATATATTTATTATGTTAAATTGACTTTTACACGAATACATAATATTAGAATGTGATAAATAATATGAATTTGGAAATATTTACCAGATAATAACAGCTATAGTACATCCTAATCAACTTGTAATACACCAATATACATACAATGTGTGAAATAAAATAACCCAATCAACCATAAAACAATAAACTGTAAATATCAGTAGTGACAATCAAACAAACAAACAAACAAACAAACATACATCATCTCTATCTGTTACTAATGGACAACAAAATAGACAGCTTATTTATTTTTGTTTGACACATTCATTCAATTATTGTGTAAAGTAATAACATTATTGATTCAAATTAATTAATAAAATATAAATAAGTATTTTTTCACAAAATTCAATTCAAATGACTGAACGTTTTCATCGCTGAGGTGAAAACATTAAATAATAATAAATGTATTATTGTTTGTTATATTTTATTCATGGATTTCCACTGTTATGTTATTGACGTTGAATATACTCCATGTTGAAGTAAGGTTGGTTGTAAGGTTATATATATTATGTAAATTATATATTATATGTAATTAAATATGTTAGCTTAGAGATAGTTGACCGAGTGCCAGTAGCCTTTCCACCGCAGCATTTATATCACCAAATGTTGCAATCAAAGCTGAAATATTAAATAACAATATTACATACCTACTACCATATTTATTTTCTATAATTTTACTTCAGTGTCAAAATAGCCAATCTAGTTGTTATTTATATGGTGAAATTAAAATAATAATAATAATAAGGACAATTTATAAAGCGCCGTTTAGTGACAACCGTGGTCACCTCAAGGGCGCTTTCAGTTTGCAAAAAAATAATTTAAAATTAGTCCTATAGCTAACACATTGAAAATGGTGAAACATAAAACTTTAAAAAATTCAATAAGTTAAAATTAAGTTAAAATTAGTCCTATAGCTAACACATTGAAAATGGTGAAATATAAAACTTAAAAAATACCAAGAAATCACAAATTAATCTTGTTACATAATCCAGATGAAATTAATTATAAAAAATAATCGATTCAAAGTAAACTGGCATAATATTTAGTATCTACACATAATATTATTGAACGGATGAAGGACAATCTGGATACGACTTGCGGAAAAGATGAGTTTTTAATTTTTATTTTGATATAATAAATTTGATTAATTTATTGTAATGTAAGTCAATGTAAAGCAATAATTTATTTTTATATTCAAAGGTTAGTAAATAAACTTGCATGTCAGTTAATTACCTTGTAAGTTGGCATCCCGATTCAAGAATCCCATTGCAGCTAGTTGTTCCAGTTGTTGACTGTACCTCTGTTCAGGAGGTGCGCTAGGATCTGCATTTTGTCCCATAGAGGCCACCATACGTTGCATAAACTATAATCATACAAATTATACCATTTTATTAGATCAAACATTGTAGGTAATAAAACCACCATCCATCCATATTAAACTAATAACATCATTTTGTTTAGGTACTTTTAGATGAGATATTTTAATGGTGGTATCATTTTGTCCATTGAACAAAAATATACATTCTCATTTCCCAAAATAATCTAAGTGAAAATACAATTCAATTCAGCACAGTGAGAATGTGAGATATCTTTCTTAATCTTACATTCTTTTCTTACCCTGTCACGCATATATCTTTCTATTACAAATTCTTCTTAGAGATCTCATTTCAACTCCATTTATTTTTCTTTTGTGTAGCTACTGTCATGTCCAGGTTTCACTTGCATATTTCAAGGTTGGCGTGAATGGCAACTGGCAACTTTAGCATCCTTTGATATGTTGTGATCATTCATAACTGGTCTAAGTACTCTGTTCACTCTAATTAAAAAAAAATATGTTATTCAAATATAACACACAAACATCTATCAATATTTTCCCGTTGTCATTTATTCTGTAATCGCCATCATAGGGCCTAAGAGTTGATTCAAAATCTTTCCTCCGAGTTCCTACCCAGCCATTTAAATCTCCTGCTAGTATTTTGTTCTCATTATATATTTTTTTATTCATTTCCTCTATCACGCTCGCCCAAAACATATCTTTCTCGCTTTCTGCTCTCAAATTCACGGGTGCGTATCCTGTGAGTAAATAGACCCCCGTGATTCCCATCTTGAATATGATGCACATAAGTCTTGAGTTGACTAATAAGTACTCTTTTCCTGATCATAATTCCATTCTTCCACCATGTCTTCCCACTCCCTTTTCTTTTTGGTGTGAATTTATGTACCTACCTATATGAATATATGTTTTGTTGTTGTTATTATGGTAGTGTTGTTGTTGTTATTGATGATAATATAAATATCAGGAACCTGTGAGAAAATATCAGGATTATTTGGTTGTTGTGTAGCAGCAGTTGTACTAGTTGTAGTGGTGTTGGTGGTGGGAGCTGGTGGAGTTGATGTTACACCACCAAGTCCAAGTGTGGAGGATAGACCGGGGACTGCATTACGTAGTTGTTCCACTCCTTGCTGTATCTGTAGTATGGCATTCAGGGCCTAAACAAACAAACAAACATACAATCAAATTTATGTACATATAAAACTTACTTCCGTTTACACTATACCCACAAACATACACTATACCCACATATATTGGCTAAATACAATATGTGAGACTATACAGTACTGCCAGAATGACAATTTTCTTACAACAAAGTATGACAAACAATTATTAATTTCTTTTCTGATATTGGTTGGTATTGTCATGTATGTATGTATGTTTGTAACACAGAACATACATACATACATGGTTAGTGTTACAAACAAACAAACAAGTTAGTCTATTTCTGGATTCTGTGTGTTTTTAGTACTCTCTCTACAAAGGAGCCAATATCAATGAATTAACCTCTCGTGTGCTCACGGTACGGATCCGTACCAAGGAAATTATACCCCGTCGTGTGCTTACGGTACGGATCCGTACCAAGAGGTATTGTGTTTATTTTTTTCAATTTTAAATATTATGCAAGCAGTAAATAAGTTTTAGATTCGCTTGAATCTAATCCTAATGAATTATTTTACCATAAACAAAAAACATCCGGTCAAAATATGCGACTAATTCGTCATTCAATACCGTTGAAGTTCGACCAAGTTTGAATGTTTTGTACTGCGAGTCGAAGTTTTGTTTTTGTGGAAAAGAAAGACGTAAATAACTAGAAAATATAAGTTATTGTTATATTTTGTTACTATTTACTAAAATAAAGTGAGTGCGTAAATAAAAATTGTAATTTTGTGTCATAATTATCGAAAAAATCTTGTTAAAAATTTGAAACGGTAAAAACGAAGTGCGTAGTACAAATTTGTTCGAGTGTTTTCTACGTATAGAAGAGTACTTTGAGTGAACCACTTATTTCATTTTGAAGATAATTTTGTTGTGAACAAATATCCAACAGATTCCAATAAGTTTTTTACAATAAATTCAAATGGTGTGATAAAAATATTTTGCAATCGAGAAATTCATCATCAAACAACACACACACAAATGAATGCAAACAAAGATGGCGGCTCCTTATCTGTATACAAAGACGGCCAGGCAGGGATATCACAATATTTGTTATATTTATTGTTTTTGATTTTGTATACATTTATTTAGCTTGTATACAAAATTTTAGTTACATGACAAATAAATATTCTTTGTTCTATTTTCACTTTTTACATAACAATTTTTATTATTTTTTTTGGCACCGTTTTTATTATTAATTAATTTATTTATTTATTTCAACTATTTGTACAAATAGTTGTACACTGGCGGGTTTATTGCCAAGCGGCAATTTCTTCCAACCAACCAGCCAGAGTTTTTTTGACATATAGTTGTCATCTACACATTTGACTAGCCCGTAAACTCGGGTTATAAAAAAATATGTAAATTGTATTTTGTTGCTTTTGTATTTTATTTTGACAGTTCTAAAGTAATTCTGTCAAAATAAATATTTGCAAAAAAAAAATAGCAACCATTTGTATTATACAATAAACTAAGTATAACTTTATGAGTTATAAAAATTATTTTTTTTGTCAGTTTTTGACAGATAGTTGTCATCTACACATTATACTATCCCGTTAACTCGGGTTATATAAAAAATATCTAAATTGTATTTTGTAGCTTTTGTATTTTATTTTGACAGTTCTAAAGTAATTCTGTCAAAATAAATATTTGCAAAAAAAAATTCAACCATTTGTATTTTACAATAAACTAAGTATAACTTTATGGGTTATAATTTTTTTTTTGTTTTGACAGATAGTTGTCATCTACACATTTTACTATCCCGTAAACTCGGGTTATAAAAAAAATATGTAAATTGTATTTTGGGTTGTAAATTTTTTTTGACAATTTTTGTCTATCCCGTAAATTTTATTTATAATTTTTTTTAATGTCAACTGTATTTTGTTCTTTTTGTGCTATTGAATTTTATTTTTGACAAATTTTACATATTGACAAAATAAACAAAAGTATTTTTTCTAGTTGTTTGTTTCATTTCAATTATTTATCAAAATAAATATGTTGTGAATCCCTGCCGCTATTGTTTGTGAGTCCCTTCTGTAAGGCCCGTCCAATAGCGAACGAGCATTGTGCCAGCGCCATCTTGAAATATTGCTGACCAATACCAAACGTGCGCCAATTTCAAATTTTACCAATACATACGCAAGTAGTAGACCAAAGACAACCGAAACAAATGTTTTTTTGTTCACTTTTTTATTATTGACTGGTTAGAAATTTATTACGTCATATGATAGATATTTTTTTCTTCTTTCCAATGATATACAATATGTTGGGAATAAATTTATTACGTCATATGATAGATATTTTTTTCTTCTTTCCAATGATATACAATATGTTGGGAATTTACATCAAGGTCATTTACAAGAGGCAATATCAAATTGTACTACTAAAATGGGGTTATGTTCAGTTTATTTGCCCTAAAATCAATTTTTCAATTTAGATTGTGAATTTTTATGTGGTATTTACGAAATACGATAACTAACTTGTGTAAAAAAGTGATTTCTAACATCCAAGACCAAATAATTACGTCTTGCGAGTATCTGAAAGTCAAGTTTGACGAAGTATAAAATGGCGTAAATGCGTATTTTTTTTGCAGTTTTCAAATCGGAAATAATAACTCATTTTCCTCTAAAGTATTTATTTTCTTTGTATCATATGATTGCTTTATTATCGCTCCAAGTAGAAAACATGAAAAATCGCGAATTGAAATAAAACATATATTGAAAATTCCTCGTTTATTGAGATGGGAACTGTTACAAGTTGAATTCTATATTCAATGGCCTATATAAAATAAATAAAACATGTGTTCACAATAAAAAATATTGTAAAAGGTTGGTTAGTTATCTAGCTTTAGATAATAACCGCAAATTTATTTCGTCCCGAAGCATAATTAATTAATTTTCATATAAATGTAAATACCTCCATACGGGCTGTCGAGATAACGATATACCCAAGCAGACGACCATTAAGCAATTTGCGCACAAGGTCAAACACACCAAGGGTTAACTGAATTACATAATTATATGTACCTGTGGATTAGTCATCATTTGAGTGATTTCAGGATTCTGCATTTGGGAAATGAACTGTGGCATCATATTACGTATTGTATCTTGTAACTGTGGATTTCCAGCAAATAATGGATTCTGAAAATGAAAGTATATTGTGAATGTCTAATATATTCTTATCAATTCAATAATATGATTAAGGCCCTTTCCTAATTTGTTGTGGGTACCTACCCATATTAACGTTGATATACTTGGGGGCATATCATTGCTTGATACAAATTGCTAAATGATGTACCTTATTATTATTTTTATTATTCCATATTATGTAAAAACCATTGTTGAATACACTACTTATTTAGTTTTACCAATTTAAATGAACCTTTTACACATTTATAACTTAATACCAGTAATAAACCCAATGTAAATAAAATGTTTCTTTTGATATAGGTACGGTACATGGATCCTGTGAAAGTTCTCTAGTAGAAAGTTAATATTTTGAATATAGCACTTTGGTTTTTTTTTTTATAACCAGAGATTATAACATGCCACGACATAATCATTACTTCAAGATGACAGTACAGCACCATTTATGTCCAAAACATAACGTCGAGTCCGTAAATGAAAGCAGTGTAGTATCGTTTCAGTATACAGATCATACTGTGCACCACTGCACTGCACCAACAAATGTGGAAAGGGTCCAACTTTAACTGGGTAATTCTGGTTTAATAGAACATATCATTGTTTGTGGACTAGTCACACTTTTATAGAAAACTAACTTGATGGTAATTGAAGCAACCAGATAATATTACAATGTGATAAATTTAACACTACTGTGGAGAGTAAAAAATACACTTGTCTATAGAGATACACATACAATAGGTATCAATATGAAGTTGATCACTCAATTTTACTGACCCATACAGAAGCTATTTTACTTCTATTATATATATTTTTCATACAAATATGAAATTTATTTCACATTGATATGGCAAAACATAGATTTTTTTCTTTAAATTTTGACAATCCTTGAATGCATTTTTGATGAGTGTATTTTTGCTGTATCAAAATTTCAAACAATATAAAGTTACCTCGATTTTCCAGACCGTGTAAGTATTTTGAAAATTTGGACAGATGAAATCATAGAGAAGAAATTAAAAGTTGTCTATGGAAAACTAATCAGCTCTAGGTCTATGCGCTTTACACATATGTTATTTTTTAAAAAAGTGTGTACATGATGAAATACTGTCCATCCGTAGGCAAGATGCAAGTACTTTTTCCTACTCGTCTTAAATGGGTTAATAATAATAAAATCTATTGAGATAATTAAAAATCTGTTAAAAAATAAAATCTGTTTAGAAACATAATACAAAACAACAAGATATTATATGAATGAACAAGATGTAACAAAATGTATTGTTTCAAGTGTAGACGTTTATAAGGTTTATAAGAAAGTGTATTAAATATATGTACCTGGTTTATGATCTGTGATGCCATATTAGGATCAGCCTGGAATGCCTGAAGTACAGACTGTGTGTACGGTGCAGAGAGCATGGACTGCATGAGGCGAGGATTCTCTGACATCTGTTGCAGCAAGGACTGCATGGCCGGGGAGTTGAGGATAGCTGGAGGGGCACCACCACCACCGCCTCCACCTCCCCCACGAGGACCCCAAGGGTTCGGTAGAGGCTCCCGGTTCTCACTGCCCTGCTGGGGATTTGTACCGTCTGAAACAATCAAGGAAACTTAAATTTTGTTCTCTACGTACTCCGAGACTGTTTTGCATAGTTAATTGCATATTTGTCAATTGGTTATTCCGACTTTCTAATCTTACCAATGCAAAAATACAAAGAAACGATTTGCATGAAAATGAAAGTGATGAACTAAATGAACTATAGAATATACTGCCTAAGGATGAGACGATTTGAGAGAAAGAAAGTAATTGATAAATGATATATGTATTATAATACAATACCTGAATTATCTACTAGACCAGAGAAAGGATTTCCAGCAAAACTGCTGGCAGCAGCTAACATTGGTTCCTGAATATCTCGATACATCCTCTGTAGAGCGTTGTATCCACCTTAAATAATTATATATGTGGTTTCAATTATTTCAAGTCAAATAAAGTTAAGGGAAGATCAAAACTAAATGAATATTAAAATAATGTTTAGTTAAACTAAGCTCCTTACAAAACAAAACACACCTAGTTGTTAGTGGAAGTTACTATGGAGTCGCCCTTTCTTTTGTACTGCAGAGTTATCAACAACTGAATGACGTGTTCTGTGCAAACTTCATCACTGTTTTCATCATATTATTATGAAAATAATACTAAAACATGTCATGTTTGTGATCTCACATTATTTTATTTCTTATTGCAAAGAAAATGTCGGGCAAGTATTGTATGTCCAAATGTGGGATTAAATGAAAGTAGATGAAATGTCTTTTCTCCAAGCAAATTATAAACTAAAGAAAATTATTGAAACTGCACACTTATTATTTGTTTTACTCTAAATGTTTGAGTGACTCGTTTTTAATATGAATTATTATGAACAATGATCAACAAAGTTTTTATTTTGTAGAATTCCATTATAAGTTATATCTATAATTAAAAAAAAAACACTTTTTGATTCTACATGAATTTTATTATGTGCGATAGGCCTATTTCGCCTTGTTAGGTCATTTATTCATTCATACTTTCATTCATACCATCACGGCATATCCCACAATGTGGGGTAACCAGCGAAAGGTGTGCGGGTGTGCTTTGCCTTATAAAAGGGAGCACAACATATCTGTGTATACCCACACACCAGTCTCGTCTCACCTAAAAAGGCACTATATTCAGAATGGGTGGTGAACCTCATTGCTGAACTATGTGAGATGTTATTGTTGCCTGTTGTATTTTTGATTACCTGGCTCTTACGGGACACTCGAAAACAATAATAGAAAAGAGTGGAAGCACTATTCTAAGCCGGATGTCTGAGGTAAGCTAGTAAATGCCCTAACAAGGTGAAATAGTCCTATCGCACATACTAAAATTCATGTAGAATCAAAAAAGTGGATTATTGATATAACTTATTATGAACAAGATAATTGTTTTCAATACTTTGTTGAAATTCTAGATTTATAATAATTAACAGACGCGGCGCGGCCGCCATCACACTTTTTTAATATTTGTGGTTTTGTGTACAATTTGAGAAAAAATATTATTTGTATGATATATGTATTAATGCTTTTGCAAAAGTTTTGTCTCATTTGTTTAAGATTTTAAATTGTCACCAAAAGAAAATTAAGCAAATAAAATATTAAACAAATTGCATGAATTTTTTCAATGTACATTTTCAACATAATATCTTCTAATCATTTCTAATGGTTTTAATTTTATAAATTCACACAATTTTTAATTTAGCTTAATTTGGGGAATAATGATGAAAAATATTAAAATAACAATATATAACCTACATATAGCTTCCATCTGCTGAACGTACTACATTAACTATCCCACTCAATTTTTCAGCTCTTCCTTTGAAGTACGTTCAGCAAGACTCTGGAATAATATGAGTCCTGATATATAACTTTGTCAAACTCGCTTTCCATTTTCTAAAACTACACTAAAGCGGGGATATCTCTCCGATAATACCTGATCCCTCTCCTTTTCCTTCCTTCCCTTTGTTACGTAATATTTATCCCTAAACACCTGATCTCGTTTTCTTCTTCTTGTTCCTTCCCAATGCTTTTTTTTTGTTATGATGTTTTTTCTATTTTTTTATCTATCTTGGTGTTATAATAATAATAATAATAAGGACAATTTATAAAGCGCCGTATAGTGACACCTCAAGGGCGCTTTGGTCACCTTGGTCACCTTAAGGGGTTATGTATATTTTCTTTGTTCTTTTGTAGCTTTCATTTTTTATTGATGTACATGTATAATAGATAGATGGGTCGATGGCAGAGCGGTTACCGCCCTAGGCTAGTAATCCAGTGGTCGCGAGTTCGAATCCTGCCTCCACTGATTTCGTTCACCTATAGCACAAGCATTTATGCTAATTTTAGGGAACGTAGGAAGAAGAAAAAAAATAATACTGTCACTCTGTAATCTGGTTGGTTGGAAGAAATTGTCTAATGGCAATAAGCCCACCAGTGTGCATTATATTTGTTTATACATTCCTTCTTTAGGTGGGTTGAGTTTTATAGTTGTATAGTTACCCACCAGGGGTGTGTAAGATGCAGATTATGGCGTTATTCACACAAATCTCACTGAACGCTTTCGAGCGGCCTTACTATCCCCTGGAAATCTGATGTAGAGCCACTAAATATTGCTCACAAATTGATACTAAAAGTTATGTACAATTGGCTATCCATCCAACCTTCTATATAAAGAATGCAATATCATGAGTATAAAACAGTTATAGGTAAATTACACAACAAATCTGTACTACCAGAAGAACAGGCACATCCTTTTGTGCAGCCAAGTTGCTGTTATTATGCTCCCCTAATATTCAATATTCTTCATGTTTGTATTGTCTGTCTGAAGATGGTAAAAGTATTCATTCATAGTTAACCTTCCCTTCCCTTCCCTTCCCTTCCCTTCCCTTCCCTTCCCTTCCCTTCCCTTCCCTTCCCTTCCCTTCCCTTCCCTTCCCTTCCTACCTAACTTCATATATATGTTTATTTTTTATTTGCAATACTTATGGCTACACTATATATTATATTTTATTTGCAATACTTATGGCTACACTATATATTATATTTTATTTGCAATACTTATGGCTACACTATATATTATATTTTATTTGCAATACTTATGGCTACACTATATATTATATTTTATTTGCAATACTTATGGCTACACTATATATTATATTTTATTTGCAATACTTATGGCTACACTATATATTATATTTTATTTGCAATACTTATGGCTACACTATATATTATATTTTATTTGCAATACTTATGGCTACACTATATATTATATTTTATTTGCAATACTTATGGCTACACTATATATTATATTTTATTTGCAATACTTATGGCTACACTATATATTATATTTTATTTGCAATACTTATGGCTACACTATATATTATATTTTATTTGCAATACTTATGGCTACACTATATATTATATTTTATTTGCAATACTTATGGCTACACTATATATTATATTTTATTTGCAATACTTATGGCTACACTATATATTATATTTTATTTGCAATACTTATGGCTACACTATATATTATATTTTATTTGCAATACTTATGGCTACACTATATATTATATTTTATTTGCAATACTTATGGCTACACTATATATTATATTTTATTTGCAATACTTATGGCTACACTATATATTATATTTTATTTGCAATACTTATGGCTACACTATATATTATATTTTATTTGCAATACTTATGGCTACACTATATATTATATTTTATTTGCAATACTTATGGCTACACTATATATTATATTTTATTTGCAATACTTATGGCTACACTATATATTATATTTTATTTGCAATACTTATGGCTACACTATATATTATATTTTATTTGCAATACTTATGGCTACACTATATATTATATTTTATTTGCAATACTTATGGCTACACTATATATTATATTTTATTTGCAATACTTATGGCTACACTATATATTATATTTTATTTGCAATACTTATGGCTACACTATATATTATATTTTATTTGCAATACTTATGGCTACACTATATATTATATTTTATTTGCAATACTTATGGCTACACTATATATTATATTTTATTTGCAATACTTATGGCTACACTATATATTATATTTTATTTGCAATACTTATGGCTACACTATATATTATATTTTATTTGCAATACTTATGGCTACACTATATATTATATTTTATTTGCAATACTTATGGCTACACTATATATTATATTTTATTTGCAATACTTATGGCTACACTATATATTATATTTTATTTGCAATACTTATGGCTACACTATATATTATATTTTATTTGCAATACTTATGGCTACACTATATATTATATTTTATTTGCAATACTTATGGCTACACTATATATTATATTTTATTTGCAATACTTATGGCTACACTATATATTATATTTTATTTGCAATACTTATGGCTACACTATATATTATATTTTATTTGCAATACTTATGGCTACACTATATATTATATTTTATTTGCAATACTTATGGCTACACTATATATTATATTTTATTTGCAATACTTATGGCTACACTATATATTATATTTTATTTGCAATACTTATGGCTACACTATATATTATATTTTATTTGCAATACTTATGGCTACACTATATATTATATTTTATTTGCAATACTTATGGCTACACTATATATTATATTTTATTTGCAATACTTATGGCTACACTATATATTATATTTTATTTGCAATACTTATGGCTACACTATATATTATATTTTATTTGCAATACTTATGGCTACACTATATATTATATTTTATTTGCAATACTTATGGCTACACTATATATTATATTTTATTTGCAATACTTATGGCTACACTATATATTATATTTTATTTGCAATACTTATGGCTACACTATATATTATATTTTATTTGCAATACTTATGGCTACACTATATATTATATTTTATTTGCAATACTTATGGCTACACTATATATTATATTTTATTTGCAATACTTATGGCTACACTATATATTATATTTTATTTGCAATACTTATGGCTACACTATATATTATATTTTATTTGCAATACTTATGGCTACACTATATATTATATTTTATTTGCAATACTTATGGCTACACTATATATTATATTTTATTTGCAATACTTATGGCTACACTATATATTATATTTTATTTGCAATACTTATGGCTACACTATATATTATATTTTATTTGCAATACTTATGGCTACACTATATATTATATTTTATTTGCAATACTTATGGCTACACTATATATTATATTTTTGATATTGTATTATTTATCATTTATATTCCTTAAAAAATATTGATGCAAGTGGTTTGTTTATAAGTAGGTACCCAACTGGCGACATTAGTGACATGTTGTTTACAAAAATGTGAATTTATTTAACCTCAATACAGGTTTATCCTAGTGACGTTGAATACATTATATAATATTAATTGTACTCAATAACTTGTAAGATTTTTATAAATAAATAATACATTAACTACTGCCATACAAGTTGTATGAAGCAATGTCGTCACTAAATTCAATTTTTAAAAAAATTAAGATGCACTACTACAATATTGATATTTTTTATAGCAAATTAAATTATCTAGTTGGGGGTGTTTCGGTTTTTTCGCTATTTTTAAAAACTTTGGAAATATAGGCAGCTAAGCACATAAATTTATCATAAAAAAATGTTGTTCTTAATAAAAAATGTTTGAGAAACTCTGGAATTTTTTTGAAAAAATAAATTTGAGTTTTTGTATTAGTCTATATGTATACCAATTTTCAGCATTCTAGCTTTTATGGTTTCTGAGATATACGGAAAAATAAAGTCAAAATTCAAAAGTTGATAATCCCTGACTGAAACGAAAATTCAAAATTCTGGGTATAAAAGTTTTGTAGGCCTAAAACTATCTAGATATTCTGAAAATTTGAGCTCTGTAAATGAAGCAGATCAAAAGTTATAAGGGGACACACACACAGACAGATACACTAAATGTTCTACTCCGAATTCTGAGTAAATCCGTATACAGAACATATATGCTGCGAAACCTCTAATTTGGTGTTTTTTGACTTCAAAGTAGGAAAAACCGTGAAAAATATAGACCGTGCATACAATCTCGTGTATCTTGACTTAATATTTTGTCGATATGTTAAGAGAACAAAGTTCTCTTGAACAAATCGACAGTTGGATTAACCTCTTTGTGAATGCATATTGTCATCATAAATAATGTCAACTGACATAATAGAATAGACTTATTGCCCGCAAGCAATTTATACACAAGATGTTTAATCTGAACTCCACAGTGTCTTTCGATCGTCTGTTTCCATTCGTTGTGAACACAACCCTGAAGAAGATAAGATAACGATAGTGCTCGAAACTAGTTGTGGAAGCTGGTACCTCATGAAACATCACAGTTTGTCTTGTCTGTCCGTCTATTCGGAATGTGAAATTTAATTGCACTAACAAGTTCCATGTCTCCGTTGACTAACTTATATAAAAATGAAACATCCAAAAATCTTCTTCAATCCATCGGCCAAGTAGTGCAGTCCAAAGCCACGCATCAAGTCAGGATATAAAATATAGATTATCTAAACTTACGCTGCACTCGTTCAATCGCATTGGAATGAATTGCACAGTAGGGTGACCATATCACAGTATTGAACTCAATGTGGGGTCCAACTAGAGATACCTACATTGGAATGAATTGCACAGTAGGGTGACCATATCACAGTATTGAACTCAATGTGGGGTCCAACTAGAGATACCTACATTGGAATGAATTGCACAGTAGGGTGACCATATCACAGTATTGAACTCAATGTGGGGTCCAACTAGAGATACCTACATTGGAATGAATTGCACAGTAGGGTGACCATATCACAGTATTGAACTCAATGTGGGGTCCAACTAGAGATACCTACATTGGAATGAATTGCACAGTAGGGTGACCATATCACAGTATTGAACTCAATGTGGGGTCCAACTAGAGATACCTACATTGGAATGAATTGCACAGTAGGGTGACCATATCACAGTATTGAACTCAATGTGGGGTCCAACTAGAGATACCTACATTGGAATGAATTGCACAGTAGGGTGACCATATCACAGTATTGAACTCAATGTGGGGTCCAACTAGAGATACCTACATTGGAATGAATTGCACAGTAGGGTGACCATATCACAGTATTGAACTCAATGTGGGGTCCAACTAGAGATACCTACATTGGAATGAATTGCACAGTAGGGTGACCATATCACAGTATTGAACTCAATGTGGGGTCCAACTAGAGATACCTACATTGGAATGAATTGCACAGTAGGGTGACCATATCACAGTATTGAACTCAATGTGGGGTCCAACTAGAGATACCTACATTGGAATGAATTGCACAGTAGGGTGACCATATCACAGTATTGAACTCAATGTGGGGTCCAACTAGAGATACCTACATTGGAATGAATTGCACAGTAGGGTGACCATATCACAGTATTGAACTCAATGTGGGGTCCAACTAGAGATACCTACATTGGAATGAATTGCACAGTAGGGTGACCATATCACAGTATTGAACTCAATGTGGGGTCCAACTAGAGATACCTACATTGGAATGAATTGCACAGTAGGGTGACCATATCACAGTATTGAACTCAATGTGGGGTCCAACTAGAGATACCTACATTGGAATGAATTGCACAGTAGGGTGACCATATCACAGTATTGAACTCAATGTGGGGTCCAACTAGAGATACCTACATTGGAATGAATTGCACAGTAGGGTGACCATATCACAGTATTGAACTCAATGTGGGGTCCAACTAGAGATACCTACATTGGAATGAATTGCACAGTAGGGTGACCATATCACAGTATTGAACTCAATGTGGGGTCCAACTAGAGATACCTACATTGGAATGAATTGCACAGTAGGGTGACCATATCACAGTATTGAACTCAATGTGGGGTCCAACTAGAGATACCTACATTGGAATGAATTGCACAGTAGGGTGACCATATCACAGTATTGAACTCAATGTGGGGTCCAACTAGAGATACCTACATTGGAATGAATTGCACAGTAGGGTGACCATATCACAGTATTGAACTCAATGTGGGGTCCAACTAGAGATACCTACATTGGAATGAATTGCACAGTAGGGTGACCATATCACAGTATTGAACTCAATGTGGGGTCCAACTAGAGATACCTACATTGGAATGAATTGCACAGTAGGGTGACCATATCACAGTATTGAACTCAATGTGGGGTCCAACTAGAGATACCTACATTGGAATGAATTGCACAGTAGGGTGACCATATCACAGTATTGAACTCAATGTGGGGTCCAACTAGAGATACCTACATTGGAATGAATTGCACAGTAGGGTGACCATATCACAGTATTGAACTCAATGTGGGGTCCAACTAGAGATACCTACATTGGAATGAATTGCACAGTAGGGTGACCATATCACAGTATTGAACTCAATGTGGGGTCCAACTAGAGATACCTACATTGGAATGAATTGCACAGTAGGGTGACCATATCACAGTATTGAACTCAATGTGGGGTCCAACTAGAGATACCTACATTGGAATGAATTACACAGTAGGGTGACCATATCACAGTATTGAACTCAATGTGGGGTCCAACTAGAGATACCTACATTGGAATGAATTGCACAGTAGGGTGACCATATCACAGTATTGAACTCAATGTGGGG
Source organism: Molanna angustata (assembly GCA_963576475.1). Lineage (NCBI taxonomy): Eukaryota > Metazoa > Arthropoda > Insecta > Trichoptera > Molannidae > Molanna > Molanna angustata. The sequence continues at coordinate 35,303,997 of OY754977.1, forward strand.
TCCAACTAGAGATACCTACATTGGAATGAATTGCACAGTAGGGTGACCATATCACAGTATTGAACTCAATGTGGGGTCCAACTAGAGATACCTACATTGGAATGAATTACACAGTAGGGTGACCATATCACAGTATTGAACTCAATGTGGGGTCCAACTAGAGATACCTACATTGGAATGAATTGCACAGTAGGGTGACCATATCACAGTATTGAACTCAATGTGGGGTCCAACTAGAGATACCTACATTGGAATGAATTGCACAGTAGGGTGACCATATCACAGTATTGAACTCAATGTGGGGTCCAACTAGAGATCACAATCGCTTTTATTTTTGAACATTTCAGACACTACATATATTATATTATGCAAAATAAGAAAAATAATATTAATAATAAGTACCAAATAAGTTGACGTAAATGTAGTAAGGTAATCATTTATTGAAAATGAAACAAACCATTAACAATAAATATAGCGCAACACCATCAAATCCCATACAAAATCAACATTTTTTATCGTAATTTGGCTGGATACTTATATTTTTTGTCGCATGCAACGTTTTTTGTGATGTCATTTGAGAAATAGTCCATTCCAGGGTGGTTTACTAACTTCAACATTGCCATTAAAAATAAATAAAACATATTTTTTTTCTATTGTCTATACTGTAGACTTGTGATTGATTATCTTCTATAGGTCCTTATTTTGATTGCATATTTATGTAGCTGTATTTGGTTTATTTCAATTAATCACAAATAATAAAACAATAATATAAATAAATACCTGGTATACTTTCAAGATTAGATATAGCTCGATCATGTGACCTCATAAGTTCTTGTAACATGGCAGGATTTCTTGCCAATTCCATTGTCTGACGTAACAACTCGGGATTATTCAACATGCGGTTTATCTCAGGATTACGCTGAAATTTTATTAATTCATTGTATTTTATATCTGAAAGAGGAAGATGCAACTAATTCCAGTTTAATATAATTATGTCTCGGTCTAACTTATTAGATTTCGTTAAAATACTTACTAAATTATAACAAATTTTACATGTACCGCTATAATGTCTTACTATTAGATTTCATTAAAAGCTTACTTAGCAAAATTCAATTATCTAGTGGGGTGTTTCATATAGACAGTTAACAAATAAATCACAAAAAATATGTTTATACTCATAAAAAATGTTTGAGAAACTCTGGATTGTTAAAAAAAATACAAATTGGATATTTAGGATTTGTCCGTATTTATACAAATTTTCAGCATTCTAGTTTACCTATGTGGTTTTTGAGATATATGGTAAAATAAAACAAAAATTCAAAAGTTGATAACCCCTGACTGAAATAAAAATTTTAAATTCTGAGTATAAAAGTTTTGCAGGCCTAAAATTTTCTATACTTTCTGATATTTTAGGCTCTGTGTATCAAAAGTTATAAGCGACACACACATACACACACACACATACATACAGTCACACTAAATGTTCTACTCCAAATTCTTGGTAAATCCATGTATGGTACATATTATATGGTGTGAAACCTCTATGTTAGTGTTATTTGACTTCAAAGTTGTAAAAACAGTGCAAAAACTCTACTGCTATATACAATTCTATCACACGGGACTAAAATCAATACTGACGGTTCAATGAGAAAAATAAATTATTTTGAACGAATCGACAGTTGGAATACTTTCTAAACATTTTTGAAAACTTAAAACAGAGAAACGATTTTTTTAAACCTCTACGAACATCAAGTGGCATTTGTTTATCTTATGTTGAGCAATATATATGTTATGTAGATGCGATTAGCTATCTATACTAGCGGTTGTGATTTAAACAAAGTATGTATGTTAATATTAACATAACAATGTATATAAGTATGTATATAGGTACATACCTGTATGAGATCTTGCATCTGCGGATGGGAAGTAATTAATGTTCTCATGTTTTCTGGATCATTCATCATTTGCTGTACAAGTGGATTATCCAATACCTGTCTCAACATGTCTGGATTAGATAACAACTCTGACTGCATCCGAGCCTATAATCAATACAACTTTATTTACAAACGTTTATTATATTTGTACTTAAATATTTTCACACTGTCAAATAATAATGTTAACAAAATTAATTAGTGTACTGCATTATATAAATAATTGCAATAATTTACCATGACAATAAGGAAAAAAACAGACAAGAAATGGATTTGCAACTTGATCAATTAGTAACATTATGTAATAACTGCATGCAAATAAAAACAATTTCTAAAAAATGTAATAATATGTATATTTGACCTGAATATCCATAAAAGTTCCTTGACCAAGTCCCATACTCTCCAGTCCAGCTAAACCTCCCAGAGAATTTAAACCAAATGGTGTAGCACTAATGTCCGCTGTAAATAAATTACACACATTTAATATATAATATACTAATATATAATATACTAATACATAATATACTAATAACCAATCTTGTGGGATTGTTCTCCAGCAGACAAATTCATTTCCCTGTCTTGTCCCTTGCCGATTGTGTTTTACATCAATAGATAAATAAAGCGTCTTTATTGGCCAAAATATGATCCCAGAAGAACCAGAGAAATACTCTCGTTCAGAAGAGACTCACTCGCCAGAGTCATATCGTATTAATGGGACACTGGGTTATAGGAAAGCATGCCAGAAAGCTAGGGCTGGAGGCATACCATTACTGCTGAGCATGCCAAGACGAGGAGGAGGAGACGGTGGTCCACTTCCTCTGTCACTATCCTGCACTCTCTAGAATGAGGAGAATATCCTTGAGAAGTATCTTCTATGATGATTTAATTGACATAGCATCGGCTGACATTGGAGACATTATGACATTCATTAGCCAATCAGGCTGGTTCAAGGGGTAGAGTGAGTGGGAGGACAGCCCCATTGTGGTATCACAAAGTGAGTGGGAGGACAGCCCCATTGTGGTATCACAAAGTGAGTGGGAGGACAGCCCCATTGTGGTATCACAAAGTGAGTGGGAGGACAGCCCCATTGTGGTATCACAAAGTGAGTGGGAGGACAGCCCCATTGTGGTATCACAAAGTGAGTGGGAGGACAGCCCCATTGTGGTATCACAAAGTGAGTGGGAGGACAGGCCCATTGTGGTATCACAAAGGGCCAATTGGCCTAAGTGGGTTCTCCTTAAGAACTGCCATCCGCAAAAAAAAGCGTCTTTATTACAGGAAAGGGTAATTTTTTACAAGTACTGTACCTTGCCGATTGTAATAATTTTCATATCAATAGATAGTTAAACGCACGTGTATATATTATGGGAAAATAAATTTTATTTGGCGGTCATGCTTTAAAAAATTATAAAAAATAAAATAAAATTGGCAAGAAATGTATGAAGGAATCCATAGTAAAAATGGTTGGTTTCCTGACTCTACTCTTGTTGCCAAAATACACAACCAGACTTGAACACTTGCGCAATACAATTATATTACAACATAATATTTAAATAATACTCACATTTTCATTTCTTGAAAACTTTATGACTCATTTTGATAATTTGCAACTCGCTCACAGGAGTCCCAATGATAACTACATACAAACCTAACCAACCTATTCTTACCAAAAGTTTGATTTGAGTAGATTGGTTAGGTTAGGTTAGGTTAGGTTAGGTTAGTATGTAGTTGCATCATATACTTACTGTATTATAATATTTACATCATGAGTGTGAATTTGGCAAATTGCCATTATATTATTGTTTACTAGCTTTTATGTCCCGCCGTTGGCCAAGAATGTAAAATTGTGAAAGAAAAAGCAATCGTTTTTATAATATTGTCACCCAATTATTTTGCAATATCAGACTATGAAAAGTGGTTTGAAATTTGATTGAGTTTAAGTATTGTAAAATGTTCAAGTGATGGCCACAACCCATTCTTTTTTATATATTATACAATTTCTGCTCGCATGGACTATGCGTAATGGTTTTAAATATGACTGTTTATCAACGTTGTAAAGAGATTGGTTTGGCCACAACCCCCATTTTTAAATATTATCATCGAAAACAAATTGTAATGTGTACCTATTGAAAATTTAGTAATTTTCGATGTTGGGATGTGGTTAAAATTTGATTAAACAAACGTAGGTACTGAAAAGATCTAGTATTGGTCACATCCCATTCGTTTTTATATTTTTTCATCAAGTGTGCATTATATTTTTGCTCAATTTGACTGAAAGTCTTCATTAACGAAAAGAAGAAGACTTGAACTATAGTAAATAGTTTTTAATTTGAATATAAATGTTGTGAAGAGTTCAGTAATGGCCACAACCCCCATTCTTTAAATATTAGGTGTTGAAAATTATTCAAAATAGGATGATATAAATGGTTTAAATTTAATTAAACAAAAGTATTGAAAAGATTCTAGTGCAGGTTATATCGTCACATCCCATATCCCATTCATTTCATATGTATTTTCATCAAGTGTGCATATCGTTAATAATATTTCTGCACAATAGACTATTAGACTTAAAACTAACCCAAAAGACTAAATAAAAAAGAGAAAAATAAGTATAAGACTATAAGAAATAGTTTGTATAAAAAACTATTCCAATGGTCTACATAAAATAAGTAAAAATACATATACCTAATAGAAGAATTAGACTATTGGAAATAGATTGTATAAAAGCTCACCCAAAGGTCTACAAAAAAGAAGAAGAAGAATATTTAGACTATTGGAAATAGTTTGTATAAATACTGACCAAAAGGTCTACATAAAAGAAAATGAATAAGACTATTGGAAATAGTTTGTATTAAAACTCTCCCAAAAGTCTACGTACTTAAATGAAGAAGAATAATAATTAGACTAAAGGAAATAATTTTTATAAAAAAATGACCCAAATGTATACATAAAAGAAGAAGAAGATGAATTAGACAATAGGAAATAGTTTGTATAAAAACTGCCCTAAAGGTCTACATAAAATTAAGAAAAAAAAGAATTAGACTCCAGGACCCGCCGCTTCAGACCCTTCAGTACCTCCCGTCCCTTTAATCCCTCATTACGTCCCTTCCCATCAGGCCCTTCAGTACCTTCCGTCCCTTCAGGCAGTTTTATACCTCCCGTCCCTTCAGGCCCTTTAGTGCCTCCCTTCCCTTCATTACATCCCGTCCCATCAGTCGGTTAAGAAAAGTTTAAATCCAGAAACCATCCTGGAAGAACCGCGAAGAGATGAAAGAACCTTCTTTTCCCAGGATGCTCTACTTAATAGGTAAAATGACTAAATACACGAAGAAGAAGAAAAAAGTTTAAACCCAGATACCTGCGAAGAGATGGAAGGACAGTTGGACCTTCTTCTCCCAGGATTCTCCAACTTCATAGGTAAAATGACCAAAAATACACGATGAAGAAGAAGAAGAAGAAATAAGTTTAAATCCAGATACCTGCGAAGAGATGGAAGGAAAATTGGACATTCTTCTCCCAGGTTAGTCCACCTTCAAAGGTAAAATGACCAAATAGACGATGAAGAAGAAGAAGAAAAAAGTTTAAATCCAGAAACCTGCGAAGAGATGGAAGGAAAATTGGACCTTCATCTCCCAGGATAGTTCATCTTCATAGGTAAGATGACCAAGTACACGTTGAAGAAAAAAGTTTATATGCAGAACCCGTCCTGGAAGACCTGTGAAGAGATGGAGGGACAGTCGGACCTTCTTTTCCCAGGATACTCCCCCTTCATAGGTAAAACGACCAAATACACGAAGAAGAAGAAGAATAAGAAAAAAGTTTAAATCCAAAAACCATCCTGGGCATACGCTCGATAATTCACCAAAGTTTCATTATAATCGGACAAACGGTTGATAAATAAATAAATAAAATAATTTTCCTATAGGAAATCAGTATAGGTATATTATTGTTGATTTGTAAGTAAAAAGTATTAGGTAGGTACCTACCTACAACAACCTTCTAAATAAATTCGATTCCTAACAAATTTTATTTGAATATCACATTCTTTCTGTAGCCATGGAAACGATTCGAACACGTAAGTAATATCGAATGGTTCGGATACATTTTTTGAATATGTAGGTACCTACATTGGTTTGTTCGATGCCATAAAAATGAAAATTGTCAGAAAAATCAAATATTATTTACAAATTATGCAATTTTATTATGCCTATATCTTTACTAATAATAAACACATTTTTACAATATATGTCTTTAAACTTGCTGTAATGTCTTGTGTTTCATTTTATTATTTCATAATTACATTTATTTCAAAGGTTTATTATTTTCAATAACATATTCATTCGGTAGGAAAATGAAATATTGTATGAAAAGATATTAAAATGGCGGCGTTTATGTACAAAACGCTTACTTTAAAAATAAGTTAAACATTATAATTATACAAAATATTCACCATGTTTTTCACTTAAACGCTAAGTTATACTTGAAAATATATTTTCTTCGTGTAAATACGTACTTCTAACTTTTAAACTAACAGATATTTGCGTGCAAAATGTACACTTTTTTGACAGATACGACTTGGAAAATTTTGTATGAAAAAAATAATTATTGAAATATTTTTAAAATTCAGCATTTTTATCGCATTATTTTTAGCGTGACACTGCATCAGGTATACAGGTACACGTTCGCACATAAATTAGATTTTTAGATGCTCTTGGTTTTTCAGAAGGCGTGAGACAAACACACACACACACACATACACACACACACAAACACTAACATTTTGATTGCTTTATTACTTTAGATAATTTGCTTTTAAAACATACATAGTAGTTTGGAGGCAGAATTGACACAAATAGTATCAGAAAACTAACTAATTGTAATGGATTCCTCCATACATTCATAGTAAGTTTATTTTTTTTTATAATCTTTTAAAGCCTCACCGCCAAAAAATTTTATTTTTCCCATAATATATACACGTGCGTTCATCTATCTATTGATATAAAAATTATTGGGATCGGCCAGGGTCAGTACTTGTACACAATTACCCAGAAATGCTATAAAAAATAAAATTTCAAATAATGTATGAAGGAATCCATATAATAATTATATCCATGGGCACTACTCAAATTTCTGAAATTCATCACCTCTGGGGCAAGTCTGGTCCAACCGGCGAAATCAAAACCCTCGTGATTATCAATATCATGGATATAATTATCATATGGAGTTCTATGACATCGAAAGATATTATAGAACTCCATATAATAATTATATCCATGATATGGGTAATCGTGAGGGTTTTTTATTTCGCCGATTGGACCAGACTTGCCTCGAGACTTGAAAAGCTTAGAAATGTTATAGGTACCTACACAATATTGAATATTCAAAACTGATGATATATTATAAGTAGGTACTTTACAAGGGAATTCAAAATATATTTACATATATTTTGAATTCCTTGTATATAACTACATACAAACCTAATCAATCAACTTATTTAAACTAAAAGTTTATTTTAAAAATTCATATCCCAAAAGGTATTCAACAATCTCAAATTTAATTCATTAAATTTGAGATTGTTAATAAGGATGATAAATAGTAACTTATTTCAATTTAGAGAGGTTGAATTAGTGTACAAGTAGACACTAGTTCATCATACTCCACATTTGAAATAAAATTCATAAAACATCAATTGTGTTGGTAGGAATACAATCTATATTTTGTGTTGGTAGGAATACAATCTATATTTTGTGTTGGTAGGAATACAATCTATATTTTGTGTTGGTAGGAATACAATCTATATTTTGTGTTGGTAGGAATACAATCTATATTTTGTGTTGGTAGGAATACAATCTATATTTTGTGTTGGTAGGAATACAATCTATATTTTGTATGTTTATTTTTAAGTTTCTTGTTGTTTAGTTAGTGTTTGGTTTTGGGTCAACTTATTTTTTACTTAAAATAAAAAATGTTTAATATAAAGAATATGGAAATAATTTACACAATTTTGGTACCATTTTAATGGAATGTTTTAATCACGTGTGTGACAGCATTGCAACAAGACTAACTTCATAACAACATTTTTTTTCCAAATTTCCTTAGATTTTTCAATTGACTTTGACAAACTATCATTGGAACCAATTTGTTTCATCAGGGGTGCAAGTCTAGTCAACTGGCGAAATCAAAAACCATCCATGTTTACCCATATGGATATAATTATCTTAAAGAATTCTATAATATCTTGAGATGTTATAGAACTCCATTAGATAAATTATATCCATATGGGTAAACAAGGATGGTTTTAATTTCCCCTGTTGACCAGACTTACCCCCCCAGAAATGTATCAAAATGAATGAGAAAAATGAAAAAAGGAAAAACTGGTAAATTCAGACAATGATGTGAATAAATGTAAACATTAACTTGAGATGTATCTTCACTGACACTATTTTATTTAGAAACTCAATCAAATGTAAACTGAGTAAATCATTATTACGATATTTACTTTATTTGACGTAAGAACATTCTAGCAACTCGTGATAGCGAAAAATGAATTGTGAAACACGCAAAATTGAGACAAATTCTGTAATTTAGCGGATTCGATAATAAAAAAAATAATTTTGATAGTTTACCTGGTGGTCTCCTAGGGCCACCTTCTGGCTCCGGCCTCGGTGGAGTTTTGATAACAAGATGAACAGTCGAACCATCTTTAATGTTTTGGGTTCGGAGAGTTTCATTATCTTTTAGTATTTTTCCGGCAAATATTAAGCACAGCTGATCAGGTTCAGCGTTGAATTTTTCAAGAACTACTTCCTTTAGCTAAAACATAAATTAATATGAACCGATAAGTACTGCACCTAGCCTTTCGTGATTGCCAAGTGTCGTCATGCATGGCGTCTAATATTAAAACTGTGTAAATACGATATTACGATGCAATTTAACTAATTGAAACTTACGCGTTTTATGTCTGCATCCTCTTCGATTTCAAATGTCTGTTTTTCTTTTAGAGTTTTAACAGTAATAGTTATTTTTTTAGAGCTTTCCTGTCCCTCTGCCATTTTAGCAATTTACATGACTCTCTCAATTTGGCGTTTGTGTCTGTTCGAAAATGCGCAACATTGGTATGTATCATAAATTTACCTAAAATATTTCTAAATAAACAGCCAGGCTTTATTTATTAAATTGATTATAATTTATCCAGTATCAAGTTAATTTCTCGATTTAGCACAAGTAACCTAAAAACAGTGAACAAGGCGATATCCCTCGTCGCCTACTGGAGTGGCAAGGTCTTAATTCAGGATTCGCTAGGTAAGTAATAAGTTATAAAGTAATTAAAATATAGAATATTTAACACAGCAAAATATTTACTAATATAATCTGTCTTTTCGTTTCAGCAACCCACCAATTATGCTGCTATCATACATGTCCATTCTAAAAATATATGTACACATATATTATTCTCATATGTCCATTCATTCATGCTATCACTTCTTTTCTGTGAAATAGCTTCAATCTGTCAGAACTTAGCCTTTGGCAAAGTGGTTGAGGTATCGTCATACGTTAAAATTTGTAAATTTTATGAATTAATTAGAATAAATAAACATAGCCGAAATATTGTCACAAGGAAAAAAATGTCACCAATATTTTTGGTTTCTCGGGCACACATAGTTTTTCTTCATAGCCATGAACGTGCTGATGCTCCTTTCTGGAACGGACCGTCGTCGATGGGCGAAGGGGACAGGATATCGGCGAAGTATCCTCGGATCCCAGACACCGGCAGATGCCGGTCAGTGGCTGCGTCAGAAGCGACCGTTGCTCCAGGGTCCAGAGCGACTCGACAGCGTTTGGAGCACTTTCCAAACTCAGCATCCGCCACGGTCCAGGAAGGTTCTCTCGCCGAATGGTGCTACTAAGATCCATTTCAGCACTCCCGATGTGAATTCGGCCCGACCGATGTGTTTCCGGGCACGAATAATGCGGTTACGTATCCTTCGGCCATTCGGTGAACTTCCTGTCCAAACGTGACGCGCGTCTTCTTTTCGACTGTCCATGTGTCACATTTTCGAAGTTAGGCCTCTTGTCAAAAAACCTTTTTTTACATTGACCAATTTTATTTTAATCATCGATACCGGCCCGGCCGCAGATCCGCGAGAGAGATCCATCTTCCCACTATTCGAGTGGATCGTGTTTTCGTTTTTTTTTCATTTCTCACGGGTACTTACCCGGTTTTTCACCGACACATGGTCTTTGGTCAAAAAGGTCTTTGGCCCAGCCGCCAAGGTAAAGAAAAAAAGAAAAATTACTGAATTAGACCTGAATCAAGGAATATACATACAAAACCTTCGGACTGACCAGCGAAGTTCGCGAAGTAAAAGGAGCCAGCGCCTATATACCAGCACAACTTGGGTCCCACATCTCGACACGGGGCAATCGGGTCACTTAGCAATCCTTATTTTTGTTGTTGACTGTATTTTTACTGTTCAATTGTTGACTGTTGAATTGTATCGATAAACATAATTTTTTTTTATTTTGCAGCTTTTAAAAGAAAACTTTATGATATTGTGTGAAAAGAATTCTTTTTAACTTATATGTGGATATGTATTAACTGTTTTCTTTTTTTTCATTTCTTGACTGGTTAATTGGTTATTTATTTTATTATTTATGTTTTTTATTAGGTTATGTTTTATTTCAATCTTGTTTATTCTTCCTCCTGCTATAACTAATGTTCTTTTTCTTCATAAAGTATTTTATTGTTAACCATTTATGGAAACTTTGCTGGTTTATTTGATTATTATTTTGTACCATTACAATTTATTAATAAAACTGTATGTTTCCTTGATAAATAAATAAAAAAAAAATAAAAAAATAATAGCCAATGTTGTGAATGCGGAGGCCTTTGCAGAGGGTGGCTAGCTTAGGCCAGGGTCTCCCAATCACAAGGAGTAGCTTATTTTCGAAATTTTAATACTTGAGTCACATTTCTTTTATCTCTTACCAACCTGACTCGTTAAGCCTTGTTGATTCGGGGACAAGGGTGCAGTAGCACCAGACAGGGCCTGTTGTCCCGTGTGGTGGAAGGAAGCTGACTTATGCTTGTGACCCCCTCTCCAACGCTCCAGATACTGCCCAGCTTTTGTTTCACTTTCACGTACCTGGCTGCCCCGAAATAATCGCTCCGTGGACCATCATAGCCGAGGACGTCCTCTGCCCGTAGCTTCCCGTCGGCCTACGACTGGGATGGTCTGCTGAACATCCCCATCAGTTTATAGTTTGGTACGTATTCTTCGACTAAACATACTGTCGCCAAAGACAGTTGGATTTCATGTGTTACACGCAACTAGTTTATTTTAATTCGATTTTTCAGTCATTATTATTATCCAATATTTATAAATTTTACATAATATTATTTCATTTCGTATTTGCGGCACATTCTTTCTTCCCCGCCATATTAAATTGTTTAGTCGGTATATATCTCGGTTTCCGTGCTCTTTCTTGTTATTTATACGTGACAACGTTCAATCATATTTTATTAATTTTGTAATTGTAACTATGGCAACATCTTATGACATTTGGAAGAAAAGCAGGGGGTTTTAATACGATTTTTCATTTTAAATTGATGTTTTTTTTTATTTATATTTACAATAAATAAGGTTGTATTTATTTATTAATCGAATTATCAGTTTGATTATTCTCTGATTGAAAAATTATAATTGATATTTCATATAATTGTTTTTATTTCGTATCATTCTCAATGTTATTAGAATTTTATTTTTAATTGGAATGTATAATGCAGATGAGCAGATTATTGAGGCAAATAAAAACAACACAGATGATTCAACAAGCCATGTCTGCCCTCATATTTACAAGTTGAAAATCGCCAAACCAAGTAAGTATTTATTCAAATTATTATTTTCTTTGTATATTTTGTTATATTTACAACCATACCTTATTATTTCCATATCTTTTAATCTAACGATTTTACTTCCTCAATAAATAAAGAAAATTGCTTGGTTTAAAATTATATTCATTTTTCATAATAAATTCTGATTGTAGACTTTGATGTTGTTCTCTCTAAATTTCTTAGAACTCATAATGATTACAGAATTTATTATGGCAACAGCTGGCATACTGGCCATACTGCCGCTCTTGGTTATGCAAAGTTTTGAACTGTACAACTTTTAAATTGTGAAAGTATAATAAATTTTAGTTATATTTAAACTAGTATTTAGACCTTTACATTGAAATCCTACAAAGTTTTATTACAAACTTAATACCTAGGTAAGTCAATAATTATTGGGAAGTTTCATTAATTGGTTGGAAGAAATTGCCTAATGGCAATAAGCCCGCCAGTGTGTATTTTATTTGTTTATATTATGTACAAAATGTTAAATAAATTACCTATACATTGTGTTTAATTTATTTTAACTTTTATAAACCTTTAAATATTTATGTTTACATTAAATTTCCAGGTAAAGCATCTTTAAGTAAGACTTATTCTCAAATATATGAAAAGTATGGATATCCAACTTATAAGTTGTCAAAGTCTTCCAAACTTCAACTAAATAAACTTAGTGAATCCGATTATATTAGTAAATCTGATAATGTATGTTCACTTAGCTAATTAGTTCATTTAGCTAAATTTGCTATCATTCATTGTATTTTAGCCAAATTTAGTATTTATTTGCGATATCATATCTCAAATATTTTTTGGAATTATTTTTTTATTAAATTGGTTTTCAAATCAAAAAGGATAAATGAAAAATAATTATCACAAAATTCACGCCGGCCATATTTGATTAACTGTTTTGCAAATTAATTATTTACAAATTGGATGGAATATGACATGACATGTTCTGTACTTTACATGACTATTTTTATTTTGACTTCAGGACATATTATGTATCATTTTGCAAAGCAATACATTGTTATTTATTTATTATTATAAAATCACTAGCCTTATGTAGGTACTATGTGTACCATCACAATATTCACCTTTATACACATTATGGCCCGGTATTACAGTCGGCCTCCAACTCATTGAGTTTGTTAAACTCAAGATTAATGTTAAGGGGAGATTGAATCCATTTCCATCTATATTACAGTGCAATAGGACATGTCAGTTACTAAATCTTCAATTATTATAAACATAGGGCCGGTATTTCAGTCGGCCCTTAGGAGTTTAACTCAAGTTTAACAAAAATATTGCGTATTTCAGTACCTAATCTTCCCTTAAATACGTCACTAAACGACAAATATATATATATATATATATATATATATATATATATATATATATATATATATATATATATATATATATATATATATATATATATATATATATATATATATATATATATATATATATATATATATATATATATATATATATATATATATATATATATATATATATATATATATATATATATATATATATATATATATATATATGTTACTAGAAAGGTTTTCACGGGTATTTGAAAATATGAAATTATTATTATCTTTGGGGTTATCCCGCGTCAAAATCAGATCCTTGGAAGGATCTTTCGTCAACCGACGTTTCGCCTGGATCACACCAGGCATCTTCAGGGCCTTGTTGATAGATTCTCGCTTCGTGTGTCAGTGCAAGCACGTCCGTTCGAGCCGAGAACCTAGCACCAAGTGAAGATTGGAAAGTTAAAGTTTAAACTGTTGGGGTAGATGGGTTTTCCCCGCTTTTGTTCGCCCTTATGGCTTTTGACTGGCTTCTGGTGATTCGCCTCACGCTTAATGATGTATCTATTGTATTAATTTTATTTGTTTGGCGTTTAACATTTAATGGGTTTGCTGTAATGGAATTTTTATTGCTGTCAATTTCTGAGGTATTTAATGAATGTTTTATAATGTTATTTTTATTTTTATTGTCGATTCTATTTTTATGTAAGATATTTTTATGTAAGATACTCTATGCTCCAGGGTCGCGGAGCATAGAGTGGATTCAAACAATAGAAAATTAACGTCTTCACTAGTCCAACATACTCTGAACGAAGGACATCAAATCGATTTCGATAATGCACGCGTAGTTGCAAGTATTAACACAGAAACAGTAAGAATTTATAGAGAGGCAATCGAAATTTACAAAAGGAAGAATGTCGTGAATAATCGAGACGATGGTGTGCGTCTCCCGCTGGCCTGGAAAAATATCTTACATAAAAATAGAATCGACAATAAAAATAAAAATAACATTATAAAACATTCATTAAATACCTCAGAAATTGACAGCAATAAAAATTCCATTACAGCAAACCCATTAAATGTTAAACGCCAAACAAATAAAATTAATACAATAGATACATCATTAAGCGTGAGGCGAATCACCAGAAGCCAGTCAAAAGCCATAAGGGCGAACAAAAGCGGGGAAAACCCATCTACCCCAACAGTTTAAACTTTAACTTTCCAATCTTCACTTGGTGCTAGGTTCTCGGCTCGAACGGACGTGCTTGCACTGACACACGAAGCGAGAATCTATCAACAAGGCCCTGAAGATGCCTGGTGTGATCCAGGCGAAACGTCGGTTGACGAAAGATCCTTCCAAGGATCTGATTTTGACGCGGGATAACCCCAAAGATAATAATAATTTCATATATATATATATATATATATATATATATATATATATATATATATATATATATATATATATATATATATATATATATATATATATATATATATATATATATATATATATATATATATATATATATATATATATATATATATATATATATATATATATATATATATATATATATATATATATATATATATATATATATATATATATATATATATATATATATATATATATATATATATATATATATATATATATATATATATATATATATATATATGTTGTTTTTCAGGCTCTCGCGGAGGGGTGTAAATGATGTATCCGTTTCTCGGGTACTCCGCGTCGTGTTATAACACGACGCGGAGTACCCGAGAAACGGATACATCATATATATATATATATATATATATATATATATATATATATATATATATATATATATATATATATATATATATATATATATATATATATATATATATATATATATATATATATATATATATATATATATATATATATATATATATATATATATATATATATATATATATATATATATATACATTATTTTACCATTATCACTTAGTTCCATATCCATCTGTAAAACATACATACATTGAATTATATGTACTACGTACGTAGTACATATCCAATGACATTTTATCACTACAATGATAGATTTTAATTTAAAAAAACATCGATCGGTATAAAAAATTGAAAAAGTATCATGCTGTGTAATGAAACAAATAAAATAATGTGTTGTTATAATAATAAAATAATATTTAGTCACAGCTTCGCGTCATGTCTCATTTAAGGTTATTGAAATTTAACATATGCGTTATAGACAATTACCATAGAAAACGTAAAATATGTCTATAGTTGAAGATTACGTAACTGACGTTTTTGTTATAATAATAAAATAATATTTAGTCACAGCTTCGCGTCATGTCTCATTTAAGGTTATTGAAATTTAACATATGCGTTATAGACAATTACCATAGAAAACGTAAAATATGTCTATAGTTGAAGATTACGTAACTGACGTTTCATTTTGCACTGAAATACGCGAATGAAATTTAATCTTCCCTAAACTTTTAACTTGGATTACTAAATCCAACGATTTAAGGGCCAACTGATATCTCGAGCCTATATTTTACTTTTTCTGTGGTTATTAGCTGTCAAATTTTATATAACCTCAAATAATAGCAACTACAAAACGGGACCCTACGATTTTAAATACCATTGTTTTATTATCCAACATGGTAAATTTAATTTTTTTCACCAAAATAATGCTTTTAAATGCCCATGTTCGTTTCAATATGGCTGTCAGTTTGTTTTGTTGTGTGGCGCCACCGTCGATACAACTAACGCCTCTAGTGATAGAACACTGAAACTACACTCATTGCCTAACGCCTCTAGTGATAGAAACTGAAACTACACGAGTTGCCTAGCAAATGACAGTTGACTCACCGTTAAGTACTTAATCCGCCAGAAACGTTGAGTTAAATATTTGTCGTTTTAGTGCCTTGTATTTGAGGGAAGATTAGGCCTAAACGGACACTGTAATACGCTATATTTTTGTAAAACTTGAGTTTAGCTCTTAAACTGACACTGTAATACCGGCCCGATGTATGTATGATGTGTACCTTCACAATATTCACCTTTATACACATTTCTATATTTGCTTTCATTGATTCTGAATTTTATTATAGGTATTTAGAACATTCCTTTTTTTACTGTAGAATACTTTTTATTACAAATGTCACATATCTGCATCTGCATCTGCATCTGCATATAAATAAAGTAGACCTCGTAAGATTGTCGTTCTGGATTTGCGAATGTTTGTGCACGGCTATATTCATGTCAGTCTGCCTGCCCTTGAAATCTTCCTATGTAAAAATCGGCAAATTTACAATAGAGCAAAAAACTTATAATATCATATTTTTATAATATTACATTTGAAACAGTATAAAAACACAAAACCTCGCGAGCTGCTATGTTTTTTTTTGTATTTTCAAAATAAAGTATGTTTAAATGTTATATAATTAGAATTAAAGAATGCTTTTTTGCTTTACTCGCTGAGTCGCCAAAATTGATTTATGTGAATATACCTTTACGGTGATTATAATGCCAACGTAAAGATGTGTTGGTTCCCGTCAAAGCCAGAGCTCAAAAGGCACGAAATAATGAAATCCTACATAGGGAGAGAAAACAATTTACATGGAAGAATCGTTTCCTTTTGCATTGTGGGTATGATTTGCTTTACTTGCATTGTTTCACCGATTTAGCTGTCAAAATAGGTGATTCTTTACAAGTGGCCTACAACGCCAATTATATTGATTTTTTGTTTAAAGATAGACAATATTATACATATTACGGGAAAAATATTATTTTTTTGTGGAAACGCTTAATTTTTTTAAAAAAATATACGAAAAAATTATATAAAGAAACATAAATGGTGGGTTTTTGACATCTATCGGCAAATTTTCAAACTTATGGAAACAATATAAAATCATTTTTGCAAAAAACAACTTTTTTCCTACGAAATTTTGTAAAATAAGAATACAGTTAAAAAAAATATAAGATTACAAAATATTTAAATACCTTCTACTTTCGTGTCAGGTATTGAAATTCAATTATTACTTAATTATGGAGTATTATTCAAATGACATCACAAAAGCGCCGCAATGCGTTCAAAAATATAAGTTTTCCTCCGGTGAGAATAATATCGAATAGAAATAATAAAAAGGTCATCAAAATGAAATATTATTATCAACAACTATTGATTATAAAATAATGTATGCTGTGCACGTCACAACTTTAAAACCACAATCGTTCTATATGGGCAACCTAAAGTTTGAATCAATTGGACTAACATAAATAAACAAAATACTTATTTAAAAACAATTGAATAAATTGATATTATTTATCTTAACTAAATGTCGAAGAATAATAAAATAACATTACTTACTGATTTTCAAAACATAAGTAGGTACCGGCCTACAAATTTATTTTTTAAAGTTTAAATTTAAACTAAAATATAATTAGGTATTATTTGTCTATAACCAAAATAAGGTAAATAACTACATTTTGATCATGGAGAATAGAGTGCTGTTACTCATCATAATATGCCCATGAGACACAAAGCGAAGATGCAGGTCGATAAATTGCAGCATCCAGAGTAATAAATTTATCTTCCCACGGCACTCACGGTAAAGGGCAAGCGTTCGTTCTTCCTCGCGGGTGCTCAAGTTGACGGGGCCAAGTCTTCGTGGACGAGGCGGTGCGTGTGGCTGGGGCCATTTGTCCATGCGGAGAAGCCGCAAAAACAACACTGGTAATGGACTGGAAGCCCGCACTTTGTGGGGTCCACTAGGTGTTGAGGAAAAGTGTTGTCGATAAATACTGCACCGAATATATTTTTTAAGTACCTACCATAAAAGCTTCGCTTCATTTCGTTGCATGAACCGCCGAAGGCGGCCATTTACCGCGCAGCGGTAAAAAGTTGGCTGAAAGCCCTAGCTCAGAAGCTGAGCGAAGCGATGCTTCTCAGCTAGTTGTAAATATTTGTTTCTTTCATAAATGGATGTAAATAATTTTAATCAAATGTAATTATTACAAATAATGGTAGTTAGATGGAAGGTAGCTGAGAGCGTTTAACAATCCATTGGTCGCCAGTTGGAATCTGCCATGACCTTATTTGGTTTATGCTTCATTTAGGGAATGTATGAGGATGTACTTGTAAAAAAGAAATATTCATTCTTTAAAAACATTTACAATTTTTCATCATTCAATTATCATTTTAACAAAATTTATCATAAAATATGCATACAAACAATGTTACTTTAAGTTGGAATAATTTCAGAAGATTTGTCAAGCAGAAGACGGTTCATATACAGATATTGTATATTCTGATACAAATCTTGCCTCCAGTTGGAAATCTCAAGTTGATTCATCAAGTATTGGTATATTTTTTTTTATAATTTTGGTATTGTGTGAGAATTTGAAATAGTTGCTTTTACTAATATAATTAATAAACAAGTTGCAAATATACAAGTTGATTTGTTTTATTTTGTGATTAGTAATAAAAGCAAATTTCTTAATAGGTGGTCAAAATGATCCGTATTCCACGAAAACCTTCCACAAGAAAAGGAGAAAACGGAAAATTTCAATTTGCATATCAAGTTGTCGGTATGTGTCAGTACGAAGAGTGGCTGCTACATTTGGTATGAAGGAAGTATCTGAAGATGAGGCGTGGAATTTCTATTGGACTGATATGAGCATATCTGTGGAGAGAGCCAAGGAAATGAAACGATTTCAAAGAATCAACCATTTTCCAGGAATGCTAGAAATATGCAGGTATAATATTTAGTTTCTCTATAAAATTTATTAATGTGATACATACCTATATACTAAACAGAACACCATAATAATATTATGTTTTCTTTACAGGAAAGATCTCCTTGCAAGAAATTTAAATAGGATGCAGAAGTGTTTTCCTAAAGATTATAATTTCTTTCCCAAAACCTGGTGCTTGCCAACAGAGTAAGTATTTGTCCCTATTCATTGTAGGTAATACTGAATATAATATTGTTAGGTATAATTATATATTTATTCAAGTGGTAATTTAGTGGTGTGGTAACGTTTGTATGTAAACATTAATATATAATTAAATTTAGGTTGAATGATGCCCTGAATTACAATAAATTGCATAAAAACAAAACATTTATTATAAAACCTGAATGTGGCAGTCAGGGAAGAGGAATATTTCTAACAAAGAACTTGAAAGATGTTAAAATATCAGAAAGATTGATTTGTCAACAATATATATCTAAACCGTACCTAATGGATGGATACAAGTTTGATATGAGAGTCTATACTTTAATTACTTCTTGTGATCCTCTTAGAATATTTGTTTACAATGAAGGTCTCGTAAGGTGAGAACATTTGTTTTTTAATTCATAAATTGTTTCAATTTTTTATATCACCTACCTTACATACATACATACATACCATCACGCCATGTCGCTCACGGGGTAGGCAGAGAGAACCGAATGTCTTTCAAAATACCGTTCACATGGACGTGCCATCCCTTCCTTCGGCCGCCCCGACCTCTCATTCCATTCCTGTCCGCAATGTATATTTTCTTCGTCAGGCGTTCCTCATTCATTCTCCCCATGTGGCCAAACCATCTCAATGTGTTCAATTTCATTCTATTAATAACATCTTTCTTTATCCTTCATTCTTTCCTTATGTCCTCATTTCTGACCCTGTCATACATCGTTCTATTACAGATTCTTCTTAGCGATCTCATTTCAACTGCATTTATTCTACTTTCATGTCCAGGTTTCACTTGCATACGTCAAGGTTGGCACAAGATAGCGTTATGAATGGCAACTTTTATACTTTTATTTGGCACGCTGTTCTGTTTTCACTCTTTTCAAAGACACAACTTTTGATTTGCTGGCATTCATCCTCAGTCCGCTCTCTATGCATCCTTCATATACCATACTTACAAGATACTGTAGATCCTCCATACTTTCTGCTAAGAGAAGTTTATCATCTGCATACATCAAATCTCACACTATAACAACTACTCCCTTTTCTGTGAAATGCATTCTATTATGTAATATTGATTATTCTGAGTATTGTAGATTTGCAACAAGCCGATATGCAGATCCCAATAGTCAAAATACCACCAATGTGTTCATGCATTTGACCAATTACGCAGTAAATAGACATAGTAGAACTTTTGTCACAGATAATAACAACGGAAGTAAAAGGTTTGTTTGTTGTTTGTATGACATGTAATGTAATTTCATTTATTTTATTTTACTATGTATTGTTCTTTTGTATTTTCTCTCAAGCATTACTTTTCAACAATTGCAAGATATTGATGTTGAGGATAAAAAGGTTACATTCAAAATCTAATCTTGGCACTGCAGATTATTATTTGCAATTGACTGCTGAGGTTTTTTTTATTTAATTTGAACTAATACCTCTGAGTGTGAGTATGATGCCTTAACAATTTATCATTATGTTTATTGTAACTCACACAACCGCCATGATGTTCTCAAAGGAACATCAACTAACTACTTGCTCATGTTCATTTTGCATTTCACCAACTAAAACACAACATCCTTAATTGATACATAGTCTCAGCTCTCCTCTTAAATTTCTGGTGCATAGGAATATAAATTCAAGTTAAGTATTCTTAAATATCAATAAAATATTCTTAAATTTGTTGTTTACAATTTTATCAATTATTAAAATTGTTTGAAATAAAGTATTAGTTTCATCTCACCTATGCCACTATATATTGGCATTAGTGTCGTGAGTAGCCTTTGAGTGCTGTATACCAGATACAGATTGATACAAACATAATGCATACATCATGCTACCTGCCCATTGTGCATATCACCATTTTTAGTATTTGTTGACATAATAAATGGACATCAAATACAAAAAGAAATGTTTGACATGAATAAATTTTGTTTATTTCGCCGTGGGGTATATAACTCACTTCTGTCTATTTCATTAGTTAATTCAATCATTTCATATACTCAGTCTTTCATGATGATGCATCTGGATAATATAAGAATCACATTGATGAGTTTTTTCCAAAACATTGTATGTCCATATTTGAACAAAATTGAGTTATTAATGTGGTTACATCAATCACCTCTTCAAAGTTCCATAAAAGACTAGGGGAATACAACAAAATACATCTAGTGTGGGTATCTGGTCATAAATGTATAGAAGGAAACGAGAGAACAGATTAGCTAGCCAAAAATGAATGAGGGCCATCTTTCATAGGACCTGAACCAGCAGTTGATTAAAGTTGATTGACAGTAGTATAGTATAGAGAATTCTCGAAGGCCAGTTGTGGACAACAACAGGGAAAGAATTCATTGAAGGGCCCTACATAAAAAGGACAAGAAAGCTGCTAAATCTCAGTAGAGAACAATGTCATAATGAGGACCCAAACTGTAGAAAGTGTCAACAAAATGAAGAAACAGCCTCGCATGTAATCTGCGAGTGGCACCACTAATGGAATCCAGACAGACACAGACACCCGGGAGCTTTTATACTAAGACTTAGGGAGGCATCTCAATATGCAAAATATGAGACTTTATTCGAGAAACCAAACTGCTATTAAAATGTTTACCATAAGGGGAGGTGCACAATGGTCGCAGTGCAGGGGGGGCCGGGGGTGTGTGTGTGTGTGTGTAGGTCCCACTCATAACTAATAATAATTTTTTGATCACCGTGCCTTGTATCGTCTATCAAATTATTGAGTATAGAGGAAATATAAATTTAATGTTATTCAATAAAAACCAAACACTGTATTAATATTGTGTGTCACATGTTTGAGGTAAAATATTGGGTCGTATGACCGCACTTTACAGTATTGGACATACAATATTTAGGCACAAACAAACTGCTGTTGCACCAGAACATGCACCTGACATATTTCCTAGTACTCTTTTAAAAATTAATCATCTGTACTATTTTACTAACGTTTTTATTCCTCACTACCCCAAGGGGATACTATATAGTGGATAGTTATGAATACACAATTTTTAAGGTTATTTTTTTATTGCAGATAATTAAATAAATTAATATTTTACATAGTACCTGTTAATTGCCCGAAAAGCAATACAAAAAAATAAAAAAAAAGTATCAACTATTATCATGGTGAGATTGTATTCTGAAAGTTTCATCACAATGTATCTGTGTGTGTGTGCTATGTACGGCGTGTTTATTCTACTTATCGATTATAGACTAAAGTATTCATTTGATTCTTTTCAAATTTGTATATCTAATACTTGCTTAGACCCCATTACATTTTGCAGTATGTATGAATAGTGCTTCTCAATTTTTTGACTGTCAAATATTTCAAA
This sequence comes from Molanna angustata, assembly GCA_963576475.1. Classification (NCBI taxonomy): domain Eukaryota; kingdom Metazoa; phylum Arthropoda; class Insecta; order Trichoptera; family Molannidae; genus Molanna; species Molanna angustata. The sequence continues at coordinate 35,326,448 of OY754977.1, forward strand.
GTGACCCCAAGTTCAGGAAACTTATAATTTGATATTTTTATTTTCAAATTGGTAAAAAGGCACATCACTTTCATGAAATGGCATTGAGGAATTATAAAGTTTTCATAGTAAAATATTTATATCAAAAATAATTTAACAAACTCATTTCATGAAAATACTGAAAATTTTGTATGTAAAATTTTGTTTTCCTATACTTTACAAAACATGTATGTCAGGATAAGATATCGTGCAGTTCAGACCTTTTACAAAAGGTGTATGTCAGGATAAGATATTGTGCAGTTCAGACCTTTTACAAAAGGTGTATGTCAGGATGATAAGATATTGTGCAGTTCAGACCTTTTACAAAAGGTGTATGTCAGGATAAGATATTGTGCAGTTCAGACCTTTTACAAAAGGTGTATGTCAGGATGATAAGATATTGTGCAGTTCAGACCTTTTACAAAAGGTGTATGTCAGGATGATAAGATATTGTGCAGTTCAGACCTTTTACAAAAGGTGTATGTCAGGATGATAAGATATTGTGCAGTTCAGACCTTTTACAAAAGGTGTATGTCAGGATAAGATATTGTGCAGTTCAGACCTTTTACAAAAGGTGTATGTCAGGATGATAAGATATTGTGCAGTTCAGACCTTTTACAAAAGGTGTATGTCAGGATAAGATATTGTGCAGTTCAGACCTTTTATGGTATTTTGAAAGACGGAAATGTTAGAAGCGTGAACAACAGACGAACATGTATAAGACTATGTATGAATGTCGAGGAGACGATGAATGTATGTCAAGATAGAAGTAAGTGGTGTTCGGTTCGGTTCTAAAGGGACATGGTGTGATGGTATGTATGTGTATATGTATAAAATTAATTTCTTAAAAAATATTATTTCATAACATAACTAATTGTTATATTTTTCAGTTTTTTCTGTTATTTTTCATAATATTATCATTAAAGGTTTTTGTAAATATTCACAATATAAATATCATAATTTTTCTATTTTGAATAATAAATTTTCGAAAAAAATATATTTAGAAATAATTTTTTGAGCCCTCCTCCCCCCAAAATATAACTGACAACTAATTTTGGTGTATTAAATCAAGATTTTGATTGAAAAAATTAAAAGGAATTTTTTATTGAAAATTGCATTTTTCAGATCAAATTTTATTTTTTGCTTAACGTGTTCAAAGGTTTAAATGCATAACAGATATTTGTGTAGGTACATTTATAATAATAACACTCAATAAATGTATTTGCAGAAAAATTTCAACAGTTAATATTCTTTTGAGATCCCAAGGAGTTGATACAGACAAGATGTGGTATACAATCGACCAAGCAATAGTAAAGACAATAATATCAGCATGGCCAATACTACGACATAGCTATAAAGCTTGTTTCCCTTCACATGACACGGTAAGTCAACAATATTATTATCAACACTAGTCATGTCATGTCATGTCATGTCATATTTAATATAACTAGGTATGTTTTATTATAATTTCAGATTCAAGCTTGTTTTGAACTTCTCGGCTTCGATATATTATTGGATCAACAACTACAGCCGTACATTTTAGAGGTTTAATTATACTTACAATTTTATACTTATGTTTATAAAATGTTTGTCTATTATTTTTATCTAAAAATGTCCCATTGTACAATACTTAGTGCATTCATCGTACATCACATGTTGTACCAGCATACCTGACACAGTGTCACTCTAAAAAATGTGATAAAAATGTTGAATTACAATATTTTTTTGTATTTATTGAATTTATTATACATATATCACAAATAAAGCACAATCAAAAATTACAGAAAAGATGCACAGTAAAAAAGAAACATATTTCCCTTTACAAGAGTGCAAGCACTCATGTCAAATAGAATAAATTATTAAATAATTATAGACATATCTCTCTTGTATCCAACATATCTAAAATTTTTGAAAAAATAATAAAAAAGAATTTAATCACCTACATATATATAAAAAGAATTAAAATACTACTAATAAAAATAATACATGGATTTAGAAAAGGTCAAAGTACAATTGAGTCAGTGGGTAAATCATTGGATAGCGGTAAAAAATGTGTAAATAAAGCATTTATAGATTTGAGAAAAGCTTTCGATAGTGTCTCACATATAAGACTGTTGAATAAATTTTAAAAATATGGTACATCGGGCACCACGAGAACCTGGTTTTGTAGTTAGGATACTAACTGAAAGAATATGTTCATTTATAAGTGATTACCTTTCTTCCAAGTTTGGTATTCCACAAGGCACGGTCCTTGCTCCAATATTGTTTATTTTATATGTAAATGAACAATGCAATAATAGTACCTACAGTTATTTCATATGCAGATGACACTATTGTTCTGTGCTTCACCTCCTACAATGCCGGAGGTGAGGCACAGAACTTCGGAGGATCTAACAATGTTGAAGAACTGCATTGATGATAATTTATTATCATTAAATTTGATCTATTTACATTAAAATGAAATAAAATAATATCTCAATGTTTTTCACTCTACCTACTTGTCTTGTAAATATGTATCACTTCTGAAATTAAAATAAACAAATACATGCTTACGAAAAAGTACATATTTTGACATTTCATTTGTGACAAAATTTGTAGGAAAATTTAGGAAAAAATGAAAAATAATATAATAAAACATAAAAAGTCTATTTTTTATTTGCCTAAGTTACTCACTGGTCGCAAAGGAAGCGATATACAGAATATTTAACCTTAAAAGTTTTCTAGTTTTTGATTGATGCACTCAATAAAAAAAAATACCCACATACATACATATAACTTTCTAAAATATTATGGTGGGGACATAGAATTATAATATACAAAATATTATAATTCTATGGGTGGGGATTTAAAAAAGTTGTTACATTTCAATATTCTCTTTTGATTGAAGTAATAATCTACTACATTACTACATAGGCCTTGTAGTTTTAGTTATGTACTAATTTTACAAGAAAATTATTTAGTAAATTCGTGTTTCTAAAAACTCTATTTAGCCAATTATAGTCTTAAGATGTAAAACAAGTAAAAATTCTTACATCTAGTATAAATATTAAACAAATCAATATTCATTCATTCATTCATACAATGTGCATTACCTTATAAAAAGGAGCACAACACATGGTTGTGCGTGTGTGTAGATCTAAAGGAAAACACCGCCATCCCTATTATATAACAAATTATATTTGTGAAATAAAGTACCTATCAGTCAAATAGATATGTATTATATAAGTTTGAATGAGATGCAATAGGTAGGTACACAAAACTGACTTGTACTTGCATATTAACATCTATTTCACTCTGTATAGCTCTGTCTTGTTCCGTCTCTCTGAGTAGTTCTCCAAGGGAGGAGCATTTGATATATATTTATATACCTATGTATTATTTATTAAAACTATTTTGAGGTGCTAAGCAAATGCTAAGTATGTGTTGTAAATTGAGCCCCTTTTTGTATCCTGGCGAGGTCGTAGTGGCCAGTATTCTTTATATAAATGTTATCATGGTATTGAAATTCAATAAGATTGATTGCAGGTGAACCACTCTCCAAGTTTTCATACAGAGACAACACTGGACAGGGAAGTAAAGGATAGTTTGTTGACTGACACATTTAACATGTTAAACATTTGGCAATGTGATAGGAGGAAAGTTCTAGAAGAAGATAGAAAAAGGATTCAAGAGAGATTACTATCTAAATCACAAAAGTAAGTAAACACTTATATTTTATTTTAGAAAGAAACATTTCAATTAGACTGTATGTGGTAGCGGTGAATATAGCTGTTCTGTATCCTTCATTCAATTAGACTGTATGTGGTAGCGGTGAATATAGCTGTTCTGTATCCTTCATTCAATTAGACTGTATGTGGTAGCGGTGAATATAGCTGTTCTGTATCCTTCATTCAATTAGACTGTATGTGGTAGCGGTGAATATAGCTGTTCTGTATCCTTCATTCAATTAGAATGTATGTGGTAGCGGTGAATATAGCTGTTCTGTATCCTTCATTCAATTAGAATGTATGTGGTAGCGGTGAATATAGCTGTTCTGTATCCTTCATTCAATCATCTGTTTTAATAAAACATTATTATTAAAATATTGATTTTAATTTTTCAGAGGTTTGAATGAGAAATTATCATTAGTTGAGAAGGAGCTAATGAAAGAAGATAAGTCACCTTGGTTCAATCAGATACAATGGGAAGAACAACATCTAGGAAATTTTAGGTTAATTAATTGTCTCATTTTGTCAGATAAAGTGTATACTAAGTGTTGGTAAGCCTTTCGGTTTCTGTGCGGACGTCCTGGGTTCGATTCCCAGCAGAGGAGAAATTTATTTAAATTTATTTCTCACGCAAATATTGCTTCTCTGGGATGGAAACGCTTAATAATTGGAAGAAATTACCATACGGCAATAAACTTGTGGCAGACCACCTCCGAGAAGTTTCTTTCGCGTGCACCTAGTGATAGCAAAAATATTGGTTCATTACTAGGCCGAGTTCATCTCCCTCGGTGCCAAGCGAGCGACAATATACAACGGAAGCGGTATGACAATACGGCAATGGTTCCAGAAACTTCGCGGACAAATAACTTGCCACCCTTAACAGACTTTACTTCATCTCTCGACCATGCGAGCATGCGGTCACTTCACTATGCGAGCACCCGGTCACTTCATCTTTTGGCCACGCGAACATTCGGTTACTTCACTTCATTCGGCTCATTTCGGTTCACCTACTTACTTACTCGTTTGCTCACTTCGACTCGTTCGCTAACTCTCCCGCTGATATATAGGTACTGTATCGATGTATCTACTCGTAAGAAAGTTTCTCTTACGCGCGTTATAAATATTTTCCCATGCTTATTATTGTGTTATCGGTTGTAAATTTTTCTGTGTTTAAATTGTAAATTATTTGTGAACAATGCATTGTTGTAAGTTGAAACCATTCTTTCTTTTCTCGAACCACTGTCTGTTCTTACTAAAATGCCTATTATATTAATGTCCGTGAATTGATATTCACTTATTGCCAAAAACTCGTCACTTGCGCAGGGTGCAAGGAAGTGTTCATAATTATATTATAATGCAAATGTTATTATATTGAGGTTATGTTATGTTATGTTACAGACGTGTCTATCCATGTGGAGATGATTATTCTGAGTTTTTCCAACAACCGTCCAGTTCTCTGTATACCAGTACGGCTAGTTCTAGACTTAGAGGAGATTGTGCTAGACAACTGAGGGAAGAGATTGAGGTTACTTTATATTTCTATTATCAACCTATATATATATATGTAGGTATGATATATTATGCTATACATATGTGTAAATATTATCCTATGCTGCATTTGTATTGGATATGGTAAAAACACACAGCTTACTAATGTTTCAAGTCTCCATACAATGGTAATACTCTATTATATTTTACATACATAACCACACTCCACACTTCACTTCATTCTATTTCTATTTTTTCTATGAAATCCAATTGTCAACAATGTTATTTTTCTAACACACGTTTCATGGTAATTAATAGTAAATTAATGTTTATAATACTTACTTACTTACTTTCCGTGTCCGGATGTTTATAATAATATTTGTATCTTGTAAGTATGATCTTTAAAAAGAGAGAAAGTAGAACAGCATGTCAAATAAAAGTAGAGAATGAGTATATCTATCTGAGAAGCATGTTTCAACACAATGTATAAGAGTTATGGTAGGAAAAAGAGTGAACGGAGCACATAGACCAGTTATGAATGATCACAACATATCAAAGGATGTGCCAACCTTGACGTATGCAAGTGAAACCTGGACATGCAGTTGAATGAGATGGATGGTTAAGGAAAATCTGTAATAGAATGATGTATGATAGAGTAAGATATGAGGACACAAGAAAAGAATGTAAGATGTCGGCCTTCGTGGCTCAGTTGGTTAGGTATCTGACTGTTGATCCAAGGGTCCTGGGTTCGATTCCCGCTGGAGACACAGTTTTTAGTTCAGTCTGGATCTGTGAGACGATTAATATCGTAAGTCTCCAGAATGTGGCAACTTGTTATTGGGTGGGTGTTTAATAATTATTTGACATAGTACCTGTTGGTTGCCCGAGAAATAAGAAAGATGTCATTAATATACCTACTGAAAGTTAACACATTGAGATGGTTTGTCCACTTGCGAAGAATGAATGAAGAACGCCTGATAAAGAAAATATACAAAGATGAGAGGAACAGAATATGAGGTCAGGGGTGCCCAAGAAAAGGATGGCATGACCATGTGAAGGATATTCTGAAAGACAGACGAACATGTATGAGACGACGCATGAATGTGTCTACCTTGTGAGGGACATGGTGTGATGGTATGTATGTAATATTTGTAGCACCATACATATGTGTAAGATCAAAGATAACTTGAGTGTGTAAATATAGTGATGTTACTTGTGGTGGTCATGTGATTGAGTGGAATCTCACATTTAACTGATATTTACTTTCAGCAAAACAAAGTCAAAGCTGAAACCCTCAAAAATTTACCATTAAATAATTTCAAGCAGAATAATGAATTGGATAATAACACAACCAAACCCCAAAAGGATATACCAACTACAAATAAAGTAAACACAGTGGAGAAACAGAAGAAACACAAAAAACATGTGAGTGACAAAATAAACTATGTACTTTATAATAATAAGACTTGAATGAGCGGGGGCGTAACTTCCCGCTCAGTTGGAGGGGTTTAAATTATATTATGGTGATGCGAACAAGTCAACCAAAGATTCAGCCTGTAAATCTACCTGTGGAATATGAGAGAGTCACTTACTTGTAACGGTTCTCCAATCTTCGCAGGCACAGATTTCGTATCTCCGGTCTCTTTTTCTGGTGGAGATGATGGTTTGTCCACTGAGAAAGTCTGAACACATGCACCGTGCGGTGACACATCAATTCCTCACCGAAAATTTGTGACAATCACGATATATTGTAAAGTATTCAAAAGGGCACAGTAAATTAGATTATTACCGGCAAGTTTTAAAGCAAAACTTGGCAGATTAATATATTTAATCGGCGCGACGTAATTAAAAAATGATAGCACAAGTAAATTATGGCTATTTAAATCGAAGAGACATAACTTGATCTCGGCGAATATATCAACACACACTTCAGCTGAAGGGCGACTAACTACTCGATCCACTTCCCGTCTCAAACCATATCCGCTACCTGTGTCGCTCAGATGTTGAAAAAACATGACAAATAAATGACTATCTAATTCACAGATGGCAGACTGGTCCTTCAGTTGACTTGTTAAATATAAATAAAATCATAATAAATTATACAATAACTTTGATTGGCAAATGAATATATTGCCTAACCAAGACTTGTACGTGGCAATTGCTGCTGCAACCAACCAATGTAATGTATTAACCTGTCCCCTTCGCCTATCAACGACGGTCCATTCCGGCATTGAAGGTTTATCAGCACGCTCATGGCCATGAAGAAAAGACTATGTGTGTCACAGACAGTGGCGGCTCCCCCAAAGGGGCTCTCGGGCTGAGCCCTCCCAAAAATTTTGTTCGATAGATTCCAAAAATATTTGCTAAATTTATTCTGGAAATTCATTATTTTTTTTAAAAATAAAAGTGTTTCCACCTTACGATTGTAATAGTAAAATACTGCAAAAGTTCGTTTCATACAGCGAGATTCTATGAAAAATTTTGTTCCGCGGGCACAATGTACTTGCGCCCGAAGAACTGTATGTAAACTCATATAATTGATTCCAATGCCGTAGTACAATATAATGCAAAATGTATGGAGCTCTCGGGCACGTTCCTATATATTTTCATGAATTTACCGAAATAAATCTCTTTCCAGTAAGTTGTAGATGAATTAGTGTATTTATGAACACAACTAATATTAGCGTCTGCGCACTTCGCAATAAGCGGTCAGCTGGAGTGCTGAAGGCCGTTGATGACAGCGCGCCATTTTGCATGTTGTGTTGTGGTTGTGTTTGCAGAATGATGAAATACGGTTAATTTAATATTTTTAATTATAATTTTTGACAATAGTACACGGTGAATAGTATACATAATTTAATTTCGCGTTACTTTAATTACGATGATCGTGTGAATGTGAAAAAATAAGGGCCCCCCGGCCAATCATCTCATTATCTCAAATTAGTTCTTGTAAATCACGTAAATATATTCGAAGTTTTAAGATGAATTTGTAATAAAAAACGTCATGGCTTTGCAGGTGTAGTGAAAAGAATGCGTATTGCGGGCGCAGTGAAATGTTGTTGTCCGTGTTTACTTTTTGACAATAATTCTGATGTAGGTATTTAATTCTGACTGACAAAAACAACTAAATCCAACATGTATGATATATGATCCACCCGACCCCCCTTTCTTTCAGGTATTGTAATTGCAGCTTAACAGGAGAATGATGATAAACACTGATCATGCATATGCATGAAAATAATATTTTTTCACCTCTGTCGAAATTTCACAAGTGTATACTGAATATTTTCTCCTTTTAAATACACATTTCCTTTCAAGAAAAAAATTGAGCCCCTCTAATATTTTAGGTCGCCAGCCGCCACTGGTCATGTCACAGAAACCAACCAATTTTTATTTAATTATTTTATTGACATTATCATTTGTGACGTCCTAATTTATTGCCATTCCAATATTTATTTTATCAGACTTTTTTATCATTTTACGTTGTGACATAATCATGACGTCCATTTACATATGTATGGGTCAGACCATGGTTTCAGTTATCGTCTAGTTTTAATTAATATCGTTGGGCATGTGTGGACATTTTAATTCGTTGTTAGCGTCTTCGGGAGAACCGGAGGGTATCAGTAGGTACCTACTACACTGTGTGTTCAAAGCCATATGTACAAATGTAAATCAACAATTTATTGTCAGAAAAATCATATATTATATGAGAAAGAAATTATGCAATTTTGTTATGCCTATAATATTGTTATTAATAATTAACAGACTTTTACAATATGTATCTCAAAACTTGCTAAAATGTCTTGTGTATCATTTTATTATTTCATAATCTCATTCATTTTAATGTTTTTTTATTCTAAAGAACATTTACATTCGGAAGGAAAATTAAATATTGTAAGGAAAACTATCAAAATGGCAGCGTTGTATGTACAAAATGCTTACTTTAAAAATAGGTTATACAAAATAATCCACATGTTTTCCACTAAAACGCTAAGTTATACTTGAAAATATATTTTATTTGTATAAATATGTTCTATTAACTTCTGCATAAACAGATCTTTGCGTGCAAAAAGTACACTTTTTTAAAAAGTACACAGACAGATTTGATTTTGAAAATTTTCTGTGAATAAAATAATTATTAACACTGCATCAGGTATACCTACTGTGAGACAACACACACACCATCATTGCTTTATTATTTAAGATATACACATATAGGATATAGGTACAACACTTGATCTATAGATGTAAATTATCATTCAATAATTAATGTCTTTCTGCACAACATCATAGATTTATGACTAGAAAATCAAAGTACATTAGCTGATATGTTATACTTACATAAATACATAGATAAATCGACACTAACTTAATTTGATATCAATGTGTAATTGCCCATCACGTCACACCAGGAATCCACTGCCTTTTAAGTTACCAATATGTGAAACATAACTTGAAACAATTACAAAGTGTTCTTTAAGAATATATAACTCTAATATGTCTATTATTAGATTTAAATCATCAGAAATAAAGTCCCTGAATGCTTTTATTGAGTAGGTAGTGTTTTTGCAAGCTCTCCTTTTTCCATCCAATTCCTAATATCCTTACCCGCTCTATTATAAATAATATTAACACACAATTGATCCTCTAATGGAGTAGTATGTGCTAGCTGTATATTATTATTGTATTACTTGTAATTAAGACTATATAATATGTTGTTTACAAAATAAAATAAAAATACAACCTCACCTAATGGAGTAAGTTGTCTAAAATTGGACTTCCAGATATAATATTCTTATTTTATTTCAATGCAGTGACCCTGCATACATCTCAATTCATCCAGGCCATGACACCCATAGTCTCAAAATGTCATGATATTTCAATGCCAGTGACTTGTAATTTGCTCGTTAATGAGATTGTGGTTTTATTATATTGAACAATTTAATAAAATTACATTGCAGGTAAAACAGTTCTCTGTTAGTTCTTTTGAGCCGATGCCCATTGTGGAGTCTGAAGAGAGAGAAAGGATCAGTCAGTTGGCTCGGAGAGATTTCCTTATTCGCAGCTATGGATTACTTGAACAGGTTTATTTAATGTTATTTTAATGTAACATTGTTATCGACATTTATTTTGTAGGTACATATATTGATATTCTCATTTTCAAATGTCAATACAAAGTTTATGTGTTGTGTCACTTCAGATATATCAAACAATGAAACAAGTGGGAACTCTTCGTCCACAAGATAGATTGAAATATGGAGTATATGATACAGCTAGAGTCATAACCAATACTCAAATAATACCACGACCCACTGACACTGACATATTACCTTTAATAAATCAAAACAATTCCATCACTACAATAACAACTGGAAAACATATTCTTGAACCTATTCCAACAAAGGTAACTGGAAATTATTATAATAACTAATTATTATACAATTTGATAGATAATGATCTTATTTTCTAATATTTATTTTTTTAATACGCACCTAATAAGAATGTTAATTAATTGTTTCAGAAAAATCAAAATACTGATATGACAGACATTCCATTAAATAAAGGTATGTATGTTAGTATGTATGTACATAGTAAACAAATAATTTCAGCTATATTTCATTCTGGTTTAGTTTTTAGATGTTTATTTGTATTGCTTGCTTCTCAGCCAATAATTTAACACGCAATTAAAAACTGTGTCTCCACCGGTATTCCATCCAGGGATACCCTCAACAGCTGGAGGAAATGTCCAGCTATAACAGAAACTAGCCCAAACTGGTGTCGAGATATGACAATCTATTATAACTGGAGTAGCGTAATTTATCATAATATTAAACTTTCTCACAACTTTGATTATACTAGTTGCATCTAACACGAGATGAGATGATGATCTGACTGTCAATGGCAAGAATACGTACCAAACTATAAACACAAACCAATAAATATTTTAAAATATTTTATTTTCTATATAAAACATGTAGGTATGGTATCTTGGCTTGATACTTTGTCGATGTGTTAAGAGAAATAAATTCTCTTGAACAAATCAACAACTCTTAGAATACCTAAAACATCTTTGTGTAGGGAAAAGTTGTGCATACCTGTGACTGACAGTCATAGCAATTAACCATTTAATACTTTTGAACGAGCAGCATTCTATCGTGCCAACCCGAGTCATGCTCGCGTGAGATAAACAAATTTTCTGTGCAAATCATACAAAATAGATTGTGGTTTTGCTATTTTGTATATTTTCCTTGTATCAGGAGAACCGTTTCGGTTGACTAGGTCCTTATCAATTTTCAATATAGAGGTTTACAAAAATCATTTTTTCTGTTTTGACTTATCGAAAAACATGAGACAAAAATATTTTGTATTATATTGAAAATTTTACAACTTATGAAGTAAACTCATATTTTTAGTTCTATTTTTATAAAAAAAAAAACCCGAGCATGAAGTAGTTAATTGTTCAACAAACTGCATGAAGTGGTTAATTGTTCATAATTTTACAGAATTGAAATGTATAGAAGCCCCACTGTATGATAAATCTATTTTGACATTAAACTTTCTTAATACTCCAACAACCAATGGTGAGAACAAAGCAAAAAAACTCAAATTACAGGCCAAGAGAATGCTTTGTCCACTGCTCAAGATGTAAGTTTCATTATAATAAGTATTACTAGGTATGCCTTTTAAGTTCTGTCATTTACATATTTACCGGCAGCTTTGAATTTGGAACTGTTTGATATTCAAATTTGTTTGAATTTAGAATCTCAAAACAATTGAAAGTATTAGGATTAATGCTATTGTTTAGTCATTGTGTCGTTTTGAATCTGTCAGGTCAAGTACGAAAATGAATCTTACTAAGGAAAATGTCTGTGCAATAATTTTCTACAACTTTAAAAGAGGCCTAACACAGCTTCAGTGTTTTGAAGAGATAACATCTGTATTCCAAGATGAAGCTCCATCTCTGCGGACTGTCAAACGCTGGTACTTAGAATTTCAGCGTGGACATACCAGTCTTAGTGACAAATCTCGTGAAGGACGTCCAAAATCTGCCTTCACTGAAGAAAACATCATTGCTATGAGACAACTAATTCTCGAAGATCGTCATGTGACATATCGAGAGATAGAGGCGTTATTAGGCATCTCAGGGACAATCATTCAGATGATATTGCATATGGCACTTGGTGTGATAAAGCTAGTTTGCCGTCGGATCCCGCATTTGCTTTATGACGATAATAAGGAGGCCCGCGTTAGATGGTGTAAGAAAACTCTTCAAAGGTTCAAAAGAGGAGAGTCAAATCACGTCTACGACATCATCAGTGGTGACGATTCTTGGATCTATGCCTATGATCCTGATTTAAAACAACAATCTACAGTCTGGATCTTCCAAGATGAGCCATAGCCGACTAAAGTTGTTCGCTCTCGAAGCACTTCAAAGAAGATGGTGGCCACGTTCGTTGCGAAAACCGGTCATGTTGCGACAATTGCACTTGAAGATCATAGAACGGTTAATGCTGAGTGGTAAATGACAGTTTTTTTTACAAGTCACCGTCGAACTTCGGAAATCTAACCCAAAGCGACGCATCATCCTACACCATGATAACGCAAGCTCAAACAGCGCTCGTCAAAATATTCTGTATTTGAAGCAGGAAAACGTAGAAATTCTTGACCATCCTCCATACAGTCCTGACCTTAGACCTAAAGATTTTTTTACATTTCCTAAAATTAAGAAAAATCTTCGCGGTCAAAGGTTCCAGTCCAGTGAAGAAGCAGTCGACGCTTTCAAGACAGCCATATTGAACACCCCTACTTTGGAGTGGAATAAATGTTTTAATAACTGGTTTGAGCGAATGGAAAAGTGTATTAAACTACGTGGTGAATACTTTGAAAAACAATAAAAGATAGTATAAGATTATAGTAGTGTTATTTTCTTCAAACGACAACACTAAAAGGCATGCCTCGTATTTGTACATATTTTATATAATCATCAACTTGATAAGTTAGTATTGTCACACAGTGTAATAAATATAAATATTTTATTTTTAGGATTGATTCAAAGAAAGCAAAGTCTAATGAAGGTAAAATTTTCTTGTTTAGTATTTGATTAAATCTCAATTTAGAAATTTTAGGTTTATTCACAAACAAAATATTTTACAAATATATCTATATTCAGGAATGGATAGGGTAGTATTGTATTAATGGTAAAGTAAATAATATAAATATAATGTATAACAATTTTTATTAATTATTGCTGATATTTAGTAGTAATATTCACATAATAAAAAATAAACTATGCACAGATTTGTTTACCATAGATATCAATATTTGTTTGTTATTTTACTATAACAATATCAAGTGTACCTATACACATTACTTTATACTATTTTACTATCTTTTATATGAATTTACTTCAATATTTAATTCATATAAACAATCTGGCCACAAATATATAAAGTAGATGGTTATTTTAATTTAAAAAAGCTGTACAATTCACAAATATATGTACTCAATATAACTAAAGAAAAGATACCAATATCTAAATATTATACAGTGTAAGTGTCATTTGTCAAGTCATTGAAGATAAAATGTGGACTTTTCCATTGTTGTCCTGTAATTTACATTGTATTAATGAACACAAATTATTAAACTGACAAACAAAATTGAATGGTATTAAGAGAACATAGGCCCGGTATTACAGTCGGCCCTCAACTCATTGAGTTTGTTAAACTCAACATTAATGTTAAGGGGAGATTGAATCCATTTCCATCCATATTACAGTGCAATATGACATGTCAGTTACTAAATCTTCAATTATAGACATATTTTACTTTTTATCTGTCAAATTTTAAATAACCTCAAATAATACCAACTACAAAACGGGACCCTACGAATTGAAATACGATTGTTTTACTATCCAACATGCTAAATTTAATTTTTTTCACCAAAATAATGCTTTTAAATGCCCATATTCATTTCAATATGGCTGTCAGTTTGTTTTGTTGTGTAGAGCCACCGTCGATACAATTAATGCCTCTAGTGATAGAACACTGAAACTACACTCGTTGCCTAACGCCTCTAGTGATAGAAACTGAAACTACACGCGTTACCTAGCAAATGACAGTTGACTCACCGTTAAGTACTTAATCCACCAGAAACGTTGAGTTTAAATATTTGTCGTTTTAGTGACGTATTTGAAGGAAGATTAGGCCTAAACGGACACTGTAATACGCTATATTTTTGTAAAACTTGAGTTTAGCTCTTAAACTGAGACTGTAATACCGGCCCTATGTCGTACAGAAATAAAAAAAAATTATATGCTCAAAATTAAAGTGAATGACTGATAAAGTTTTTCCATTTCATGTCGGGTGGCATGCAAAAAAATGAGCAAATTTTGGGTTTCTGATGATTTAAATTTTGTATAAACCCGTTTCAACACATGTGATAGTGTTACCCTTACTAAGACGTGAATTAGGCAGTTTTAATATAGTATCATTTTTTCAGTCACTAGATAAAAAAACAATAAACAATATTTTAGTATTGTGCCAATTGACAAATATATAAATATAATGGCAAATCATTTTTAAAGATTCACTTTATTTACTAAACAATAAATTTGTTTTTTGCCAATAATCTGTCAAATACATAATATATTATCATATTTGTTATATTTACCAAGAACCATACCATACCAAGCTGACCTCACAAAATACAATTATAACAAACAAACAAACTATGTTATTTGACTATAAGTTTCATTTTGTGGTTTTGTAATTTCACTCGAGATATTTTAATAACAATAATATGGTGGGGATTACCTCCATCAATTATTTTTATTTTTCAGGTACAGAAGATTTTATGCAAAAGAAACTCAATTAACTTAGTTAAAAAAAATATTTTCAATTTCACGCTGTCTCGGATTTCACAAAGTTAATACAATATAATATATATATATATATATATATATATATATATATATATATATATATATATATATATATATATATATATATATATATATATATATATATATATATATATATATATATATATATATATATATATATATATATATATATATATATATATATACTATTACATTTATATACACATTTCCTTCAATTAATATCTATTAATAATTTTGCTATTTTTTTATTATAAAACTTTGTATTGACTAATAAATTATTAACTTTTCTTGTTTTGTTTTTCAATGTAATATATTTATGTTAGTTCTCCATTTCATTCCATGCCATGTTACTTTGGAGTACTCTGACAGTGAGAACAAAGGGAATGGAATATGGAGTCAAGTGGTGGACCACCAAGACATGCTACCAACAAACTGCAGAAATGAAAACGATTAGCGAGTACTCGCCCCGTGTTGGAATGTGAGCGGTCAGCTTCGATAATGGCCGATGGTATTTCAGCCTAAACGTCGGCAAAACTGTCGAAGCCGGGAAAAATAGCTATTCATATATCTCTACAATCTGCAAAAAATTATATTTAAACATATGAATGGCATTAAGATTTTTAAAAAACCTTAAATTTTCTACTTTATTTGTACTTAATAAAATACATATTCATTATGTAATTGTAATAAAAGTAAATAATAGGTAGGTACCAAATGACATATTGCAGTCAGTTAGGTACAGTTGTTGTTATTAAGAAGGCTGTGAAGTTAGCATATAATATGACTATACATGACATGTGTATATATATACAAAAAGATATTACATACAAATGTTACCTAATTAAGTATAAAAGTGTAAATGATACAAATATATCATTGTTAAATAACATTAAAATATTTACAATATTATTTTTAGAAAGTATTACTGACAGAAAAAATGACTCCTTTAAAAACATACAATAATAACTTGTGCAGCAGAATATTAACTACTAAATATTGGGAGAGAGATGTCTAATACATAATAATACAGTAAGTAAATCCTTCCAGAGATGGCAAACAACATACAACTAACATAATCTCGATAATATAATAATATGAAGATACATTATTGTATTAATAAAATCAGGTATATCATTCTCAAAAGATGAAATCTACAACAAAATGAAAATAATCATAATTAATTTTACTTTAAAGACCATTGCCTATATTGAAATAACAATATGTTTAGTATAATATATAATATTATTCTTGATGTTACGGATGGAACTATGTATATATTAAAGGTTAGTGTCCATACAGGTGCATCGGACGGATGTGTTTGTGGCAGTGTGTCCACAGAGGCGCAACAATCGTCCAATTATTGAATATTGAATATGGCAGTCACCTCTGGAGTGGCGCCCCCCAATACCTACTGAATACCCTCGACGCTGTCCAAAGGCGTGCTATACGTCTGATTGATGATCCATCACTGACTGATGGATTGCAATCACTAGAACACAGATGCAGAGTTGGTATTTTAAGTTTATTCTATAGATACTACCACGGGAATTGCTCAGAAGAACTTGCATCTTTGGTCACTCGCTTCACTCAATCGCAGCACCCATTCACAGTGGACCTTCAACATATACGAACAAGTCGCTTCTCGAACTCCTTTATTAACACAGCAGCCCGACTGTGGAACGATCTTCCGAATTCTGTGTTTCCATCTTCGTACAACCCGGGTCTTTTTAAAATCCGAATTAATAAACTCTTTTCTAGATTGCAAACCCCTCCCAACGCTACGTAGTGCGCTTCTTCGGAAGAGTAAAATGGACCCAAATCCTAATAGCTGGCGTCCCCTACGTAGACATGTTAAAAAAAAAAAAAATCGAATTGCCCACACAACTGTCATTTGGATTCATTTGTTGACAATTTTCCATTGAAAATGTGCAAAAACACAAATGATTCTTCAGCTTGGTAATAGCATACTCGGATCGTACATTATTTTATTCAATGAAATGAATTTAAAAATATATAGCCCATAGCCTTTTATAGGTTATACCAACATATCTTAATACCAAATTTCATCCAAAATCTTTCAGGCGTTTTCACGTGATTGCTGAGTGAAATACATCTAAGCATCCAAAGATTCAAATTTATATTATAGTGGTTTATTAAAATATAGTTTAAACAATATGATATCACAAAAGAAAATGCACATACAAAAATGACAGATCCGAGCGCATTATTACATCTCCTAGCAGCGAATTGTCCGCATTCCAACGATAAGATGCGCACGCGCGCTCCGTCTGTCACAATCTGTCTGACGTGCTCCTGTATTGACGCTAGCCTTAATATGTTCTTATTTATTAATATTACTTTTTTCAATAATTGAAAAGAATAATTATTTTTAGTTTTGAATTTATTTGAGGTAGCTTCAAATTTAATCATTGATTTTTTAATTATTCTACAAGTGTAATTGAAAAGTATCAAAAGAAATATATTTTGTCACATGATTTAATGTTATTCAATCTGTTAATAAAAACTATATATTGAGGCATAGATATAGCAACCTAATGTTAGTAATATTAAACTTTCTCACAACTTTGATTACACTAGTTGAGATCTAACTGTCAATATTTGAAGAATACGTACCAAACTATAAACACAAATCAATAAATATTTTAAGATATTTTGTTTTCTATATAAAACATATAGGTATGTATGTCAGGATAGGATAGTATGGAGGTCAGTCTTTTTTCCTACCCAGAATATGAAAACAACATGATGTATGTTTGTAGATTAAGTAGGTATTGAGTGAGATATTGTGTAGTGTTTACTGCCTTACAAATTGTATGAAACAATATCGTCATTAAATTCATTTTTATAAAAATTGTGAAAAAAATTTGAGATGCACTACTACAATGTTCATATTTTTATAGAAAATTATATTACCTAGTTGGGGTGTCTCGGCTTTTTTCGATAATCTTAAAAACTTTGGAAATATAGGCAGTTCAACACATAAATTTATCATAAAAAAATGTTTGAGAAACTCTGGAATTAAAAAAGAAACAAATTTGAGATTTTGTATTTGTCTATATTTATACCAATTCAGCATTCCAGCTTTTATGGCTTTTGAGATATATGGAAAAATAAATTAAAAAATCAAAAGTTAAAATATAAATTAAAGAAAAAAAACCCCGATTGAAACAAAAATTCCAAATTCTGAGTATAAAAGTTTTGTAGGACTATAACTTATAACTTTCTACATATTCTGAAATTTTAGGTACTGCGCATTGAGCCAATCAAAATAATAAGACACACACACACAGAGACACACTAAATGTTCTACTCCAAATTCTGAGTAAATCCATATATATAGGACATATATGCTGCGAAGCCTCTAAGTTGGTGTTTTTTGACTTCAAAGTTGGAAAAACGGTGAAAAATATAGACCCAGTATACAATCGCGTATCCTGGCTTGAAATTTGTTGGATTATGTAATTGTGAATACTTCCTACTTACATTGAGTTTGTACTAAAATCCAGTGGCATGCAAGCCATACATGTCTCTATGCCTGGCATGACTATTGAAAAAAAAAAAAATCAACGAGTATAATGGGACGTATAACAAATCATATTTTTTCTAGCGCAAATATTAACGGAGATATGGATTTCTTAAAATTTGAATAATTTTCATTAATTATTTTCATCTGCAACACTGAATTTGAAACGTATGAAACATTGCTTCCAAGGTAGAAACATTGACAGCTTTGATGACAGTAGCTAAAATGTCAGATCATCTCTACTGTTCACGATTTGTTTCCCTACAAACTATAAATCTCTATTTACTTTTATCATTAATATTCATTGCAATAAACATAACTAAAGGAACAAAGTTTTTGTATGTGTTAGTGTATCTGTGTATTTTTTAAGGTAAGTTTTATGCCAGGCATGTATGAGGCTTCTTAAACAGTGTGTATGTATGGGTGCAAGAATATTCTGATAGTTTGGTTTGTTTTTGGTTCAAAATGGTACATTTTTACAAAAACGACCATTAGATTATATTACTATCATTTAGTGCCAAGATTTTGGCGCTAATATATTGAATTGTTTTGATTCAAATCATACCGAATAGATCGTTTATCTTCAAAATTATGGGAAGTAATAATTAATGTTTCTAATTAATTTCATAAAGTATTTAATATTATTATTATTTTGCATTTGATATTTATGCAAAAATTGAGATTATGAGCCGCGTAATTCAAAACAGTTTAAAAATTCAATTTCGTTGTAAAAAGGCAAGTAAAGAAAATATTTTAAATAACCTTTTGTATAATTTGTAAGGGATTTCATAAAATAATGGTATGTACAATACATCGTACAATTTGTAATGAATTCATAAATATTATTCAAATATAAGAAAAAGAACCTTTGTTTAAAAATGTTTGAGTAATACATATATTGACGACATCTATGAACAAATAATGAATGAAAACAATTGCTTATTAATTGTTGTGATAATCATGAACATTGTATAACATGATATTGACAATATATATTATATAAAAATTTGTAAAATAAATATACTTTCTTGTGTGCCATTGTCAGTCAGTCAATGTCATACATGTCTCTGAATAATAATGATGAACACTTCCTTGCACCTTGCGCAAGTGGCGAGTTAATTGCCGTATGGGGCAATTTCTTCCTACTAACCAGTATTTCCAGCCCAGAGATGCAATATATTTGAGTGAGAAATGAATTTAAATAAATTTGACGCCCACACAGAACGGTTTACCAACTGTGCCACGGCAGTCGATACATTTGGTAAGCCGTTCTGAGCAATTATATTTTTAATAACAATATTCATTATATATATTTACAGTTAGTTATTAAAAACTTTTAGTTATTAAAGGGCTGCATTTAAAATATTTAAAAAAATATATTCATTAATAGAATTGAAATATTTTTATAATATTATGAAATTTGGATTATTTACTCCTACCTTCATGCAATGCGTATAAATGGTGCTATGTGTATAGTACAATACAAAAGTTAAGAAAAATATATATGGTAAAATATACTAAACAGAGAATGTTGTTTATTTTTTGGGCATACCCAGCTGAAGTACCCCTCGCACCCCACTGATAAAATCTCAATACAAATTCTTCTCCTCTCAAGATAATTTATTGTTATTGACTTAGTTGATGTATGTTATACATTAACTTCTTACAGTCTTATTCATAATAACTTACATATATCATTATTCATAATAACATATATAAGGCAATGATGCTATATATAATAATAGTATAGTTGCATTACATGTCAATTATTTTTGACATTCGTGAAGCAACTGAATATTTGTTTCCTATTTCATTTCACAAATTAATAAAACAACAGATAATTTATTATAAATAAATACGATCAAACGTCATAACCACTGACAGATCATTTGAGAATGGCTATATTAATTTAAGGTAACCCATTGTTTCATTATTGCTCCAGTTTTACATCACACTATAAGAAATATATGTTTATTTCAAAACATGGACAAAACTAGTTGCAAAGTTGACAGCTCAAAAAGTAACATAGCAACGTTATTAAGTATAGTATAAATGTTATTATGAATAGTAAGTAATATAAGTGATATAAGTGCTTGCTTATACTGTATTTTAGCTATATAATGTTTTTTACAACAGTATAAGGAAATATTATAAATAAGACTGTTAATTTGAGTGTTTTAAAGATTCTTCAATAAAATAATAATTTATGTATTAGAGTTAAAAGCATAATACTATAATTTGATTATGCTAAAAAGAAATAAGTATGTTCTTACATATAATGTAGATAGATTGATAATTCATTAAGAAAATAGTCTAATAAATGAATATGTAGTGAAACAAGGATAAATAGAATAGAATAAACTTCCTTGACTTTCTTCAACTTGACTTTAACTTCACTTTAACTTCATAATTGAACAGATTGTGATAGAAAGTATTAGTGCTATTCTAAATAGTAGTAATTGAGTATTAAGTCAACATTTATACTTTCTTCAAATGATAATATACCTAAATGATACATACGAGATATACCTACCTAAAATGTAGAATAGAATAAAGCGTAAATGATGTTATCTGTGATAATTATTTACAATTTACAGACCAACAATTCTTATAGTTATTATTTAAAGTTACCTACTATAATATAATATTCAAGTTTTCATTCGCACCAACCAAATTAAATCTAAATGAAATTCCTACATAAAGCAACAATTTATTATTCCCCCTTACATTCTTTACACAAAATAAAAATACAAAATGCACACATTATTACATAAATCTCTCCAAAACTAAAAACATCTCAAAAAGGTACACAGAACAAACAAATTAAGAGCATAATATGTATATTGGCAAGGATAAATTAATAAAACCATAAAAAATGTTACCTAATTCAATATATGGTATAGTTAGATATTTGTCCATAATCACAATAAAGTCTGTTCACAATATAGACTGTTCACAATATAGACTGTTCACAATATAGTCTGCTCACTAAGTATCTGGCATGAAGCCACTGAGTGTACATTATGGCTTAAACTTCACTAGGGGGATATTTTTGGAAGATAAACATTTGTCACAGACCCACTCTGCGTACACTTCCGCTGTTAACAGTTGGAAGGCGGGCTCCGTTAAACCAGTACATCCCCTGAAACATTATGTACATCAATTGATATATATATATATACCTAATAATTATATAGGTACCTAGGTACAACTTGATCATTGCAACGACAGATTATTTCAACTAATTACCTGTGAAACCAAAAATTGCACCCCGACTCACAGAGAATGGCTTGGTCATTATCATGCACTTCCTTGTGGCAGACACCACACGGGTATATGGGCGGAGCATTCGGATTCTGTGGGTTGAAGACCATCGGTTGATCAGGCGGATACACTTTCCCAGCAGACACAGGCATTGGCTTGGGACCAAACATTCCCATCGGTCCAATCTGTCCCATCTGATGGTTCATTCCCATCCCCATGCCTTGCATATTACCACCTCCCATTGCAGCCATATTGCTCATATTGGCTAGTGGACCACATCCTCCCATTGAGTTACTGCCGTTGCCCGAGTTATTGTGACCCATGTTCATGGGACCGTTAGGACCCATGGATCCCCCTGGACCCATCGGACCACCTGGGCCCATCGGCCCTCCTGGGCCCATGGGCCCCCCAGGACCCATGGGGCCGTTGGGACCCATAGGACCGTTGGGACCCATAGGACCGTTAGGACCCATCGGACCATTTGGACCCATTGAACCATTCGGACCCATAGGGCCATTAGGACCCATTGGACCGTTTGGGCCCATCGGACCCATAGGACCGTTGGGTCCCATAGGTCCGTTAGGTCCCATAGGTCCGTTGGGCCCCATAGGACCGTTTGGCCCCATGGGACCGTTTGGACCCATAGAACAATTGGGCCCCATAGAATTTCCCATTTGTCCATTTGGGCCCATTGGACCCATATGCCCTCCAGGACCCATATGACTCATCGGGCCCATAGAATTACTCCCGTATGGCGGACCCGGTCCCATCGATCCCATTGGTCCATTGTTAGGACCTAAACTTGATCCCATAGGACTACTATGCCTTAAGGGTGCACAGTGTCCCGGTCCAGTTGATACCATGGAGGCATTGGAAGAAACTATAGATCCGTTGGAACAATTAGGTCCCATAGGGCCATTCATTCTGGGACCGCTCATGCTGGTAGGGACAGACCCCATGGGTCCGTTGATTGGCCCGTTGATCGAAGCCCCACCCAACGGGCTGTGTAAGGGGGGGCCCATGGGGCTGTTGCTCATGTGCCCTGATGCCATAGAAGGCATTGTGTTCATGGGGCTGCCACCCATAGGGGATCCCATGGGCATCGAGTTGATAGGGCTCATAGGGCTGCCCATAGATCTGGAAGCGGGCCCCATACTGTTCATGCCCATTGGGGACATTCCGCCCATGTGCCCCATGGGACTCATATTACCCATAGGACTGATCCCTCCTCTCTGCGGCATCTGCTGCCCCATAGGGCTCATGTGTGGAAGGGGGCTCATGTGCCTCATTGGATGCATGCCACTCATGGGATGCATCCCCATCATGGGGCCATTGTGTCCTATAGTTGGGGAGTCATCGAAGGGATTGGACGCTACAATAGTGTCTCCATATCCAGTCAGTGGTGGAGGCAGAAGATCTTGAACTGAGGGTGGAGGTTGTGGGGGTATCTGATTATTGGCACTGGAGGTTTTCCGCCTCTTCTTGGGGTTGCTGGGGGCGGGAGCTGGTGGTGTGGGGGTGTCCAGGGGAGGTTTGAAGTCAGGGGGGCCGAGCCCCGCTCCAGGCAGCCTGTATGGCGCCATCCCTGCCAGGTTATGACTCATGCTGGGGCACACTTCTATATCATCATCATCATTTAAGATGCTCAACTATACAGCAATATATTTGTCCATAGGACCAAATACACATCTCCTTTTAGTTACCTGAAACATTCAACAAGAAATATTAAATTGTAGTTGGGTTAATTACATACAGGAATTTCTTACATCAATTTAAAACAAATTTAGAGAATTGTATCATTTTCTTCTTTTAGATAATGCGTAAATGTTTGTGATACAACACAACACCTGCATATAAATAAAGTAGATGACTGCAAATAAAATGAACTTATGATTTGTTATGGTGTAAAAATTAATAATTCAATCATAAATGTATACAGAAATTGACACTCCTTAAGCACTTTAAAAAACACAATAAAATATGAAATAATTATATTGTATATTTATTTCAAAGATATAACAAAAATAATATTTATATCATCACATTGCATATCAAAATGATGGGGTTATATTTCTCATAGCGGCTGTAATAAAATGTAAACATAACATAAAATATATTAATTTGTAAGATTCTGACTCAATGATTGAAACTGTACAAAAGTAATTTCTGTTATTGGTTGCTTGGAAGACTCGCTTGGAATGACATTTTA
This sequence comes from Molanna angustata, assembly GCA_963576475.1. Lineage (NCBI taxonomy): Eukaryota > Metazoa > Arthropoda > Insecta > Trichoptera > Molannidae > Molanna > Molanna angustata. The sequence continues at coordinate 35,350,582 of OY754977.1, forward strand.
GACCACAAGACTACTAACCTAGCATTATGATGAAATATTTTCGTCTTTAACAATAATAACTTGGAAAAATAGTCGCTTAGACTAAAACGAACATATAATAATAATAAAATATATCTAAAAACCATGAATTTATTACAATCTAATCACTACGAATACTCAGAAATTCTCATTACTTTTTGTCCTTTTCGGGTGTCCATGAACCGAACGCATTTTGTCTTCTTACTTCCACAAAACTTTTAAAATTAATTAAGATTTATATTAGAAGGTTCAATATAATAAAAAAATCGCATCACACGTTATTGCTTTAGATATGGTTTCACTTCATTACAAATAACTGAAAACAATTTTTATTTACGAATTATCACCAAAAGCCAAACAACACACGCCACATTCATGATGTAATTTAATACAATTTGGAGCCGCTAGATGTCGTTGTCGTCATGTCTAGATTATAAGGTTGACAAATTATTATTTTTCATGTCGACAACTCTGTGACAAAAAAATACTCACATTTATCTATGGGAAGAGCAACTAGCATCTGGCCAGCGCCCTCTGGATTTGCAGTTTTTGCAGTTATATCATGCCGTAATGTATGAGCATGGATGTATATAAGGTAATGGATGGAAGCATAGATAAAATTGTTGTAACCGGGGGGGGGGGGGGGGGGTCGCCGCCATCTTGCTCGAACCAAGTTTCATAGTGACCACGGATGTACCATGGTGATTTCAAGGAAGTGCTGATTATCTTCATATATAATTTATTTTAGTAAATGAAGCACAAGATTGGTGTAAACTGGAGTAAATAAAACATTATTTCACTATAGAAAACAAAAATATTATATGTATATAGAAAACTGCATATTTTCAAGACTTTACTGTACCTACATACTCAAAGCAAAGGAATATATAAAAAATTATAAAATGTATACAATGTATATTGACACTCCTTCGCTTCACGCTGTCCGGAGACTCAGATGGCAAGGCCGCTGACCAGCTCCGAACAGCACTCAGCGTAGACGTGTGCAGTTTAGGTGGAGCGCTAGGGACGACGTGAAGCGTCGTCTCAAGGTGTCACTCCCCTCGGATAAACTGTTAATACTACTGGACCAAGGTAAGAGAACATTAAAGGCCACTCACCGTGAGGACGTGGTCTCCCAGCTTGGACCCCTGTCGATGATGGTGGATCGACAGCCCACCAGGCGTAGTCTGCGTTGACCTACGGGTCGGTGGACGTCCTCGGCCACTGGGAAGGTCCGTGTTCAGCCCAACGTATGCAAAGAAGATTTAAAACTTATAGTTGGCTTAGAACCGATGGAAACACCTAGGTGGCACAACCTGACCGAGGGAATCCGTCGGACGAAACCCTGGCAGGCGACTCGCCGAAACGCGCAAAGGCCTCTACGGTTCAGCCAAGGCAACAGTCTTAGGAAAAAACCCAGCCAGCTGCACCAGGCTTGGCTCAAGTTAGAGTTTCTTACTTTCGTTGGGTAGAAAAAATACAATAAAAATTATTGCCGGCTCTGGGGCACCGGACTTGAGACGGGAAGTTATTTATTAATTTCGACTGCTGGCGGCTCGGCCAGACTTTAAAAAAAAATTCCTTTTTGAAAAAAAAAATAAAATTGATTCTAAAAGAATCGTTCCTCTTTTTTTAAAATTAAAATTCCCACACGCGGCAAAACTCAGCGCGCCGTTTTTTCCGTTTTCGTATCTCGACTGACAAGACAAAATGTTGCTATTTCATAAAAAAAATTATCCCAAGTAATAAAATCATTATCATTATTTCCCCAAAAATGAATGGTGCTTCCCGCGGTATTTTGGGTAGGTACCCGAAAATACTCGCACGTCATATAGGGGCGTCGGATTTCTCTCGCTCACGTCACTCGTGACGACTGACCGGCCGGTATCAATATCAACAGTAAAATTATAAAATGTATAATTTATAAAATGTAAATAAAGCAAATCAATAAAAATTATTATGTAGGTACTTTTAGAAATTATCCGAATAAGTACAATATATTTACAATATTATATAATGGCCAAATTGTATTCTGTGATGAGACCTCTCGTCTCCCACGAGGAAACATCAAGCCAAGGTGTGGGGAAGAAAAGGAGACAAATGATGGTGACACTATGAAATTGTAGTAGTACGGCGCATTTATTCAAAATATCAGTTTAGTTGGTCCATGGCAATAAAAAAATAATAAAACAAACAAACAAACACAACAACAAATAAAAACACGTGGCATCTACCGAAACGAACTGTCAAACACACGCAAACACACGAAAAGACGCCGACCAGAATATACCGCCCCAGGGTACAGCGACATCCTTACTCCAGGCATGTAACTGTCTTCCACGTGGTGACGGTAGATCGGTGGGGCCCAGCCTCTGCGTCAGGCTGGCAGGTCTTCCTCGTGTCCGGCGTGGTTTCTTCTTCTCCTCCTGATCTCCTCCTCCAGACCGTCACCCATGGCTGGCTCTGTGCCCCACGACACGCTATGACGGCGCATCGCGACAGAGGTGGCATACCAGTCGGGACCTCACCGGAAGGCGAACCGACGCCCCAGACGACACGGATTGCCCTTCGTGGTCCAATCTGCGAGCCGCCGCGTTCCCTACGCGGTGGCCCCACACTGCGCTCTGCCTCCAACCTCCTGTCCTGTTGATGCCCTCATCTTGGTTCTGGGGCACCATCAGCGTCCATGCGCGTGACGGGTCCTGTCACACAGACCTCCTCGTGCTCTTGAAATATGGCCGCCATCGAGACGCGCGTGTCGACCGATGACGGCGTCACACCAAACCGTCCGTCCTCCACCAGCGTCGAATGCCAAGAGAGCGCGTCACTGACGCGTTGGCTATAAGCTTCCTTGTCGTTCTCTCACGCCGTCAGGGGCGCTAGTAGTCTTCCGCCAAAATGTTGCCGCGGAAAAAATTAAAAATTATTGTTTTTCGACAACACTGTTTTTCGGCTATAACATCTGCATATAATTAAAAATAAAAACTGGTGAAAATAGATTATTTTCTTGATTTTTTAATGGAGTTCTACATGTTAACGCCGTCAGCGATAAAAATGCGGTAGGTACCTACAATTTATATTTTCAAATGAGATTAGATTAAAAAATGCGTTATATCTTTAAAAAAAACACGTGTGCTCCCAGAAAATACACGTGTTATTTTAATTTTGTATTGCTTCTCGGGCAACTAACAGCAGGCTGATTTTGTATAAACACCAGAGGAGAAGAAAGGAGTTAAGTACTATTTTATCTGTGGATTTAGCTCGTTAACACCAATGTATGTATATTTTTGGTATTTTGTAAGCGAATTTTCTTTCGTTGTCTTAACCCCAATACAATACTCGGAGTTAAAATTATTTATTTATTTGTAGAATAAGAGTTATCTCCTGTCAAATCACGCGACGAATTTACTTCTATATTTTCTATTCTATGCACGCGAGTTTGATATTGTAAAATTGACTAATTGCAGTAATTAATTCATCCATAATCATTTACAAGGTGTGTATTATTTGTCTTGTACAATATTCATACATATTATTGACCAAATTTATTATTTATTTTAGTATTTGACTTGTTTATACATTCGTTGTTAATATTTCGACTTAGGTCTTTGGAGGCTTAATATTTCATGAATTTGACGTTTCAAACAATGAAACATGACGTTTTTCTTTGAGTATAATAATATAAAATGAGGATACTAATCACGTTTTGTTTATTTGCAGCACGTCATACTTATTTTTGCGAGCGTTAAAAGACGATGAAAAGCGATAAAAAGACGATGGTCCGTTGGACATGCCGAAAGACTTCTTAAGACTGCCTTGTTTCGTAGAGCCAACAAATAAACTACAGCGCCCTTGGAGTGATTTTGTATCATTAAACGGCGCTTTGTAAATTCTATTTATTATATATCATATTATATTTATCATAGGGCAGAGAGAACATCTATTTACATTTTTTTAGATTTTATTAATATTCTGCTCCAATCGTTTTTGCATAGCGACTAATGCTGATCCATGTGGCATAGTGGTAGTTTGTTTTAACTTCAGTTAATTCATGACTCAATACTTTGTTATAATGTATATAATGAAATGTTTAAATTTAAATAAATGAAAAAAATATTGGAGTTGGTTTTGAAAGTAGATTTAAATCAATAAATAGTATTTAAAAGCACATTGTACTATAATATGAAGATAACTAAACAACATATATACATAAAAGTACTAGTTTTACCTTTTTATACTGCTTCATATTAATATGCATGGTATTTATGTAGTGCGTTTGATAATTCACTCACATGTTAAGAGCAGATAATTCTGAAACTATATATTTTGTTGAAAAAAATAGGATATAAAGAAAACACAAGCATGAAAATTTTTGAACCATGATCATTATAGTGGTCAAAGTAAATTATTTTATTAACCTTGTTTATTATTTTTACAGATATGTAATTGAAATCTTGCAATCATCAGTGTGTCGCACATGTTTGGAAGCCATATTATGTAATTAAGTAAACTGCTGCAGGAATTCTTGAGCCAGACAGAGTTGAGCTGATACTGAAGATCATATACTATACATATATAATATCTGCAATAAAGAAAAATCAATTTTACTACTATGTATGATATTTAATTATAAAAATAATAAAAGAAAGACTCAAAATTTCATGAAAAAATTATTATGCTCTTTTTTTGTCCATTCTAAACAAGAAATTATTTATAAAAAAACATTAACCCATGATATTACCCAAACAAACATGTTTGCGTGTCAATTTTATTAGAATAATCCGTATAACAAACAAATCGAATCGGTAATAGAAAATTGTTCAATGTTGAGTCGTTTGACGTAACACCATTTCAATTAAAATTTTATTTAAAACATGTTATTTATAAAAAGCATCGAGTAAATAAGCTATGAAATACAAAACAATGAATGAAAATAGAGAATATACCTTGCTAAATATTAATAAAATAAAAAAAAACACACGATTAGCTGTCAAAATCTGATAAATGCGGGTAAATGTACGAGATTGCCATATGTAAATTAAACTGGACATAGAAATTTTATTTACATATGGCAAATTTGTACTAATGTTTGGGTCACGCCCCCTTCAGTTTTCTCACGGAGTTAACACCGGAAAACTCCATACAAAATACCAAATTCCGAGATTTCTCGGGAGTTAAGACAAAAGTTAAGACAACTCTTGGTGTTTCATACAAAATCACCCTGCTGGTAGGTGCTATGTCAAATATTAATTCAACACGCACCCAATGACAAGTTGCCACATTCTGGAGATATGTGATATTTATGTGTCCCCACAGAGAATCGAACCCGGGACCTTTAGCTCAGATACCGAACCAACTGGGCCATGAAGGCCGACAAATGTTAAAATAACACAAGTTACTTTAAGGACATTATTTTTGTCTGTAGAATACCTACAGCCCGATTTCTAATGTATATACATACATATAACAACAACTTCAAAGAACATATGAACGGTGAAAATAATGTTAAAAAAATCTAAAAGACCATTAATATTAAATGCAACACAAATCCACTTACCTAAAATGTGATAATCCTCTTTTTTGGGATGATTTAAATCTACTCGATCGACTTTTGCAACCAAAAGCAGCACACATCACCATATTTGTTTTTATTTAATATTTCATAGAACAAATAATACACTGTTTCAACACAAAAATGATTTTAAAAATAATAAATTAGGTATGCAAAGGACACCCTGACAGCTAGACGCCAAACGACAGACTGGTTGGAATAACGCGCGGCTTCAAAAATATTACGAATGCCTCTATCTATCCAGTTAGTGTACATCCTTGTGCTACCAGTGCTACATTTGGGTCGAGCAAGATGGCCGCCAGGGGGTTTCTCCACACCCCCTATTGGACTCAAATGTCTTAATACATATTGGTTCGAAAGTTCCATCCATTACATCCATGTGTATGAGAGAATATATTTTCCAATATGGCCGACGTATCAGTCGGGGGTTTACGCGTCTAGGCGTCTGTTTTGCATTGTTTTGCATAAAAATCAGTACAATTTGATTCGTTTTCGGTTAGTGTTGGTTTGACGTGCTATCTTTTAAATCTCAGTAAGTACAAATATAATTGTTTTTATCACTTATTTATTAATATTAAACATTATTTAAGCTTTTTCATATTGTTTTGTTTGGTTATTTACCATAATTCATAAGTTTGGAGGAAAACGAACGACGAACAATCCAGAGGGCCTTGACAGAATGATGTAAGGATTTTAGGGATAGTATCCATATTTTTATTTTTTGCTGTTGGCCACATTAATGTTTATTGTATATGGATTATGACAGCAATGGACGGCAACGTCGCTTTATTTGTCTTCATTTCGTTTTTTTTTTCCGCTTGGGTGTTTGTCGGAGCTGGACGTGCACATCGCTGCGGACTACGCTGCAAGGAATTGACTTTGTGTATAATCATTGCATCTACATAACTGTCATCTCATTTGGCATTCTTTGGTTTCTTGTTCTTGTTTCTTACTTTTTCTTTTTAATTAGTGTTAAATTTGTTTTAATAGGGGTAAGTGTCTCTCATTATAAGTTGTTTTCTCTCTCTTTTTTTTTTAATTTGAACAATGGCGGACAAACCGCCTGATCCGCCGGACCCGCCGGACAAACTGACTTCTATACAACATTCTATTGCGTCTGACACTGATTCAGATAATGGATCTATGATAACTATCCCAGATCTACCTTACCCTCCGTCTCCTAGTACATTTGTTACTATTCAAACAAAAAAAACTCGAAAACGAAAAAATATTCATGCTACATCCAGTGATTCAGACCAGGCTTCACCTTCCAAGCCATCTGCTCATGTACCTGCTCCTCTGTCTGCACAAAATATTTCAAAACCAACCCATAACTCAGACTTTGCCAAAATCACTAGAAACAGATACGTTGAAAGCGATCAAAGGCCATTTTTGGTCCATGTGTCCTCGATAGATTCATCTCCAATGTCTGCCATAGAGTTTGGAAGACAACTAAAAAAGACTGCCATCAAAGGAATTGTCATAGGCTCGTGCAAGTCAATTGGTAGGAGTAAAATAAGTCTGGAATTTAATTCCATGACTAGTGCCAACTCCTTCCTAAACAGCACCCACCCAAAATTCTCCTCAACCATCCCTACCCATCAAGTCTCTCGAATGGGTCTGGTGAGAGGTGTTCCAGTGGGAGAGGAATTCTCGAACGAGATCCTCTGCCAAGAAATTGAGACTCCCTATCGTTTTGGAAAAATTCTGAAATGTAGGCGTCTCAATTACAAGGACACCTCTTCAGGCTCTGTTGTATGGAAGCCTTCCCGCACGGTGGTTATCACTGTGGATGGGCAGAGACTTCCAGACAAAGTCTATCTTTCATACACTTCCCTACAGGTAGAGAAATATGAATATCCCACCATTCAATGCTGGAAGTGTTGTAGATTTGGACATACCAAGCTACAATGCAAATCCTCTCCCCGTTGCTTCAAATGTGGTAACAATCATCTGGGAGATGAATGCTCACTCAAAGATACTGACTTCTCCTGCCTGCATTGTTCTGGGAAGCACACGGCTGTTAGCCAAAGCTGCCCTGAACTTGCCAGACAGAAGTCAATCAAACACCTCATGGCCGAGAATAACATCTCGTTCCAGGAGGCATCGAAGCTTGTCCCCTCCGTGAAGTCAACATTCTCTGCTGTTGCTTCCTCAACGAATGTCCCCTTCGCTTCAAATATTCAGACAACCCCCTCTCGTATTAACTCTCAAGTTCCTCCCTCAAGGGTTACTCACCAACAAACAGTCACCAAACAAACTATGAAGAAACTTCCTACTCCTCCATCCTATGACAAATCGGCCCTCAGAGACCTTGCGTGGTTCCCTAATGGCCAACTCCCCTCTCCAGCCAACGGTTGCGGGCTTGCCCCCAACCAAAACGATCAACTTCCTCTAGATTCCTCTTCTCTCATAAAAACAGTTATGAGTTTTATTATTTCCATTCTCAAAAGTCAAACCAACATACCGTCCAACGTAGCACAATCTTTAACCCTTATGTCAACCCTCTTATGCCCTGATGGCTCCCCAAGCCATTACGAAGATTCTTCAGTGGAATTGTCGGAGTCTCAACTCCAACAAAACTGATATCCTCTTACTTATCCATCAATTCAACCCTACTATTATTGCCATCTCGGAGACATGGCTCCTCCCGGGATCCCTTTTTAGGATCCCGGGATTTGCGTGTGTCCGAGATGACAGAAATGATGGAAAGGGTGGCTCAGCCCTTTTCATCAAACAAACTATCCCCTTCTCCCCCATCCCCATTAATTTAAACACCGACCAAATAAATCTGGTCGGAGCAAAAATTGATGACATTTCCTTTTTTTCAGTTTACATTCCCCATCCTACCCCGTCCATCATTTTTGAGCTGAAGTCGGCAATCCAGGTTTTTGCTGACTCTCTCTTCTTATTGGGCGACTTCAACTGTCACCATCCTTCCTGGGGGTCTGCCTCTGCCAATAGTGCTGGCAGATCCCTAGTTAATACATTGGATGAGCTCAGCCTCTGTTTATTAAATGATGGATCTCCCACTCGCAGTGTCTCTCCCCTTCATAATCCGAGTTCGGTAGACCTATCTATTTGCTCGCCCAACTTTGCATCTCTTGCGTCCTGGTCCCTGGATCAGGATCCTCAGGGCAGTGACCACTTCCCCATCTACATTTGCTTTGGGAGGGAAATAGCACAGTGCTCCCACTCTTCCCCTTACAAGTATAATGTCAACAGAGCAAGATGGTCTGCCTTCACAGAAACTCTGGATTCTCTCATCCATCAACTCCCTACTCCCTCTCCATCTAACATTCCTGAGTGCTACGACCTCCTCAAACAATCTCTATACGCAGCAGCAGAGAAATCCATTCCTTCTAAATCCCCGCGTAGGTCCAAACGATCCCTCCCCCCGTGGTGGGATGCTGATTGCACTAAAGCAGTTCAAGACCGCAAAGCAGCAAGGTCTCAGTACAAGAAACGAATGTCATATGAATACTTTGACCACTTTCTCATGACTCAAGCAAAGACCAAGAGGATTCTTAAAGATAAAAAGAAAAAAGGATGGATAGAATACTGCTCCTCTCTCTCTCCAGAAACCAATATTACATCCGTATGGAAGAAGATAAGACAGTTTAGATCGGCTGCTTGTACCCCTGCTCTCAAACCTACCTCTGATGCTTGGGAGAATGAATTTTTAAACATGTTAGCTCCCCCTACTGTCCCCATCCAGATTCTTTCTCCTAATCCATACCTGATAGAGGATTTTGCTTGCACTCTAGATTCCCCTTTCACTCTTCATGAACTGCAAGCTGTGATGACTAGAGTCAAAGACTCAGCGCCGGGGGTAGATGGCATACCATACAGCTTCATTTCTCATGCCCCAGAATCTACCCAAAAATACATTCTTAACATCATTAACATTATTTACAATACTGGTATCATCCCTGAAGACTGGAAAACCCAAAATATCATCCCTATTCTGAAACCTGGAAAAAATCCCAACTATGGAGACTCCTATCGACCAATTGCTCTGTCCACTACTATGAGCAAAATTATGGAACATCTGATAAAAGATCGATTGGAGCATTTTTTCGAAACTAATAACCTTCTTCCAAGAATGCAGTTTGGGTATCGAAAAGGGAAAAGTACAGCAGATAACCTTAGCATCTTCATTACGGATGTGCATCTAACGAAATCAAGAAAAGAAGTCCTAGGGGCAGTCTTTCTTGACATGAAAGCGGCATATGACAATGTTCACATTGACATATTGATTAAGACCCTCCTGGATAAAGGAGTCCCACATAAAACAGCTCTTTTTACACAAAACCTGTTAAGTGGAAGAAACATTGTCCTAAACGCTGACAGTAAAAGAAAGAAAATCCGCAAAACATGGAAGGGCCTTCCTCAAGGTTCTGTTCTAGCCCCTCTTCTATTTAACATCTATACTTCCAATCTTGAAAAAATAGTCCAAAAAAATGCTAGAATTCTACAATACGCGGATGATATCATGATATATGTGTCAGACAGATCGATTGGAATGGTTGAAGGGATCTTGAACCTTGCCCTGCAAAATTTCAGTGAGTGGCTTGACTCCCACGGTCTTCAACTCTCACCGCACAAAAGCCAGGTCATGATTTTCTCCCACAAAAGATCAGTACCAGACATCAATGTATCATTTGACAGCATTCATATTCCCATAGTCCCTCACACAAAATTTCTAGGCCTGGTCATTGACCAAAAACTGTCTTTCATCCCCCATACTGAGTATGTAGTCAACAAGTGTGAGAAAGCGATCAATGTTCTGAGGTCAGTCTCGCGGGTCTGGTGGGGTGCTCACCCCAAAACTCTCAAGCTCCTATACAACGCACTCATACGTTCTCATTTGGATTACGCCACATTTCTAATGGAACCTTTTCCGAAACATGTCTCCTCCCAACTAGATAAAATTCAATTCCGTGCCCTTCGCATTATCATCGGAGCCATGAAATCATCTCCCATCTCTGCTTTACAAGTGGAATGTGGGGAAGCCCCCCTTTCACTCCGCCGACAGTATCTGGCAGACAGATATTTCCTTAAGGCTTCCCGAATCTCCAATCATCCCATTCTACCAAAAATTAAGCTTCTTTTGGAATACTCCACTTCTAAACCATACTGGAGACATAAAAAATCTCTTCCCTTGCTCATTGATAGCTACAAATTTCTTAATTCCTTTCACACTCCATTCTTCAGCGACACCAACTTCCCAATCTTCTCTTGCTCCCATGAATCTAATACTTTCTTCCCAAATATCTCTGACTTAAAGCTTTTTGGGGTAGGAAGATTGTAGTATGTAGAGCTTGCCAAAGTGCCAGAGTGGTCACTTGGTTGGAAGCGATTGCATACCAGCCGGAGCTGATATGCAAGCCTGTAATTGAGGTGGTAAGGTCGGTCAGTTGGACGTGTAGGTATTACCTGTTTGTCCGCCTTCAGCTACATACAACCCAAATGATATCTCAACCGCTTGGTTCGAACCTGGAGGCCGTCTGTTCGGATAGTCCCGACAGCTGAGCCACAGATTGATCGACCAAGCAATTGCGATACCGTATACAATAGATTAAATATTATTATCAAATATTACTCAGGTAGGAATGGTTGACAGATTGAAAGATATAACAGGAAATTTAACTTACTCTTTTATTTATCAAGATGATGATTACAATTGTTGTTTACTATTATTACTTGGTACAGAAATGTCGAGTTATTATTTAATGAATATAAATGTAAATTTGAAACGCGGACGATTTGAACGACGACGAGCGGTCGGGCAGCGTGATGCCTAGCTTCGAGATCTGGATGAGCGGAATGGTCTGGGCGCGCTGTGCTTCCCCTTAAATAGGAGACGGGCTGTGAATACGGCGCAGGGCAAGATGGCGCCTGCCGAAGTACTCAGCGCAGCGAAGCACTGCACGGCGCAATTGGCGCAATTGGCGCAATCGCCACAGACCCCGCTGGCAGTCGCTTAGACGAAACACGACCCCTCCTCGAAGTTCAAAGTCCTTACATTGCGTTCTGTGAAAGATAAAAAAATTTTTTAAAGCATTTGATTTGTTATGTTATTTGTATAGGGTTTTCTTTTGAACCGCTATGTACATGTTATGTAATGAATTTCTATATGAAAAGTAGTCTTTTCTAATACACAGTAATGTAATTATTTAAATACAACTTAATCTATACATATATAAAGTTAATCATATTATAAGTATAAATTTGTTTTTGTACAAAGTATGAAGTTACTTATCTTTTAAAAATATCTGCTGCTGGTATGATTTGCTGCTCTTGTGATGGCGTGTGGTTGCTCTGCTATTGAGGTGAATGGAGGAGTGTCGTCCTGCGTGTGCTGGCTGGACATCCTTATGTGTTCCTCAGTGGTATAGCTTGTTGGGTGTTGTTGATTGCGACTTCGTAGTGTACCATTAATTGTGAATGGTCCCCAGTTTTCTGTTATGAAGTGTAGAAGTTCTATTTTTTGTTCAGGATGAAGTAGATGTGTTATGTATGTAGAAAATTGATGCAGTTGTATGCGTGGATGCTTCGACTTTGTCGGGAATATCTTCCTGAAGTAGGTATTTATCCAGCTAGGCGAAATGGTTTGCAGTGTGCTCAGCGTGTGTATGCTTGTATATGAATATTCGACAGCTCCCTGCGTGTGCCGGCATGGGGCGAAGCACGGGGGTGTCTTGTGGTTTGCGGCGTGTCAGGCGTGACAGCTTTGGATGTGGCGATATCCAGTTTAGCCTGTAGGTTTTGCGGTGCGCCATGTTGACGGCTTTGAAGTGCATGGGACTTCAGTGTAACCTGGGTACATTTCGTGAAACCGGAGAAGGATTGATGTGAACTCCTCAGGGCGGTGACACGTAAATGTTGAGCAGCTTCGTTTCTTCATGTGTCGCAAGGAGGTTGACATTAGCTCTTTGCGTGCAGGCCATGAAGGAAGAGACGTTGTATGTCCAACAAAATCGTTCCTCGTCAGAGCAATGATGGCGATGACTTGGGGAAGACTTTGCGTGCTCTTGTAGTAAGTGTATGTGTGATGCTGGCACGGAGATGTTCTCAAAAGGCAAACGTTGCTGGTTCTTCAGTGGTGTTGAGCAGTGAGTATTGGCGGTACCAAAGATGATCCTCAGCGATGCTCCGGTTGAATGCTGGTATGATGTGAAGATGCAGTGGTTCCTCCATAATTAATTTCTTCCCGGTAGTGATGCGGTAGAATGCGGGGGCAGCTAGTTTCTGTATGAAGTCGTCCAGATGATGATGATGATGATGTGATTCATCATAAATAATTTTTTCTTCTATGTAGTGATGCGGTTGAATGCGGGGGCAGCTAGTTGCTGTATGAAGTCGTCCAGATGATTCTTGTTGATGTCTTTGATGCTCAATTTGAAATTTTAAAATTATACAATAGAATTATACAATGTAAATGTTTGTACTTGCGTTGATTGATAGGTATAAAATAATGTTTGTTATAATTTGCAAGTTCCATTTGATTTGATTTATAAGTATTTGTTTACTCGTTGCTAAAGTATTATATTATAATGCCATATAATGTTATTTGTTTGTTTCGTATTGTATTGTACAATGTTTTTTTTTTAAATTTAATATACGACTATGTTTATAATATTTATTATTATGTATGCCATGTTTCAATGTTTTTATAATTTTAATGTTTTATAATACTTTTTGTAGTATTACATAGTTAATATAATATAGTTTAGTTTATAGTACCAGTTTGTTGCTGTATTATATAGTTAATATTATAAGGTTTTAATGTTTTAACGTTTGATTATAGTTAGGTATTTTTACTACCGTATATTATAGTTTCAATGTTTCTATATTCTGGAACGTATTCGCTATCGTATCGTATTATTTTTATTGTTCGATCGTGGTTTTATAGTTGTAGTGTTTTTTTAAAAAATACAGTAAAATATTTTGTATATAAAAAATATTTTGTATTTAGCTAATTGTAGCTGTTCAATGTATCACGGCTTTTTATTTTTATTTATTTTCGATTGTATTTAAAAACAATGTTTATTTGTAGTTAGTTATTGTTTAAATTTGCTTTCTATATTATATTATGACTAATGGTTTTAAACTTCCGTAACGTATGCTTGTTTGAGTTTCTTTTTTAAAATAATAGCTTAATATTATAGTTTTAGAAGCATTAGTTTAGTTTATTTTCAAAAAAATATTTAGATAAAAATATTTTAAAAATATATTATAATATTCGTTTGCGTACGTATTTTATTTTAATTAATTGTAATTGTATACAATTGTTTTATTCCCATAATTATATTTAGAAACGATGTATCTATTTTATTTAAATGTTTAATTTATTTGATTATTTGTTTTGCGTTGTTAACTTATTTATTAAAGCGAGCTATAATATTATTTTTACGTACTCTGTTTAAATAATATTAAGTGTGGTAGTATTTTGAATTATTGGAACGCGATGTTATTGTGACGGTTAATGTTTTCGGTTAAGGGTTTCAACCGAGTTCATCGGCCCCTAAGTTTTAAACTTTCTCTTTCTTTATCGCGGTTATAACAGGGTTACTTGGGTTCATTCGGCCAGGCCTTTGTTTGTAGGTCGTTCACCTTTTGTTTTTTATTACCGATGGACGTGGTGTAACATTCTTAAATGTATATTTGGTTTTCTGAATTTTTACATAAAAATATGCGTTTTACGAATATGATAATTATTTAACTATATGTTTCTAATTTTCAGTTTTTATGATAATGGTTTTATTTGGGAATGTAATATGTATTTTTTATTGATAATTTTTTAATTTTTACGTATTACGATATTTAGCAAAAATAAATATTTTATGAATTTCTATGAAATTTATTTTTATTTTTTATTTTTTTTGCGTTTTATCAATTATGAACAAGATAAAATATTTATAATGACTTTATGCTTTTAAGATGACTTTAGTAATATTATAATTTTTATACCTCTATTCGGCGTTTTGGTTCTCTGGCTTTTTGCTTTTTATTTTTATACCTTCGTCCTTTGTATGTATTTATTTATTTTCTGGTACTTTTGGTTTTTTTTAGGCAGCTTCTTTTTTAATTGTTCCGTCTGGATTATTTTTGCGTCTCGTCAGTCATGAAAAAATATAAAGTACATATAAGTTATATATTAAACAATTGTAAATATGTTAAGTTAGGTGGAATTTGCGTATGAGCGTTTTTGAGCGTTTTTTGAGCGGGTACACTTGTAATTAATTTTTGACAAATTATAAGACAAATGTATTTAATATATTAGCTTGTAATATATGTGTTACCTGCTCGAGTGATTCCGTTCATCCAGACCTCGCTGTTCAAGTATTAATTCCTGTTAAATCCTTTGTTTCTGTCGTGCAGTAAAATGTTACGCAGTATATTAATGAACACGTATTATTGTTCTGTTTAATAAAACTACTGATTTTACGTTAAAAAGGCACAATAGGTTGTGATAGGCTCACCAGATTTTTTTACCACAGTATAACAATTGAAATTATGAGCACAAAATAAAAGTACCTGAGTTTTTTAAACGATTTCGGAATTTTACCAGTTTCTGAAGGTATGTGTGTGTTCTGAGACACGTTCGGATCACCAGTTTTGGACTGGTGGGTGTTCAGAGACACGATCAGGAGTCACCAGTTTTGGGGTAGGAAGATTGTAGTATGTAGAGCTTGCCAAAGTGCCAGAGTGGTCACTTGGTTGGAAGCGATTGCATACCAGCCGGAGCTGATATGCAAGCCTGTAATTGAGGTGGTAAGGTCGGTCAGTTGGACGTGTAGGTATTACCTGTTTGTCCGCCTTCAGCTACATACAACCCAAATGATATCTCAACCGCTTGGTTCGAACCTGGAGGCCGTCTGTTCGGATAGTCCCGACAGCTGAGCCACAGATTGATCGACCAAGCAATTGCGATACCGTATACAATAGATTAAATATTAATATCAAATATTACTCAGGTAGGAATGGTTGACAGATTGAAAGATATAACAGGAAATTTAACTTACTCTTTTATTTATCAAGATGATGATTACAATTGTTGTTTACTATTATTACTTGGTACAGAAATGTCGAGTTATTATTTAATGAATATAAATGTAAATTTGAAACGCGGACGATTTGAACGACGACGAGCGGTCGGGCAGCGTGATGCCTAGCTTCGAGATCTGGATGAGCGGAATGGTCTGGGCGCGCTGTGCTTCCCCTTAAATAGGAGACGGGCTGTGAATACGGCGCAGGGCAAGATGGCGCCTGCCGAAGTACTCAGCGCAGCGAAGCACTGCACGGCGCAATTGGCGCAATTGGCGCAATCGCCACAGCTTCATAAACATGACAATCAGACCCTGCATCTTTTTCGAGAAATCATTAACACCAAATGGAATAATCATGTCACCATATATACAGATGGTTCCAGGAGGGCGGGAACCCCTGCTCTAGTAGGAGCAGCGTTTTTCTGTCCCTCTTTAAACCAGTCTAGAAAGTTCAAACTCCCAGCGGAAATGTCTATCTTTAATGCAGAATGTTTGGCTATATTAGAGGCTGTTAATTTTATATCTTCAAACAATATTTCAAATTCTATCATTCTCACAGACTCTCTAAGTGCAGTCAAGGCCATATCCTCCAATCCAAAAAACCTTCTTAATCAACTCACTGTTCTCCAAATCAAACATAAGATTCTGGATTTGGGAATCCTAGGTCAAAGTGTTACTATAGCGTGGATCCCTGGTCACAGTGGAATCTCAGGAAACGACAGGGCTGATGAACTTGCTAAAGAAGCTTCTGAAGATGGTGACCCTAAACACTTCTACATCTTTCTGGAGGACATGATTCCAGTCCTCAAACAGAGAATGAATGATCGCTGGAAACATCTTTGGAGGCTAAATAGCATCAGATCTGGCTCCTTTTATGCTACCATCCAACTAAATCTTCCCACCAAACCTTGGTTTTCGGATATACCTATGAAAAAAAAGTCAGTCTCAATTATCAGTCGCATCAGACTTGGTCACTCTTGCACTCCAGTATTTCTGAACAAAATCCGAGTAAAGGATTCCTCGCTGTGCGAATGTGGTCTGGAGGATGGAGATGTCAATCACATTTTCCTTGGCTGCTCCTTATTTAATAAGGCTTCTATTTATTCTAAAGCTATCATACTCAAAATTCCCCTCCCCATAAACATTCCATTTCTTCTATCTATAGCAACCCCTCTAATCTACAGAAGTCTGGCGTCATTCATTAATGAGAACAATATAATAATTTAATATGTACATAATTTATAATATTTAACATGCCTTTTTTTTTTTTTTTTTGTTGTTGTGGTAATTTGTACATCATATTATTTCCATTATACCACTTATACTTTCTCTATTTTGTTTTTTTTTTCTGAGAAAAGCTTAATATTTTGTTCATATTTGTGTATACCTATTTTCTGTCTTTTACCAAGATAAATTAAATAATCTGATTATATATATTTTTTTTTTTGCCCTGCATTTATGTTCACAACATATATTAAATATTCTTTCTTTTTTCTTTGCTTGTATATATAAACTACATTGTAATCCTTTCTAATATTTTCTGATTTATTTCCTTTGCCATATGCTTCTTTACACTTTTTGTTTTTTACTCAAATTATCATATTATATACCATGTAAATAATGTATTCCTTTAGTTATTCAACCTGAGTGTAACCAAGCTGACTAGATATAAGCTTACATTGTTATGTTTTATAAGAACAGAGGAGTGCCAAATGACTTGACTGTTTCTATTGCTAAGTAAACCATCAAATCGTTAATTGTGTCTACCCATGCAGTGCTGGTCTTTTGGCAGTGTCAGTGCTAAAGTCCACACTCCTGACTCAACTATCTGTACCGGATTGAATCTTTAATACCTACATAAGACAGACAAGGGCGAGAACACTGGGTAACGGTGAAAAGCCCTCAAACAAAGAAGAAGAAGTCTTCATTTCGTTTGTGACAGTTTGTGACGTCTATCTAATCGGAGCGGTACGAAAAGTTTCTTAATTTAATCAATTAACAAGAGGTTTTATTCACCATGAGGTACGTATTTATATTTTTTATAGTTATTTATGTTTAAATATATATTTTAATGTCATTTTAAGTATATACAAACACTTGTTCAAGTGCATTAAAATTTTAGGTTATTTATAATATTTATACATTCTTCGTAGTGTAAATTTGAGTCTGACTCTCATTTTAATCTACCCATTAAGAAATTAATGTTTTAGTCGTATTTATAAGCATAAATATATTTAAAAAGATATTGCTTTTTGTTACAGTGATACAGTAAACAGCAGAATGGCACGTGCGTCAACGAAACAATTAGATATGTTATGGCCAGTTTCATAAAAATTAAAGGAGACTTAATGTCGACTTTAAAATAAATTGCGTTTCATAACAACAAAATGTCACTTAAAGTTCACTTTAATTTAAAGTCCAGTGTCTTCGTACTTTAGTCACTAAAGTCTTCTTTAAGAGCAGTTCATTTTTTGCCACCAGAGTGTGCTGCAATATGACATTACATATGTTCAAGTCAGTGGTCAGTTCTTGTTGATGTCAATATTTTCATTTGAATGTTGACGGTCATGTGCACATTACTTAATAATCTTCAATAGTTTTATTATTATTTAAACATTTTTTATAAATAATATAACAAAATGATGTTTTCAAAATGAGCTAATTAGAAGATGCGTACTGTGATACGGCGGTGAAAAGTGTATAGGAAAATAATCGACCACATGGAAAAGTAAAATTATGGAGAATTTTTTGATAGGTTTTGATTCCATAAACATGTCCTATACATCAATGATCAATTCAATGACAGAAATAACATATTATATGGTAGTAGACAAAAAGATTTACCTATGCTATGACCTATGTTTCCATAGATTTTGATAGCAATATTGCCAACTTTGAGGCATTTTGGTGACATTTCTGCCTTTTACTAAAGTACGCGACATTATTATTTATGAAACGCAACGACTTAAAGGCGACTTTAAATTTTTAAAGAACCTTTAACTAAAGGGTCCTTTTGCTGCTTTTTATGAAACTGGCTGTTAGTGGATTATATTATGCAAAATCAAGATTTTGCCTCTGGACGATTACTGGGGATCAGAGGCAAGGATAATTGTAATAAATGTTGGAAGGACTTATGTGTCTTGTTGAATAATATTGGGCCCAACAAAAATGTTATCCAGTGGCAGAAGGTGTGTATTTTTATAACCTAACATTGATTTTTAGTTACACTTTGAAGAGAGATCACTTTGAAGATTTTCTAATGTAATGATATATGACAGGGTAAGAAATGAGAACACAAGAAAATAATGAAGATAACAAAAGAAAGTAAATGAATGAATGAAAGTGAATAAATACACTGAGATGTTTTGGCCACCTTTGAAACTTTATCAAATATTTCTGGTTCAGGGTCTTAAGCCTCGAAGCCAGTTAAATATTGTTTGATTATGATCTATATATTCATCAATATATTTTAAATTCCAGTACCACAACAAGATAATACAATTACTGAATTGTTATTAAAAAAAAGTGAAGATGCCCATAAACGAACTTCAATATTCGAAGAATTAAAAGAAATAAGGAGGGAAGAATTAGAATTAAAAAAGATACAATTGAAAATGAGAAACTAAACATTGAAAAAGATAAACTAGCCATCAAAAGAGAGAAAGTGGCAGCACTTCAGGATATTGCAGATCAACTGAGGTAATTATATTATTACGTCCTTACGTATGAAATTGGCGTTTTATATGGAAAAAGTAAAATAATAAAAATATATATTTATTTTTATATTATTTTACAAAATACTTTTTATACAATCTATGATTTCTGACAATAAAATATACAATTACATAAATTTATGTTTCAAATGTTCAAAAGTTGTGACATCTAAAATTAAATATAATGACAAAATTATATAAAATGAAACCTTAAACATTTTAATGTTGAGTAACAGTGTTTATTTTATTTATTTGTGGATTATGCTACTCTACTAGGCTACGCCTGTACCAGATATATGAAATTATATATTGTGGATTATGCTACTCTACTAGGCTACGCCTGTACCAGATATATGAAATTATATATTGTGGATTATGCTACTCTACTAGGCTACGCCTGTACCAGATATATGAAATTATATATTGTGGATTATGCTACTCTACTAGGCTACGCCTGTACCAGATATATGAAATTATATATTGTGGATTATGCTACTCTACTAGGCTACGCCTGTACCAGATATATGAAATTATATATTGTGGATTATGCTACTCTACTAGGCTACGCCTGTACCAGATATATGAAATTATATATTGTGGATTATGCTACTCTACTAGGCTACGCCTGTACCAGATATATGAAATTATATATTGTGGATTATGCTACTCTACTAGGCTACGCCTGTACCAGATATATGAAATTATATATTGTGGATTATGCTACTCTACTAGGCTACGCCTGTACCAGATATATGAAATTATATATTTTTAATCAATCAAAATATGTACCGTTGTTATCTATGCACTTTTGCTATGTTATAGGTAGTTCATTGATTCTTTGCTGAATTATTTGCAACAGTATAAAATAATTTACTTGATCAATGGAAATAATGTAATTATTAATTATGTATGTATTACAGTGTCAGATTGAATGATATTATTCTCACTGTTATGTTTCTTTTTCAGAAAGAGGCCGATCTAGAAGCTGCTTCAAGTCAAAAGTGATCATGAATCAACTGCTGTTGGACTCGTCTAGCTTCTGCAAGACGAGTTCGGACATCAAGAATATTTACATCGTCATTACTTGAAGTGTTCAAGTTATCCACATAATCATTTTCTTCGAGTTGTTCTGGCATATTGCACTTAATCCTTATATTGTGAAGAACTGCACAAGCGTTTACTATAAGACCAGCTCTCTCTGGGCTATACATCAACGTGCGTTTCTTAGAAAGGCACCGCCATGTTGACTTTAATAGGCCAAAACATCTTTCAATAATAGATCTTGCTTGACAGTGTGCTTTAGTGTAATTTTGCTCTCTTCTATCTGTTGTATTTATTATTGGTGTTAGAAGCCAAGGCTCAAGGGGATATCCACTGTCTCCTGTAAAATGAAAATTATTACATTTAGTAGGGAAGAGATCCACTGCTTTATTTTAATTTACCGAGGTTATTGTTAGTGTTAAAGGCTGGCTTAATTTCTCCTAATACTAGTAGTATTCATTTTTCACTCATCAAGTGATATATAGCAAAGTATTTGCACCATTAGTATTTTTGTTATTGTATTTTAATAATTTGAAATTTATAATAAAATTATTCATGTATTGTTTTTTCATAAAAATGTCATTTATAATTGAAGTAAATTTTCTTTTCGGTCATACCAATAATTTGAAATTTATAATTGTTCATGTATTGTTTTTTCATAAATATGTGTTTTGTGTTGTCTTGTAAATATAAAAGATAACACTGCTTTATATACAATTTTCACTGTAATTTAATTGAAGTAAATATTCTTTCCTGTTATACCAATAATTTGAAATTTAAATTGTTCATGTATTGTTTTTTCATAAAAATGTGTTTTGTGTTGTCTTGTAAATATAAAAGATAACACTGCTTTATGTAAAATTTTCTCTGTAATTTAATTGAAGTAAATATTCTGTTCTGTTATCCCAAAAATTTTAAATGTCTCATTGTTTATATATTGATTTATTAAAAAAAGTGTTTTATTTTGTCTTATAAATCTAGGACAGAGGTCCACTGTTTTTATTTATAGTTTTTAATTATTTATAATTGTTTACATATGTATTGATTAGAGTAATAATAAAATATTTTCTCTATCATTTTGTTCTCATGTACGTTAAATATAAAGTATACCTATTAACCACGTCTTTCTTTCTCCTCGTTGATGCCACAATTCCATTACTCTGCGGGCTGATGAGTTCATCCAAATGTAAGTGTCATGTCTTGCTCCTGGATATCTTGCATTTATGTTCAAAATAAGTTTTGAAGGGTCACAAATCTGAAAAATTTTAAGTAACTTATAAGTGTGATGATACCTTATTTTAAATTGTTTATTAATATTATAATTTGTATTATTAATTATATTTGTGAGAAAAATGGAATTTTATTTTTGTCATCTTATTTCTATAAATCATTTAATTTCAAATACAGTTTAAAATCGAGATGAGTTCTAAAATCCACTGTACATAATTCATACAAACATTTATTTCTATTTTACCAAAAATCAAGCATTAGGTCTCGTCTTGGAACATGGCGGCTTATTTGTAGTAAGTATTATTTGAGTCAATATGGTATGAATCATGGAGTAATTAAGGTTTGAATGTATATTTATGTACATTGTAATAATGAAAGAAAAAATTATTACTGCTTGAACATTCAGGGAATGGTATCCATGATGGTTAAAGGCCGCTTCTTCGTGTTCAACTGGTGCCAAGATTGCAACGTGAGTACAATCTATAGCACCAATGGTGCCAGGGAAGGGATGAGCACAATTATTAAATAATTGTTTGGTGGCAGCACGTTCCTCTACTGTCATGGGGAAACGAATCCATTGCTGTAGTAATATCTCATTTATGGATTGAGAAACACTAAATACGCATCGACTTACTGATGCTTGGCTCACAGCTAAACCATACTCTCTACCAATACCACGTTGATAACTACCAACTGCATAGAAACGCACTGCCGTTAAAATCTGTAAAAAAGTTAAAAGTCCAGTAATTGCATGTGATAAAGGATTTTTTAAAATAAATATGTATTTAAAGACATTGAATGTATTCTAATTGGTTTTACATTCTTTCTATTCTTCTTAATTAGGTACTTAGCCTTTATACAAATAATTGTTTTTGCATGTTTATTATTCTTGTTCATTTTTATTATTATTGTCGGTCTTCGTGGTTCAGTTGGTTAGGTATTTGACTTCTGATCCAAAGGTCCCGGGTGGAGACACAGTTTTTAATTTTGTTTTCAGTCTGGATCTGTGAAACGATTAATATTGCAAGTCTCCATAAATGTGGCTTGCAATATTAATCGACTTGGTATTGGGTGCGTGTTAAATCAATATTTGACATAGTACCTGTTAGTTGCTCGAGAATTTATATATATATAAAAAAATTGAACTGTAATTTTTTCCTTTAGATGCAATGTTATTTTTATTTTCTTTTGAGGGATGTTTTTGAATATTATAATGTATGAATAATTTTTATATTTTAAATTATGAACGTGTGTTGTATGTTTTTTAAATAAATAAATAAAAATTACCTGTGATTGTACGGAAAGGCCATGACATTTGCTTCGTCGTAATCTTGAATCCAAAGAATCGATATACACAAATACCGAGTTATTTCCTTGGATATCCTAAATAATTTAAAAAAATAATCTTGTGGCAAATCCATCGGATTGTGTGCATCTCTTAAATTGCGATACTCTAAACGATTGACATTTCTTTCTTGTCTTCCTTCTATTTACATCAATAAAAGATCCATCTTTAGAAAATATCCCGAAAATGTTATAATAAAGTCATGATTTAAATGTCAGAAGTGACAGATCGATGTTATGGATAGCGCTAAGCGTTAGTGACACCTCTAATGCTAGCGCTACGATATGGATACCTGCGAGGGATAGTATCCCTTTTACTGTCACTACAAATTGAAACGAGAATCGCGTTTTCTATAATTTTAAGGATCTTAAGGATTTTAAGGCGTTATGGATAGCTAAAAAAGAACGAGAATCCCGCCTCAGGCTCTCCAAAACCACTGCCTCGCAATATATATATATATATATATATATATATATATATATATATATATATATATATATATATATATATATATATATATATATATATATATATATATATATATATATATATATATATATATATATATATATATATATATATATATATATATATATATATATATATATATATATATATATATATATATATATATATATATATATATATATATATATATATATATATATATATACATATATATATATATATATATATATATATATATATATATATATATTTATATATATATATATATATATATATATATATATATATATATATATATATATATATATATATATATATATATATATATATAAATATATATATATATATATATATATATATATATATATATATATATATATATATATATATATATATATATATATATATATATATATATATATATATATATATATATATATATATATATATATATATATATATATATATATATATATATATATATATATATATATAATATATATATATATATATATATATATATATATATATATATATATATATATATATATATATATATATATAAATATATATATATATATATATATATATATATATATATATATATATATATATATATATATATATATATATATATATATATATATATATATAATATATATATATATATATATATATATATATATATATATATATATATATATATATATATATATATATATATATATATATATATATATATATATATATATATATATATATATATATATATATATATATATATATATATATATATATATATATATATATATATATATATATATATATATATATATATATATATATATATATATGTGCAAAAAGTGAGTCATGGAATATCGCGCGTTTGACGTTTTGGTTGGCAACATATTTCAGTTTTCCTTACATTTCAACACATCTTAGATAAATGTTCTCTAAATCATTAATAATTAAAATCTTTTTTAGACAAATAAATCCGAAAACAATTCACATTAATCGTTATTTTCTATAGAAAAACGATGTGGTTGTTGAAGTACTTATCTATGTATTTATTAAGAAAAAGAAGATATTAACTTACTATGTTTTCTTAAAGTGTTCCATATTTAGTAGACAATTTTGAGATGTCAGTTTAGAAAAAAGTCGTGTTAATCTATATCTATAATAAAGCAAAGTTTCCTGACTGACTGACTGAATGACTCATCAACGCACAGCCCAAACGGCTAATCGTAGAGAAGTGAAATTTGAAATCAAATAGGTTTAATAACAAAACCTTCCACTAAGGAAGGAATTTTGGAAATTCCGCCCCTAAGGGGGTGAAAATTAGGGTTGAAAGTTTTTAAGAATATACGAATATCTCGGAAACTAGACGTGATATGAACTTGAGATTCGACATATCGATACTCCTATTAAAATTAGTAATGACGTGTTTCGCCGTTTTTCCATATTTTATTTTAATGGGATGAAAAAGGGCGTATGGAAATAGGGATAATTTGTAAGTGCGTATTAATAAAACAAAAACTCATTTTATCGAAATTTCCTGGAATTGATTTTCTAAGCAAGTATAAAAATATGTTATTCTGTACTAAAAAATGACACTTATAAGGCGTTAAAGGGTGGGGGGGTAGTTATTTTTGAAGAACCATATATCAGAAACTAATAAAGGTAGAAACCTGAAAATAAATATATGTATTCTCCTTTAAAAATAAAAATATAGGTACGTGTTTCGTTGTTTTGTAAAATTTTGGTAAAAAGGGTTGTAAAAAAATATAAATATTTTGCATAAAATAAATCAGATGGAACATTTTGTTTAGGATAGGTACATACTGGTACATACCTACCTATATTACTAAAAAATATATTGTAAACAGAATGCTTTTAGAAAGATTTTGAAAATATTTTTGGAACGTCGTAATAAAATAAGACATTGGCGTGGTATGAAATATACAAATGTTTAATGTTTTATATTAAGTTTGGTTTCGTACTTAAATACATATGTTTATATTTTATGTAAAAAATTATAAACTTTAACCTTAATTGATTAAATTAGTTAGTAGATGTCTGTGGGTTGAAGGTCGGGAGTTAATGAACAGAAATATATGATTTACAACCATATATAGACTAAATTAATATTCAGTTATCACGCACCCAATAACAAGTTGCCACATTTTTGAGACTTACGATGTTAATCGTCCCACAGATCCAGACTGAAAACACAATTTAAAAATGTGTCTCCACTGGGAATCGAACCCGGGACCCTTGGATCAGCAGTCAGATACCTAACCAACTGAGCCAAGAAGGCCGACTATAAAAAAATCTATAATTGTTTATTTTAATCCACAAATAAATACAAAAATAACACACAATATTATAAAAATTAATTATGATACGTCACTGAATTATGGCATGATATTTGTTAATAGGAAGTCGCCATTTTGTAACATGTGATGTGGCGAATTTTAGGATTTTCAATTCACGAGAGGTATCCAACAGTTTTTCATCTTGCTGTAAATCTGGAGAATGGTCAGAGGGTGTATTTTAATTCAAATAACTTGAATGATAGAGTCAATAATCCACCAAAAACAACACTTCTAGAATTTTTCGAACTATGTCAAACTGATATTTTTGCGAAGACTCTTCTTTACTCTGAAGTGCCTTCATACTTTGTGTGGAAAAGTACCATGTTCGTCAGAAGAAAGCAGGAGATGAATGTTGAGGGTTGGTCTGGAGTGAAGAAAGATAATGCACTAGGAAGGGTTAATACTATTCACCCTAATAATACGGAATGTTATCACCTTCGTTTACTATTACATGAAGTTCGTGGTCCAACGTCCTTCTCCAACGATTGCAAGGGATTTCCGTAAGTCATTCTACGTCAGATTCAAGATAAGGTGACACATAGCGCCACGGTTGGCAAATCTTTAATCGAAATAATTCGTTATAAATTTGGATTGGTGCAGTGTTTATGGAAAGATAACGGTCTTGTGTTGCTCTCGGAAACAAAATTGTTTTCTGTCCTAGTGAAAGTGCTCTTTCTTAGAGTACTGCGGTCTTCTGGAGGTGATGCTTTACATTTAATCCATTGATTATTCAGTCAGACCCGATTTGTTAACCTTTTCCAACTTCTTTAGGGAGTTGTTACTCTGTGATCCAGACGCACTGAGTAGGAGATGCTTAGACCTCTTTTTTTCTGACACACATCTTGAATGTATTGTGGTGATTGGTTGTTCAAAGCATTAAGCACCGTCGCCAAACAAATTGTGTAGCCAACTCCATCAAAAAATGTAATGGGAATTTCTTAAACACGGGGGTTTTTTCAATCGCCATATCACTGAGTTATGAAGATAAATAACACAGTTATTTTGTGAAAAAGAATAGTCGATCCGATCTCAATATTTTGTATTAAAGGTCTACGAGAAAATCAGGCAATTCAGTCAATAGTGTGATAACACCGATATGGAATATTTTTAGAATATGTCGAGAGAGAAAAATGAGTTGGTTGTGGTCATCGCTATACTGATCACTACCGAGGTATTCCACAAAGTAATTCATATTTTCTATCTTTCTCTTTGGAAAATTTATAAAAATTATTTAGCAGAGGACACAACACGGCAGATAGCCAGAGAGATAGATGATAACATGCAGCAAAATATATTGATGGACGTCGTATACAACAAGTTGCCTTTTAATGATCGAAGAAGTAGTATTATCTTTGGGGGGATACAGGTTAAACTACAGTTTACCCATAGAACACACTAACTATAGAACGCAAGCCACCGTATATTGAAATTGTACCAACTTCTGAACCAACTTGAAGTTGGCAACATAACAATACTACTTACTGCCATCTGTTAAACCGTACAAAAGCTCATTAAGAGGCGGGGCATAGGCGGGGCTAGGCCTATAGGGAGGGGGCTAAATTCGACTTTATTTATTTATTTGAATATTGCCTCTGCATTTATTTCTTATAATGGTTGAAATTGTATAATATGCTTATATTATTCAACCATTATGAGAAACACTGCAAGAAGGAAGTAAAATTCACATACAAAAATTCTTAGGTTAACAAGAAAAGACAATTGTAACGAACAATGGTGTTTATTATAACGAATTACTCGACATTTATAAAATAATATAATATGAAATATAAATGCCAAATCATACCACAATATCATATTGTCTTATTTAAATGAAATTTGCTAAAATCTTTGCTGAGAAGATGAATATTTCCACGCGCGGAAATCCACTTTATCAATCTACAACGATCTCGTATTGACGGAAAACAAAATTGCCGTTGTATTGATTTGATTGATTCCTTCGAACCACATGAAGTGACACAACATCGACGTGGCATTTTAAAATATTTAAGTTGTTTACAAAGCTTTTAAATATGAAATGCGAAATAAGAAATAATAGTTTTGGACCGCGTTTCACGGAAAACACAATGACAGATGACAGAACACATCACCAACACGTGAAGAATATATTATTGCCAGAATAAAACAAATTTCCAACATCATTTTCAGTTATTTCAGTAAATCAAGTTTACCTCAACCGTCACAGTCTGAAAGGAATAATCGCGAGTATACAAGAGAAACAAATTACGACATCATTTCTTTAGCACAAGAAGTGCTGGCTTATGAAACTTCTTTGAATGATAGCAGCTCGCTATTTATAATCAGGTCTGTACAATTATCGTTGCAAGATCTGGACAAATGTTCTTTTTAGATGCTCCCGGAGGTACTGGAAAAACCTTTCTTATCAACTTCTGGAATCTTCTTCTGGAATCGCTGCAACGTTGTTAATAGGAGGTAAAACGGCTCACTCTGCCTTTAAGCTTCCTTTGAATCTAATACACGTAGAATCTCCCATGTGCAATATTTCAAAACAAAGCAATATGGCGCAAGTTCTCAGAGATTGCAAACTCATTGTTTGGGACGAAAGCACTTTGGCACATAAAGTAGGTTTTGAAGTTCTAAGCAGAACCCTCAAATACATCAAGGGAAATGATCGTGTAATGGGGGGCATCACCGTACTTCTTGCCGGGGATTTTCGACAGACTTTGCCTGTAGTACCTAGGGGGACGCGAGCTGATGAGGTGAAGGCTTGCATCAAGTCATCATATTTATGGGCAGTTATAAAAAAATATCACTCAAGAAGAACATGAGGGTCCATTTGCGAGGTGATTTATTTGCAGATCAGTTTTCTGAATTACTTCTGACAATTGGAAATGGAGAGTTTCCTGTAACTGAATGTAAAATTTCTATCCCCTCCGGACTATGTACAAAATTTAATTCTTTGGAGGAGCTCTCATCAAAAATATATCCCGATATTGAAAAATTAACTGAAAAATCTGCGGAATGGTAGTGTTAACGTGCCATATTAACTCCCAAAAATAATATAGTTAACTCAATAAATAAATTCATTATTGAATCATTTGAAGGGGTCCATATGGAATACAAATCTATCGATTCAGTTGTTCAGAGTGAAGATACAGTACATTACCCAGTTGAGTTTTTGAACACATTGAATCCTTCTGGTCTTCCCGAACACAGACTTTTCTCAAAGTAGGAGCACCTGTTTTATTACTGAGGAATCTTAATTCACCTAAGCTCTGTACAAGATTGCGAGTGAAAGTTCTCCACAGAAATATGATTGAAGCTGTGGTGTTATGTAATAGGATCTGGTAAGGGAGAGTCGATGTTCATACCAAGGATACCATTAATCCTCTCCGAATATCCATTTGATTTTAAAAGACTGCAATTCCCCTTAAAAGTTTGTTTTGCTATAACCATAAACAAGTCCCAAGGACAAACATTGAAAGTAGCAGGGTTCGACCTGAGGAAAGACTGTTTTTCGCATGGACAATTTTATGTAGCCTGTTCAAGAGTAAGCTTACCAAACTCTCTGGTAATATTGGCACCTAAAAGAAAAACGGTTAACGTTGTGTACAAAGAAATCCTGTTATTATTTGTTATTTTCTTCTTAGCTATTTCTCCACTGCTTGATGTAGGCCTCCATCAACTTTTCCCACAATTCTCTATCCTGGGCGTCACTTTACCATTTATTTTCCGCGACAGTAACCATATCTAACATATCTAATTATAAGTACCTAATGGGTAAAATGCTTTGTGAAATTGTAAAAAATAAAATAAAAATATCGAATCGAATCGGATATCGGATTGAATATTATCCGCACTTACTTCCGAAACCTTTCTCCATTAATTTACTCACGATACATCAAGGGTTATCTTCTATAACGAATTAGGAGAATGCTGGTGCACAGTGAAAATAGGTGTCTTGCTTTTGCTTTCAGGCAGATTAGATAAAAAAATCCAAATTACACGTGAGACAAGCCACCGACAGCCGAAAACTTCGATTCAGACAACGAAATTCGATGTAAAATAGAGATGGCACGATAAGCATTTAATCTGAGCCTCAGAGGTGAAAATTATTCACTCATCATCGAAGTAAAGATCGAGGGAACGCGTGGTGTGGGCAAATAAATTATTATAAAAATAATCATTATAATCTTTTTTATAAGTGATCATAAAAAAACTATTAAAATTTAAAATTCAAACGAAATTCGTTTGATGGCACTTAAAATTAAAAACAGGTCGGAAATAAACACATCCTAATTGCACTTTTAATTTTGTTTACACTGACAGCGTTTACTATGTAGAATTCCATTTTTAAAATAAATTAAACACTTGTTTTTCTTTCTACATTTATTTTTACTCTCCAGAACGACCGTTTCGCGTGGTGAAGGCCTTTTCAACTGGTTGAAAAGGCCTTCACCAGGCGAAACGGTCGTTCTGGAGAGTAAAAATAAATGTAGAAAGAAAAACAAGTGTTTAATTTATTTTAAAAACATCCTAATTGGTTGGATGGTTGGGTAGGGTGCGGGTGGAACTCGTAAAAGTGAAATTAGCGAAGAGCTGCATTTTTATTATAATATTAATACATCTTTCAAAATGTTTATTTACATCAATTCAGTTTATGGAGGCGGCGCCAAACACAAACATAATATCTACAATCCGTCGAGTGCATTTCATAAAACGTTTGTTTGGTGTCAAATTAAAAAAAAAAATATACGTAAATAAATATTTTGCATCTTATGTGTTTCTTAATCATAATCATAATATTACGTGTTGTGTTAGGTGTAAAATTAATGAGATTAATAATTGCTTTTATTTAATTTATACTGCACGTCGCGTATTACTTTATGAAATTTATTAATATGTATCGACATTCAAATAAGTAAAGCAAGCGAAGCTGCGGGTATTCAGCTAGTTTAAATTATATACTATGCAAATAAATTCAAAATGAGTATTCAAAATTTCATCAGGCTATGTGCCCAAGCACTGCAAAGACTATAGTTTTTTGATTAATGCGAGATTTTGGTGATTTTTACTTGACAATGAAGTTTAATCTCAAATTGGTGTGACGCGTGTTTTTTGCCTGAGAAAATTTTTCAAGAATTTTGTCACTTAGTAAGCATTATAGTAAGGAAAATGGAGTTACCGAAAGTTGCGATAAAGCTTCTCGACGGTGAAAGTGACTGGCCCATGTGGAAGTATCGCATCAAGTTCGTTCTCAATTGTCACTTAAATGCACTTGAGATGGTGGAAGGAAAGTTCGAGAAACCACAGCAATTATCTCCAGGTGCCTCAGAAATCCAAAAAAGGAGAGTGAAAGGATACTTCAGGCATATACACGAGGAAATTCAAATGCAATGATGGTTCTTACTAATAGTATGACAGAAGATACCTTGCAGAAGGAAATGAGGTTCCAAAACGCGAGAGAAGTGTGGTTAGAACTACACAATCTGTTTGAGGCTTCCTCTGAAAGCCAACTCTACAACATTTGTCTGCAGTTCTTCCAATTTAAGTGGAACGATAAAGAAGATATGGCATCACATCTATCCAAATCAAAAAAAATTGTGGCAAGAACTAAATTCAGGTTTTATGAAAAGAAAAGAGCATAAGTTACCAGAGATGATGCTAAATTGTAAGATGTTTGATATTCTGCATTCACGATACAATTCTTTCGAATCGAGTTGTTTACTTTTGAGTGAAGAGAAGCGGACTTACAGATGAGTTAACCATGCAATTATGTTCTCACGAGAGAGAGTGTATCAAGAACCAAGGAAAAGAAGAACAAATTTCATTTAACCAAAAGAAATGATAAATGTAATTATTGTTTTAACAGAGGACACTGGTTAAAGAATTGTCCAAAGTGGATAGCAGATGGAAGACCCCCAAAACCTGAATCGCATGGAAAGAAGAACACGAGCTACTCAGTGACAGTTGCAGGGCTGTTAAGTGTCGAAGAAGACGTTTTTAATTAAAATATATACTATGCAAATAGGAGTATTCAAAATTTCATCAGTGGTCTGGAACCAAAACGTCAAAAATCTCCCCTGAAAAATGACTCACTCTTTCGATTCATACAAAATTTGCTAACTACGATATCTAGTGTATTATATGAAAACCTATGGTATATTATATGAAAACCTATAATATACCTAGATGTAGTACTCTGAGCAAAAAGACTCATGGAATATTGCGAGTTTGACGTTTTGGTTGGCAACATATTTCAATTTTCCTTACATTTCAACACATCCTAGATAAATGTTCTCTAAATAATTAATAATTAAAATGTTTTTTAGACATGTTATGCCCGAGAATAAATTTTGCCGAAAAACAATATTTTAATTTTTTTCCACGGCAACATTTCTGAAAGATACTAGCGGTGTTTGCGGGCGAGCAACGAGACTTGCAGCTAGCAGCTAGCACGCGCTATGGTACGCGCTTTCTTGGCGTTCAACTCTGGTGGAAGACGGACGGTTTGGTGTGACGCCGTCATCGGTCGACATGTGGTCCCGATGGCGGCCATATTTTCGACGACGCAGGAGGTCTGCGTGACAGGACACGTCACGCGCATGGACGCTGCCAGCGCTACGGAGCCAAGATGAGGACATCAACAGGGCAGAGGCGTGGAGGCAGGGCGCAGTGTTGGGCCACCGCAGCAGGGAACGCGGCGGCTCGCAGATTGGACTACGAGGGGCTTTCCGTGTCGTCTGGGGCGTCGGTTCGCCTCCGGTGAGGCTCCCAGCTGGCCTGCCACCTCTGTCGAGATGTGCCTTCATAGCGTTGACGTCTGGCACGGAGCCAGCCATGGGTGACTGTCTGTCAGAGGAGAGAAGAGGAAACTACGCCGAGTACGAGAAGGACCTGCCAGCCTGACGCAGAAGCTGGGCCCCGCCGGACTTTCAGCCACCACGTGGAAGTCAGTGACATGCCTGGAGAGAGGATGCCGCTGTACCCTGGGGCTGCACCTTCTGGTCGGCGTCTCTTCGTGCTCGGTTGTGTTTGAGAGTTGGACTGTTATTCTTCGTTTTGTTTTGTTGAATTCTGTTTCTGTTGTGTTTTTTTTTTTTCATTTATTTAATTGCCGTTGACCTTAAAGAATTTCATAGTGTCGACATCATTTGTCTCCTTTTCTTCCTCACATTGGCTTTGATGTTTCCTCGTGGTCGGCGAGAGGGCTCATCAGACAAATAAATCCGAAAACAATTCACATTAGTCGTAATTTTCTATAGAAAAACGATGTGGTCTGGAACCAAAACGTCTAAAATCCCCCCTGAAAAATGACTCACATTCGATTCATATAAAATTTGCTAACTACGACATCTATGGTATATTATAATAAAAATCTATGATTATATTAAAAAATCTATGCCTTAACTATATGCGATTTAAAAGAATGAACAAAATACATCTGTGGATAGTGGATATTAAAATTTAAAATGTCATTTTTTCCATGCGGGCTGCTATTTAGAGAACGAATGTAGTACTGCTATTAAATTATTGAATGTATTATATTTCAATGTTTATAATAAACGTTTGCAACAATGAAGTTAAATATTTTACAATCTCATGTGAGTCCTTTTTTTATAAATTCTTGTAATTTTGAATTTATTTGAATTAATGATGAAAAATTGTAATCATAAAAACATTATCCCAGAAACTTATTTTACAGAATTCTGACATGGAATTGTATTCCGACGAAGGATTGACGAGTGAGCGGAGTGACTCAGAAAATAACGATTCAGTGGAAGTATTAAAGGCGGTAGGAAAGAGAGGAATGATCAGTTCCAAAAGAGATTACAAAAAATTGAAATTGGCTAAATATACAAAACAGCCGTCTGTTGATGAATTAAATCGATTGAGAGAGACAGAGAATTTGTTTAATTCCAATTTATTCAGACTGCAAATAGAAGAGCTTTTGAAAGAAGTGGAAGTCAAGTCTAAATATGTATATGAATTCAACAAATGGCTTGATAAATTCAACGATTTTCTCTCTAATTTGAAAGATGATATCAGTCATGATATTTTTGATCAAAGTTGGTTGAATGAAACTAAAGTGAAAGTACCTATGATACAAAAACCTTTGGAAACTAAAGGAATTTTCAAATTTATCAAATGTTCACCTGCTACAATTGTAGGTTCTCATAGTTACGGTTGTTGTTTAGGTCCCAACTTGACAGTGGATTTGAACATCAACATTCCAAATGAGGCACTCAATAAGAATGATTATGTAAATGAGAGATATCACAGAAAGCGAGCTTTATATCTTAGTTTTATTGCAGAAAAACTTTATGATTCCAATTTAGTACAAGAAATGAAATTCAAGTCATTCAATGGGAGCAACTTGAAACCTGTTTTAATGTTGAAACCTTGGGGCAAGATTGGTGAACATGTCAATGTAACCATTCAGATATCTATTGATAAAGAATATTTTAAGTTGTCCAGATTCAATCCGTCACGAAATAATGTCCGTGCAGATTGGAGATTTAAGAAAGAGGATAAGGATTCTTTGTCTTTTCCAACTCCTTTTTACAACACTGCATTCCTTCAGGATCTAACATTGGTAATAAACAATGAGTTTTTAGTAAAAACTATTGGAAAGAGCGATAATATAAAGTGCGCTATATTACTATTGAAAGTTTGGGTAAAACAACGTCAAATATTTGACTTGTCAGGTTTCATCATTGCCATGTTTGTAAGTTATTTAGTAAAGATTAAGAGAATTAACAACGCAATGAGTAGCTATCAACTTACCAGAAATATCTGGACAGCTTTAGGTAAATCTTATCTTCTTTTTATTTCATTCATTTACTTAACTATACATAATATAAGTATTGGTACCTATAAAATGTATTGTTTTATGTTTTAGCTGCAAGTGAATGGGATAATAATGGCATATCATTATTTAGTGAAGAACATTCCACACATTATCCACCCATTACAGAATTTCACACATTCTTTCCTGTTGTGTTTGTTGACTGTTCCGGTTATCACAATATTTGTGCACATCTTTCTCTTGATATTTATAATACTATTAAACATGAAAGCCAACTTGCTCTTCATTTCTTAGATAACCGAAATATTAATGGATTTTTACCATTGTTCATGGTTCCTGTAAACTTTTATCACAAGTTTGATCATGTTTTAAGGTTAGTTATTAACATAACACTCTTGGTTATCATTCTATGTTCATTGCCAAAATAATCTTGTATAATATATTATTTATTAATTGTACAATATACATAGGTTCAATATACATGTACAGTCAGTGAAAAATAACTTGAGAAGGGAATGTAGGGTGTGCTTGGTACCTATATATATATATATATATATATATATATATATATATATATATATATATATATATATATATATATATATATATATATATATATATATATATATATATATATATATATATATATATATATATATATATATATATATATATATATATATATATATATATATATATATATATATATATATATATATATATATATATATATATATATATATATATATATATATATATATATATATATATATATATATATATATATATATATATATATATATACATATATATATATATACTATATTATGTGCAAACAACCCCCCTCTACCAAGAAAATTGTAAAATTCTCTGCTACACACTATAATATTATTTGGTTATTGACGGGCGAGCTGTTAGTGCGAGTGAGATAGAAAGTTGTGACTTGTAACGACGATGCGCTTCGCTTTTCACTCAGGTACAGAACCTCTACATAAATTCACCGAAACGATGGCGTGCCAGCGTGGCGCTCATATCTAATGAACACAACGTTGGAACGCCATTAGCGTGGGCCCATGTTCATACTAAAAATTATCTTTGCATTGAAATATCTAATTTATTTTATGAATTATACTTTATGATGTGACAACACAGCACAGTCCAATATTATGATTTGTCAATATTGTTTTATTTATGTTTTTAGAATTGAAAATACACGAAAACTTCAAAAAATAGTTTCGCAATATTTAGACGAGCATACAAAATTGGATTTAGGAACAGATACATATTTTGCTGTTGGAAAGTATTTATCTGATTTGATTCGCAAGGGACTCGGAAAAAGAATAAGTATTGTTTCGATAAAATCATTATCTGACGATGATCTATCATGGCCAGTTGATTTTTCAGTCAAAAATGCAAATCATTATAGAAAACCTTATATATTTGGATTGAAGTTAAACCCTGAACATGCATTTTCAACTGTCGATGTCGGACCAGAAGCTAATTTACCTCAAGCTGAGATCTTCAGGTTACTTTTTTTTAACATGATTACGTAGGGGACACCAGATATTATAATTTGGGTCCATTCAACTCTGCATTGCATTTCAAGGGCATTGCTATCTCTTATTTTATATATCTCTTAATATAATGTTGATATATTTGGTTATATGTTGAAGGAGATTACATTTGTTGATATATTTGGTTATATGTTGAAGGAGATTACATTTGTTGATATATTTGGGTCCATTCAACTCTTCCAAAGAAGGGCATTGCTATCTCTTATTTTATATATCTCTTAATATAATGTTGATATATTTGGTTATATGTTGAAGGAGATTACATTTGTTGATATATTTGGGTCCATTCAACTCTTCCAAAGAAGGGCATTGCTATCTCTTATTTTATATATCTCTTAATATAATGTTGATATATTTGGTTATATGTTGAAGGAGATTACATTTGTTGATATATTTGGGTCCATTCAACTCTTCCAAAGAAGGGCATTGCTATCTCTTATTTTATATATCTCTTAATATAATGTTGATATATTTGGTTATATGTTGAAGGAGATTACATTTGTTGATATATTTGGGTCCATTCAACTCTTCCAAAGAAGGGCATTGCTATCTCTTATTTTATATATCTCTTAATATAATGTTGATATATTTGGTTATATGTTGAAGGAGATTACATTTGTTGATATATTTGGGTCCATTCAACTCTTCCAAAGAAGGGCATTGCTATCTCTTATTTTATATATCTCTTAATATAATGTTGATATATTTGGTTATATGTTGAAGGAGATTACATTTGTTGATATATTTGGTTATATGTTGAAGGAGATTACATTTGTTGATATATTTGGGTCCATTCAACTCTTCCAAAGAAGGGCATTGCTATCTCTTATTTTATATATCTCTTAATATAATGTTGATATATTTGGTTATATGTTGAAGGAGATTACATTTGTTGATATATTTGGGTCCATTCAACTCTTCCAAAGAAGGGCATTGCTATCTCTTATTTTATATATCTCTTAATATAATGTTGATATATTTGGTTATATGTTGAAGGAGATTACATTTGTTGATATATTTGGTTATATGTTGAAGGAGATTACATTTGTTGATATATTTGGGTCCATTCAACTCTTCCAAAGAAGGGCATTGCTATCTCTTATTTTATATATCTCTTAATATAATGTTGATATATTTGGTTATATGTTGAAGGAGATTACATTTGTTGATATATTTGGGTCCATTCAACTCTTCCAAAGAAGGGCATTGCTATCTCTTATTTTATATATCTCTTAATATAATGTTGATATATTTGGTTATATGTTGAAGGAGATTACATTTGTTGATATATTTGGTTATATGTTGAAGGAGATTACATTTGTTGATATATTTGGGTCCATTCAACTCTTCCAAAGAAGGGCATTGCTATCTCTTATTTTATATATCTCTTAATATAATGTTGATATATTTGGTTATATGTTGAAGGAGATTACATTTGTTGATATATTTGGGTCCATTCAACTCTTCCAAAGAAGGGCATTGCTATCTCTTATTTTATATATCTCTTAATATAATGTTGATATATTTGGTTATATGTTGAAGGAGATTACATTTGTTGATATATTTGGGTCCATTCAACTCTTCCAAAGAAGGGCATTGCTATCTCTTATTTTATATATCTCTTAATATAATGTTGATATATTTGGTTATATGTTGAAGGAGATTACATTTGTTGATATATTTGGGTCCATTCAACTCTTCCAAAGAAGGGCATTGCTATCTCTTATTTTATATATCTCTTAATATAATGTTGATATATTTGGTTATATGTTGAAGGAGATTACATTTGTTGATATATTTGGGTCCATTCAACTCTTCCAAAGAAGGGCATTGCTATCTCTTATTTTATATATCTCTTAATATAATGTTGATATATTTGGTTATATGTTGAAGGAGATTACATTTGTTGATATATTTGGGTCCATTCAACTCTTCCAAAGAAGGGCATTGCTATCTCTTATTTTATATATCTCTTAATATAATGTTGATATATTTGGTTATATGTTGAAGGAGATTACATTTGTTGATATATTTGGTTATATGTTGAAGGAGATTACATTTGTTGATATATTTGGGTCCATTCAACTCTTCCAAAGAAGGGCATTGCTATCTCTTATTTTATATATCTCTTAATATAATGTTGATATATTTGGTTATATGTTGAAGGAGATTACATTTGTTGATATATTTGGGTCCATTCAACTCTTCCAAAGAAGGGCATTGCTATCTCTTATTTTATATATCTCTTAATATAATGTTGATATATTTGGTTATATGTTGAAGGAGATTACATTTGTTGATATATTTGGTTATATGTTGAAGGAGATTACATTTGTTGATATATTTGGGTCCATTCAACTCTTCCAAAGAAGGGCATTGCTATCTCTTATTTTATATATCTCTTAATATAATGTTGATATATTTGGTTATATGTTGAAGGAGATTACATTTGTTGATATATTTGGGTCCATTCAACTCTTCCAAAGAAGGGCATTGCTATCTCTTATTTTATATATCTCTTAATATAATGTTGATATATTTGGTTATATGTTGAAGGAGATTACATTTGTTGATATATTTGGTTATATGTTGAAGGAGATTACATTTGTTGATATATTTGGGTCCATTCAACTCTTCCAAAGAAGGGCATTGCTATCTCTTATTTTATATATCTCTTAATATAATGTTGATATATTTGGTTATATGTTGAAGGAGATTACATTTGTTGATATATTTGGGTCCATTCAACTCTTCCAAAGAAGGGCATTGCTATCTCTTATTTTATATATCTCTTAATATAATGTTGATATATTTGGTTATATGTTGAAGGAGATTACATTTGTTGATATATTTGGTTATATGTTGAAGGAGATTACATTTGTTGATATATTTGGTTATATGTTGAAGGAGATTACATTTGTTGATATATTTGGTTATATGTTGAAGGAGATTACATTTGTTGATATATTTGGTTATATGTTGAAGGAGATTACATTTGTTGATATATTTGGGTCCATTCAACTCTTCCAAAGAAGGGCATTGCTATCTCTTATTTTATATATCTCTTAATATAATGTTGATATATTTGTTTATATGTTGAAGGAGATTACATTTGTTGATATATTTGGTTATATGTTGAAGGAGATTACATTTGTTGATATATTTGGGTCCATTCAACTCTTCCAAAGAAGGGCATTGCTATCTCTTATTTTATATATCTCTTAATATAATGTTGATATATTTGGTTATATGTTGAAGGAGATTACATTTGTTGATATATTTGGGTCCATTCAACTCTTCCAAAGAAGGGCATTGCTATCTCTTATTTTATATATCTCTTAATATAATGTTGATATATTTGGTTATATGTTGAAGGAGATTACATTTGTTGATATATTTGGGTCCATTCAACTCTTCCAAAGAAGGGCATTGCTATCTCTTATTTTATATATCTCTTAATATAATGTTGATATATTTGGTTATATGTTGAAGGAGATTACATTTGTTGATATATTTGGTTATATGTTGAAGGAGATTACATTTGTTGATATATTTGGGTCCATTCAACTCTTCCAAAGAAGGGCATTGCTATCTCTTATTTTATATATCTCTTAATATAATGTTGATATATTTGGTTATATGTTGAAGGAGATTACATTTGTTGATATATTTGGGTCCATTCAACTCTTCCAAAGAAGGGCATTGCTATCTCTTATTTTATATATCTCTTAATATAATGTTGATATATTTGGTTATATGTTGAAGGAGATTACATTTGTTGATATATTTGGGTCCATTCAACTCTTCCAAAGAAGGGCATTGCTATCTCTTATTTTATATATCTCTTAATATAATGTTGATATATTTGGTTATATGTTGAAGGAGATTACATTTGTTGATATATTTGGGTCCATTCAACTCTTCCAAAGATGGGCATTGCTATCTCTTATTTTATATATCTCTTAATATAATGTTGATATATTTGGTTATATGTTGAAGGAGATTACATTTGTTGATATATTTGGTTATATGTTGAAGGAGATTACATTTGTTGATATATTTGGGTCCATTCAACTCTTCCAAAGAAGGGCATTGCTATCTCTTATTTTATATATCTCTTAATATAATGTTGATATATTTGGTTATATGTTGAAGGAGATTACATTTGTTGATATATTTGGGTCCATTCAACTCTTCCAAAGAAGGGCATTGCTATCTCTTATTTTATATATCTCTTAATATAATGTTGATATATTTGGTTATATGTTGAAGGAGATTACATTTGTTGATATATTTGGTTATATGTTGAAGGAGATTACATTTGTTGATATATTTGGGTCCATTCAACTCTTCCAAAGAAGGGCATTGCTATCTCTTATTTTATATATCTCTTAATATAATGTTGATATATTTGGTTATATGTTGAAGGAGATTACATTTGTTGATATATTTGGGTCCATTCAACTCTTCCAAAGAAGGGCATTGCTATCTCTTATTTTATATATCTCTTAATATAATGTTGATATATTTGGTTATATGTTGAAGGAGATTACATTTGTTGATATATTTGGGTCCATTCAACTCTTCCAAAGAAGGGCATTGCTATCTCTTATTTTATATATCTCTTAATATAATGTTGATATATTTGGTTATATGTTGAAGGAGATTACATTTGTTGATATATTTGGTTATATGTTGAAGGAGATTACATTTGTTGATATATTTGGTTATATGTTGAAGGAGATTACATTTGTTGATATATTTGGGTCCATTCAACTCTTCCAAAGAAGGGCATTGCTATCTCTTATTTTATATATCTCTTAATATAATGTTGATATATTTGGTTATATGTTGAAGGAGATTACATTTGTTGATATATTTGGGTCCATTCAACTCTTCCAAAGAAGGGCATTGCTATCTCTTATTTTATATATCTCTTAATATAATGTTGATATATTTGGTTATATGTTGAAGGAGATTACATTTGTTGATATATTTGGGTCCATTCAACTCTTCCAATGAAGGGCATTGCTATCTCTTATTTTATTTATCTCTTAATATAATGTTGATATATTTGGTTATATGTTGAAGGAGATTACATTTGTTGATATATTTGGTTATATGTTGAAGGAGATTACATTTGTTGATATATTTGGTTATATGTTGAAGGAGATTACATTTGTTGATATATTTGGGTCCATTCAACTCTTCCAAAGAAGGGCATTGCTATCTCTTATTTTATATATCTCTTAATATAATGTTGATATATTTGGTTATATGTTGAAGGAGATTACATTTGTTGATATATTTGGGTCCATTCAACTCTTCCAAAGAAGGGCATTGCTATCTCTTATTTTATATATCTCTTAATATAATGTTGATATATTTGGTTATATGTTGAAGGAGATTACATTTGTTGATATATTTGGGTCCATTCAACTCTTCCAATGAAGGGCATTGCTATCTCTTATTTTATTTATCTCTTAATATAATGTTGATATATTTGGTTATATGTTGAAGGAGATTACATTTGTTGATATATTTGGGTCCATTCAACTCTTCCAAAGAAGGGCATTGCTATCTCTTATTTTATATATCTCTTAATATAATGTTGATATATTTGGTTATATGTTGAAGGAGATTACATTTGTTGATATATTTGGTTATATGTTGAAGGAGATTACATTTGTTGATATATTTGGTTATATGTTGAAGGAGATTACATTTGTTGATATATTTGGTTATATGTTGAAGGAGATTACATTTGTTGATATATTTGGTTATATGTTGAAGGAGATTACATTTGTTGATATATTTGGGTCCATTCAACTCTTCCAAAGAAGGGCATTGCTATCTCTTATTTTATATATCTCTTAATATAATGTTGATATATTTGGTTATATGTTGAAGGAGATTACAT
Organism: Molanna angustata; assembly: GCA_963576475.1. Lineage (NCBI taxonomy): Eukaryota > Metazoa > Arthropoda > Insecta > Trichoptera > Molannidae > Molanna > Molanna angustata. The sequence continues at coordinate 35,392,681 of OY754977.1, forward strand.
TTGTTGATATATTTGGGTCCATTCAACTCTTCCAAAGAAGGGCATTGCTATCTCTTATTTTATATATCTCTTAATATAATGTTGATATATTTGGTTATATGTTGAAGGAGATTACATTTGTTGATATATTTGGGTCCATTCAACTCTTCCAAAGAAGGGCATTGCTATCTCTTATTTTATATATCTCTTAATATAATGTTGATATATTTGGTTATATGTTGAAGGAGATTACATTTGTTGATATATTTGGTTATATGTTGAAGGAGATTACATTTGTTGATATATTTGGGTCCATTCAACTCTTCCAAAGAAGGGCATTGCTATCTCTTATTTTATATATCTCTTAATATAATGTTGATATATTTGGTTATATGTTGAAGGAGATTACATTTGTTGATATATTTGGTTATATGTTGAAGGAGATTACATTTGTTGATATATTTGGTTATATGTTGAAGGAGATTACATTTGTTGATATATTTGGTTATATGTTGAAGGAGATTACATTTGTTGATATATTTGCAGAAAATTTTGGGGTGAAAAGTCAGAGTTACGAAGGTTCCAGGATGGATCCATATCTGAGGCTTGTATCTGGAAAACAGCAGCAACTATGGCAGACAAGAGATTAATTGTCAAACAGATTATTTGTTATTTACTTCAAACTAAATTAGGTATTTCTATCTAAACTTAATAATAATATTTATTCACCTATAATATAACTTGTCCTTTTCTCTATATGATGTGAACCATGGCAAAGGATGAGTTTGTCTCAGTAGGTCAGATATCTAACTGCTGAGTCAAACGATGGTTCAACCATGAACCATGGCAAAGGATGAGTTTATCGCAGTTGGTCGGATATTGACTGCTGAGCCAAAGGTCCCGGTGAAGACGCACTTTTTAATTGTGTCCAGTCTGGTTCTGTGAGACGATTAATATCGTAAGTCTCCAGAATGTGGCAACTTGTTATTGGGTGTGTGTTAAATTAATATTTGACATAGTACCTGTTAGTTGCCCGAAAAACAAAAAATAAAATCATACGAATGGGACGGTGTATGAATGTTGATGGATCTCTGCCTACCTTGTGAGGTGAGGGACATGGTGTGATGATATGTATGTATGTATGTGGATATCGGAGTGGTCTGATGTGTAGATGCCAGAAGTGGGATGCGAAAATGAAAGTGAGTCAGTCAACAAGTTGTACCAGGACATCATAAGACAAATCATATTATTGACTTGTTTCTGAGTTATTTGTTTTCTCATAGTTTAAATTTATTCACTATTGTAATCCCACATGTATGTATGTATGTATGTATGTATGTATGTATGTATGTATTTATTGTATGCACTACTAAACCATTGATCTGATCCAATTACAATGATGTAATGAATAGGTCCTTTGTGTAAGTATGTATATCAGACAGATTTTAGAACTATTTGTATAGAAATTCATACAAGTGCATCCACTGATGGGCAGCGGACGGTGCACTTAGCAGATGGTCGGAATGCCGACACCGCGCCGTTGTCATGGTATCGATGCTTAGATGTTTTTTACTCAGCAATTTAGCAAAATGCCTGAAAGATTTTGGATGAAATTTGGTATTAAGGTATGTGGATGCACTGCCACAAACAAATCTGACTGCTGCACCTGTATGGACGCTAGCCTTTAAAGAGAATTGATGAAATGGAGTTAAGTAGTTTCCAAATAATCTCTAAATTACATATGTAACAATGAATGTATTTTGTTAGTGGTTATTTAGGATTACACAAATGGATGTTAATTTATTGTTATTTATTGTTAATTTAGTGAGTTTATTGATCAATATAATTTTAAACTTTGTAGGAATAGAAAAAGGAATATTTTATATGGCTGATCAACTTGACTTTGCACTGAAGAATCAAAGATTTGAACCAACAAACTTTGAATATGGAACAGGAGAAGAGGCTTCTTCTAAAGTTAATTTATCATTTGATGCTTTGATGAAAAATTTGAGGTCCCTTACAGAAATACCTTTGGATATTAATTCAATTCATGGTAATATTTTTTAAATATTATTAATATGACCAACGGCTTTCCAAATGTGCCGACCGCTGTGGCACAGTTGGTACGTTCGGTTTCTGTGCGGGCGTCCTGGGTTCGATTCCCAGCAGAGGAGAAATTTTTTTAAATTCATTTCCCACACTAATGTTGCTTCTCTGGGCTGGAAACACTGGTTAGTTGGAAGAAATTGCCATATGAAAATAAACTCACCACTTGCGCAAGGTGCATGGAAGTGTTCATTATTATTAGTATGCACTTTGTTTCTTGATTCCATATGATATTCCATAATAATTAATACTATTGGTATATTTTACATGTATCTCACATAGTTCAGCAATGAGGTTCAGCACCCATTCTGAGACTTGTGTGTGGGGAAACACGCATATGTTGTGCTTTCTTCAATAACGTAATGCACGCATGTCATGTCACCGGTTATACCACAACAGGCAACAATAATACATAGTTCAGTAATGAGGTTCACCATCTATTCTGAATGTAGTGCCTTTATAGGTGAGACGAGGCTGAGACGTATGTGGGTACACATGTATGTGTTGTGCTTCCTTTTATAAGGTAATGTGCTCCCGCACACCTATTTCTGGCTACCTCACATTTTTTTGTCGAAAATTCTGCCTTTTATTAGCTTATAATTCTTAATAGAAATAGATTTGTTGCCTTTCTTGATCTGCTGATTATTTTCTCGTTGTTTGTAACTTTTAACATTGACATTGGTTTATTTCCAGGGATATCTTCGGTGTTTAGTTATACAGATCCAATCCCACCTCTGGCTTATGCTCCAATCAGTACTAAAGGATTTACAAGTTGTGAGAAATACCGTTTAATAAGGGATGGTGTTCGACAAGGAAAGTTAAGAAACTGTGATAGACCTGATATTGTATCACCTCTTTATATTCCTACACTTCATGTTGTAATACAGCTGAGTATGTACACATCTACCTACCTTACCTTACCTTCATACAATCTCTACATTATTGTATACAAGGAAAGTTAAGAAACTGTGATAGACCTGATATTGTATCACCTCTTTATATTCCTACACTTCATGTTGTAATACAGCTGAGTATGTACACATCTACCTACCTTACCTTACCTTCATACAATCTCTACATTATTGTATACAAGGAAAGTTAAGAAACTGTGATAGACCTGATATTGTATCACCTCTTTATATTCCTACACTTCATGTTGTAATACAGCTGAGTATGTACACATCTACCTACCTTACCTTCATACAATCTCTACATTATTGTATACAAGGAAAGTTAAGAAACTGTGATAGACCTGATATTGTATCACCTCTTTATATTCCTACACTTCATGTTGTAATACAGCTGAGTATGTACACATCTACCTACCTTACCTTACCTTCATACAGCTGAGTATTTACACATCTACCTACCTTACCTTCATACAATCTCTACATTATTGTATACAAGGAAAGTTAAGAAACTGTGATAGACCTGATATTGTATCACCTCTTTATATTCCTACACTTCATGTTGTAATACAGCTGAGTATGTACACATCTACCTACCTTACCTTACCTTCATACAATCTCTACATTATTGTATACAAGGAAAGTTAAGAAACTGTGATAGACCTGATATTGTATCACCTCTTTATATTCCTACACTTCATGTTGTAATACAGCTGAGTATGTACACATCTACCTACCTTACCTTCATACAATCTCTACATTATTGTATACAAGGAAAGTTAAGAAACTGTGATAGACCTGATATTGTATCACCTCTTTATATTCCTACACTTCATGTTGTAATACAGCTGAGTATGTACACATCTACCTACCTTACCTTACCTTCATACAATCTCTACATTATTGTATACAAGGAAAGTTAAGAAACTGTGATAGACCTGATATTGTATCACCTCTTTATATTCCTACACTTCATGTTGTAATACAGCTGAGTATGTACACATCTACCTACCTTACCTTCATACAATCTCTACATTATTGTATACAAGGAATGTTAAGAAACTGTGATAGACCTGATATTGTATCACCTCTTTATATTCCTACACTTCATGTTGTAATACAGCTGAGTATGTACACATCTACCTACCTTACCTTCATACAATCTCTACATTATTGTATACAAGGAAAGTTAAGAAACTGTGATAGACCTGATATTGTATCACCTCTTTATATTCCTACACTTCATGTTGTAATACAGCTGAGTATGTACACATCTACCTACCTTACCTTACCTTCATACAGCTGAGTATTTACACATCTACCTACCTTACCTTCATACAATCTCTACATTATTGTATACAAGGAAAGTTAAGAAACTGTGATAGACCTGATATTGTATCACCTCTTTATATTCCTACACTTCATGTTGTAATACAGCTGAGTATGTACACATCTACCTACCTTACCTTACCTTACCTTCATACAATCTCTACATTATTGTATACAAGGAAAGTTAAGAAACTGTGATAGACCTGATATTGTATCACCTCTTTATATTCCTACACTTCATGTTGTAATACAGCTGAGTATGTACACATCTACCTACCTTACCTTACCTTACCTTACCTTCATACAATCTCTACATTATTGTATACAAGGAAAGTTAAGAAACTGTGATAGACCTGATATTGTATCACCTCTTTATATTCCTACACTTCATGTTGTAATACAGCTGAGTATGTACACATCTACCTACCTTACCTTACCTTACCTTACCTTCATACAATCTCTACATTATTGTATACAAGGAAAGTTAAGAAACTGTGATAGACCTGATATTGTATCACCTCTTTATATTCCTACACTTCATGTTGTAATACAGCTGAGTATGTACACATCTACCTACCTTACCTTACCTTACCTTACCTTCATACAATCTCTACATTATTGTATACAAGGAAAGTTAAGAAACTGTGATAGACCTGATATTGTATCACCTCTTTATATTCCTACACTTCATGTTGTAATACAGCTGAGTATGTACACATCTACCTACCTTACCTTACCTTACCTTACCTTCATACAATCTCTACATTATTGTATACAAGGAAAGTTAAGAAACTGTGATAGACCTGATATTGTATCACCTCTTTATATTCCTACACTTCATGTTGTAATACAGCTGAGTATGTACACATCTACCTACCTTACCTTACCTTCATACAGCTGAGTATTTACACATCTACCTACCTTACCTTCATACAATCTCTACATTATTGTATAATAATTCTTCTGTACAAGTTTTGATCAATTTTTTTGTCTTGTGTTTGTGTGAGTTCCCGAATTTTAATAGTTTTAATCTTTTTCGGAATATGCATTTTTATTACTGACAGCATTGCTTTCGATGCGTCATAATGTCATACTTCCGTAATGTCATTAAAACCTGATATTTTCACAACGACATTTGCAGTTTTTCGTTTGTTTGATACTTAATGAAATTATTTTGTTTAGCATTATTATTGCATGAGGTTTTTTTTACAAATATATTCTGTTTTATTTATTTATTTGTTTATTATAAATAAATACATAAATAAAACAGAATATATTTTGTATAATGCTCTGCGCCCGAGGTGAAGCGAGTGAATATAGTATAATATTTTTGCTCAATTTGATTATAGGAAATGTTTTTAAAATTGCCACAATCCTCATTTTTTATATGTTGTCATCAGAAGCAAGTGTGTATAGAAAATTTTAACAATATTGGTTGATGGAAAATGGTTTATTGTCATCAAGTGTGTAAACATAATTCTGTATAGTTACACACAGTATATTGTCATCAAGTGTGTAAACATAATTCTGTATAGTTACACACAGTATATTGTCATCAAGTGTGTAAACATAATTCTGTATAGTTACACACAGTATATTGTCATCAAGTGTGTAAACATAATTCTGTATAGTAACACACAGTATATTGTCATCAAGTGTGTAAACATAATTCTCAATAGTTACACACAGTATATTGTCATCAAGTGTGTAAACATAATTCTGTATAGTTACACACAGTATATTGTCATCAAGTGTGTAAACATAATTCTGTATAGTTACACACAGTATATTGTCATCAAGTGTGTAAACATAATTCTGTATAGTTACACACAGTATATTGTCATCAAGTGTGTAAACATAATTCTGTATAGTTACACACAGTATATTGTCATCAAGTGTGTAAACATAATTCTGTATAGTTACACACAGTATATTGTCATCAAGTGTGTAAACATAATTCTCAATAGTTACACACAATGTAACACAATGTGTGGTTATTTTAAGGCTTTATTTAAATTTCAGGTGAAAGTGGTAAATGGCCCGATGATGTAGAGGCGTTTAAAAGAGTGAAAGCAGCGTTTAATATTGAAATTGGTGAAGCATTGAAGAAACAATACGGTCTGACAACGCATTCTTGGTATAACTTTGTGGACGTTATGATGGACGGTTATGTGTTCAGGATTGAGATTGGTCATAGAAAGGAGATCAGTTTGATGAAGAAGATTGTAGACAAGGGCGGTGTCATTAAGTTAGTGGACTCTGATCAAAGCCTCGACAAGGAATATAGACTGATGTACTTGCCCAGGTTGAGGATAGCATTAAATGGGTAAATAAATTCAATATACGACTCATATTACATATAAAATTTCATTCATTGAACTCAATCATGTTCCACAGTAAGATAACATTTAATAAACTTTGTTACATGTTTAAAATTTCGAGCATATTGTTGTCTTTACTTTGCTCTTAAACTGACCAAGTTGTTTTAGAAACATCATGCGATTAGTGGATTTCCGTACTGTACCTGATGTGTTTATTTCAGTTTACATCTTCAAAATATGTGTTATGGTCCGAGTGTGTGTTTGTTAAAGCGTTGGATCAGATCACATATGATTGACTGTCATCACTTACCTGATATCTGTACGGAGATGTTAATGGCTCACGTCTTTATGTCACCACAACCTCTGGAAGTTCCCAATCAACCTCAAGTGGCTTTCTTCAGGGCTCTTTTCATACTAGCATCATATGACTGGAACACACAGATGATACTTTTAAATTTCAATAACGATCTCAACAGTATGTATATATTTCTTTATTATTCTCTTACAAGAACATTTTACTAATATTTTTATGATACTTACTGCCATCTCTATACAAGAGAAAATAATAATTTACCAAATGATTTACAAATGGAACAATAAAACAATTTATTATAAATTAAATATATTAACATAACACAAAATAATGTATTTATTTACATTTACATTTACGTGTGTAATAATGGAGTAGGTACTTTATGTTGAAACTTTCTGAGGAAGATGATATGTTTTAGGTGAAGACTTGATGGAAATTGAAAGTAATTTCAACACAAATAGAAGTACATTGCCAGCGTTATACTTGGTAACACCATACGAGGGAAAGAGAATCAGTCATTGGAGTAGAACAGCTCCATCTTATCAAATACTTGCCAGACTTCAAATACTAGCCACAGAAGCTCTCAATATAATCAATACCGTTGTTTTCAACAATCTCTCTGATGATGTTTGTGTAAGTTAATGAATGCATTATGTAATATTAGTCATAGCAGATGGTCAGTAATCTATACATAATGTATTGTTCTTTAGAATATTTAACTATTCACCCTACAATTATAATAATTTGATGACTGTAGATAGAGTGGCCCAGACTGACATTATCTTTTTTGAGCACAAGGACATCAAGGAAAGGTATTTAGTTATTATTTTCTATTTCCATAGAGAATTTGATGTCCTTATGTAGTTCATTTAATTCGTGAGGCCAAATTACAAATGTATCTTATCCACAGTTTGAGTTTTAGTAATTTAATAATTATCCAGTGCATCTATTTCAAATTTTGTCATAAATAAATTTGCTATTGGAGGTGAAAGTGATGAACACACAATGGCTGATAGTGGTACAAACAGCGCTGGCGGCGGTAACACTCACCCCCTCCCACCCACACAAGTAGACTTAGACTTTTCACGCTTCACTTGGTGGTAGATCGCGGAGACGTGGTGTATGGCGAGGCAGCCTAAGACTTACGAAGCAACCACCTCTACCCTTCTGAAGATTACTGGCAACGTCCAGTTGATACATCAAGGAACCATACAAGATCGACGCGGAGAACCCGAGAAATCGACACAACATTTACACCTCTCCGCGAAAGCCTGGTTATAATATAGGTTCTAGTTGTAAATTTCTTGGACTGGTTGTTGATAGGAATCTATAATGGTCACCACACATCATTCAACTCTGTAACAGTCTAAATTCAGCGATCTATGCCATCAAGGATGTCTGCGGCCAGGATACAGCGAGATGTGTGTACTTGTCTTATTTTCATAGTATTATGTCATACAGTCTGATGTTCTGGGGAAGGCGGCTTACTCTAACAGAGTTTTTGTACTGCAAAAGAGAGCAGTTAGAATTATTCTTAATTTGCGCCCAAGAGATTCGTGCCGTGAATATTGTGCATACTCACATTGGCTGGTGTCTATATTCAAGAATGCCTTACCTATGTTGGACACAATATGAAAAACACTCCTCTTAACTCTGAATATCATCAGTAGGTATAATACGCGAGGTGCAAACAACATCAGACCTGTATGTGAAGTGCAGACTGGCAAAGGTCGCAAATAGCTTTGTGGGACAGAGTATAATAAACTGCCACCTCACATACGGTCCTTGAAAGAAGGTAGTTTTGAGAGAGACGAAGAATTTATGGAGGATAAACCAATAATATACTATGCTACTAATGTATTCTCAATATTTCAGGTTTTATTTAAACCTAACTTGGAAGGTTTTGATGTTCTCATTTATTTAGAACCTCTGTTGAATCCTCTCAGTTACCTGAATATGTCAACATCACACAAAAATACAAAGATTAAATGTAAGGCTTATGAGAAGACAAATGATGAATTATTTCCTGTTGTGGACTTTGATCCTGTTCAAATCTATTTGGACCATCTGAGAGTAAGATTCTATATTCTGTATAATAATATATGTACATATAATATTAGGGTGACCCTTATTTTTCAAAATATTTTTTTAAAACGCATAGGCTTTTATTTTATTCATTTGGTCCTAATATACTCGGAAATAAATTTTTAGCTCATTTAGAGCACTGCGACCCGTGCCGACATGCGATGCAAACATGTTCATACAAGTTGTATGCGCGGTACGAGTAACGCATCTACGTTTTATTTGGAATTTGCTCTCGGTTCAGTCATTAGCGCACATTGTAGTAATGTTGAAGAATCATTGGAACTGAGGAGTACTTAGTTGGTGAGACAAATGACCAAATAATGAGTGGGAAATTACAGTCTAATCAGCAAGTTTTCCTTGTTCAATTTGTTAAGTTTTTGTTATAACTAATGTTTTGTTATTAAGTAAATTATCCAACTGTCGATTTGTTCAAGAGAATTTTATTCTCTTTACCTATCGACAAAGTATCAAGCCAAAATACACGAGATTTGCATGCAGGGTCTATATTTTTCACGGTTTTTCCAAATTTGAAGTAAAAAAAAAACACTAACTTAGGTATCACAGCATATACATGTGTTCTATATACCTATGTATATGGATTTAATCAGAATTCAGAGTAGAACATTAAGTGTGTCTGTATGTGTCGCCTCCCTTATAACTTGTACAAATCCCAAAATTTCAGATTATATAGATAGTTATAGGCCTACAAAACTTTTACACTCAGAGTATTGAAATAATCAAAACACCCCAACTAGATAATTTAATATTAGCACTGTTGTAGTACATCTCAAACTTATTTTAACAATTTTTATAAAAATTGAATTTAGTGACGACATCGTTTCATACAATTTGTATGGCAGAGGCCTATACATAATATATCTAAGAAGACTCAATAATTTGATACTTAATCTCCAAACATACATACATACCATCATGCTGTTTTCATATTCTGGGTAGGAAAACAGACTGACCTCCATACTATCTTATCCTGACATATACCTACATACATGATATATATAGAAAACAAAATTTCTTAAAATATTTATCAATTTGTGTCTATAGTGAGAGACTTTTTTCAGAAGCGGGTATTATTTATGAAGAAAAGCACAACCGTTTACTGTTAATAAATGGTGAAAAAATTGTTTTTATTCATCACAACTTACTATTGGTAGATTTTAAGTATTAATATAGTCATTTGTGATTAAAATATTGCATTTTTGAATAATATGTGGTTTTTATTTTCCATGATATATTATTCGGTATTTGGCCGAATAGTACCCAGTATTCGGCCGAATACCGAATATTAAAAAAAGTGGCCGAATAGGCTGAATACCGAATATTCGTGGCATCTCTAGTTTATAGTTTGGTACGTATTCTTCAATTATGCATACTATCGCCATCGACAGTTGGATCTCATGTGTTACATGCAACTAGTTGTTAACCACTATGGAAACATTGCTAGTTTACTTGATTTTTTTATGTATTTACACAATTATATGTTTGTTTTTATATATATATAATAAAAATTAATTGACTGTTAGTGAAAGTGTGAATCATTTAGTTTGAGAGTGTATAATACTATTTGTGTGAAAAAACTTGTTGATCCGTATCAGTTGTGGAGAGACTAACAAAAAATTGAAAAAAATAGAGGATTTTTATAGATTAGTAGGTACCAAAGTACCGTCTACAGTCTCCACAGCTGATCTATAATTTATTTCACCCAGATAGGTAGTGGTTAAGTAAGTATTCTTGCTTTTTAAGTCTCTCCACAGCTGATCTATAATTTATTTCACCCAGATAGGTAGTGGTTAAGTAAGTATTCTTCGTTGAAATTATTTTTATTAACACTGTGGAAATCCATAATAATTAAGTAAATAAAATTTTTAAATAAAAATTTTGGTAACAAAAAACTTTGTTTCTTCCACTTCACATTTATATTTGATGGAACGTTTTCGAACTGTACTAGTTCATCTTCAGCATCTGAAATGTGACTGATTCTATTGTGCGTGTTGTCATCTTCCATTGGCGAGTGTGGGCGGGTTGAGTATGGCGGGGGTAATTAACTGGTGGGGGTGAGCGGTAGCGAGCGGTGTAGGTTTGTGTTTCGTTTGGTTCTTAATAATATTCAATATTGGTGAATTTACTGGAGGAATCTGAATATTTATTAAATTGGGGTTATTTTTTCTTTTATTTATTTCCAGGGCTTCTAAAATATCGAGTTTTTTCCCTTTCTTTTCAATATGGAGTACTTCGACATCTTTTATATTAAATTTGTGTCCGTTATCTCTGCAATGCTCTGCCATTTCTGAGTTTGAGGTGATGTTCTTAATTGCTTTTTTATGCTCATCTACCCTGTCTTTAATTCTTCTCCCGCTTTGTCCTATGTAAAAAATATCACAATCCTCACAGTTAACTTTATATACTCCGCTGTTGTCAAATTTATCTATCTTGGATTTATTATTGAAGATGTGTTTTTTAATACTATTGTTGGTGTAAAGTGCCAGTTTAAATGGTTTGTTTTTACATTTGTTGATGATTTCTTCTGTTAATTTTCCTTTTTTCTGTTAATTACGTAGGACTTTTTAAGTCTCTCCACAGCTGATCTATAATTTATTTCACCCAGATAGGTAGTGGTTAAGTAAGTATTCTTGCTTTTTAAGTCTCTCCACAGCTGATCTATAATTTATTTCACCCAGATAGGTAGTGGTTAAGTATTCTTGCTTTTTAAGTCTCTCCACAGCTGATCTATAATTTATTTCACCCAGATAGGTAGTGGTTAAGTATTCTTGCTTTTTAAGTCTCTCCACAGCTGATCTATAATTTATTTCACCCAGATAGGTAGTGGTTAAGTATTCTTGCTTTTTAAGTCTCTCCACAGCTGATCTATAATTTATTTCACCCAGATAGGTAGTGGTTAAGTATTCTTGCTTTTTAAGTCTCTCCACAGCTGATCTATAATTTATTTCACCCAGATAGGTAGTGGTTAAGTATTCTTGCTTTTTAAGTCTCTCCACAGCTGATCTATAATTTATTTCACCCAGATAGGTAGTGGTTAAGTATTCTTGCTTTTTAAGTCTCTCCACAGCTGATCTATAATTTATTTCACCCAGATAGGTAGTGGTTAAGTATTCTTGCTTTTTAAGTCTCTCCACAGCTGATCTATAATTTATTTCACCCAGATAGGTAGTGGTTAAGTATTCTTGCTTTTTAAGTCTCTCCACAGCTGATCTATAATTTATTTCACCCAGATAGGTAGTGGTTAAGTATTCTTGCTTTTTAAGTCTCTCCACAGCTGATCTATAATTTATTTCACCCAGATAGGTAGTGGTTAAGTATTCTTGCTTTTTAAGTCTCTCCACAGCTGATCTATAATTTATTTCACCCAGATAGGTAGTGGTTAAGTATTCTTGCTTTTTAAGTCTCTCCACAGCTGATCTATAATTTATTTCACCCAGATAGGTAGTGGTTAAGTATTCTTGCTTTTTAAGTCTCTCCACAGCTGATCTATAATTTATTTCACCCAGATAGGTAGTGGTTAAGTATTCTTGCTTTTTAAGTCTCTCCACAGCTGATCTATAATTTATTTCACCCAGATAGGTAGTGGTTAAGTAAGTATTCTTGCTTTTTAAGTCTCTCCACAGCTGATCTATAATTTATTTCACCCAGATAGGTAGTGGTTAAGTAAGTATTCTTGCTTTTTAAGTCTCTCCACAGCTGATCTATAATTTATTTCACCCAGATAGGTAGTGGTTAAGTAAGTATTCTTGCTTTTTAAGTCTCTCCACAGCTGATCTATAATTTATTTCACCCAGATAGGTAGTGGTTAAGTAAGTATTCTTGCTTTTTAAGTCTCTCCACAGCTGATCTATAATTTATTTCACCCAGATAGGTAGTGGTTAAGTAAGTATTCTTGCTTTTTAAGTCTCTCCACAGCTGATCTATAATTTATTTCACCCAGATAGGTAGTGGTTAAGGAAGTATTTTTGCTTTTTAAGTCTCTCCACAGCTGATCTATAATTTATTTCACCCAGATAGGTAGTGGTTAAGTATTCTTGCTTTTTAAGTCTCTCCACAGCTGATCTATAATTTATTTCACCCAGATAGGTAGTGGTTAAGTAAGTATTCTTGCTTTTTAAGTCTCTCCACAGCTGATCTATAATTTATTTCACCCAGATAGGTAGTGGTTAAGTATTCTTGCTTTTTAAGTCTCTCCACAGCTGATCTATAATTTATTTCACCCAGATAGGTAGTGGTTAAGTATTCTTGCTTTTTAAGTCTCTCCACAGCTGATCTATAATTTATTTCACCCAGATAGGTAGTGGTTAAGTAAGTATTCTTGCTTTTTAAGTCTCTCCACAGCTGATCTATAATTTATTTCACCCAGATAGGTAGTGGTTAAGTATTCTTGCTTTTTAAGTCTCTCCACAGCTGATCTATAATTTATTTCACCCAGATAGGTAGTGGTTAAGTATTCTTGCTTTTTAAGTCTCTCCACAGCTGATCTATAATTTATTTCACCCAGATAGGTAGTGGTTAAGTATTCTTGCTTTTTAAGTCTCTCCACAGCTGATCTATAATTTATTTCACCCAGATAGGTAGTGGTTAAGTATTCTTGCTTTTTAAGTCTCTCCACAGCTGATCTATAATTTATTTCACCCAGATAGGTAGTGGTTAAGTATTCTTGCTTTTTAAGTCTCTCCACAGCTGATCTATAATTTATTTCACCCAGATAGGTAGTGGTTAAGTATTCTTGCTTTTTAAGTCTCTCCACAGCTGATCTATAATTTATTTCACCCAGATAGGTAGTGGTTAAGTATTCTTGCTTTTTAAGTCTCTCCACAGCTGATCTATAATTTATTTCACCCAGATAGGTAGTGGTTAAGTATTCTTGCTTTTTAAGTCTCTCCACAGCTGATCTATAATTTATTTCACCCAGATAGGTAGTGGTTAAGTATTCTTGCTTTTTAAGTCTCTCCACAGCTGATCTATAATTTATTTCACCCAGATAGGTAGTGGTTAAGTATTCTTGCTTTTTAAGTCTCTCCACAGCTGATCTATAATTTATTTCACCCAGATAGGTAGTGGTTAAGTATTCTTGCTTTTTAAGTCTCTCCACAGCTGATCTATAATTTATTTCACCCAGATAGGTAGTGGTTAAGTAAGTATTCTTGCTTTTTAAGTCTCTCCACAGCTGATCTATAATTTATTTCACCCAGATAGGTAGTGGTTAAGTATTCTTGCTTTTTAAGTCTCTCCACAGCTGATCTATAATTTATTTCACCCAGATAGGTAGTGGTTAAGTAAGTATTCTTGCTTTTTAAGTCTCTCCACAGCTGATCTATAATTTATTTCACCCAGATAGGTAGTGGTTAACCTTTTCCGTGCTAAGCGTATGCGAAACAATGTAACACCTCAGTGCGGCGCAATTTTCGGACAAAATTAAAATCGTCATATCTCAATAACTACTCACCTGAGATACTTGAAATCTTCGACGAGAATATTCGTTTTTTAGCTGTTTTAAATGTTGAGTACATTTTTTTGTTTATTTTGTTTTTCTGCATACTATTTAACTGATTTTTTCAACATTCCAGCTCACAAAACCATGACTTATTAGCAAAAAAATATCACATAGGTAAAAAAAGATATAGGAATGTATATAGTGAATAAAAATCAGCTTAAAATTTATGAATTTTTAAGTATTTCTTCGAAAACAAACACAGTTTTCAACAATTGCTTAGTACCTTATACGTTTGTATGAAGTTTATCTGTAAGCGCTATGACCTATGCGCCGCTGCACCGCGACTTTATCAACTTATATAGTAGAAAATAGTCATAAAATCATTGGTTGTTATATATAATACTGAAATAACTTAACAGGCTCTGAGTACTTACTTTTTCGGAACATTTATAAAAGCAAAATTCATTCATAATAGCAAAAAATGTTAAATGTATTTTGTCTATCACCTAGTAAAATTTTCAAAGTCGGTAACACAAAAAATCGAAGTTACTCTAATAAACTCATGAACTTAAAAGTTATTTTGAAATATGAATCAACGTTTAAGACACAAATAAAAACATATAAATTTACAACAAAATACTTTGCTTTTATAAACTAAATAAAAACCGAACATAATTATTTTTCTAAACCGGCGCACAATCTCTACGAACTCGGATATGGGTTATAAGCAACATTAATATCCATACAAAGCGGTATCTCAGTGCGGGTCTCGATTACGTATCGAGATGAAATAGATAAAAAGTAAACACTCTACTGCCATCTACCGAATTTTTTTTAAATTTTTTTAAAAACGTATTTACTTAGATAAATGATTCGGTTACACGATTTAATTATTATTTTTTGGATATGTCGATAAATAAGATTTCTACAGCGAGTTAAAGTGGAGCATTGTCCATCACGATTACCTATCGAGATCCGCACTGGTGTAGCGTATGATTCATCACGATAACGTCTCGAGATTAGCACTGAAACGGTTAAGTAAGTATTCTTGCTTTTTAAGTCTCTCCACAGCTGATCTATAATTTATTTCACCCAGATAGGTAGTGGTTAAGGAAGTATTTTTGCTTTTTAAGTCTCTCCACAGCTGATCTATAATTTATTTCACCCAGATAGGTAGTGGTTAAGTGAGTATTCTTGCTTTTTAAGTGTCACCACAGCTGATCTATAATTTATTTCACCCAGATAGGTAGTGGTTAAGTGAGTATTCTTGCTTTTTAAGTGTCACCACAGCTGATCTATAATTTATTTCACCCAGATAGGTAGTAGTTAAGTAAGTATTCTTGCTTTTTAAGTCTCTCCACAGCTGATCTATAATTTATTTCACCCAGATAGGTAGTGGTTAAGGAAGTATTTTTGCTTTTTAAGTCTCTCCACAGCTGATCTATAATTTATTTCACCCAGATAGGTAGTGGTTAAGGAAGTATTTTTGCTTTTTAAGTCTCTCCACAGCTGATCTATAATTTATTTCACCCAGATAGGTAGTGGTTAAGTGAGTATTCTTGCTTTTTAAGTGTCACCACAGCTGATCTATAATTTATTTCACCCAGATAGGTAGTGGTTAAGGAAGTATTTTTGCTTTTTAAGTCTCTCCACAGCTGATCTATAATTTATTTCACCCAGATAGGTAGTGGTTAAGGAAGTATTTTTGCTTTTTAAGTCTCTCCACAGCTGATCTATAATTTATTTCACCCAGATAGGTAGTGGTTAAGGAAGTATTTTTGCTTTTTAAGTCTCTCCACAGCTGATCTATAATTTATTTCACCCAGATAGGTAGTGGTTAAGTGAGTATTCTTGCTTTTTAAGTGTCACCACAGCTGATCTATAATTTATTTCACCCAGATAGGTAGTGGTTAAGTGAGTATTCTTGCTTTTTAAGTGTCACCACAGCTGATCTATAATTTATTTCACCCAGATAGGTAGTGGTTAAGGAAGTATTTTTGCTTTTTAAGTCTCTCCACAGCTGATCTATAATTTATTTCACCCAGATAGGTAGTGGTTAAGTGAGTATTCTTGCTTTTTAAGTGTCACCACAGCTGATCTATAATTTATTTCACCCAGATAGGTAGTGGTTAAGTGAGTATTCTTGCTTTTTAAGTGTCACCACAGCTGATCTATAATTTATTTCACCCAGATAGGTAGTAGTTAAGTAAGTATTCTTGCTTTTTAAGTCTCTCCACAGCTGATCTATAATTTATTTCACCCAGATAGGTAGTGGTTAAGGAAGTATTTTTGCTTTTTAAGTCTCTCCACAGCTGATCTATAATTTATTTCACCCAGATAGGTAGTGGTTAAGTGAGTATTCTTGCTTTTTAAGTGTCACCACAGCTGATCTATAATTTATTTCACCCAGATAGGTAGTGGTTAAGTGAGTATTCTTGCTTTTTAAGTGTCACCACAGCTGATCTATAATTTATTTCACCCAGATAGGTAGTAGTTAAGTAAGTATTCTTGCTTTTTAAGTCTCTCCACAGCTGATCTATAATTTATTTCACCCAGATAGGTAGTGGTTAAGGAAGTATTTTTGCTTTTTAAGTCTCTCCACAGCTGATCTATAATTTATTTCACCCAGATAGGTAGTGGTTAAGTGAGTATTCTTGCTTTTTAAGTGTCACCACAGCTGATCTATAATTTATTTCACCCAGATAGGTAGTAGTTAAGTAAGTATTCTTGCTTTTTAAGTCTCTCCACAGCTGATCTATAATTTATTTCACCCAGATAGGTAGTGGTTAAGGAAGTATTTTTGCTTTTTAAGTCTCTCCACAGCTGATCTATAATTTATTTCACCCAGATAGGTAGTGGTTAAGGAAGTATTTTTGCTTTTTAAGTCTCTCCACAGCTGATCTATAATTTATTTCACCCAGATAGGTAGTGGTTAAGTATTCTTGCTTTTTAAGTCTCTCCACAGCTGATCTATAATTTATTTCACCCAGATAGGTAGTGGTTAAGGAAGTATTTTTGCTTTTTAAGTCTCTCCACAGCTGATCTATAATTTATTTCACCCAGATAGGTAGTGGTTAAGTAAGTATTTTTGCTTTTTAAGTCTCTCCACAGCTGATCTATAATTTATTTCACCCAGATAGGTAGTGGTTAAGGAAGTATTTTTGCTTTTTAAGTCTCTCCACAGCTGATCTATAATTTATTTCACCCAGATAGGTAGTGGTTAAGGAAGTATTTTTGCTTTTTAAGTCTCTCCACAGCTGATCTATAATTTATTTCACCCAGATAGGTAGTGGTTAAGGAAGTATTTTTGCTTTTTAAGTCTCTCCACAGCTGATCTATAATTTATTTCACCCAGATAGGTAGTAGTTAAGTAAGTATTCTTGCTTTTTAAGTCTCTCCACAGCTGATCTATAATTTATTTCACCCAGATAGGTAGTGGTTAAGGAAGTATTTTTGCTTTTTAAGTCTCTCCACAGCTGATCTATAATTTATTTCACCCAGATAGGTAGTGGTTAAGGAAGTATTTTTGCTTTTTAAGTCTCTCCACAGCTGATCTATAATTTATTTCACCCAGATAGGTAGTGGTTAAGGAAGTATTTTTGCTTTTTAAGTCTCTCCACAGCTGATCTATAATTTATTTCACCCAGATAGGTAGTAGTTAAGTAAGTATTCTTGCTTTTTAAGTCTCTCCACAGCTGATCTATAATTTATTTCACCCAGATAGGTAGTGGTTAAGGAAGTATTTTTGCTTTTTAAGTCTCTCCACAGCTGATCTATAATTTATTTCACCCAGATAGGTAGTGGTTAAGTATTCTTGCTTTTTAAGTGTCACCACAGCTGATCTATAATTTATTTCACCCAGATAGGTAGTAGTTAAGTAAGTATTCTTGCTTTTTCCCAAAACATTATACACTCCTGAAATACAAGATTCATACCTTCACTAACAGTTAATTTTACTTCGAAAACTTGCTGATTAGACGGTAATTTCCCACTCATTATTTGGTAATTTATCTCACCAACTAAGAAAACACTTTTTATATAACTCCTCAGTTCCAATGATTCTTCAACATTACTACAATGTGCGCTTACGACTGAACCGAGAGCAAATTCCAAATAAAACGTAGATGCGTTACTCGTACCGCGCATACAACTTGTATGAACATGTTTGCATCGCATGTCGGCACGGGTCGCAGTTCTCTAAATGAGCTAAAAATTGATTTCCGAGTAGAAAATGAATAAAATAAATGCTTGTGTGTTTGAAAAAAATCTTTGTAAAATAAGGGAAACCCTATTATCCACTATTATTAATCCACTCATAGTAAAATTGATATAAATCTGGAAAAGTTAATTTTGAATTATTGTTTCAGTCAAGTTATGATGACTTTGCATTATTCTTTCATGACTCATATGGTGGTGATGTAATAGGTGTTCTATGGAAACCATCAGCTTTGGAGTTTAAAGAGTTTAAGGTAATTTGTTATTATTCTATTCGATCCATCATGTCATTTCGAATGTTTTTTAAAGAGTTTAAGGTAATTTGTTATTATTCTATTTGATCCATCATGTCATTTTGAATCTTTTTTAAAGAGTTTAAGGTAATTTATTATTATTCTATTCGATCCATCATGTCATTTCGAATGTTTTTTAAAGAGTTTAAGGTAATTTGTTATTATTCTATTTGATCCATCATGTCATTTTGAATCTTTTTTAAAGAGTTTAAGGTAATTTATTATTATTCTATTCGATCCATCATGTCATTTCGAATGTTTTTTAAAGAGTTTAAGGTAATTTGTTATTATTCTATTTGATCCATCATGTCATTTTGAATCTTTTTTAAAGAGTTTAAGGTAATTTATTATTATTCTATTCGATCCATCATGTCATTTCGAATGTTTTTTAAAGAGTTTAAGGTAATTTGTTATTATTCTATTTGATCCATCATGTCATTTTGAATCTTTTTTAAAGAGTTTAAGGTAATTTATTATTATTCTATTCGATCCATCATGTCATTTCGAATGTTTTTTAAAGAGTTTAAGGTAATTTGTTATTATTCTATTTGATCCATCATGTCATTTTGAATCTTTTTTAAAGAGTTTAAGGTAATTTGTTATTATTCTATTTGATCCATCATGTCATTTTGAATCTTTTTTAAAGAGTTTAAGGTAATTTGTTATTATTCTATTTGATCCATCATGTCATTTTGAATCTTTTTTAAAGAGTTTAAGGTAATTTGTTATTATTCTATTTGATCCATCATGTCATTTTGAATCTTTTTTAAAGAGTTTAAGGTAATTTGTTATTATTCTATTTGATCCATCATGTCATTTCGAATGTTTTTTTAAAGAGTTTAAGGTAATTTATTATTATTCTATTTGATCCATCATGTTATTTTGAATGTTTTTTTAAAGAGTTTAAGGTAATTTGTTATTATTCTATTTGATCCATCATGTCATATTGAATGTTTTTTAAAGAGTTTAAGGTAATTTGTTATTATTCTATTTGATCCATCATGTCATTTTGAATGTTTTTTAAAGAGTTTAAGGTAATTTATTATTATTCTATTTTAACCATCATGTCATTTTGAATGTTTTTTAAAGAGTTTATGGTAATTTATTATTATTCTATTTGATCCATCATGTCATTTTGAATGTTTTTTAAAATAAAATAACATGAATATTTAATTTTAGGCTTCATCAGTGAACGGTCGCAAGACATTTAGACAAGATGGTAAAGAAGGTCTGTTGGTTGACTTGGACAGTATATTGGAAGGGTTCATTATCTTGGGAGATGGTTTAGTCAAAGATATACAAAATAATACTAATCTGTTTAAATAAATATTATGAAATAAATGATTTTATCTATTTTATGTTTTCTTTTGATTGCTTCTCATGTTTGAAAAGAAAATATCACTCAAATACTCAAGCAAATATTAATTTGACAATAACAAGCAAGTTGCCACATGCTGGAGAAAATTGAATGAATTGTAGATCGTTTACCCCTGGATATATTTTATTTTACTTCATCATGTATTTGGTAATTTGACCTGGGAAGGTGGGTAGTCTTGTGTTGTTGTCTTTACAATTTTGACAATTCTATTATAGTCTATGCTTTCAATGTGGTCTATCCAGGGGGGAATTTAAAAAAAATTATATTATATACTGACTTCAGCAAGGCATTTGACAAGGTGAATCACAGTTGGCATCCATGGCGACCTACTTAGATGGCTAGCATCCTGTATAACAAATCACAGTGTGTAGTCAAAGAAGGTTATAGATCCAACTGGTCTATCATTTCTTCAGGCGTTCCTCAAGGAAGTTTACTCGGGCCCCTCTTATTACTTCTGTATGTGAACGACATCAACTTATGCTTCAAATTTTGTAATTTTCTACTCTTTGCCAATGAAATGAAAGTCTACTCTGCTGTTAAAACAATTGAGGACTGCATCAAAATAAAAGCTGACCTTAAACGTCTTTCGGATCACTTTATAAATAATAGTTTACACTTACCTGTACTACAGAAAAATCAATAAAATTTCTTATTCCTACTATAATTTCTTATATAAACAATGCTCCAATTGAACAAAAAAGTGAAACAAAAGATCTTGGTGTTATTTTTAATTCTTTGCTCCTATTCGATGCATGTGGACTTTATTACATCCAAAGCCTTTAGAATGCTCGGTTTTCTGTTGCGCTTATGCAAACATTTTCAAAACCCACGAACCCTTAGGATTCTATACTATGCATATGTTCAATATCAACTTGAATATGCGTTAAAAATTTGGAATCCCCAAAATATTCCAACTAACGAATCGTTCATGAGAATTCTCTGAATGAATCGACAGTATTAACATTTTGTATGGCGTTGTGGACTTTTTGTATGCTAAGACACCAACTTAAAGGCTTCGCAGCATATATGTTCCCATACATGGATTTACTCAGAATTCGGAGTAGAACATTTTATGTGAGTTCTGTGTGTCTGTCCCCCCCCCCTTATTACTTTTGATCCGCTGGATTCACAAAGCCTAAAATTTCAGAATATATAGACAATTTTAGGTACACAAAACTTTTATACTTAGTATTTCTGTTCCAATCAGGGGTTATCAATATTTTAATTTTTATAGCATATGTCCACATATCTCAAAAAATATAAAAGCCAGAACGCTGAAATTTTGTAAAAATATAGTCAAATATAGTATCTCAAAATGGATTTTGAAAAACAGTTCCAGGATTTCTCAAACTGTTTTTATTAAGAAGCAAAAAATTGGTATGACAAATTTTTGTCTTTAACTGCCTTTATTTCCATTTCTTTTAAAAATATCAAAAAATGCCGAACATGTAAAGTAGATAATTTAATTTTTTATAGAAAATGAATACATTATAGTAATATATAACTTTTTTTAACAATTTTTATAAAAATTTAATTTAGTGACGACATTGCTTCATACAATTTGTATGGCAGTCGCCTATACACAATCAGAGATGTGCTTTATTTCAAATAAATCCATTTCAAATGGAAATGCAAAATAGGTATTTTCCATTTTAAATTCTTTTTTATTTCACCCATTTCCATTTTAAATGCTTTTCTCAATGTATTTTGCATTTTTGCAACATTTCTCTTCTTTGGTACCAAACCTAATTTTTTCATAGATTCATTTTATCTTGTGACCACATTAATCTTGTAATCTCCTTTCGAACTAATTAAATTCACGTGTTTTATTTTAATTATATGGTTAACTGGTGAAAGAAGAAATTGTAAAATCGATCCCATACATGACACGGGTGTGGAGGAAAATGTAAAATAAGTAACTGGTCATTCTTATTATTCACTCTTACCAACACTTGGCCGATATTACAATATTATTTTTTAATTATTTTTTTTCCTTATTGCAATCTCCATGAGCCAGAGAGATTTCAAGATTTTTTACACAGTGTCAGTAATAGGGTGCTTCCCCCCTATTCGCTTCTATTACACAGTGTCAGTAATAGGGTGCTTCCCCCCTATTCGCTTCTATTACAAAAAAAGTATTCCCATATTTTTTTATTATCATTTAAAATGATTTTTGTGGGTCGTTACTGAGCTTTAAAATTTTGAAAAATATATGAAATTTTGTATCTATATCTATCGTCTACGTAACAAGTAGGGATGTTACGGAGATGAGTATATCAGAACCGGAGTCGGAGGTTTTAAATCTGATGTGTCGGAGTCGGAGGCGGAGGTGAAGTAGAAGACAGATGTATAAGTTAATTTATGGGCAGGCCTAATGAAATAATAGAAACCTAATTCAGTCATCAGCCTTTTTAATCAGGTCAAGTATAAATGATAATACACATACGTAGATAACATGCAACAATAGAAAAATATACCTACAAATGTAATTTAAAATTTTAAATCAATTTAAGTGACTCTACTTAATAAACAAAAGCTTGGCAGCTTTATCTCCATCCAGTCTATTTCTCAGCAGATTATATATTAGACCAGCACCACTAAAAAGTTGCTCACTTGCCACTGAGCCTGGTGGACACGATAAATATTGGCGAACAATCGAGTAGGTACAATGTGTGATATTTTTAATTTACTCTCCACCATAGTAAGGAATCGTCACAGATAGGAATCAGTTTTTATTTGTTGTACTCATTAAGTAAGCTCTTCCATACATCAAATTTATCAACAGGATGGCTGTCAGTTGTGGTGTTAGCATCCTCATCATCGCTACTCATCAATATAATTGATAAAATGGATTGGACATTATTGTTAGGTGCATCTGCTAATGGCGATGCTAACCTTGCCTGTTTTTCTGCAAGAGTGTCAGTATTATTACCTTCTGCTTGATTTATAGAGTTATCTATGCTGTCTAGCAAACTCATCAATAAATTAAGACTCAATGTTTTCTTTATTAACTTGGTTCTATTCCACCTGTAAATAAAAATAAAACAATATTAGAAAATGTTTTTTTTTTCAAATTTAAAAACTTTTATGAAATTCATAATGTATCTTACTGCATACTACACTCCTGCACCACGCCCAAGGTCTCTTGGTTGAGTTGTTCCTTTTGTATTTTTATCAGTTCCGTTTGAGCAATTTGAGAGTGATTAAAATGTGTAGAAATTTTTTTACATTTCGTTAAATTTTTTATTAAATTTTTGATTTCATCATCAGAATCTAACATAGTTCTCACACACAGTTGTAATTGATGTATGCTGCAATTGACGTCAGGGATATCAGCTAGCCTCATTGCCCGTACCATATTTGATCCACAATCGCGAATAAAACAGTGAATTTTGTTGGAGGATATTTGCCATTCCAGTAGCATCTCGAAATATTGAACACCCAGAGTGAACGCAGAAAGTTTTATAGGGCAATAAATCAGCAAAGGAAAGAATTCAAGCCAAGAACAACAGCATGCAGAAGCAAGGAAGGAGAAATTCTTAATGATAGAGACGATATACTGAAGCGATGGGCACAGCATTTTAATGAGCTGCTCAATGAGGGGGAACACACCATACCGGAGGAGCCAGAGTTTATAACAACAGCAAATGCAGATGTCGTAGATGTGCCGGAACCCACTCTGGATGAAACTATCAGAGCAATAAAATGTCTTAAAAATAATAAGTCTCCAGGCTGCGATGATATACCATCTGAACTATTAAAATATGGTGGCAGCAGGGCAGCTTCAAGTCTTCATCAAATCATCCATAAAATATGGGAAGCCGAAATAATGCCAAGAGACTGGGATAATGGCCTGATCTGTCCCTTGCATAAGAAAGGGGATGCTCTGAACTGCTCAAACTTCCGAGGTATCACACTGTTGTGCACAGCATACAAAGTACTTGCTGGAATCCTATTCACGAGATTACTCCCATTTGTGGAGGAAATGGTGGGACAATATCAGAGTGGATTCCGACCGGGTAGGTCAACCATTGACCAAATATTCACACTGCGGCAGATACTCGAAAAAACGCTGGAGCATAATGTTGAAACACATCACCTGTTTGTGGACTACAAGGCTGCATATGACAGTGTCAACAGAATTAAGCTCCACGAGGCAATGATGGAGTTGGCCATCCCCCCTAAACTTGTGCGCCTTGTCGGAATGACCATGTCCAATACATACTGCAGTGTAAAAATACAGTGTAGCACCTCGGAACAGTTCACAACATATAGAGGGCTCCGACAAGGCGATGCATTGGCATGCTTGTTATTTAATATTGTCCTGGAAAGCTGTTAGAGACTCAGGCATAGAGACAACAGGAACAATTTTCAGAAAGTCGAGTCAATTACTTGCATATGCAGACGATATCGATATTATATCTAGAACGTTGCCTTGCATGAAGGATAACTTCTTGAGACTTGAGTCTGCAGCCAATAACATGGGTCTAAAGATCAACGCTTCAAAGACAAAATACATGGCAACAATAAAAGCATCACTGAATAGCATCACCGTAAGAAACGAGTCAATATCAGTGGGAACCCATCAGCTAGAAGCCCTTGAATCATTCACATACCTGGGATCTCTTGTTACAGCGGACAACAACACCAGTGTGGAAATAAGGGCAAGACTTGCCGCGGCAAATAGATGCTATTATGGACTGCTAAAGCACTTAAGGTCACGACTCATCTCTCGTAAAACAAAAACCCTCATTTACAAAACTCTTCTTAGACCGGTCATGACATATGCATCAGAATGCTGGAAATTGACCAAGAAGGACGAAAATGCATTGTTGGTGTTCGAACGGAAAATACTTCGCAAAATATTTGGTCCTACCTGTGAAGGAGGATCTTGGAGGATCCGGTTTAACCACGAGCTAGAAATAATGTATGGCGAACCAAACGTTGTCCAATACATCAAAATACAACGTCTACGTTGGCTCGGACACGTTTGAAGAATGGAGGATAACCGGGTCCCAAAGAAAGTATTGGACACCTGTCCTGAAGGGAGAAGAAGCAGAGGGAGACCTAGGATGAGATGGCTGGACGACATCGAGGGCAATATAAGAGCGATCGGACAGACAAACTGGAGGAGACTTGCTGTCGACAGGGCGGGATGGAGGCAGTTTCTTGAGGAGGCCAAGGCTCGCACCGGGCTGTAGCGCCATTGCTGATGATGATGAGTAGCATCTCATCAATTTTTTCCTGAATTAGGTCTCCTGTGTGTCGGCCATTAAATGGATGGCATTTTAAAACAACCTTTATTCATTGGAACTGGGTTCAGTCCAAATATCGGTCGTAAATGAGAGTTTACTAAAATTTTTCATCAAATCAATTATCTTTGTGGCCAATTTAGGGTATAACTCATCACAAATAAATGACGTAAAAAAATGCCTTCCCCTTAATTGATAATTCGGTACGATGGATTATAAAAGTCGTCGAAATCCAGTACCTTCCACAAAATTTAAGGGAAGGTCCTGCAGAGCAATCATCTGAGAAATTAAACTATCTATCTTAATTGATTTAGGATTAGAATAAGCCCATTTTTGATTCCTGATCAAAGCGTCTTTGAGAGTGATTTGTTTTTTGGCTTCTTGAAGAGGGGTTGAAGTCGAAGGCTGGTCTTTTTTTTCAGTATCTAGTTTAATGCATTCTTCGTATTCAGTAGCATGCACAGATTTTAAATGACATTTTAACGAAGTAGTTGTACTGTTGTACCTCCTTTTCTTGAATACGTTTTCTCACAAATTTTACACATTGATTACAAGTTTAATGTGATCACAAGATAAAATGAATCTATGAAAAAATTAGGTTTGGTACCAAAGAAGAGTAATGTTGCAAAAATGCAAATGGAAATGGGTGAAATAAAAAAGCATATAAAATGAAAAATGGAAAATACCTATTTTGTAATTCTATTTGAAATGGATTTATTTTAAATAAAGCACATCTCTGACTATAAAGGTAGGCGCGCATGGAAGCTAATTTCATCGGCCGATTAATTATCGGTGAGCTGCAACATACAAATTACATGTAAGAGCGCGCATGAAAGCTAACAGAATCGGCCGATTTAAAAATCTGTGACGAGACACAAAAAAATCGGCCGATCGAGATCGGCCGATTTTTTGTAACGAATGCTGTTGTATGAGAGGGCGCGCATGGCGCATGCTCACCGATAATTTAATCGTCCGAGCGCAGTAGATCGAGATGTACGTTGTCAGTGTTGCTAAACGAAATGTCAGAAAACATGGATGAAATAAATATTGATTCCGAACAATTAATTATAATAGTTGAAGCACGTCCTTCATTGTATGATAAAAAATTAAGCGAAATATTAATAACTGGTTGGAACAGCTAAATCATAATAAAAGAACTGAATTGTGTAAGTTAATAGTTAATAGTGATTAATAGTTACATAGGTAATTTAATAAATATTCCACTTACTGAATAAAAAAATCCATATTTCTTATCATATGTATATTAAAACTTGTGAATATACATATTGTATTTTAAATATGTGAATGGTGACCGCCGTGTTATTTCCAATCGTACGATTCTATAAGCTTCCATGCACGTTAGAACCGATCGGCCGATTATTATCGGATTATTATGAATTTTAGCTTCCATGCGCGCCTTTTACCTTACTGATACTTTTGTTGAAACAACCCAGCCATAGTAAGTTATAATATCAGATCAAAAGATGCAACAAAGAAATTAGTAGGTATCAATAATTGGGAAGTCAGATGACTGAAATATCCTAATGGATACGAGAACAGAGAGATATAACTTTCCAAAGGAGATCTGCATCTCATCTCTTAGGTCTGACTTGACTAACAATATACCTACTCTCTTTCATTGAAAAGAGTTATTTATGTGGAGCTGACTGTTCCATGGGACACAAATATTACAAAAGACCACCAATGCAAAATAAGCATTATCCGCCTCCTATTGGATTTGGTTGCGCAGGGGAGTGGAGTATCAGTCGGAGGTTGGTGGGTGAGTGGTGAGCGAGAAATGATGTGGCTTGTTCATTCTGGATGGTACTCTGGTCGCCTGTGCTCGTGGGCCTGGATTCGTGAACCCAGTGAAACCACAATTGCCTTTCTCTTTTGTATCTACCTATTATAGACTCATTTGAGTACTCATTTGATGCTTTTCAAATTTGTATATCTAATATTCGCTTAGACCACATTAGATTTTGAAGGATATTTGGTCAGTATTTCTCAATATTTTTAACTATCAAATATTTCATAGTGACCCCAAGCTCTGGAAACATAAAATTTGATATTTTCAAATGGTTTAAAAGGCACATCACTTTCATAAAATGCCATTCAAGAATTATTATGTTTTCATAATAAATTACTTAAAAAAAAAACAACAAACTCACTTTATGAAAATGCTCACATATATCTATAGAATAATAATAAAACTATAGAATACTCATTCCCATACAATACCCAAATCGGATTTAAATATCTACAAGAAACATTTCGAAGACATTGAACTATTACAGTTGAAATATCCTAATGTTAAAATGTTATTATCAGGTGATTATAATCTGCCTAATATAATTTGGAATTGTGAAGACACCGGTGTTATGGGTGTCCACAATTTGCAATTAACTCAAATCGAAAAAGAAGTTGTAAACATGTTAAATTTTACCAATCTTACTCAATTTAATAATATTAAAAATTATTTAGGCCGCATACTTGATCTAATACTCACAAATTATAACTCGGTTTCTGTAAGTACGTCTAATGAAATATTATTACCTGTTGATAGTTATCATCCTCCATTGAACGTTTGCATGTTTTTGGATACTGTACCCAACATTAAATGTACAAAATCTTTTTTTAATTTTAATAAGGGTGATTTTTTCAAAATGAATGAATGCTTGAAATCTACCGATATGTCTTTTCTAAAGTGTGGTAATATTGATGACAATTTGAAAATGTTTTATGATATTCTCTATGATGTAATTGATATGTTAAGTTATGTTAAGTTTTTAGTTTTTGCCTTATGTTAAGTTTACAAAAAGTACCTTTCCAAGATGGTTTAGCAAAGATTTGATTGATCTAACAATATTAAAAAAGAAGATCCATAAAAAGTTCAAAAAATCTGAATCCATCTTGGATTATACTCAATTCAATGCCTTTAGACTTCAGTGCAATGATTTATCTAAGCGTTGTTATGGAGATTATTTAAAAAGTGTTGAAAATTCTATAAGGAATAATAATGTTAATACTTTTTGGAACTATTCAAAGTCATTAAAAAGAACTGAGTTAGATTTACCTGTAAATATGTATTTTAACGGCAAACATGAAAGCAAAGTTGAAAATATTGCAAACCTTTTTGCATCTTTTTTCAAGAGTGTTTACGATAGTGAAATTGATGCTGGAGAGGTTCCTTATTTTGAGTCTGTTTATAATTTACAAATATCGCAAATTCATATTGACATCAATGATATTGTTACTCATATTGAAAAATTGGACGTAAGAAAGAACCCTGGTCCAGATAAAATACCACCTACCTTTTTAAAACATTGTTCACATATATTGTCTTATCCTCTGTATTTAATTTTTAATATGTCATTATCAACGGGTATTTTTTCCATCTGAATGGAAGAATAGCTTCATTATACCAATTTTTAAAAAAGGCGATAGAATGGATATATCCAATTATAGACCAGTGTGTATTCAATCTACGATTCCCAAAATTTTTGAGAAAATAGTTCTGGAAAAAATAAATTATAAAATAAATTCTATAATTACGAAATCTCAACATGGTTTTGTTACTAATAGATCTACTTAAACAAATCTGTTGTTATATGAAAATTTTATTGTAAAGGCTTTTGCTGAAAGAAGTCAGGTAGATTCTATCTACACTGACTTCAGTAAGGCCTTTGATAGGATTTGTCATGGTATATTAATAAATAAATTGGAGAAAATGGGTGTAACGGGCATTTTTTTGAGATGGGTCGAGAGTTATTTATCTAAAAGAAAGCTATTTATAAAATTAAATGATGTACACTCTGTGGCTTTTACAGCTACAAGTGGTGTACCACAGGGCTCTCATTTGGGACCGGTTTTGTTTATATTATTTATAAATGATATTGTCGATATATTTTCAGGGGTAGAATATGTAATATTTGCGGATGATTTAAAGATATTTAAAAGAATAAAAAGTCATGATGATTGCCTTATATTGCAGGAAAATTTGAACAAGCTATTTGAATGGTGTCAGTGTAACAAACTTTCTCTCAATGCAAATAAGTGTCAAGTAATAAGATTTTATAAAATAAAAAATCCCCTGGTTTATGATTATGATATATGTAGACTTGATACAATTAACTTTAGTAGATGAAATAAACGATTTAGGTGTCATTTTTGATTCGAAACTTTCTTTTACTTGTCATATTACTAACATAGTAAACAGAGCTGTAAAGATCTTAGGGTTTATAATACGTATCACAAAAAAGTTTACAGATACATATAGTATTCGCTTGCTATACATATCACTTGTAAGGAGCATTTTGGAATATAATTCAACAATTTGGTCACCATATTATAATAATCAAGTTCAACTAATTGAAAAAGTACAACGCAAATTTCTTAGGTATATAAATTTTAAAATGAACATACCCAGAGAACTATTGGATTATAATCTCACTATGCATTGTACTAATTTAACAAAGTTATCTGACCGTAGAATAATTTTTGATTTAATTACATTACACAAAATGGTACATTCGAGTTTTGACAGCCCTGCTCTTATTGAACAAATTACATACCATGCGCCAAATCGTTCTAACAGGCAAACGGTACCTTTTTACTATTCTAACACACATAGGTACACTACAACAATATTACTCGCCAATAGCACGGCTTCATTATTTGGGTAATGCATACCTACTTTAGTCTAGGCGATATTTATTACTTGTTATTGACAAAATATAGAAACTTATTGCATCAATATTTCTTGATGCAAAATGTCAATTTTATTTCCCTATAAGATGTTATTATTATTTTATCAATTACTCTTTTATTTTGAATTTATATTTAGTTTCATGGCTTATTTTTCAACTGTTTTTATGTTTCATTCTTTTTTAATGACACTTTTAATTTTTATATGCTATTTTTGTTTCTTTAATTTAGCAAGTAATTTTGCTATTTTGCTAACTATTCCGTAAATTATTTTGCAAGCAGTTAAAAAATACCCTATTTGGGGAACGTATCACGGAGACAGCCAAATTAGCCAACATAAAGCAGTCTCATTTACTGCAGGCTAAAGAGTATTCTATACTATTATTATTCTATGTATATATCTTATCTTGTTTATTTTGGTTAGGTTAGGTAAATTTTCCAAACAAAATTCGAATATTTGTGTAGTGACTTGATAAAGAATGCTATTATTAGATCAGTGGAGTCCAGTATAGGAAACATACCAAGACAGAACAGAAATCCATGGTTTGATCAAGAATGTGAGAGAAGTATCCAGCACAAAAATATTTTCAGAAAGCAATACATTGAAAGAAAGACAAGAGCCAAGCAACAAGCATATGAACAGGCCAGAAGGGAATCAAATAGACTGATTAAAAAGAAAAAAAGAGAATTCCTAAACAATGTTTTGTTGAAGATGGAAAACGACTTCCTTGATAATAATACTCGTGAGGCGTACAAGGGTGTAAACTTTTTCAAGAAAGGTTTCAAACCCAGAACTAGCCTGTGTAAGAATATCAATGGAGATATCATCTCGTCTAAGGAACAAATCAAATCAAGATGGTGCGAATATTTTCATCAACTCCTCAATCCGAACCATGATACAAGAGAAGAGAATACAACTACCCTCCACGAACCGCAAGATGAAAACTTTCCATCAACCAATCCACCAACAATTATCGAAATCACAGCAGCCCTGAAAAAGCTGAAGAACAACAAGGCACCAGGAATAGATAACCTATCGGCCGAGCTCTTTAAACAGGGGAATACACACCTAAAAACACTAATACAAAGTCTGATTGCAAAAATATGGATCCTAGAAATGATCCCAGACGAATGGCAGACGAGCGTTATATGCCCTATTTATAAAAAAGGTGACAAGCTAAAGTGCGAGAATTATAGAGGTATCTAACTTTTATGCACTGCTTACAAGATATTTACAGTCATACTTAAACAAAGAATAGAGCCATATGCGGAGAATATTCTAGGAGAACATCAGGCAGGTTTTAGAGCAAACAGATCAACGATTGATCAGTTATTCACGGTACGTCAAATTCTGGGAAAGTGTTGGGAGTTCGACATTGATATACACCAATTATTTGTCGACTTTAAACAAGCTTATGACAGCATTGATAGAAGGAAATTGTACGAAATTTTGCTTCATTTCCAGATCCCTTCTAAACTAGTTAGGCTTGTTATAGTAACAATGACCAACACAAGAAGCCAGGTCAAGGTGGGAGGGGAACTTAGTGAGGCGTTTAAAATATCTCAAGGGTTAAAACAAGGGGATAGTCTGGCTCCCACTCTCTTCAACATAGTGCTAGAACATGTTGTCCGTCAAACGTCCGTCGACACGAGCGCTAACATTTGTTTCAAGAGCAGCCAAATAGTTGGGTACGCAGATGATCTTAATATCATCGGAAGATCCCTGGCAGATATTAAAGAAGTCTTCACCCCATTGGAAACTGCTGCATGTGAAGTGGGCTTGAAAATAAATGAGAGCAAAACAAAATATATGGCCCAAAGTCGAAACCCATCAAAGAAGAAGAGGTAGCGTAAAGCTGGCAGACGACCATTCATTTGAAACAGTTGACCAATTTACGTATCTGGGATCTCTCCTTACGGAAAATAATGAAGAGGAAGTAGAAATCAAAAAAAGAATATCAGCAGGCAATAAAACTTATTTCTCCTTATTGCCAGTGTTCAGGTCTCGCAACGTCCACAGGAAAACTAAATTGACATTATATAAAACAATCATTAGGACTGTGTTGACTTACGGATGCGAGGCTCTGACACTGACCGTGAAATCCGCTGAAGCATTAGATGTTTTCGAAAGGAGAGTCCTACGCCGAATATGTGGTCCTGTGAAGGAAGGAGATGAATGGCGCATAAAGAAAAATGAAGAACTGTACAAAATTTATGAAGCACCAAAGATCTCAACCCATATAAGACTGCTTAGGTTGAGATGGGCTGGCCATGTACAGCACTGAAAGTACTGTCCGGTGGTGTACCTGAAATTCGCCAACATGAGTACTAAGGGGTGGAGGAGCCCCCCGTGATGATTGGTCGGCACGACCCACTCGGCGGTACCCGAGCTGATGACGAGACAGGTGCAGCTGACGCTGCGCCTGGTGTGGAAATCGAAGAACTGAAAGTACTACGGGCGTGGTGGAGGCTCCCTGTTGCAGTCTGTTGTTCGTGGAGCTGTTGGGAGGGTAACCCTTGCTATGATTCACGGGCCTTCACGAGTGTGGTTGGACTCTTAGTGGCAGTGGTATGAAATATGCATGGTGGTAGTTCTTGTTTCGTCCGACAAGCAGCCGCTCCGGGGATGAACAGAACACTTTAGTTCTATAACGTTCCCTATGGAGTGGGGTAGGTGACTGCGACTTTTCCATAAATGGCTATGTACATAGGGGCCTAGGTTGCGGCTCTAAGGGCCTAGGCAGTAAAGGCGGGGGTGGGCGGCCGACGCTGTTGTGCCCTCGTCAATTCTGTACTTAGAGAAGAGCAGGACGGACGCCTCTAGTCTCGCTCGGCAGTGACTCGTCAACTGTGGCGAATGTTGTTTGGTCCGGGCACACCGCCGGCGCAGACGTCGGGTCAGACATCCTGTGTTGACATCTGTGACGTCAAATCTGACAGGTGATGGTTGCGTCGGATGCCCCCGGTGTTAGCCCGCCAAGCTTTCGGACGCCAACACGAGGACCGAGGGGTGCGGGGGCAAGCCCTTCCGTTCGATCGGTTGTGCTAGGGGCTTGCCCCGGCTGCCGATCTTGAGCGGTTGCCCCGCCGTTTGAGGTTGGATTCTCGGTGGCAGTGGTTGAACCCGATGGATGGTGAATATTTTGTGTTTGTCCGATGTTGCGGCTGCGTCCGGTGGCGAACAGGGCCAATGGGCTCTATAGCGTCGCCGGCGTGGAAGTGGATCGCGATCTCCCTCGATGGCCATGTACAAAGAATGCCAAACACGCGACTACCCAAAAAAATCATGTTTGGTCACCCGGGAGGTAAACGGAAGATGGGGAGACCAAGACTGAGATGGGAGGACTGTTGGGATATTCAAGTGCAAATAAGTGGTTTTTTATGAAAGTAAAAGACGAAAGATTACCACACACACACGATGGTTTCTTTATTATAAAATATTTTAACAGCAACAACCTTTTTGTATAAGTACAAACCAAGTCAAGTTAAATACTATTTGACAACTAGAATCAAAACACAAACTATTTTTCTTTTAATGTATATGACAGTTCCATAGAACAGACAGTATAGTACAAGAAAATGTCCCTTTTTCTTCAACACTCCCCCAAAAAGGACATTTCTTTTATAACATAAACTTAAAAGTAGATTACTTATAATCTAATCAATCTAACAATGAAACTTACTACATAAGTAGTATACTTTGAATATATTATATCTACATCTTAATAATTCCAATCAATTGCCTTAAAAATTCAAATCTAGTTTTATGAAGTGCTTTAGTACACAAATCACTCAGCTGCATATCTGTAGGAACATATTCCAATGCAATAATGTTTGTATCATATTTTTCTTTAATAAAGTTATATTTAATATCAATGTGTTTGGAACGTTTATTTATATTACCATTCTTAATGTAACTTATGCAACTTTGATTATCAATATTCAAAGTAATTGGACATATTTCTGTAATATGATAAATATCAATTAAAATTGTTTTGTCCACAAAATCCGTTTTGTTGCTTCACATGCTGCCATGAATTCGGCTTCCATAGTAGATAATGCTACACTTGGTTGTCTTTTACTAGACCAAGATATAGCAGCCCCGTTTTTCATAACTATATAGCCCGTTGTACTTCTTCTTGTGTCCATGCAACCCCCGTAATCTGAGTCTGAATATACACTTATGTTATTAGACATATTTTGTTTATAAAAGAGACCATATTCTCTTGTAGTATTCAAATAATTTATGACTTTCTTTACTGCAGTCCAATGTATTTTACTGTTACAATTTAAAAATCTACTCAATACACTAACTGCATACATTATATCTGGTCGACTCACTGTCGCAATATAGAGAAGTGAGCCTACAGCTTCCCTATAAGGAACACTTTCATCGCTCTGCTCCCCCTTAACCAGACCTCGATACTTGTTTGGGTCTGCTGGTATAACAGCAGACTTAGCATTACTTAGTCCAAAAGTTTCAACAATTTTATCTATATATTTACACTGATGTATGAAAATACCATTGTCGAGGTTCTCAATAAACATACCAATATAACAAGTAGGTTTCATGTTAACAATAATATTAAAATTGCTCGACAGATCTTTTACAATAGATAACATCTCATCAGTACTTTCAGACATCAACAAACCATCATCAACATATAGCAACAAAAATACAGTCTTGGAAAAGTCATTGTTTGTCCTAAACACACATTGATCAGAATCAAGTTGTTTAAAACCAAATTTTTGTAATATTTCTTTAAATTTAAGATTCCAACATCTTGGAGCTTGCTTCAGACCATACAATGACTTGACCAATTTACAAACTAAACCTGGGTCAGCATGTGTTCCTTCTGGACAGTTCATATACACTTCTTCTTTTAGTTCTCCATAAAGAAATGCTGTTTTGACATCAAATTGTATCATCTTATAATTCTTTTCTGCAGCTATTGAAAACATTAACCTAATTGAATCATACTTTACAGTAGGTGAGAATGTCTCAGTGTAATCAGTCTCTTTTTGTGAGCAACCTTTGGCACAAAGTCTTGCTTTGTACCTTATTCCATGTGTCTCTTCTTTCACTTTGAAAATCCACTTCGAATCGATGACTCTTTTACCCACCAGTCGAGGCAATAATTTCCAAGTTCCATTTTTTTCATGAGCATCAAGTTCTTCGTCTATATCTTTCTTCCATTCTGAAGAGTTTTCATTGTTTATGGCTTCTTGGTATGTTTCTGGAATGTGAATACTTTCAACTAGATTTATTTCATACCTTTTTGGTTTTTTTAAGTTATGTCTAGGTCTCAAATTAGTACTTCTTTCGGCACGAATTTCAATCTCATCTTCACTAGGATCCTTTACAGAATCATCTGTTAGCAATGTGTCTTCTGGCTGTTTAGATGTGATATCAGAGTTGGTATCCTGGACTTCTAATGAGTAATCATCTTCTTGTTGATCATATAATAATGGAGTCAGGCTGTCAATATGTTCTGACTCCTGGATTTGACACGGTTCGTCTTCATTGAAGATTACATCATGAGATATTGATATATTTCTTGTTTTTATGTCGAATAATCTGTAATTCTCTGAAATTCCTTCATACCCAACGAGTATCAATTTACGACTCTTTGGATCTAGTTTTGTACGTTTTTCTTTTGGTATATGTACATATGCAGTTGAACCGAATGTTCTTAAGTGTGTTACAATTGGTGCTCTTCCTGTCAACTTTTCATATGGAGACGTACCATCTTTGTCAGTTGTCCTATTGAGTATGTACACGGAGGTGTTCACTGCCTCTGCCCACAGGTATTTTGGCAATTCTCTAGCATGAAGCATGGAGCGCACTTTCTCCATTATGGTTCGATTGGCGCGCTCGCTCTTCCCATTTTGTTCAGGAGTATATGGCGCCGTTCTCTCATGAACAATGCCTTTCGTATCTATAAAATGTTTGAAGTTTCGGTTACAGTACTCAGTGCCATTATCAGTGTGTAGTCTCTTGACACGTATATTGAAATTAGTCTCCACAAAGGCAACATATGCTTGAAAAGCGCTTAAAGCTTCATCTTTATACTTGAGGAATTTAACAACTTTATAATTACTCTTCCCATCTGTAAAAGTTATAAAGTATTTAGCTCCACTAACTGATTCTACATTGAACGGTCCACACAGGTCGCTGAAAATTACTTCACCATTACTAATGTTCGGAGTTTCTGTCGTTTTAAATGACTTACGTGCTTGTTTCCCATAACAACACGCTTCACAAAATTGTTCGATATTACACCTTGTGGCTTTAATAACACCAGACTTAATCATTTCATTCACTGTTTTGAAATTGATGTGTCCCAGTCTCTCATGCCATCTTTGAATGTCTACAGAGTTCAGTTCTTTGTTATTTGTAACTGTTTTTATTAACATTTTATATAAGTTGTTAGAAGATCTTTGAGCAATCAAAACTAAACTACCTTTATTGAATATTTTTGCTGTGTTTCCTTCTTTTGTAACCTTCATTCCTAATTTTGTTACAACACCTTCAGAAAACAAGTTCCTTTTCAAGTTTGGAACGTACCATACATCCTTCATCATGGAATCGTACCAATGTCCATCGACATAGTTTTTAATATTTATATTTCCGATTCCTATCACTTGTAGTTCACTGTTGTCACCAAGTATAACAGAAAGTGGTTCTATTTCTTTCATATTTGTAAAGTAGCTCCGATTACTTGTCATATGTGCTGACGCTCCACTATCGAGTAGCCAGTCACTTGTATCACAGCAGTCATCACTCACATTAAATGCTGAATTTCTCTTTTCTTTGTCCTTTTTATCAGCCCAACAATTTTTCGCAAAGTGCCCTTTCTTATTACAATTAAAACACTTTATGTTGATCTTCTTGAATTTCTTTTTGGATTGATCCCACTTCTTTGAAGTTGACAATGCAGTCATTTCTTCTTTATTTGACATCTCTTCATCGACTAGTCTGGCCGTAAGATTGTTTATTGTTTGTTTAGCCTCTTCCATCGATAACCATGCTTGTCGAAATGATTTGTATTTTTCTGGTAGTCCACCAACAATTTTTGTAATTATAAATAGGTCACTAACATTTTCTCCGGCGTCTCGTAGTTGTTTTGCAATGTTTTCAATTCTTGAAATATATGAAGCAACATTTTCATTAGTATCTAATTTGCACGTAGATAATTTTTCATACAACAATATTTTTCCTAATTCACCCTTTCTGTCATATATTGCATCCAATTTTTCCATGATTTCTTTCGCACTGTTGCATGACTCTATAACATGTATGATGTTATAGTCCATTGCTGAAGACATTATATACATTGCTAGAGCATCACGCTTTTCCCATACTTCTCTCTCTGTCTTTTCTTCCTTTGGCGGTTTATTTGTACTCAGAACATCATATGCACCCTTGGCCTTTAATGCACAGGAAATTTGAAACTTCCACTGCCTGTAGTTGTTACCGACGAATTTGATTTGCGATGTGGTCTCCATAGCCGCGTACAAAGAACACGTGCTTCTGTCACTATCACAAATTATAAAACACAAATTATAAACCACGATCTTATTAGCACTCTTTTTAAGTTCACACACTTGGACCCATAACCTGTTGGGATATTCAAGTGCAAATAAGTGGTTTTTTATGAAAGTAAAAGACGAAAGATTACCACACACACACGATGGTTTCTTTATTCTAAAATATTTTAACAGCAACAACCTTTTTGTATAAGTACAAACCAAGTCAAGTTAAATACTATTTGACAACTAGAATCAAAACACAAACTATTTTTCTTTTAATGTATATGACAGTTCCATAGAACAGACAGTATAGTACAAGAAAATGTCCCTTTTTCTTCAACAAGGACGACATACGGAGAGATGCAGAAAAGCTCCTGCAGGTCCCTAACTGGAGAACGGCGGCTGAGGATAGAAGAGGTTGGAGGCGCTTGTTGAAGGAGGCCAAGGCTCGATTTGGGCTGTAGCGCCATCGAAGAAGAAGACTTGATAGTAAGGAGTATGTTGATTGACATATTGACAAAATGTAGATATCTATTTATAATGTTATTTTTAATAATTGAGTTTTTTTAAAAGTGATAGTGGATGTTGACAAATACATTGACCCAGATCTTGTTGGGACCTGTTTATATACCTACCTACCTACATATGTATGTATTGGTGGTTATTCTGAAATTTCTACGATTGTGTTGAAATTAATCCAATTACAATAGCTATAATTGTTTGCCAAATCAAATGTCATCCAATAGTACACTTTAGTTATTCAGAACATGCTATTGTATTGTCTATGGTCAAAAGCAATTAAGCAATTGTATCTATTTTCAGATTATTCTGTTATAACTCAACACCCGTTTTATTCACTGATTATATTTGACTTTAAACATCACTATAAAAACATTATTTTTGGATATGACAAGGTTTTTTGAACAACATAAGTACGCATATTTAAAAGGAAAAAATCCTACATAAATCTTCTCTTGTAAATTTAGGCTATAAATATATTTTGTTAAGACACATAAATCCTATCCTTTTTTTAAGGTTAGGTTAGGTAAATTGAGATTGTAAATATATTTTGTTTAGACACATAAATCTTTTTTTGTATTTGAATCATCAAATATTGATTATGAATATTCAACACCGATAATTATAAAGAATTCCAAAATATCGGCAACACAAAATGTGATGAATGTATATATGTATCTACCTATATGCCTCCCATCAACAAATTCAAAATTTAGGTATTTTATCTTTAAAAGATTGGAAATATTCCATCAGTTTCCTCTAAATATTCAACTTAAGCTAAAGCTGCAAATTCTTGTGCCATTTTAAGTGAAAATCTAAATATTTAATTCAAACAACACATTTTGACTGTTTGTTGTGATTTCAATAGTCTTTTCAATAGATCAATCCAATGATATGCGTTTAGAATAACCACCAATATCTGCTCTGTGTGTCTTTAGGTAAAACTTGGAGTGGATATTTTATTTAAACAATAACCAGACATCATGTTGAGCAGGTAATAAACTATTCCTTTTACTACTTAATAAAACTTGCTTAGGTATATAATTAATTAATCAATCAAAATCATAGGTACTCGTTTTATAATTTTTAATATTTGCTGTTACATTTGATTATGAATACCAACTATGTTTTGTGACAATGTGTTATATTTACTTGTTATAGATGGTAAAGAAGATGAACCTAAAGGATATATACCTAAATAAAGACAAGATGGTATGAATTTATGTGAAAAATCTAAAAAAGTTTTCACAAATGAAAAAACCATAAAGAAAAATACAATGGCTTAAAATTACAAAACTGATTGATTTTATATCGGTAGGTATCCTTTGGAATTTTTGGCATATCCCAAATAAACTCCTTCTTTAGCCTTATGTGAAAATTTTCCCTTTCAATTCCTTTTCAGTAAGAAAGTTTTACGCCCGAAGATGTGAAGATGATTTCCTGATGGTGTTCAATCAACCCATTTTTTTATGGTGGTGTTACCCTGTAGGGCTTTTGTAGGACTTCAGTTTATTAAGTTGTTTGCTGTATAGACTGCTTCTGCACACAAATATTTTGGTACATTTCCATCTATCATTAAACATCGAAATTTGTCATTCCGTTTTGTTAAGGTGTGTATGATGTTGATTGTCTTCTTTGTTTTTCATGTTTTTCCAAACAATCATTAAAATCTTTGTTTACACATTCCTTGCCATTATCTGATTGTACCTAAGTATTTTATTCTTTTATTAGTGAATATTTCTACCTTGTTTTTATATGATTTCTACCATCCTTTTTAAGGTATTGTCACCACGCTGAGACGACCGCTAGTAGTCGGCTCGCCGCGCCGCCCGGAGAAGCCATTATTCAGTTGCATACCTACTGCAGTTGCATACTGTAGTTACATACGACATATCGCGCGGTACAGAAACCTTCTACAGAAAACTTCAATAACGCGCGGTATCATTCATCTTCCTTCATCTTATACCTGTATCTATTTTGTGCTGTGTTTTGTTTATGTACAATTTTCTCCAGTGCTCTGGTCAGTGCTCATCTGAGGGCGGAAGGCAACCACCAGTGAATCGCCGGAACGGGGTAAGTCGCTCTCAGTTCTGGTGATAATATTCCCTTGTCTTCTCCTTTCCCGACCAAGTTCATCCCCAAATTACAGTCCACTTAAACGGTTCGGGCATCGTGCCGGCCAGAGCCAGAATTACCAATTCACTGAACCAGCGCCGAAACAGTTTGGTCCTACGACCGGATATTTCCTCATAGTTTATTTCATAGTCATTTCGTAGTTTATTTCATAGTTTATTTCATATTTGTAGATATAGGTATATAACATTCAGTGCAAATTAAATTTTCATATGAAAATAGGTCCATAATATTTATCAAAAGATTAAATAGGTATTTCGTTTCATTTCATGTTTTTAGGTATTATAACATTTAGTAGATACATAGGTACATATCTACATAGTTTCATTTTCATTCAAAAACAAATACGTGATATTTGACATAAGGTTGAATATTTATACATAGTTGTAGGTAGATTTCATTACAGATAAGATTCTTATTAAATATAGTTGACATTTCATATCGTTTTATAGGCAGCTACGAACATATTTATTGTTTCATTTAACTGCATATAATCATTTAAACACTATCGTGTGTTATCATAAAACATCTTTGTTTTAAAATTTTGGTTTAATTCGTTTCGTAATTCGCAATATTTATGTACCTACTTTCAGTTGGTTGTCGATAGTAAAAATCATTTGTGACTCGTTCATTTGGTTCGAGTCAATGATTCTTATATTTGAACAAATCATACTTACAAAAATATATAGAAAATAATTCGTTCAGATCCAACTCGGTGATTCGTCCGTTATCGTATGAACGAATCATACAAATTTGTTTACAGTACTTGTCTTGTTATAATATCAGGTTTCATTGTACTTTGTTGTTGGTTGTTTAAGGCAAGATAGATAAACAACTGATAATACAGTTTTGATGTTCATTTTTTTTCAATTTATATCGTTTCAGTATAATGATACTAGATATTTAGTTGCATTATATTATATATTTACATAATAATTTAAATATGGACAAAATAAATCACAAAATTAATTCATTAAAATTAAAACGACAACGATTGTTCGCTCGACTTAAAATTGCTTATGATCTAATAGATCAATTAAATGATGTTGCAAAATTGTCTCAATTCAAGGTTAGAGCCGAGAGAATTTACGAAACATTTCAACAATTCGAAAACTTACAAACCGAGCTGTCAGAGCTGGTTTCACTTCCTGAATGTGAGACACAAAATGATATATTAAATATTTCAAATGCCTTTGATGAGCTGTATTATGCAATTATTTCGGCTCAGAAATCCATTATAGAGCCACAAAATTCAAATAACGCAGGGCCGTCTTCAGGTCGAATGCGTAACTTAATGACTCCGGAAATAAAGTTACCTTCATTCAGCGGCTCGATTAAAGATTGGGCACATTTTCACGCAATTTTTAAAAGCTTAGTACACGATAATACACAATTATCAAACATAGAAAAATTTCATTATTTATTAGGCAGTGTACAAGGCTCAACTCTCGCATTATTGAAATCTATACCTATTATAGATTCCAATTACACAGTGGCATGGGATACATTATTGAAAAATTATCATAGCTCGCGCATTTTATTTATGCATTATGTAAATTCGATTCTCGATTATCAACCATCACATAATAATCAAAATTTCGTAAATGTTCTAAGAGAAAATCTAGCAGGTTTATATGATCTAAAGCGGGAAAGTTTATTTGAAGAATTTTTATGTCATTTGGCATTACGAAAATTGAACCCAAATGTACGCAGAGTTTTCGAAACTCGTGTGGAAATGAATAAAATACCTAAAATCGAAGATTTAATTGAATTTTTGTTTTGTCAAAATCGTATTAACCAAATGTCAGAAATGAAAATCGAAAATTCACCAAATTCAAAACGTGTGATGTTCAATTCAACCATAAATAATAAGTCTGATAATAAAATTTCAGCATGTCATAAATGTAAACAGGATCATCGGTTATATGCGTGTAACGAATTTATTAAAATGAATTCTTTGGATAGAAGAGAATTTGTAAAAGTGGAGAAACTTTGTTTCAACTGTTTAAATCCACATTATATAAAAAAGTGTAACTCAAAATTCCGTTGTAAGATTTGTCGACAATCACATCATACACTTTTACATATTAATAAAAATTCTTTGTCTGACCAAAATAATTCGTCAACATCAAATGACGGGGCTATAAATTCTTCCTTTTCTAATGACAATACGCAAATTTCATTACAATGCCATTCTGTAAGTACAAGTACAGTACTACCCACCGCTCTCGTCCATTTTGTAGACGTTTCAGGTCAAATGCACCAGGTTCGAATTCTAGTCGATACCGGAAGTGAGGTATCATTTATTTCAAAACGATTATGTAATATTTTAGGGCTGTCATTAAATACCTACGACGGTATTATCAGAGGAGCAAATGGCACATTAATTCAAAATATACACGGGCAAACAACGAGTAAATTACATTCTAGAATTGACGAATCTATAGTGATCTCCGCTCAGTGTATAGTTTTACCTAAGATTACTAACAAAATTCCATCAGTTTGTCTACCTCAAAGTGTAACTCGTGAGTTTTGTCATTTTCCATTAGCGGACCCTGAGTTTGATATACCTGGTGAGATTGATTTCTTAGCTGGAGCAGATATTATTTCAAAAATATGGAAAAACAATTCATTTAAAAGTACAAATAGCGATCTGATCGCCGTAGATAGTGTGTTCGGATACATAATCATGGGATCCTTCACAAGATCGATTTCAATTTCTAACGAAAAATCAACTTTATGCAATAGTGTAGATTCGAATAATGCAGTTAGGCACTTCTGGGAGATAGAAGATATTCCGCACATTCCGATATCGAACCCCGATGACGTGAAGTGCGAAGAAATTTATAAAAATACATGTAGTAGAGATCATAATGGAAGGTAGGTATATCGTCGCACTTCCATTTAAAACTCATTCACAGAATAATATAAGGTTGGGTGATTCATTTCATAGGGCATTGAAACGGTTTCATAACTTAGAAAAACGTCTTTCACACGACGCTCAATTATCCCAACATTACAATCGATATATGAAAGAATTTCTAGAATGAGGATTTATGCGTCGGACTACAAAAGACACTTCGTCACAAATAACAAATTCTTACTTTATACCTCACCACGCAGTGGTACAAAACATCGCAAATAAAATAAAAATACGTGTTGTATTCGACGCCTTTTGCAAAACTAGTACAAATGTTTCATTAAACGATTTATTACTTTCGGGGCCCAAATTACAGCGGGAAATTTCACAAATTTTACTTAATTTTCGTATATATCCAATTGTTTTCACTACTGACATTCAAAAAATGTTCTTGCAAGGTCTTGTTAGAGAGGCGGACCTTGACTTCCAAAAAATATTGTGGCGTTTCTCGTCTTCGGAGCCTTTAGAACAATACAAGTTGACAACGGTCACCTTCGGAATAAGTTCATCACCGTTTTTATCAATCCGTGCCATACATCAATTGGTAAAAGATGAATTTTCACAATTTCCCATCGCTTCAAGAATATTTTTATCCGACACACATGTAGATGATATTGTCACTGGAGAGTGGGATATCGATACTGCATTGGAACTTCATTTTCAATTAACTCAACTTTTGAGTAAAGGAGGTTTTCAACTCAGAAAATGCATGAGTAATTCATACAAACTCATCGAGAATATACCCGAAGTAAACTCTTTCGTTACCGCGACCCAACCCTTAGACACCCCTGAAGATACTTTCAATGTATTTCCATTCTCTTCTTGGACTCGTTTTCAACGTGTAGATGCTTGGTGTCTTAGATTTATTAAAAATTGTCGCAAAGGGAAACACTCTGTTCATTCCAATTTTTTGACGTTTTCAGAAATCGATCATGCTAACATTGTCATTTTTAAATGTACTCAGGATCACTTCTTTTCATCTGAAATTCATTCTCTAGAAGGTGGTTTAATCAAAACTACGCGCTATCAAAAACTTAATGTTTTTCTCGATGACGATAAATTATTGCGTGTAGGCGGGCGGTTGAAGTACTCTAACCTCAATTACAATCAAAAATTCCCTATTATTCTTCCAAAAAACAGCAAGGTGACGGAATTAATTATAGAATATTTTCATAAAGTTTATTTACACGCCGGCTCACGTTCTTTGCAATTTTTAATTCAACAAAATTAC
Organism: Molanna angustata; assembly: GCA_963576475.1. Classification (NCBI taxonomy): domain Eukaryota; kingdom Metazoa; phylum Arthropoda; class Insecta; order Trichoptera; family Molannidae; genus Molanna; species Molanna angustata. The sequence continues at coordinate 35,437,361 of OY754977.1, forward strand.
TGGATAATGTCGGCGCGAAATAAAATAAGGAAAATTGTCTCAAAATGCGTCAGATGCGCTAGGCTGAAAGCTTCCGTTTCACCGCCTATCATGAGTAACTTGCCACAATCTCGAGTCACACCCAATAGAGTTTTCAGTAACACGGGCGTTGATTTAGCGGGACCATACGTCTTAAAGGAAAGCAAACGTAGGGGTTCCAAAACATATAAGGGTTACTTCGCAATATTTATTTCCATGTCAACAAAGGCGATTCACTTGGAAGTCCTTACTGACTTATCTACCGAAACATTCATTGCAACATTAGATAGATTTGCTTCAAGACGAGGTATACCTAATACCGTATATTCAGATGGTGTGGCAAATTTTTTAGGATCTAAACGGTATTTAATTGGCGTTCAAAATTTTCTAAACAGTTGCAAGGAAAGTGAAATTCTAGCTCATTATTGTTCAGAAAAAGGGATTGAATGGAGATTCAACCCCCCTTCTAGCCCTCACTTCGGAGGCATTTGGGAAGGGAACATTCGAGTAATAAAAATTCATTTAAAACGAGTAATAGGTGAAAATATCTTAACATATGAAGAATTTTCCACAATTTTGATTAAGATAGAAGCCATATTAAACTCTCGTCCGTTATGTCCTTTGACGTCAGATCCTGAAGATATTCAGGCCTTAACTCCCGGCCATTTTCTTGTAGGTGTTCCACTGATTTCGTTGCCAGAAAAGGATTTTACAGAAACTCCACAAAACCGATTAAGTCGGTGGGAACTAGTGCAAAAAATGACACAACATTTGTGGCAGCGTTGGAGTTCAGAATACTTGCAATCGTTGCAAAACCGTGTCAAATGGTATAAAGAGAATAGAAATTTTCAAGAGGGTGATCTGGTTGTCATTAAGGATTCACGAATACCACCCTTAAAGTGGCCACTCGCTCGTATAAGGGAAGTGAAACCAGGTTCTGACGGAGTCGTTCGAGTAGTATCCGTCCAAACAAAGGACGGTATTTACTTGCGCCCTGCCGCAAAACTTTGTCTATTACCCATAAATTAATAAGAAACATTTTATATGTTATAATTTCGTTAACTTAGGTATAGTTCTTTTCATGACAAATAGTCTATTACTTTCTTATAGATAATTTTCATTACTTTTCGTTTTATTTCATGTCAATTTATTTGAGTCTTTCATTATGATTGACCTCGTAAATCATAGTTATTTACACGTTTATTTCTTTACTTGTAAATATTCTTTGTTTCATTACTTTTATTCCTTTAAAGGTAGGCTTATTTAGATTCGTTACAATAGGTGTCTTATCCTATGTATATGTTATTTAGTTTCATAGCTTAAGGGCGATTATCTTCATATTCTTAAGTTACATTTTCGTTATTTTTTCTTTTCTTCTTCTTTTTTCGCCTATTTTAAAATTGGTAATTTTGGCGGGCGGTATATGTTCGGGCGTTTAGGTTCCTACCTACCCATATCCCATCCTTTTTAAGGTATTGTCACCACGCTGAGACGACCGCTAGTAGTCGGCTCGCCGCGCCGCCCGGAGAAGCCATTATTCAGTTGCATACCTACTGCAGTTGCATACTGTAGTTACATACGACATATCGCGCGGTACAGAAACCTTCTACAGAAAACTTCAATAACGCGCGGTATCATTCATCTTCCTTCATCTTATACCTGTATCTATTTTGTGCTGTGTTTTGTTTATGTACAATTTTCTCCAGTGCTCTGGTCAGTGCTCATCTGAGGGCGGAAGGCAACTACCAGTGAATCGCCGGAACGGGGTAAGTCGCTCTCAGTTCTGGTGATAATATTCCCTTGTCTTCTCCTTTCCCGACCAAGTTCATCCCCAAATTACAGTCCACTTAAACGGTTCGGGCATCGTGCCGGCCAGAGCCAGAATTACCAATTCACTGAACCAGCGCCGAAACATCGCTTTTTCTTTTGACGAAATAAACACAACACTATCTGGTATAAATATCAATGAATGTGACAAAGTACTTTGAACTTGTCAAAAATTCACATTCTAATGGACCACATACATTAGTTTTTTATACAATTTCTAAAATTTTACTTGAATTTATTTCATAATTTTTTTGCTAATAACAATCATGACAATTTTCCTTTAATGCAGGTTTAACAATCTTCTATAGTTTTTCTTCACTGTGCTCAATGCCATAAATTAGTTTGTCATTTGCCATTAAACTCAAGTTTCTTTCATTTATGTGGTCAAGATTTTGATGCCACTCTATGACCTTTTTGTCATTCCTTGAAGTGAAATTCACATTCCCTGTTTCTTTATCAAACTCCAAATAATATAAACCGTAATATAGTTTTCTTCTTACATTTTTGACAATATTTAATTTCTTGTTTTTTGATAAGAGTGGTCTTTCACCTTTCTCTATATCTTTAATTCTTCTAGCTCCACTTCTATAATTTTTATATAAAAATCTTCTGGTTTGAGCAGATTGTCTCTCGACTATTATTAATTGTATTTGGTTGGCTATACATCATCATGTTGCTAAAAATATCTGGGTGCACGTTCTTGTCTGCTCATTTGTCCACTATATCAATTAAGTTATTTAGGTAACTTTTTTGCTTTTTTCAATATGAGTTTTTTAAGTGATGTGGCTTTTCTTGCTGGACCAGTATTCTGATATATGCTTTTCAACTTGTTCCATAGGTATTTTGAGGATTTGCTGCCTAGTTGAAGAAAGAATTCAGAAGGTGATATCAACAAAAATAATTTGGAACATGCTGTTGTGAAGGTTCTGTTGTGAAAATTTCCTTTTCCTCTTCTATTGGCTCGGTGATTTCTCCATTTAAAAGTTCCCACAATTGATGCGATTGTATGTAGCCCATGCCGATGTTACATGATACTTTATTTTGACAAATTTCTACAATCTCAACCGAGATGATCGTCTCTATTGAGATGTTAAAAATTTGTCAAAGTATGATTTGACTCCCAACAGGGAAAAAAAATCCAATGTTTGCGTATATGCAATTAAAAAAAATATTTGATTTACATGCACATTGGTACAAGTAGGTGAACAAGCCAAAAATGAAATAATATTTCTGGCGCAGTTCAGGGGTGACATCTGTGCGAGAACACTGTCACTTCATGTATAAGGACTGTTGCTTTCATTGTTTACAAATAAACTAATTTCTCAATAGATGGCGTTACAAAAAAGTTTCTTTGTTAGTTCATAGATGGCAATAGTAAAAATGTCCATGTATAATGGGTGAACGTTGCGAAAGTGCATAAAGTGATAACAGCCGATGACAGCCCTGTAGGTGCCTTGAGTTCCTGGTTCTTCTATAATATTCCTACTTGGACTCTATTGAGATGTTAAAATATTGTAACATTTTTTTTGTTTAGAACATATGTATTTCACTTTTATTTCAGAAACTACGCACTTTGCTACTGATTTGTTGGGTTTTTACAACGAAAAGCACATAATTATATAGTCAAGTAGTATTATATTCAGTATATTTTGGTAGGTAGTAGAAAAATCAAGAAGAAAAAAAACAAAATATGACATCTAAAGATATTTTGAACTCCATATAATAATTATATCCATGATACGGGTAATCGTGAGGGTTTTGATTTCGCCGATTGAACCAGACTTGCCCCCCAGATTTGAATTGTTCTATATTATTTTTTATGAGTATTGAGAAAATAATCCAACTGTCGATTTGTTCAAGAGAATTTATTTCTCTTAACATATCGAAAAAGTATCAAGCCAAGTTATGCGAGATTTGTATGTAGGGCAATATATTTTTCACGGTTATTCCAACTTTGATGCTTATGGAAAACAATACCGTTGTGAGTCAGTGTGAGTACCCAATAACTTTTTAAATAAAAAAAATTTTCTTAAAATTTTTTGCAAGCTTCCATTTTACACTAACTTCCATTTTCCACTAACTTTTCAAGGGCTCTTGAAACAATAATTTCACATAACTTTTTTTTCCACAAGTTATCTTAAAAAGTACTACGATTCATAGAGAGCTGCAAATTTCATTTGCCTTGTATTAGAGGATTATGTTGAAAAGTTTACTGTGATAATGTCTGTAGAAACTATCTTTATAACTCTCCAATAATAAGAATACATAGGCTTGGTAACATGTATGGTCATCTTACTGACATTTTTGCAGACTCCTTAGCATTTTTTAAGCGAGCACTGTCGGACGGTTTCGGAAATCAGCAGTGATATTATAATTGTTCATGATTAGGTATGTATTAAGAAACCTGAAATGTATGTATGTGTATGTATGTATGTATGTATATGTATGTGTGTGTGTATGTATATATATGTATGTGTGTGTATGTGTATATGTATATATATATATATATATATTATATATATATATATATATATATATATATATATATATATATATATATATATATATATATATATATATATATATATATATATATATATATATATATATATATATATATATATATATATATATATATATATATATATATATATATATATATATATATATATATATATATATATATATATATATATATATATATATATATATATATATATATATATATATATATATATATATATATATATATATATATATATATATATATATATATATATATATATATATATATATATATATATATATATATATATATATATATATATATATATATATATATATATATATATATATATATATATATATATATATATATATATATATATATATATATATATATATATATGTGCACAGTTATATATATATATATATATATATATATATATATATATATATATATATATATATATATATATATATATATATATATATATATATATATATATATATATATATATAAATAACTGTGCCGACCGCCGTGGCACAGTTGGTAAGCCGTTCGGTTTCTGTGCGGGCGTCCTGGGTTCGATTCCCAGCAGAGGAGAAATTGATTTAAATTCGTTTCTCACGCAAACATTGCTTCTCTGGGCTGGAAACACTGGTTAGTTGGAAGAAATTGCCATACGGCAATAATCTCGCCACTTGCGCAGGGTGCAAGGAAGTATTTATTATTATTATATATATATATATATATATATATATATATATATATATATATATATATATATATATATATATATATATATATATATATATATATATATATATATATCCCGCAATACTTGTTGCGTCACCTATGTGAAATTCGTATAGGGTTGTTGCGTCCACCAACTTTTCGCGTCCGGTATACGGACGCAAGATAATTTTCACGCCAAAAACTACCATTCTGTTGCTTATACCATAGAGAATCAACTGGCAAAAATTTACATGGAAGCAAAAAAAATATCAAAATATCTTGAAATGAATATTATTAGTTCAACCATTAGCCGCACGGAGATTTGTTCAGTGTATATTTTGAAGGTGTATATTTTTACTAAGCCACCGATCGTTTTGCATCCGCGGCAAAATATTACATGTTGACCTTGGCCGCACGGAGATTTGTTCGGCCAAGTGTTCATTTGCCTTGTATTAGAGGATTATGTTGAAAAGTTTACTGTGATAATGTCTGTAGAAACTATCTTTATAACTCTCCAATAATAAGAATACATAGGCTTGGTAACATGTATGGTCATCTTACTGACATTTTTGCAGACTCCTTAGCATTTTTTAAGCGAGCACTGTCGGACGGTTTCGGAAATCAGCAGTGATATTATAATTGTTCATGATTAGGTATGTATTAAGAAACCTGAAATGTATGTATGTGTATGTATGTATGTATGTATATGTATGTGTGTGTGTATGTATATATATGTATGTGTGTGTATGTGTATATGTATATATATATATATATATATATATATATATATATATATATATATATATATATAATATATATATATATATATATATATATATATATATATATATATATATATATATATATATATATATATATATTATATATATATATATATATATATATATATATATATATATATATATATATATATATATATATATATATATATATATATATATATATATATATATATAATATATATATATATATTATATATATATATATATATATATATATATATATATATATATATATATATATATATATATATATATATGTGCACAGTTATATATATATATATATATATATATATATATATATATATATATATATATATATATATATATATATATATATATATTATATATATATATATATATATATATATATATATATATATATATATATATATATATATATATATATATATATATATATATATATATTATATATATATATATATATATATATATATATATATATATATATATATATATATATATATATATAACTGTGCCGACCGCCGTGGCACAGTTGGTAAGCCGTTCGGTTTCTGTGCGGGCGTCCTGGGTTCGATTCCCAGCAGAGGAGAAATTGATTTAAATTCGTTTCTCACGCAAACATTGCTTCTCTGGGCTGGAAACACTGGTTAGTTGGAAGAAATTGCCATACGGCAATAATCTCGCCACTTGCGCAGGGTGCAAGGAAGTATTTATTATTATTATATATATATATATATATATATATATATATATATATATATATATATATATATATATATATATATATATATATATATATATATATATATATATATATATATATATATATATATATATATATATATATATATATATATATATATATATATATATATATATATATATATATATATATATATATATATATATATATATATATATATATATATATATATATATATATCCCGCAATACTTGTTGCGTCACCTATGTGAAATTCGTATAGGGTTGTTGCGTCCACCAACTTTTCGCGTCCGGTATACGGACGCAAGATAATTTTCACGCCAAAAACTACCATTCTGTTGCTTATACCATAGAGAATCAACTGGCAAAAATTTACATGGAAGCAAAAAAAATATCAAAATATCTTGAAATGAATATTATTAGTTCAACCATTAGCCGCACGGAGATTTGTTCAGTGTATATTTTGAAGGTGTATATTTTTACTAAGCCACCGATCGTTTTGCATCCGCGGCAAAATATTACATGTTGACCTTGGCCGCACGGAGATTTGTTCGGAGTATATTTTGAAGTTGATTTATATATATGGCTCCGATCGTCTTGCGTCTGCACTCAATACTGTTCTACCATGTCTCTGTGACCTTCGCGATAAAATGAATACAATTCAACGCATTTTAAATATTGCCTTGAAAAAGCGCGTACCTACCTACTTACTTTTATTTTTACGACTTCACACAACTGTCGATATATGTATTGATACCTACTCTCTCTCGTGCGCGTACCTACTTACTTTCAGTTTTATAAAGTTCATACTATATGTTGATTTGATTATTGTTACTCTCTCATGCGCGTACCTACTTACTTTTATTTTTACATCGTTCATAAAACTATCAATTTGTTTATTGTTACTCTGATGCGCGTACCTACTTACTTACTATTGCAATGTTAATATTTTTTATAGAAAATTAAATTATCTCGTTTTGGTGTTTCGGCTTGTTTCGATATTTTTAAAAACTTTGGAAATAAAGGCAGTTAAACACATAAATTTATCATGATAAACATTTTTATTAATAAAAATGTTTGAGAATTTCTAGAATCTTTTTGAAAACATCAATTTGATATTTTTTATTTATCTATATTTTGTGTGTCATGACGTCTGTGTGTCCCCCCCCCCCCTTATAACATTTGATTCGCTCAATGCACAGAGCCCAAAATTTCAGAATATATAAATAGTAATAGGCCTACAAAACATTTATACTCAGAATTTTGAATTTTGGTTTCAGTCAGGGGTTATCAACTTTTGAATTTTTACTTTGTTTTTCCATATATCTCAGAAACCATAAAAGCTAGAACGCTGAAAATTGGTACCACAAATAGACAAATACATAATCTCAAATAAGTTTTTTAAAAATAATTCTTGAGTTTCTCAAACATTTTTTAATAGGAAAAACATTTTTTTATGATAAATTTATGTGTTTAACGGCCTATATTTCCAAATTTTTAAAAAATATCGAAAAAAGCCGAAATAGCCCAACTAGATAATTTAATTTTCTATAAAAAATATTAACATTGTAGCAGTACATCTCAATTTCTTTTTAACAATTTTTATTGAAATTGAATTTAGTGACGACTTCGCTTCATACAATTTGTATGGTAGTCCCATAGCCATACCATCACTCCATTTCCCTATTTGGGGTAGGCAGAGAGAACCGAATGCCAGACTCCTCTCTCTTGAAATACCTTCCTCGCTTCATTCACGTTCATACATCGTCTCATACACGCTCTTCTATTATTCTTACTTCTAACATCACCATCTTTCAAAATCCCATTTATGTGATCGTGCCAAATTTTTATTGGCCGACCTCTACTTTTCGTTCCTCTTTTATCAGACTTGTATACTTTTTTTGTCAGACGGTCATCTTTCATTCTTTCTATGTGGCCGAACCACCTTAGGGCATTTATTTTAATCTTACTTACGATATTTCTTTCAATCATACATTCTCGTCTAATATCCTCATTTCTTATTCTATCATACATCGTTTTACCACACATTCGTCTTAGTGACCTCATTTCAACCGAGTTAATTCTACTTTCATGCGTCTTCTGCCATGTCCATGTCTCACTAGCATACATAAGAGTCGGTGCGACGATACCATTGTGTACCGCGAGCTTCGCTTGCCTCGAAATAATTGGGTCTGCCATTACCGGTCTTAATGCACCGTTCACTCTATTACCTGCCGTTACTCTCCTTTCAATATCTTTTTCCAATCTTCCATCACGCTGAAACATTCTTCCTAAGTATGGTATGGTAGTCGTCTATACACATTACACAATATATTATGTAAGAAGACCTTATAGTTTGTTACTTTATCTCCAAACATACATACATACCATCAGGCTGTTTTCATATTCCGGGTTGGAAAAGAGGACTGACCTCCATACTGTCCACGTATTTGGATGGTAAAATCATGAGAATAGCCATGTGATCAATAACATCAGGTATTTTTTTTTTTCATGAATGCGGGTTTGTTATTTAAAAATACGCACTTACATCATTTAATTTCCGAAACTGAAAGTTTATTGGGTAAGAAATATTCTGCACTAAGTTGTATTATTTTTATGCACAACAGATATTTAATGTATTTTAAACTCAAGGAGACAAGTCCCGTCAATCGGTGAAATCAAAACCCTCACGATTACCCATATCAAGGATATAATTTTCATGTGGATTCTATAATATCTTAATATATCTAATATAATTATATCCAGGATTTCACTTCTTGGCCGGACTTGCCCCTGATCTAGTCGTATTTGTCAAATCTTTTTATAAATATCTTAACATTATGTAGTGCGATGATCTGCACATATGTATAATATAGAGATATTAAAAATAAACATTCCGCACAGACAATTAAAAAGTAATTGTAGTGTATGTAACTCACACTACATTAGTACTGAATAGTTCAATGATCTATACTTAAAATAATGTAAGAGATATTAAAACTAAACATTCACACAAACAATTAAAAAGTTAATTAAGTGTACATAACTCTTAACATAATGAAAGATATATTAAAACTATACATTCCGCACAAACAATTAAAAAGTAACTTACTCCAAGTACTAATTTATTCAATGATCTGCACTAAGTATATAGAGATACATTGAAGTCTAAAACGTTTTACTATACTTTTTGAGTGATTTAAGTCTAACCTATGTATCTTAATTGAAATAAAATCATCAAAATATACACAAAATAATTGAAAAATATTTGTTTTTCGTAAACATTTTTATGTTAAATTATTTATTAAAATATATACATAAAACAATAATTATTTTCTTCTGCCAAATATTTTGCATAAAATGATTCAATATTATCTGCAATGTATACCTACTAAGTATGTCGTATATGCCATTTAGAAAAAATAATTGATAGTGTATTTTTTAACTTATAGGGTGCATCGTAATTGTTTAAAATGTAGAAAACGATAACTATATTAAAGCAACCTCGAGGGAATTTATTATCCAACTGTCGATTTGTTCAGGAGAACTTTGTTCTCTTAACATATCGACAATGTATCAAGCCAGAATACGCGAGAATTGTATGGAGAGGTCTACTTTTTTCATGGATTTTCCAACTTTGAAGTCAAAAAACACCAACTTAGAGGCTTCGCAGCATATATGTTCCATACACGGATTTACTCAGAATTCGGAGTAGAACATTTCGTGTGTCTGTGTGTGTGTGTGTCTGTGTGTGTGTGTGTCTGTGTGTGTGTCTGTGTGTGTGTGTGTCTGTGTGTGTGTCTGTGTGTCCGTCCCCCCCTTATAACTTTTGATCCGCTCAATTTACAGAGCCTAAAATTTCAGAATATATAAACAGTTACAGGCCTACAAAACTTTTATACTCGGAATTTTGAATTTTTGTTTCAGTCAGGGGTTATCAACTTTTGAATTTTTATTTTATTTTTCCATATATCTCAGAAACCATAAACGCTAGAACGCTGAAAATTGGTAAAAACATAGACAAATACAAAATCTCAAATAAGTTTTTTCAAAAAAATTCCAGGGTTTCTCAAACATTTTTTATTAAGAAAAATATTTTTTTTATGATAAATTTATGAGTTTAACTGCCTATATTTCCAAAACTTTTACAATTATCGAAAAAAGCCGAAACACCCCAACTAGATAATTTAATTTTCTATAAAAAATATTAACATTGTAGTAGAAGATCTCAATTTTTTTTTAACAATTTTTTTAAAAATTGAATTTAGTGACGACATCGCTTCATACATTTTGTATGGCAGTCGCCTATACACAATATGTAAGAAGACTTAATAGTTTGATACTTAGTTTGGTACATATTCTTCAACTATACATACTATCGCTATCGACAGTTGGATCTCATGTGTTACATGCAACTAGTTGTCTTTAGTCTATCATTATTTTCTTTTTACGGTGCCACTATTTTTACGACCGGAATTGGCGGGAAAAGCGTTTTCCCGCCAAAAAGTGTCTATTTACACGACAAATTTTCTGACGTCGTCTATGTTTTTAGGTCATTTATAACCATAGAAAGCGCAGATAAATCAAAATACAAAAATATTTACCTTTGTCATTTTTTCAATGGTCATAAAAATGCATCATGGAAACCAACTTGAAGAAAAAATAAATAATATAGGCATCTCATTACATTTACTTAATTTTGTAAATCATTTTTTTATTGAGATCTACAATTATAGCAAAGTATAAACAAAGGTAAATATTTTTATAACTTGATTTATCTGCGTTTTCTGTGGTTATTTTTGGTTTTCGTCTATGGTTGAGTCGTGTAAATAGTCGTAGCCTTCTTTTTAATAATAGATATTCTTCATTTTGAGATGTGGATAATATGTTCATCTGATTTTTAGCGCAATAATCCGTGACATTAAATTTGAGCTAAACATATCTAATTATTGGGTAATCTTGATGTTAAAACCTAAGTATATTTTATAGACAGAAAATATAAGGCCCTTACTAGGCGAAACACGTCTTATAATAAGAATAAAATTCATTTTTATTTATTTATCTTTTTGTACATAATATAAACAAATATAAAGCACACTAGCGGGCTTATTGCCATTAGGCAATTTTTCCAAGCAACCAGATTGACAGAATTATATATGTACCTACATCAACAAAAAATGAAAGCTAAAAAAGAACAAAGAAAATATACATAACACCAAGTTTAAACAATAAAAAAAATAAAATAATAGCATAACAAAAAAAAGGGATTGGGAAAGAACAAGAAGAGGAAACCGAGATCAGGTGTCAAGGGGTAAATATTCCTTCTTTAGTAAATATTACGTAGCAAAGGGAAGGAAGGAAAAGGAGAGGGATCAGGTATTTTCGGAGAGATATCCCTGCTTTAGTCTTTTCTTGAAAATGGAAAGCGAGTTTGACGAAGTTATTTATATCAGGACTCAAATTATTCCAGAGTCTTGCTGAACATACTTCAAAGGTTGAGTTGAAAAATTCAGTATTGTGAATTGGGATAGTTAATGTAGTACGTTCAGCAGATCGAAGCGATAGGCCGTGATTAGATAAATAGGTGAATTTGGTTTTAACGTACCTACTGCGGTGAATTACATAGGGTTAAAGAGCGTATTGTATAGAAGTGACAAAGTATATATCGCTGTTGTATCTTAGGCAAATTGAGAAGATTACGGTAAGAGGAAATGTGATCGATTTTTTAAGTTCAAAGATGAAGCGGATACAAACATCATATTATTAACATGTAGAGCTATTAATCTGTTTTGATTTTTTAAACACATATTATTTAAACTAATAAACACATATAATATGCACAACATAATCATTATCGCGCCGCTAACTTGTTGAACTGAAAAAAAAATAACTTGCTAAGCTGTCAATAATTTATGTATGACAATTACACACAATCTTAGTAGAATATATGAATATTTACAGGTCTACAAAACTTTTATACTCAGAATTTTGAATTTTTGTTTCAGTCAGGGGTTATCAACTTTTGAATTTTACTTTATTTTTCCATATATCTCAGAAACCATAAAAGCTAAAACGCTGAAAATTGGTATAAACATAGACATATACAAAATCTCAAATATGTTTTTTCAAAAAAATTCCAGGGTTTCTCAAACATTTTTTGTTGAATAAAATTTTTTATCATGATAAATTTATGAGTTTAACTGCCTATATTTCCATAGTTTTTAAAAATATCGAAAAAATCCGAAACACATCAACTAGATAATTTAATTTTCAATAAAAAATAGCAGTATTCTAGTAGTACATCTCAATTTTTTTAACAATTTTTATAAAAATTGAATTTAGTGACGACATTGCTTCATACAATGTGTATGGTAGTCGCCTATACACAATATTATGTAAGAAGACTTAATAGTTTGATACTTAATCTCCAAACATGCATACAAACCATCATGCTGTTTTCATATTCCGGGTAGGAGAAAAGGACTGACCTCCATACTGTCCTATCTTAACATACATACCTACATGTGATGTCCAACTGTCGATTCGTTCATGAGAATTCAATTCTCTTAATGAATCGACATTATGAAGCCAAGATGCGTGTACGAAGGAAAATTTTGTATGGTGTAGTGGACTTTTTGCATGCTAATAACACGAACTAGAGGCCTCGCAGCATATATGTTCCCGTACATGGATTTACTCAGAATTCGGAGTAGAACATTTTATGTGAGTTTTGTGTGTCTGTGTGTGTGTGTGTGTGTGTGTGTGTGTGTGTGTGTGTGTGTGTGTGTGTGTGTCCCTTATAACTTTTGATTCGCTCAATTTACAGAGCCCAAAATTTCAGAATATATATACAGTTATAGGCTTACAAAACGTTTATACTCAGAATTGTGAATTTTTGTTTCAGTCAGGGGTTATCAACTTTTGAAATTTTGGTTTATTTTTCCATATATCTCAGAAACCATAAAAGCTAGAAAGCTGAAAATTGGTATGAACATAGACAAATACAAAATCTCAAATTTTTTTTTTTTAATTCCAGGGTTTCTCAAACATTTTTTATAATTTTCTATAAAAAACATCTCAAATTGAATTTAGTGACAACATTGCTTCATACAATTTGTATGGCAGTAGCCTACACACAATATCTAAGAAAACTTAATAGTTTGATACTAATCTCCAAACATACCTACATACATACCATCATGCTGTTTTCATATTCTGGGTAGGATCAAAGGACTGACCTCCATACTATCCTATCTTGACATACATACCTAGGTACATGTGTTGTATAGAAAACCAAATATCTTAAAATATTAAATAATTTGTATTTATGGGTTTATAGTTTGGTACTTACCTATTCTTCAACTGTACATACTATCACTATCGACAGTTGGATCTCATGTGTTACATGCAACTAGTATAAAAAACAAAATATCTTAAAATATTCAATAATTTGGATTAATGATTTTATAGTTTGGTACTTATTCTTCAACTATACATACTATCGCTATCGACAGTTGGATCTCATGTGTTTCATGCAACTAGTTTTATAATAGTCAAGATTTCAATCGAATATTGATTTTCGTTCAGTGTGTTAGTTTCTTTAAAAATGATCAAATTTATAATAGTCGAGGTATCCATCGAATATTGATATTCATTTTCGTTCAGTGTTTTAGTTCCTAAATATTGATCCAACCATCGATTTGTTTAAAAGAACTTTGTTCTCTTAACATATCGACAATGTGTCAAGCCAGGATACGCGATATTTGTATGTAGGGTCTATATTTTTTACGGTTTTTCCAACTTTGAAGTCAAATAGAAAAACCGGAGCCCATATTCGGACGATAGACACTCTGATTATTGATTATGTACCACAATCAGAAGCATAGGCGGCTCGTGATTGAAATTATCTGCAGTTCATTTTTACATAAACATAATATGTAGGTATCTACATTCATGTTTATAAATTTATTTAAAATTATTTCTCACGTAACTCTTGCTTATCGGGGCTGGAAACACTAGGTAAATAAATTAGATGAAATTGTCGAATAGCAATGAAATGGCCACATGCGCAGGGTGCAAGGAAGTATTTATAATTATTTTTATATTTATATATTTTTTCAATGGCGAGCCTTTGAATTTTGTTTTATTCTATTATTTATTTTGAAAGAAATAATGTTTGGGTACATATTAAATTTATATGATGTACCTAGTACGTAAGTACTTCATCTAATAAATAGTGACATTAAACAAAGTAGGTACCTATGTAGCGTGTTTTATATAATATTTAAATAATGAATTTCCCCAACATTTTTTAACACAAAATTATCTTTTAACTAAATATATCCAAACAAAAAAATCAAATAAAAACTTTTGTTGTTTGTATAATATACGAGTACTTCAAAATATATATGTAAAAGATTCATAAAATCCTAGATGTTATACTCCCGGTTGATATCTATATGAAAATTAAAAAAAAAGTTCAACGCTCTTAAATTTGTGCATGCCTTTCGATTACACGATTGTATAAAACTCTAGGATAGAGGAGATCAAATGTTTGTTGGTGTAACATCGTTGAAAAAACATTGAGATGGTCTTATGTTATAATAATGTAGTTTTCTTCAAAACTGCGTATAAAAACACCGTTGGACTCAACAGTAAGCTGTCAATAAATTGAACAATTATTCACAATATGTTTCTAAACATCGTAGGCATTTAAAAAAACAAAGTTGTTAAATTGATAATATCAGTCCATCGACATTGAAATAAACATCCCTATAATATAGAACGAGCAATCTAATTGATATATTTTTTTTAATATCCTTATTGATATTACAAAAGATGTTTTTAATTTTACTCTGACACTAATGAACATTTGGACAAACTTCACAATCACACCACAGATGTTTGTCATAACATTGTACGTAAGTTAATGTAAAATAATCCTTACAAATAATAAGTAAAATGTTGTTATTACGCATGTTGATGTTAACTCATTATGGACAGTATTTATGTCTTCAATACGCATGTCTGGAGCAAAGCACGGACCGGGACAGTGTTCTGTCCTTTTCTAACACATACCAATGAAGCGCTATCTGTGTCGCTCACAATCACGGATCGACAAAATTTCGTATTAGTATGAGATAATATGTAGAAAAATTACGTTCATATAAATTATGCACACAATCCTATAATATACGAATTTTGGCGCTATATACAAACACGCATCTACTAACAAAGTTACTAGGTACCATTATAACGTATTTTGGCAAGTGTTTTGAATAAGTTTTTTGGATATAATATATATTTATTAATTTTAGAAGGCAGTGTAGTGCACTTATGTACACACTAAGAAATCGCCTGTGTACAGAAGGCGTAGTAATAAAGCTAGAACAAATGGACGTGAAAACTATAAAAAATATACGAAATATATAAAATATCGAAAAATATACACATGTACGCAAGTATGATGTCAATTATGCATAGGAAAGTTTTTAATATACACCGGAAGTAGTAATAAAGATAGAAAAATGGACGTGAAAACTATATGAAGAAATATATAAAATATACAAAAAATATACACCGGACGCAGTAATAAAGATAAAAAAATGGACGTGAAAACTATAGGAAGATGTTTGTAAAATATACAAAAAATATACACATGGACGCAAGTATGAAAATGACGTGTCAAACGTACCAAAATAGGATAAAACTGAATATTTATATTTTTCAATTTACAAGAAAAACCTTATGGCTACAATGATTGTGAGCAACAAATAGCTCTAAATTCACTGACATAAACCTAAAATAATAAGTAGAAGTGGTGGACGCCGATCCGTCGGATATTTGGCGGACGCAAAAAATGTAGTGGGATCTATATATATATATATATATATATATATATATATATATATATATATATATATATATATATATATATATATATATATATTTTTTTTTTGTATTGATTGATATTTTGTTTGTATTCTATTATTATTATTTTAAATTGTTAAAGAAAAAAAAAAAGATTTTTTTTAAAAGATATATATATATATATATATATATATATATATATATATATATATATATATATATATATATATATATATATATATATATATATATATATATATATATATATATATATATATATATATATATATATATATATATATATATATATATATATATATATATATATATATATATATATATATATATATATATATATATATATATATATATATATATATATATATATATATATATATATATATATATATATATATATATATATATATATATATATATATATATATATATATATATATATATATATATATATATATATATATATATATTTTTTTTTTTTTTTTTGTATTGATTGATATTTTGTTTGTATTCTATTATTATTATTTTAAATTGTTAAAGAAAAAAAAAAAGATTTTTTTTATTTGAATAGTTTAATGTTTTTATTCTATTATTATTATAAATTTGAAAAAAAAATGTTTCATTTTATTGGTAATTTGCTTTTATTCCATTATTATTATTTTAAATTTGTAAAAAATGTTGTGTATTTGATTGGTATAGTGTTTTTATTCTATTATTATTATAAATTTATAAAAAAAATATTTTTATCTGATTAGTAAAATGTTTTTATTCTATTACTATTATTTTAAATTTGTAAAAAAAATGTTTTATATGGTTGGAATTTTGTCTTATTTAATTTAATTGTAAAGTGCTATTTATTCTGTAATATAATTGTCATTTGATTTAATTATTTATTGCAATTAATTTTGTTTATAAATTGGTGTATATTATATTTTGTTTTTTTACTTTTTATTTTTGTTTAAATTTCTAATTGAATTGTTTAGTGTTTACTATTTGTTGTAATTGTGAATTTATATTATGATCATTTTAAATTTGTAAAAGAAAAAATGTTTTTATTAGATATCGACCTGGCAACTTACAAATATTGTAACGACGGTGTAGTGGATGTTGGTGTCTCTTTCTCGCACGGTGTCTGTAGTGCTGTGTGGGTGGGACGCCAGCTCTGTAGGTACCTGTAAGTTGTAGTGTCAGGTCGATGTATGTGGACATTTGTGTCCCATTCTGATTCGTTTCAGAGTACGAAAACGTCTATTAACCAACGGGCGCTTGTGTAAAAGGATTTCATCCGCGCGGTTCGACGTAATGAGGTCCGTATAAATGCAGTCAACTTTTTGACATTTCTCATATACTAAAATTCAGACAGATAAATTTGGACGAATCGGAGTGACATATTTCGAATTGTGTGAAGGATTTTGTATTTTTATGAATTATTGTGTTGTTTTTCTTTTGTTTAATGCGAGTTTTGTTTTATTTTTACCATATTTTTATAATGGCCAAGAGGCCGTGTATGTAATGTAATGTAATGTAATGTAAATCACTACACAATATCTCAATAGTTAGATACCTACTTAATCTACAAACATACATACATACCATCATCCTGTTTTCATATTCTGGGTAGGAAAAACAGACTGAACTCCATTCTATCCTATCCTGACATTCATACCTACATAATTTTGTATAGAAAACAAAATACATATCTTAAAATATTTATTAATTTGTGTTTAAGTTTTTATAGTTTGGTACGTATTCTTTAATTATACTATCTAATATCTACTATACTATCGCCATCGACAGTTGGATCTCATGTCTTACACGCAACTAGTTTATACTATCTGATATCTACTATACTATCGCCATCGACAGTTGGATCTCATGTCTTACACGCAACTAGTTTATACTATCTGATATCTACTATACTATCGCCATCGACAGTTGGATCTCATGTCTTACACGCAACTAGTTTATACTATCTGATATCTACTATACTATCGCCATTGACAGTTGGATCTCATGTCTTACACGCAACTAGTTTATACTATCTGATATCTACTATACTATCGCCATCGACAGTTGGATCTCATGTCTTACACGCAACTAGTTTATACTATCTGATATCTACTATACTATCGCCATCGACAGTTGGATCTCATGTCTTACACGCAACTAGTTTATACTATCTGATATCTACTATACTATCGCCATCGACAGTTGGATCTCATGTCTTACACGCAACTAGTTTATACTATCTGATATCTACTATACTATCGCCATCGACAGTTGGATCTCATGTCTTACACGCAACTAGTTTATACTATCTGATATCTTTCCACATTATAAAAGTCTGTGTATTTATACTTGAATATCAACTATAAAAAGCATTACAATAATCAATATGAAACACTTTATTCTTAAATGAAAATAATATTTTTGAATAATAACAAGTTGCACCCAAGTTTCCTTTTCCATTTTTCTATTCACCAACACTTGACTAGACAAAAGTATTGAAAATATTCTAGTGCAGGTTACATTGTCACATCCCACATCCCATTAGTTTTTACATATGTATTTTCATCAAGTGTGCATATCGTTAATAATATTTCTGCACAATATAAACTAACTAACTAACAAAAACTAACCCAAAAGTTTAAATAAAAAAGAGAAGAATAAGTATGAGACTATAAGAAATAGTTTGTATAAAAAACTATCCCAATGGTCTACATAAAATTAGAAAAAATATATAAAATAGAAGAATTAGAATATTGGAAATAGATTGTATAAAAACTGACCAAAAGGTCTTCACAAAAGAAGAAGAAGAAGATTAATCTATAGCAAATAGTTTGTATAAAATTGACCAAAGTTCTACATAAAATAAGAAAACGAAGAAAAAGACTAGAGGAAATAGTTTGTGTAAAAACTGTAAGGTCTACATATAAAAAGATGAATTAGACAATAGGAAATAGTATGTATAAAAGCTCACCCATAGGTCTACAAAAAAGAAGAAGAAGAATAATTAGACTATTGGAAATAATTTTTATAAAAACTGACCCAAATGTATACATAAAAGAAGAAGAAGATGAATTAGACTATAGGAAATATTTTGTTTAAAAACTGTCCTAAAGGTCTAGGTACATAAAATTAAGAAGAAAAAGAATTAGACTCCAGGACCCGTCACTTCAGACCCTTCAGTACCTCCCGTCCCTTCAGGCCCTTCAGTACCTCCCGTCCCTTCAGGCCCTTCAGTACCTCCCGTCCCTTCAGGCCCTTCAGTACCTCCCGTCCCTTCAATCCCTCATTACGTCCCTTCCAATCAGGCCCTTCAGTACCTCCCGTCCCTTCAGGCCCTTTTTTACCTCCCGTCCCTTCAGGCCCTTTAGTGCCTCCCTTCCCTTCATTACATCTCGTCCCTTCAGTCGGTTAAGAAAAGTTTGAATCCCGAAACCATCCTGGAAGAACCGCGAAGAGGACCTTCTTTTCCCAGGATACTCTACCTTCATAGGTAAAATGACTAAATACACGAAGAAGATGAAGAAAAAAAGTTTAAAACCAGATACCTGCCAAGATATGGAAGGAAAATTGGACCTTCTTCTCCCAGGATAGTCCACCTTCATAGGTAAAATGACCAAATGCACGTTGAAGAAGAAGAAGAAGAAGAAAAAAGTTTATATCCAAAAACCGTCTTGGAAGACTTGCGAAGAGTTGGAAGGACAGTTGGACCTTCTTCTCCCAGGATTCTCCAACTTCATAGGTAAAATGGCAAAAATACATTAAGAAAAAGAAAAAAGTTTAAATCCAGAAACCAGCGAAGAGATGGAAGGACAATTGGACCTTCTTCTCCCAGGTTAGTCCACCTTCATAGGTAAAATGTCCAATGTATAATACTACCATATAATGTAGGTACTAAGGTAATGTATAAATGTATTGTTGGTGCCAACTTATCACATAGTAATTTACCAATACTTGTGTTACCACAGTCAGTGATAAATATCATTGAAATGTTGTAATTCATTCATTTATTTCCAAGGTATCAAAATGAAAAAGTATACCTACTTTAACCGTTCAATAAACATGTGTAAATAAATTATGAAGATCAATAATGAGAAGCTCTTTAGCAAGTTTATGTGTTTGTTAGCTGTTCATATAAAACAAAGTATTATAATACTACCATATAATAATATTTTAATTAAGTAATAGTAGAAAGGAAAATGTAGGTACAATATTTTAGTGTGAAATTACTAATGAATTACATTACAGGAAGACAGGCCACGCACTGTCCCAGTGGATGAAGATAATGATAAACCAGAGACAAATGCCCTTAAGATGGGAACATTTACAGAAGTCTACTTGCCTTGTATACAAAATATATTTGGTGTTTTTCTTTTCACTCGTCTCACTTGGATGGTGGGAACGGCCGGTGCTGTCTTTGGATTTCTTATTGTTATCACATGCTGTTTTTCTGTAAGTCATTATGTTGTATGTAGACATTTCATACATAACTTGTCCTGTCCTTCATATAGTTTTGTTTGTAAATAATGTTTCAGACAATGTTGACTTAGGTATATCAATGTCAGCAATAGCAACAAACGACAAGAACAAACCAGTTGGAGGTAGTTATTCCATGATACGCAGATCTCTAGGGCCAGAGTTTGGTGGTGCAGTGGGGATATTGTTCTATCTTGGAACTACTATAGCCATTTACATTGTTGGAGCTATTGAAATTTTTTTACTTATATTATACATGTTTGACAAAAACATTTAACTTATATCAAAGTAAAAATGCTACAAAGTTTTCGTTAGAGTTTTATTTTTAGAAAAATATTGATGTTTCAAGATACAAGATCATTCCAAGAGCGATCTTTTTTGATTGATGATTATACAAAACTAGTAAAAGTCTTTGCTCATCACTACACATAACAAACAAGTTTTTTAGAAATTTATTTAAGGTGTTCATGCTCTAAATTCTACCCATATCAGGGTATTTTATTATAGGTACCTACTTTTACTAACGTCTGTTTAAACTGAAATCATTAGTCATTTGCTTTACTAACTCTATTCATTTATTTCAAAAATGGTATGTTGTGAACCAGATGATCTCTATGTAAAATGTCTTTCTGATAATATAGTTCTAAAAAACCACCACTAATGATAACCTGCGTTCTATTGATGTGGAGACATAATGATTACCTGCATCCTATTGATGTGGACACATAATGATAACCTGCGTCCTATTGATGTGGACACATAATGATAACCTGTGTCCTATTGATGTGGACACATAATGATAACCTGCGTCCTATTAATGTGGACACATAATGATAACCTGCGTCCTATTGATCTGGACACATTTACAGTGGAATCAGTTGAGTTTTATTGCTATCTAGGCGCTATCATAACCCATGAAAATAACTTGCAGCACTGAAGTAAAGGCAGGACTGGCCGCAACATCCTTACATACAAAACTCTTCTTAGACCTGTCGTAGTGTATGAAGCTGAATGCTAGATTTTAACAAAAAGAGACGAAAATAGCTTCGTATTTCAAAGAACTCAACTTGACCTCTTGACTTTGACTTTGGAAGATGTAATCATGAACTACATGCATTATATGACGAACCCAACACTGTACTGCCATAACATATGTTGCAGTTTGCAACATAAAAGTATGCAAACTGCAGTTGTTGGATATGTCTTGTGGTAGATGCACGAAACAAATTAGCCCTAAGAAACATCTCCGCTATAGGCAGCTGTTTTACTACATGTGTGTGAAGACATCTGAAGTTAAATATAAAAAGATGACTGCAGTCGCGAATATAATTCACAAAATTTAATGTTAGATACTTTGTAGATAATATATACTTTGTATATTTTGTTATATTTCAACAAAAAATAAACAGAGCATGAAAATAATACCTTCCGTATACATAGCCCCGTCCATGTCTATCTTTGGAGATTCCACTAAAGATCCCGAGGTTATGTACAACAACTTGAGAGTTTATGGATTATTTCTTCTGCTGGTGATGGGTTCCATTGTCTTTATGGGGATCAAATTTGTCAACATATTTGCTACAATAGCTCATTCTTCTCTACATATCTGCTGTGTATATTATTAGGAATATTCTATAACATTCATGGAAATGACAATTTATAGTAAGGTACCTACCTTTTAATTAAACGATTTACAAAGATTGTGTGTTAGACATTAATGACTTATAATAATGACTTTGTATAGAGTATCAAGGTACAACTTATTTTAAAATGAAAGATCACTCGACAATGGTTTATTAACTTTTTTAGATTACAATAATTTGATTGAATTTTAGATAAATAATTGTGATTGTTGATTCAAATTAAAACATCACTTGCCATCAAGTTGTTGCACCTACGGCATAATGCTAAAAAATGAATAATATTAAAAAATGGCAATATTCTTATAAGTAGTGTGATTGTTATATTCAAAATGCCTGTCGAAATAGATTTTGAAGTTTAAAAATGACTATCTTCTATCATCGAATATTTTTATTATTGCATATGCGCAAACATTGGATTTTTTTCCCTGTCGGGAGTCAAAGATATTTTTTAACAGATTTTTAATTATTTATTTATTTATTTATTTATTTATTTATTTGGGACAGACAACAGCGACAACAAAATAATGAAGGTACAGAACAATAAAATAAGACTTGCGCCAAAACATCTATCCACAAATTAAAATAATATGATCAATAAACATAAATAATAAACCAGAAAAAAAAATGTTATTAAATAAAACAAAGTGAAAAAAACAAACAAGATATCATGGTAGTGTGTAAAGGATTTTGTTTGATAGGAGATGAAGGGGTAGGGAGGAGGGGAAGAGGGAAGAAATGAAGGTCATGAAGGTGTCTGCCGCACTTCACTGGTTTACCACACAATCAACCGGCATCAGTTTACTTCGTATCATTTGTCGATATTTATTAAAACGAAATTGGAAAATATCAACATCATTAAAATTTTCATTGTATTGACGGCATATGCGCGGTATAATGGAGAATTTTCGATAGTTCGTTCTACATACTGGGACATGAAACAATTCAGGTCTTCTTGTCATTCTTACCGGGGCACGTAATTCAACTAATTTCACGATGTCAGGAGAATCGAAGTAGTTGTTCAATATTTTATATAGTAATGATTGATCATATAAGATGCGTCGGTTTTCGAGAGTGATAAATTTATGAAATATAACCGACTCCTGATAAGATGGAAATTGTAAGTGAAGTCGGAAATTAATGTGCCTGAGATATTTCTTTTGAACAGATTCTAATCTGCTTTTATGAGTGGTATAATTTGGAGTCCACACCGGGGTGCAATACTCTAAGTGTGGTCGAATATATGCTGAATAAAGTTTGTGCAATGTGTTTATATTCTTGAATGGTCGACACAGTCGGAGGATGTATCCCAGCGATTTAAGTGCTTTACCCACTATAGTGTCCAAATGTTTATCAAAAAGTAATTTGGAGTCTAAAATTATCTCAATAGAGACGAAGTTGGAATATTTATTGTAGGAGAACCGGGAAATCAAGGCACCTACAGGGCTTACGACCTGTCATCGGCTGGCAAAATTTACAAAAAAACCAATTCTCTCAATAGATGGCGTTCCAAAAAAAAAAAATAAATAAAAATAATAAGATTGTTGTTCATAATTTCACCCATAGATGGCTGTAGTAAAAATTCCTTATTTTCAAGCGAAAAGAATTTCAGTAATACAATATATAGAACTTTCAAAATTGAATTAAAAGGCATAATTGGTGAACGTTGCGCAAGCGCATAAAGTGATCACGTAAACCAGCCGATGACAGGTCGTAAGCCCTGTAGGTGCCTTGATTTCCCGGTTCTCCTACAATAAATATTCCAACTTCGTCTCTATTGAGATAATTAAAAATCTGTTAAAAAATATCTATCATGTTTTGGTAAAAATGAAATATTTTTATATTCAACAGCATGTGTGTATTGGGAAAGCGACTACTGAAAGATATAAACATAAATGACTGCAATAAGATAAAAGGAGGACCACTTGAAAAAATTTTCTGTCCTCATAATACTTGTGATCCATATTACATGAACTATCAAGTTAGCATTGTTAGAGGAATCAAGGTTTCATATTTTCTTTACACTGCATATTAAAATATATTATAGTTACTCATGTTTAAACGTCCACTACTATGTCTTTTGAGTCAAATAATCATAATCATAGTCTAAAAAATATAATTTTATACAATGATAATTAAGACAATGGACTCACTATGAATGCTACAAGATTGATCATATAATATTATAATTAAGACAATGTACTCACTATGAATGCTACAAGATTGATCATATAATATTATAATTAAGACAATGGACTCACTATGAATGCTACAAGATTGATCATATAATATTATAATTAAGACAATGGACTCACTATGAATGCTACAAGATTGATCATATAATATTATAATTAAGACAATGGACTCACTATGAATGCTACAAGATTGATCATATAATATTATAATTAAGACAATGGACTCACTATGAATGCTACAAGATTGATCATATAATATTATAATTAAGACAATGTACTCACTATGAATGCTACAAGATTGATCATATAATATTATAATTAAGACAATGGACTCACTATGAATGCTACAAGATTGATCATATAATATTATAATTAAGACAATGGACTCACTATGAATGCTACAAGATTGATCATATAATATTATAATTAAGACAATGGACTCACTATGAATGCTACAAGATTGATCATATAATATTATAATTAAGACAATGGACTCACTATGAATGCTACAAGATTGATCATATAATATTATAATTAAGACAATGGACTCACTATGAATGCTACAAGATTGATCATATAATATTTTTCAATGGTTGACAATATATTAATTGTACATTCAAAGCAAAGTAATAAGTTATTTACCAACTGATAAGATTGTTGAATTCCATAATGTATTGCAAGTGTTGTTCATACATATATTATAGGGCTTGTCGAGCGGTGTATTTTTTGATAATCTGGCAGATAATTTTATGGAATTGGGTCAATTTATATCATATGGTAAAAATCCTGAAGACACAGAGAGAAACCACTATTCTGAGACAACTACTTTTACAATTCTCATAGAATTATTTTTTCCGTCAGTAACAGGTGAGATTGACAAATTGTTTAATAGTAAATAGTTGAAATAAAGTTACTAATCACAATATTAATCACAATTTGTGTTATGTTACACATAATTATTTTAGGTATATTGGCTGGATTCAATAGGTCAGATGATCTAGCTGATGCACGAAAATCAATTCCAATTGGAACTATCGGAGCTATCCTAATTACATCAATTTATTGTTTATCTATCTTCAGTTCAGTTTTATTTGCTGGAACTGTTGACAATCTCTTATTGAGAGAGATTGTTTGACGGACAACTCTTGGTGAAATTCCATTATGATATTCAATACAGATTGATAACGGTCAGTCCCTGTAATGAAATATAAGTGTCTTAATTCTATTTTCTAAGTTCATTGTATTAGGATAAATTATTTAACAATCACCTACATACAATATATATTAAAAACTTAAATTATAATATAGTCAGTGGCAGAGCAGGCATAGTAATCCAGCGATGACAAGTTAGAACCTAACCTAACCTAACTTTGTTGTATATTTTTCATTAAATAAATTTCAAGGCCAGTTATCTTGGCTAAAACTGGAAAATATATAATATATTTAATACAGGAATATTATAAGTGACCCGTCTCATAACAGGTTTTCGTAGTGAGACAGGGAACGAAAAATATAGGTATTATATAAAAAATATATATATTCATGTATTTTTGTATAATAAACGTCGGGTTACCAGCACTGAAACTGAACTGAAACCCTCGAGCTGCCTCGACCGATTTTGTTCACCTATAGCACAAACATTTGTGCCTAATTTAGGGAATGTAGAAAAATATATATGTGTAAACGCATATTCATTTAAATTATTTGTTATTTAAAGCAACACCAAAACAAATCAAAACAAATTGTCATTTGTATAATGTCAATCTCTCGGTCAGTATCCCACATTCTGATGTATTCACTGCTAGACATGATTGCTACAAGAAGATACAAAAGAGAAAGGCAATCGTGGTTTCACTGGATTCATGAATCCAGGCCCACGAGCACAGGCGACCAGAGTACCAGCCAGAACAGGTGAGCCACATGGGCTTGCGACCATGTATGCGGGATTAAGGGGCCCCTTTATGACTCAAGTCACACTCACCCACCAACCTCCGACTGATACTCCACTCCCCTGCGCAACCAAATCCATTAGGATGCGGATAATGCTGATTTTACCACCCTATCCAAAAGTTCTTTTATTTTACCTCTTGGGAGACCCAGGTCTTTAAAGTAGGAATATAAAGATTTTGCGGGCAGGCCTCTCGCCCCCACCTCTACAGCATATATACTTGTGCTAAAGCCATTTTGAACTGTTTTATCTACCAGTTCCTTGTACTTGTTTAGTTTGTATTGGTGGTCTTTTGTAATATTTGTGTCCCATGGAACAGTCAGTTCCACATAAATAACTCTTTTCAATGAAAGAGAGTATATTGTCAAGTCAGGCCTAAGAGACGAGATGCAGATCTCCTTTGGAAGGTTATATCTCTCTGTTCTCGTATCCATTAGGATATTCCAGTCATCGGACTTCCCAATCATTGATATTAATTTCTTTGTTGTAGGTCTAACTTTTTGTCCCGGTTTCACAAATGTTACAGTCGACTGTTTCCATGTGGTTAAACCTTTGATTGCTCTCGCCACCGCAAGGCTGGAAGCCTCTCTCACAATTTCAAGCACCTTATCGTGTCTGTATGAGAACCTTCCCTCCTGTAGTGCTACCCTGCAGCCGGCCAAGATATGCCTAGCCGTGCATGCAGATGTCCCACAGAGGCGGCAACTGTCATTTCTGCCTATATTCCATCTTTTCAAGTTACTCGGATCTGGGAGCGTACCCTGTATTGAGTTTAGATAGAACTTTAGCATCTCAGATGACCATCCATGTATCATCTGTTTCCATCCCAGTGCTTGAGGAATACAAAATTCCCCCAAGGACAACCAATCGTTTTGAACTTGCAAGTTCAAGGCATGAAGTTCGTATTTATTGTTTGCATCTTGTGCAATAAAGTCTTTCATTCGCTCTTTTTCTGTCTTGTTCTTCCCCACCCCCAGACCCGATCGGTTTTTACTACAACCCGTGATGAATTTATTATTTTTTAATTTAATTTTTTATTTTATGTAGCTTCTCGGGCAACTAACAGGTACTATGTCAAATAATTATTTAACATGCACCCAATAACAAGTTGCCACATTCTGGAGACTTACGATATTAATTGTCTCACAGATCCAGACTGAAAACACAATTAAAAACTGTGTCTTCATCGGGAATCGAACCCGGGACCCTTGGATCAGCAGTCAGATACCTAACCAACTGAGCCACGAAGGCCGACAAATGGAAATCAACCCTACTTTTCAGATTACCTATTTCTTTTTCTTCTCGAGTAATCTCTACTATGGTTTGATCTTTAGAGTTTTTCAGGATAGTGTGTCTAGTGATTCTTAGTTTTTCATACATAACTGAGGGTTTTTTAAAATCTATGCCAAAGTTATTTTTCATTCTGAATAGGGTGCTAGTGTTACAAGGCCTAGCCAGAGACAACCAGGTTTTAAGTTTTCCTGTTACTCTGGCATCCATCGTAGACAAAATTCCTTTCTGGAATTCATAGATCATAAATGGCCATGTCAGCTGTGTCGTTATATAATTGTCATATATCCATGCTTTTCTTGTTCCCGATATCACCAAGGCGTCCACCTTACTTAGCATTTTTTTTAATTCGTCCACTAACCAATCCACTGAGTGTGACTTTCCATCAAAGTCAAATTTTCTACCCAGAAACTTAAATGTACAATCTTCCATTCCCTTTGACCAATCGCAAAACTGCTGTACACGGTCTAGCATTTTCTGACAATTTGCCTGATTCCTTGTTAGCAAAGTTAAATCATCTGCAAATGCCAAACAAGGCTGAGTGTATATCCCATCTCTCTTCAGTCTGTACCCCCAATTTCTTCCCACCCCGTACAAGTCCCTTAAAAGGATGTTAAAGACAATATTAAATGCCACTGGCGACAGACAACATCCCTGAAAGAGTCCCACTTTATATGGGATAGAATCAGAAAAACCACTTTTGAGCTTTAATATAAATCTTAAATCTGAGTAATAAGATGCGAAAGTATTACAGAGCTTATCTGGGAAATTATAATGCTTTAGTGCATGGTCAAGTAGATTGTGTTCTATCGAGCCAAATCTAGCCAGTACACCGAAATTTGTCGCTCGTTTTGTCTAGCATCTTGTAAAGCTTCAGTGAGTAAGGTGTTATGTTCCATACAACCCGAGAGTTCTGGGAGAAATCCCTTTTGTATGCCTACAGTAAAGTACTTATTCTTCAGCATAAAATCTAACATCCTTTCCTGAAGTAGGCTGAAAAATACGTTGGCGATGGTATTTGTTAAGGCTATTGGTCTCGTATCTTTTGGGTCACTGGTTATTTCCTTCTTTGGTAGTAGAACAAATATAGCATGTTTAAAAGAAGTTGGAACTGTTTCCTTTTTCCATATTTCCTTGTATGAGTGATACATGCATTTTTGTAATGAGGGGCATTTTTTATATACATATGATGTAGGGTATTCCATCAGGTCCAGGGGAGGAATTATTTCTGATACTATTTTGTATTTCTGACAAAGTGGGAGAATCAACTTTAAACTGCCCTTGTTTCTTT
The DNA here is from genome assembly GCA_963576475.1 of Molanna angustata. Classification (NCBI taxonomy): domain Eukaryota; kingdom Metazoa; phylum Arthropoda; class Insecta; order Trichoptera; family Molannidae; genus Molanna; species Molanna angustata. The sequence goes on from OY754977.1 coordinate 35,466,685, forward strand.
ATATAGCCCAGTATTTCAGTTTCAGTATTTCAGTGGCGTAAACCTGTGTATTATTAATAAATTTAAACTGCCCTTGTTTCTTTATATAGCCCAGTATTTCAGTTTCAGTATTTCAGTGGCGTAAACCTGTGTATTATTAATAAATTTAATTTGTGTAGTTAATTTGATTTCTGTTTGTTATCTAGCAGATTCTGTTCGCAGCAGTAACAAATTAGGTGTTTCTCCCTTCCCGTCCTTTCCCGTCACGGCCAAATGTGTGAAATATATGAATATGTTATAATTTTAAGTATATTTAAATTTGTTTTTTGTTGTATTGTAGGTACATACTTCTTGTATTTTTTCTGTTTATTTTATACGACTGTATTTGTACCTTAAATAAATAAATGAATAAAAAATAATTTTGCTATTGTAGGTTTGGTCAGTCGATTGGAGGAAATGTTGTTGTGGCAAAGATAGCATGGCCCGAACAATCCGTGATCCTCATTGGATCGTTTCTTATTATTCTGGGTGCTGGGTTACAGTTTCTGACTGGTGCACCTCGTCTGCTGCAAGCGATCGCCAAGGACGGAATTATCCCTTTCTTGGCCCCCTTCGGTGAACCTGTGAGGGCTCTGTTCCTGACCATGGCAATATGCTTCTGTATTATCTTGCTGGGAAATATCAATTTATTGACTCCTTTACTCTCCATGTTCTTCCTCATGTGCTATGGATCTGTGAATCTTGTTTGTGTTTGGCAGACATAATACATACATACATACATCTAATTGGATACTATCATTGGTATCTTTTATTTCCATAAATACTTACTCATTCGAAAATGAACGTTGCTAGTGAACGGTTGTGCAGTTGTGCTTCGTACGAATATTTGATCTACCTACGTTAACTACACAGCGAACAGATAAGATTTTATTGCTGTTATTTTTGTTTATCTATTTCAAGTTTATTCTTTCATATTTTATTTTGATTTTATTATTATTTTGACCGCAATATGATGAATTGCTATTGATTTTTAGGTTATTTCTGTTTTGCATTTGATTTGTTTGACAGCTATTTGACAGCTGCAGTTTTTGTTTTGTTTTTTTAATTTTTTCAATTACATAGTACCTACATAGGTACCTTTATTATTTTATTTAAGTGCTGAATCGCGAAAATGGAGGTGGACGAGACTAAGCCTCCTGATCCGAGGGCCTTGAAACGTAAGGCTGATGATGCTTTACTTGTGCAGGGTTCCTCGGATCCGGTAATAGGTCGTTCCTCTCCTCAGCCTTCCCCGCCCAAAAAAGATTATATTAAGAAATTTTACCCTGCTTTCTCTACAGGGCCTTTTATAGTGTACGTCCAAAATATAGAAAATAAAAATATTAATACTATGTCTTTTGGAAGGAAATTATTTAATAACAAAATCAAAGATATTGCTATCGGTGGAGTTAAGGGAGAAGGGAGGAACAAAATTGTACTAACATTTACCTCTGCACTCAGTGCAAACAACTTCATTACAAGCGATTTTGTTGCTAAAAATGATATAAAAGCGTACATACCTACTTTTAAAATAACTAAAATGGGTTTAGTGAGGTCCGTAGATTTAGACTTAAGTGAAGAAGAAATTATAGAATTTACAAGTGTACCAGATTCTTGTGGTAAAATAATAAAAGCCAGGAGACTGAACAGGAGGGATACGTCATCAGGTTCCACGAAGTGGGTTCCATCCCAAACGGTGGTACTTACATTCGAGGGACAGTCCCTTCCCAGGAACGTATTCCTGTTCCACAACTCGCTACCCGTTGAACTGTATACCTACCCCACTTCTCAATGCCATATTTGCTGTAAGTTTGGCCATATTATGAAAGATTGCAAATCTAAGAACAACCCGAGATGTCTAAAATGTGCCGACCACCACCTAGCATCGGAATGCCCTGTCCCAGCAGGCTCAGAAAAATGTGTTAATTGCAATGGTCAGCACCCGGCAAATAGTTTTACATGTTCCTTTGTGACTAGAGAAAGAGAAGTCAAGTACATAATGGCCAAAGACAGTGTTTCATACAAAGAAGCAAGTAGTAAAATCCCCGCTCCTCGGAAGAGTTATACTGAGGCAATTAAAACTGTAAATACTATACCATCTCTTCACCGCTCAAACAGTATATCTAAGTCTTCTCGAAATCCACAAAACACCCAAATATTCGATCAAAAAGGCCATGATGCCTGTTTACTTTATAATAATGGCCAATTAAATGACCCTCAAAACGGGTGCGCATTAAATAACCCGCACAAAACGATTATAAATAATAAATCAGTTGATGTGAGTTATGGTGAAACCTTACAAGTCATTGCAAAAATATTAATATCGTTGATATCTGATACTCCTAACCTACCGTCCCACGTTGCCTCTGCCATGCCATTTTCACTTGACTTACTGAGCCAAAAAAAAGTAGATAATCATAATGGCTTTGAATAATTGTAATACTCTCTCCATTTTACAATTTAATTGTCGAAGCGCAATTGCTAATAGATGCGATATAATTCATTTATTACAAAAATATGAAATAAAAATTTGTGCATTAAATGAAACCTGGCTGCAAAGTGGCCAGTATTATAACATTCCGGGCTATGATTGTGTTCGGGATGATCGTTTATATTCTAGAGGTGGAGGCACTGCCTTTTTAATACATAGATCGCTTTCTTGGAAACGAATCTCCTTACCACCAAATCAAGAAGTTCAAGTAGTTGCTATCTCGGTTTCAAATATTACATATATCTCTACATACATTCCTCCCCATAAATCTTTCGATGAACATTAGTGATGAGCAAAAGTCTTGCAAGTCTTGCAGTCTTGGTCTTGGTCTTGCATTTTTTGCAAGACCAAGACCAAGACCACATACTTCACTGCAAGACCAAGACCAAGACCAGGGATGCAAGACCAAGACCAAGACCAAGACCATGCTTGCAAGACCAAGAGTCTTTCAAGACCTAAATGCAAGACTCTTGCGGTCTTGCATTTTTTCAATATGTTATTACTCGTAGAAATTAGGTACATTGGAACGACAGTAAATGAGTTATACCTATACGAAGATCGAATTTTGTGACATCTGAAATTTTTAGCCTATCAACTTTCACTATTTATGACTTTCTTAAAAATGTTTGATGTCTTCACATGATATTTATTTTATAAAAACGGTCAGTATAAAAATAATTTATAATTTTGTGTCATTGTTAAATGTATTCATATTAGTGTATCTTAGGTAGGTGTACCAAAATTTAATTACTACAAATGTCTAAGAATGAAATTAAGAAACCTATCGTTTTAAATAACAAATATTTTTAATAATGAACACGTGCGGCGTGTGTTGACAAACAGGAAGTTACTATCTCAGATTCAAATTGTCTCATATTACGTTTACGTTATGCAAAAATAACCTTTATCATTAGATTCTCAAATGCTATATTTATTTAACCGCGGTGTAATTGCAAAGACGCCGCTCTCCTCAAATAAACAAACATCTACGGAGGCGTTTCAAGTATACCTACTGTATCTTTATTAATTATTTTATTTATTTATCACACTATTTAAATAATACATACATACATACATACCATCACGCCATGTCCCTCACGGGGTAGGCAGAGAGAACCGAACGCCACATTTTTCTATCTTGACACACATTCATCGCCTCATCAACATTCATACATCGTCTTATACATGTTCGTCTGTTGTTCATGCTTCTTACATTTCCATCTTTCAAAATATCGTTTACATGGTCGTGCCATTCTTTTCTTGGGCGCCCGCGACCTCTTATTCCGTTCCTGTCAGCTTTGTATATTTTCTTCGTCAGGCGTTCTTCGTTCATTCTCCCCAAGTGGCCAAACCATCTCAATGTGTTAACTTTCATTCTGTTAATTACATCTTTCTTTTTCTTACATTCTTTCCTTGTATCTTCATTCCGAACTCTATCATACATCGTTCTGTTACAAATTCTTCTAAGCGATCTCATTTCAACTGCATTTATTCTGCTTTCGTGCGACTTCTGCCATGTCCAGATCTCACTTGCATACGTCAGGGTTGGCACTACGATTGCGTTATGAATGGCAACTTTAGCGTCTCTTGATATGTTGCGATCATTCATAACTGGTCTAAGTGCTCCATTCACTCTGTTTCCTGCCATAACTCTTCTTTCAATATCCTTATCAGGCCGTCCATTCCGTTGGAACATACTACCCAGATAGACATACTCATCGACTTGTTCAAGCCATTCATTCTCTACTTTTATTTGACACACTGTTCTGCTTTCACTCTTTTCAAAGACCATTACCTTTGATTTGCTGGCATTCATTTTAAGTCCGTTTTCTATGCATCCTTCATATACCATACTTACAGGATACTGTAACTCTTCCATACTTTCTGCTAACAATACTTTGTCGTCTGCATACATCAGATCACGTACTGTTACAGTACTCAGTTTCAGACCCTTACTTTCATACTTAAGGGCTCTTATGCAGAAACAATGTAGAGATTAAAGAGCCAAGTGGACAACACGCACCCCTGTCTAACGCCATTATTTATAGAGAACCAAGTTGTTGTTGTGTCGTTAACACGAACACATGCTTTGCTGTTCTCATATAATGAAGCGATTGCACGTATCAGCTTACTCTTCACTCCGTACATCGATAGTATATTCCATATTTTTTCTCTTACAACTTTGTCATAGGCCTTTTCAAGGTCTATAAAGGCGCAGAAAAGTTTTTGGTTTTTACCCAAAACCTTTTCTGTGACAATACGTAAAGAAAATATTTGGTCTATACATCCTCTGCCGCCAACAAAAGCCCCTTGAGCATCCCAAATCTTGCTCTATGTAACCTTTCGTACTCTTTGATCCAGGATCCTTGCATACATCTTACCAACTGAGCTTAGCAAACTTATGGCTCTATAGTTTTTGCAGTCGAGCTTCGACCCTTTACCTTTATACAAAGGTACCACGATTGCATTTCTCCAGTCTGAGGGAGTGTGTCCTTCTTCCCAACATTTGTTGAAAAGAGAGAGACACCACTCCAACGTCTGTTCGCCGCCATATTTTATAAGTTCAGCTGATACACTGTCATACCCGGCAGCTTTCCCCGCTTTTGCGTGTTTTACTGCTTCAAACATTATTTAAATAATCGTCATTAAAAATAGATAACTGCTGCCCAACTAGGTATACCTGTTCTAGGGCTAGCAGTTTTCCAACTATTTGTTTACCAACTGTCGATTTATTCAAGAAAATTTATTTCTATTAACAGACCGACAAAGTATCACTCTAAGAAGTGCGAGATTTGTATGCCAGGTCTATATTTTTAAGAGAAATAAATTCTCTCGAACGAATCGACAGTTGGAATATTATGTATGTGGGTATGTACATATGTATGTGTGCATGTATATTTTTAAAGTGTTTTAGTTTTTTTTATAAGTATGCATAAATTTTGTATTTTTGTAAAAGTAAATATGTTATCGATTTCTCTGATCAAACTTTCATTTAATTAATATGTCATTTGGTATAAAAAAAGTTTATTTACCATAAATATCACGTAAAATTTTGTTATATAAGATAGTCAAGGTGTTTTTAAAAATGTATAATAATACAAAATAATGATAAGATGCACATTCTTTGAATATAAAATTTAAAAAAATATTAATTAAATTTACCATACAAGGAAATAAAATAAAATTAATTATTAAAAAAACACACACTTTGAAATACCTCTGCGGTCACGTCAAAGAAAGGAATTAGTACTTCATATTATTATTAACTTAAAAATATTACTTATTCTTGTGTCTAATGCCGCCGTTATAGAAACATAACCCTTATGTTTTTATTGTAAGAGTATGTTTTTGCACGATTGAAACGTAATAAGACATTTTGAATCTGGGACAATTCGTAGTATGACTTCCTTTGTAGGTACTCTGTAGGTACATGTTTCTGGGCGAGTTTTGACAAGATATGATATTATACCTACATACATATCTATCATTCAAGCAAGCAGGTAGGTATGTTCATTATTTTATTAGTTGCATGTAACACATGAGATCCAACTGTCGATGGCGATAGAATGTATAATTTAGGAATACGTACCAAACTATAAACACATTTATAAATATTTTATGATATTTTATTTTCCAAAACTGTCGATTTGTTCAAGAGAATTTATTTCTCTTAAAATGTCGACAAATTATCAAGCCAAGATACGCGAGATTTGTGTCCTCCTCATAGACCTCATATAATTTTTGATCCGCTAAATGCAAAGAGCCTAAAATTTCAGAATGTATATAAATTCATAGGGCTACAATGCTTTTTTATTTCATTTTGATTTTTTATTTCAGTCAGGGGTTATCAACTTTTGAATTTTAAATTAATTTTAACAAATAGGTAGGTACCTATCTCAATAACTATAAAAGCTAGAACGTTGTTAATTGGTATAAATATAGACAAATACAAAATCTCAAGTTAATTTTTCATGTGAAAAAGTTCCAGAGTTTCTTAAACATTATGTATTTATAAAAAAAAATATATATGTGTTTAACACTAAATTTATGTGTTTAACAGCCTTTATTTCCAACGTTTTTGAAAATATCAAAAAAGCCGAAACACCCCAAGTAGATAATTTAATTTTCTGTAAATAATATGAATGTTATAATAGCAGTAAATCTCAAACTTTTTTTTACAATTTTTAAAAAAATTGAATTTAGTGACGAAATCGTTTCATACAATTCGCATCTCAATTTTTTTTTAAATTTGTAAAAAAATAGTTTAGTGACGACATCGTTTCATACAAATTGTGTGGCAGTGACCTATCACTTATCAATGACATATTATAATATCATTAATCTAAGGTGACTCAGTAGTTTGATAGGCACTTAATCTCCGAATACATACATACCATCAAACAGTTTTCATATACATATATTTATTTATTTGGATTAATATCCTTACTTACAGTCAAATAAATTAATTGAAAATGATATAAAAAAAGATGTACCTACCTACAACAATGAGACCAATTACATATGTAGGTACTAATCAGAAAAGTGTAATATAACAAGTTCAATATTCTGGGTAGGAAGGAAGGACTGACTTCACCATACTATCCTATCTTGACATACATACCTAGGTACATGTTTTGTATGGAATACAAAATATCTTAAAATATTATCTAAATAATTTGGATATATGGTTTTATATTTCTGTGCGTATTATTTAACTAAACATAATAATAATAATAAAAATAATAATAATAAATACTTCCTTGCACCGTGCGCAAGTGGTGAGTTTATTGCCGTATGGTAATTTTTTCCAACTAACCAGTGTTTCCAGCCCAGAGAAGCAATTATATCGCCATCGACAGTTGGATCTGACTAAATCTAGCCGATAAGTCAAAAGCCCTGTAAGAATGTCTGTTAGTTTCCTTGTATTTATGTATTTATTATAGTTTCAGAGAGAGGACTAAGTTAGGTATATAATTGTCATAATTGACATCAATGTTCATGACTAGAAAAATGTTTGTTAGATATTTTCATAAAAATCATCTTTGAAAGATTTATTGTATTCAGACAATGATTTTAGTTTTGATTCACTTCAGCTTATACATTGAATTAATTGATCTTAAATTCTTCAACATGTTAGTATTTCATATTTATTACTATAATAACAATATATTCTGGTTAGTTGGAAGAAATTGCCATATATCAATAAACTCGCCACTTGCGCAGGGTGCAAATAAGTGTTTATTATTATTATTATTATAATTAAAAGTTATAAAAATACAGAAATTTTACAATCTCACTAGGCGGAATTCTTGTTCTGAGGTAATATGATCTCAAGACGACATGTAAACAGTGATATGTTAATGTAAACGATATTTCATAGTTTTGTAATTTTTTTCCAAAAATTATATTAATTTAATACCTACCTAAAATTTTATTAGGTACATATTTACTTCAACGAAAACTTTGGCTTTATTTTTTTATTAAAAAAAACCCGAATATGTACTGTACGTACTCGTAAAAGTGCAAGACTTGCAAGACTCTTGCTGCAAGACCAAGACCAAGACCAAGACTATGTATGCAAGACCAAGACCAAGACCAAGACTATACTTGTAAATGCAAGACCAAGACCAAGACCGCGGGTGCAAGACCAAGACCAATACCAAGACCACCCTGGTCTTGGTCTTGGTCTTGCAATTGCTCATCACTAATGAACATTATTGGAACTCAATAATGGATCTCGTTCCTCCACCTTATGTAATTCTTGGAGATTTCAATAGCCATTCAGTGAGTTGGGGATCCGCATGGACAGATAGTTCAGGAAGATGTATACTATCATTTGTTGACTTGCATAATTTATGCATACTGAACGATGGTTCTCCAACCAGATTTTCCCCTCCTTCTCAAAACCCTAGCGCAGTGGATTTATCAATAGTATCTTCTTCATTAGCCTGCCATTCCTTATGGCAGGTAATGAGAGATCCATTGTCTAGTGATCACTATCCCATTATATTGAATTTGCACATTAGATTTTCCCTCACATCGAGATCTCCTAGGCAAGGAAAAAATTTCAACAAGGCCAATTGGCAAGAATATAATAATTCCATCCAAGTTAAACTTGATAGTGAATGTGGTAGTATATTTCTTTCTCCAGATGTAGAGGGATGCTACAAAACTCTGAAGGGTATCATACACGACTCAATTGACTGTTCTGTACCCAAATATTCTGAACACCAAAATAAAACCCGTCCTTCTCCACCTTGGTGGGACAGAGAATGTACTGAAATGGTTAAAAAGCGTAAATTTGCAGTAACATCTTTTCAAAATAATATGACCATGGAAAATTTTCTGTATGCCAAACAAATCCAAGCGCAAACAAAAAAAATGCTACGCCAAAAAAAAGAAGAGGATGGTATAATTTCTGCAGTTCTTTGTCGCCTAGAACCCCCACTTCAGTGGTTTGGAACTCTATAAGACGTTTCAGAGGCTCAGTCGTCTCCCCAAAAAACTCAACAAGAATTGATTCATGTCTTGAAGAGTTTTGCGACAAATTGGCACCTCCTTTTGTTCCCAATTATAGTGAACTGAAGATGCAGACTATTATTCCTCAACCTCGGCTGTCAATGCTAGACTCTCCTTTCTCGCTGAGTGAGTTGATCATCCCTTTGAAAGCTGTCAGGAATACATCTCCAGGGTTAGACGACATCCCTTACCCTGCTTTAAAATTCCTTCCAGATGACTTCAAAACTCATCTCCTTTCATTTTTTAACTTATGTCTATCTACAGGTTACATACCTGAGGAATGGCATTCCCAAAAAATAATCCCCATCTTGAAACCTGGAAAGGATCCTACTTACAGTAATTCATATCGGCCAATTGCCCTATCTTCTTGCGTTTTAAAGATACTTGAACACATGATTAAGAATAGGTTGGATTGGTACATGGAACATAACAAACTCATACCTGCTCATCAGTTTGGTTTTCGAAAAACTAAGTCGTGTTTGGATAATTTAAGCATACTTGTTACAGATATTCGTATTGCATTTAATAAAAAAGGAGCGGTTATTGCCAGTTTTTTGGATATCGTTTCTGCATTCGACAACGTCTTATTAGAGAGATTGAGTGAGATTCTATTGGGCTTGGGAGTACCGCGTCTTTTGACGAACTTGATCCATAATATTCTCTCTGAGCGCAGTATAGTTATTGAGACTAACGATTCCCGATTCGTTAGAAAAATATATAAAGGATTGCCTCAGGGATCTGTCTTGAGCCCCATACTTTTTAATCTTTATTGTGCACAAATACATTCCGTTGTTACGAAAGATTGTAAAATCCTACAATATGCGGACGATATCGTAATATACTCGTTTAGTAGAGATATAGAGACTGCAAAAGAAAACCTGATAACGAATCTTCAGAACTTAAATGGCAAGCTTAATTCACTGAATCTGCATCTGGCCCCTTCCAAGTGTCAGACTGTTATATTTACAAAAAAACGTAAGCTCCCAAATATCGTTGTAACTATTGACAACATGACAGTCTCCTGTGTTAAATCGGTCAGATTCCTGGGTATGATCCTTGACTCAAAGCTTTCATGGAAACGACACATTGATACTGTGGTTTCCTCATGTGAGAAAATTTTTAATATTTTACGTGCTGTGAGTAGAGTATGGTGGGGAAGTCACCCGACCACAATGAAACTCATGTACAATGCTTTAATCCGCAGCCATCTGGATTATGGAAGTTTCATTCTCGACCCTCTCCCCAAATATCTCCAAAAGAGACTCAATGTAGTCCAATCAAAATCCCTTAGACTGGTGCTCGGAGCTATGGGATCATCACCTGTAAATGTCCTTCAAGTGGAGAGTGTAGACCCTCCTTTGATTCTCCGAAGACAATTTCTATCAGACAGTTTCCTTCTTAGAAGATTTTCAACCCCAAACAAATTGCTAACAGACCCATTAAAAATCCTTGTGTCTCTGCTGAAGGAACATATAAGGAGGGGCAAACAAATTCCATGTCTTTGCAAGAGTTATATATATTTCTCTCAATCTCACTACCTTCCCCCAGAATCTACTGTTCCTCCTTACTACAATATCCCTTACGAGGCAATTATCCACATACCAGAGATACATAAAGACATTGGTATTCTCAAATCTTCTTTAAACCCTTCTGAGAATCGTTCAATTTTCCAGGATTTTATTTCATCCTATCCCTCCCATATTCACATATTTACTGATGGTTCTAAAATGTCAAATGATTCTGCTCTGGGAGTCGGGGTATTCATTCCTAGTCTCAAAATTGAGAGCAAATATAAACTTTCATTCCAAACTTCTATATTCTCTGCGGAATGTGTGGCAATCAAAATAGCACTTGACTCCATACACAGTCTAAATCTTCAAAGGGCAATCATTTTTACCGATTCACTCAGCTGTGTCTCTGCAATCGCTTCTAATTTAAATACAAGACCTAATGACATAAATCTCTGTGAAATACGTAAAAATTTCTACAATCTGAGTTCCGTTGGTAAGGATATAAAGATTGCTTGGATTCCCTCACACCGAGGAATCGAAGGCAACGAAATTGCGGACAGGTTGGCCAAATCCGCCATTGAGTCGGGCGAAAATTTAAATAATTTCTTTCCTACATTCGACGACGTGATCCTATCGCTCAAGTCTCGAACTTGGAACGAGTGGGAGAAGGAATGGAACTCTCCGACTTCGAACAAAGGCAGATTTTATAAAGATATTCAACCTACGATTCCAAGAAAGCCTTGGTATACAGCTTATCAGTTGAACAAATGTGTCGTCTCAACTATATGTAGAATGCGGATCGGACATTGCTCAATAGCCCCTCATCTATTCAGAATAGGAGTTGTTAACAGCCCATACTGCGAGTGCGGTCAGGATCTCGAGACACTGAACCATGTGTTCTTTGCCTGCCCGTTGGTCTCGGATAGAGGTATGTACGGAAAAGTGGTGAAAATAGAAAGACCCTTTAATATGGAGCATCTGTTGGCGATTGGCTCACGACATGTAATATTAGAAATCGGTAAATTCATCTCCACCACCGGTATAAAGATATAGCTGATTGTAGGAATTTAAGCCTTTCACTCGACCATGTTTTATTGTAAATTCTTTAATTGCTTGTACATATGCTTCCCTTTTGCAATCATTTAATGTAAACCCCTATTTCTCTGAGATCTAATGGAATTCTGTTTTTACTCTTCTTTTCAACAGTAAATATATTATGATCTAAATTGTACAGCACAAATCCGCCTCTATTGGTGGCTGTGCCTTATTAAAAAAAAAAAAAAAATAAATACTTACTTACATGTACCTACATACATATTTTTTTTTTTTTGGATATCCAACAGTACAGTAGAGCATAATGATATTAAAGACAATGAAAAAAAAAACAAGTAAATGTAGACTACAGTACATAATAATAGGACATCATATCAAATAATTTTAAAAGCTTAACATACAATTTACGAAAAATGAGAAAAAACAAAATTATAGGAACACACCTGAAACATACAGGGAATAGTACAGAGAGGATTATATTCTAGAATCATAACATGGGATTCTAACTTACTTAAGGATCAACGAAGAAGGTGTTGCAACCATTATGGTGACACATACATATATTTTTTTTTTTTTTTATTAAGTTTACAATAACATATACAAAATATAAAACAAACAAACTATATAGAAAAGATTCACAGTAAGACAAAACATAAAGAGAACATACACTTTACACTAGAGTGCAAGCACTCGTGTGTAAAGGAGACAATTTAATACAGAATACACAAAATATTATACATACATAATTATTATCTATACAAAAAGAAGTTAATATAATTTACATATCAGTCAAATAATAAGTTTAATTTATTCTTTATTTTTTTTTAAAATCATTATGTTCAATTGCCAGTCTCAAATCTGTTTCAAGTTGGTTGAACCACACCACCCCATTGTACGTGTAGTAGTGGTGTGTTGTGTATGTATGTGTTAATGGGGTACACAGTTGACCCACTATATTATGTCTATCACTCGCCACACGTACAAAGGCATGGTGCGACCTTCCAATGTCCTTATGTATTTGAAACAGCACATTTTTTTATAGATATTTTTAAAAGATGGCACTTGAAAATCACGAAATAGTTGCAAAGTTGGGTAGTCAGATGGTTTTTTATTTATAATTTTTATTATCAACCTTTGCGTAATTTCTAGAGGCAAAATGGATGTTTTATACGCCCCCCCCCCATGCAACAATGCCATATTGCATTATTGAATGGGCGAAAGCGTAATACACATTTTTAAGTAATTTTAAATTGAGAATGTTTCTAAGGTTGATAAATATGTAAATAAACTTTCTTAATCTGTTTATAGTATTACTAGCTTTTATGTCCCGCCGTTGGCCAAGAATGTAAAATTGTGAAAGAAAAAGCAATCGTTTTTATAATATTGTCACCCAATTATTTTGCAATATCAGACTATGAAAAGTGGTTTGAAATTTGATTGAGTTTAAGTATTGTAAAATGTTCAAGTGATGGCCACAACCCATTCTTTTTTATATATTGCTATAAAGTGTGAATGAAGTATAATATTTATACAATTTCTGCTCGCATGGACTATGCGTAATGGTTTTAAATATGACTGTTTATCAACGTTGTAAAGAGATTGGTTTGGCCACAACCCCCATTTTTAAATATTATCATCGAAAACAAATTGTAATGTGTACCTATTGAAAATTTAGTAATTTTGGATGTTGGGATGTGGTTAAAATTTGATTAAACAAACGTAGGTACTGAAAAGATCTAGTATTGGTCACATCCCATTCGTTTTTATATTTTTTCATCAAGTGTGCATTATATTTTTGCTCAATTTGACTGAAAGTCTTCATTAACGAAGAAGAAGAAGACTTGAACTATAGTAAATAGTTTTTAATTTGAATATAAATGTTGTGAAGAGTTCAGTAATGTCCACAACCCCCATTCTTTAAATATTAGGTGTTGAAAATTATTCAAAATAGGATGATATAAATGGTTTAAATTTAATTAAACAAAAGTATTGAAAAGATTCTAGTGCAGGTTATATCGTCACATCCCATATCCCATTCATTTCATATGTATTTTCATCAAGTGTGCATATCGTTAATAATATTTCTGCACAATAGACTATTAGACTTAAAACTAACACAAAAGACTAAATAAAAAAGAGAAAAATAAGTATAAGACTATAAGAAATAGTTTGTATAAAAAACTATTCCAATGGTCTACATAAAATAAGTAAAAATACATATACCTAATAGAAGAATTAGACTATTGGAAATAGATTGTATAAAAGCTCACCCAAAGGTCTACAAAAAAGAAGAAGAAGAATATTTAGACTATTGGAAATAGTTTGTATAAATACTGACCAAAAGGTCTACATAAAAGAAAATGAATAAGACTATTGGAAATAGTTTGTATTAAAACTCTCCCAAAAGTCTACGTACTTAAATGAAGAAGAATAATAATTAGACTAAAGGAAATAATTTTTATAAAAAAATGACCCAAATGTATACATAAAAGAAGAAGAAGATGAATTAGACAATAGGAAATAGTTTGTATAAAAACTGCCCTAAAGGTCTACATAAAATTAAGAAGAAAAAGAATTAGACTCCAGGACCCGCCGCTTCAGGCCCTTCAGTACCTCCCGTCCCTTTAATCCCTCATTACGTCCCTTCCCATCAGGCCCTTCAGTACCTTCCGTCCCTTCAGGAAGTTTTATACCTCCCGTCCCTTCAGGCCCTTTAGTGCCTCCCTTCCCTTCATTACATCCCGTCCCATCAGTCGGTTAAGAAAAGTTTAAATCCAGAAACCATCCTGGAAGAACCGCGAAGAGATGAAAGAACCTTCTTTTCCCAGGATGCTCTACTTAATACACGAAGAAGAAGAAGAATAAGAAAAAAGTTTAAATCCAAAAACCATCCTGGGCATACGCTCGACAATTCACCAAAGTTTCATTATAATCGGACAAACGGTTGATAAATAAATAAATAAAATAATTTTCCTATAGGAAATCAGTATAGGTATATTATTGTTGATTTGTAAGTAAATAGTATTAGGTAGGTACCTACCTACAACAACCTTCTAAATAAATTCGATTCCTAACAAATTTTATTTGAATATCACATTCTTTCTGTAGCCATGGAAACGATTCGAACACGTAAGTAATATCGAATGGTTCGGATACATTTTTTGAATATGTAGGTACCTACATTGGTTTGTTCGATGCCATAAAAATGAAAATTGTCAGAAAAATCAAATATTATTTACAAATTATGCAATTTTATTATGCCTATATCTTTACTAATAAATAACACATTTTTACAATATATTATGTCTCAAAACTTGCCGTAATGTCTTGTGTTTCATTTTATTATTTCATAATTACATTTATTTCAAAGGTTTATTATTTTCAAGAACATATTCATTCGGTGGGAAAATGAAATATTGTATGAAAAGATATTAAAATGGCGGCGTTTATGTACAAAAGGCTTACTTTAAAAATAAGTTAAACATTATAACTATACCAAATATTCACCATGTTTTTCACTTAAACGCTAAGTTATACTTCGAAATATATTTTTTTTTGTGTAAATACCTACTTCTAACTTTTAAACTAACAGATATTTGCGTGCAAAATGTACACTTTTTTGACAGATATGACTTGGAAAATTTTGTATGAAAAAAATAATCATTTAAATATTTTTAAAATTCAGCATTTTTATCGCATTCTTTTTAGCGTGACACTGCATCAGGTATACTGGTACATGTTCGCACTTAAATTAGATTTTTAGATGCTCTTGGTTTTTCAGAAGGCGTGAGACAAACACACACACACACACACAGACACTAACATTTTGATTGCTTTATTACTTTATATTTATTTGAGTTTTCCATTTAAGGTTACTGTCAATTATTACTCCTAAATATTTAATTTCATTTTTATTTGTTATACATAGACAATCATTATTTTTACATGTCAATACTTTTGTAGAACAATTTTTTGAGTGGATTTTAATATTAAATGCAATGGGAGGTATTTTCTTGTTTATTACTCATGTATATACTAGAGAGTGGAATTTTGAGTTATGTTTTCAGTGCAAAGTTGGCGCTTTATCGCAATTTTGAACGAGTGTAGAGATTGGGTATCAAAAAAGTCAATGTTATTGAGCAGGTTGTTAAAATTGGAGGTGGCCCGGTTAGTAAAGAAATTTTTCCTAAGATTAGTTTTAGAGTGTGAAATAGAAAAAGTAGGTTTTGATCTGACATTGCGGTTTGGAATGTGAAGTGAGATATTTTCTAATAAATTTGGACAATCAATAATGTTATGAAATAGTTTAAACAAAAATAGTGAGTCTGCAGTTATTCGTCTAGATGATAGTGATGGTAAATGAAATTTTGATTCAGCTAAGTATAGGTTATTTATATGATTATGCGGGCCCATTAATTCCCGACAGCCAGATTTATAGATGAGGTGTTTGAGGAAGCGTTTTTGTACACTATCCAGTCTATTTATGTACTTAAGATACATCGGGTTCCAAATTTGCGATCCGTACTCCAAATGACTTCTTACCATAGATGTATATAGAATTTTGAGGCATTCAATATTTGAAAAAGGTTTACATTTCCTGATGATGAAGCCCAACATTTTATTGACTTTTTTACTTATATTATTCATGTGATCGTCAAATGACAGTTTACTATCCATAATAATTCCTAGGTCTTTCACCGATTCTTTTCTAGGTATAGGGGAATTATTAAGTGTATAGGTAAAGAAGATTTTATTCTTTTTTTTTGTAAACGTGATAATTTGACATTTTTGTGGATTTAAGTTAAGAGAATTTATTTTACAGTATGTTTGAAGATGCTCTAGATCCTGTTGAAATTTACGGCAGTCTTGAACACTATTTATTTTTGTATAGAGCTTCATGTCATCTGCATATATTATTACTTTGACAAATTTGAAACAAGAGGTGATGTCGTTTACATATATATTAAAAAGGATAGGGGCCAGCAGTGTGCCCTGTGGAACGCCGCATGGAGTGGTAATCCAATTAGATGTATAGCCACCGGTCACAACTGCCTGAGATCTATTGCGGATATATGAAGTGAGCCATCTTAGAAGATCTCCATGGAAGCCAATTTTTTTTAATTTTTGAATTAAGATATGGTGATTCAACAGATCAAACGCCTTGCTGTAATCCGTGTACACAGCATCGACTTGGATATTTTTATCAATTGCGTCTGTCACAAAGTTAGTGAATTCCAGCAAATTGCTGGTGGTGGATCGACCCGGAATAAAACCATGTTGATTAGTGGAGATATTGCGTTTAACAAAGGGAATTATTTGATCATAAACAATTTTTTCAAAGACTTTACTTATAATATTGGTTTTAGATATGGGTCGGTAATTTTTTACATCAGAACGGTTGCCAGATTTAAAAATTGGAGAAATAAAAGCAGTCTTCCATTTACTCGGCATAATTCCACTGTTGAATGATAGCTGGTATTGAATCTGGTCCCGGACCTTTCTGAATATTGAGATTTTTTAAATATGTAAAAATTTTCTAAGGTAGAGGCGTTAACATTGTGGAAATTCATTTTAATAAATTATTAAAATAACAATATAACTTTGTTTATTTCCACTTATTTATTTTTATTCCACAACTAGTTTCAAGAACTACCGTTCTCTTCTTCAGGTGGGTTTAAAACCCACCTGAAGAAGAGAACGGTAGTTCTTGAAACTAGTTGTGGAATAAAAATAAATAAGTGGAAATAAACAAAGTTATATTGTTATTTTAATAATTTATGTAAAAATTTTGTTTATATCAAATGAGATTGAACACATTCCTTCCGATATATTTTCATGATATGTGTCTTGGAGTGAATTTATTTGCAAGGCGGGGGGTGGGTGGTCGAAGATGGAGGAAAAGTATTTGAGGAACACATCACAAATTTTTTCACCATTATTTGCTTTAAGGTCATTGAAGAATACTTCTGTAGGAATGGTGTTAATATTTTCCTTCTTCGAGTTAATATAAGTCCAGAAGCTTTTTGGATTTTTAGTTATATTTGATTGTGTTTTTTCAATGTAGTTTTTAAAGCATTCTTTATTTATTCTTTGGTGTCTTTTCCTTAAAGTAGAAAATGAGTTATAGTCACCCGGTCTATGGTGTTTTTTATATTTTTTTAAATATTTATGTTTTTCCTTGGTTATTCTAATTAACGCTGGTGAAAACCAGGGTGGGTAGGTGGATGAGCCGGGTTGTTTAGTGGGAATGTGGATATCTACTAATATTTTCATTATTTCATAAAATTTCGCAACTGCTAGTTCGATATCCAGGCCGAGGAATAGTTGATTCCAGTTTATCTGGGTTAAGTCATTTTTAAAGCTGGTATAGTTACATTTGTTAAAAAGATATATATTTTTTTATTTTCAGATAGAGGGGGAGGGTAGGTGAGGAGAAATTCGATTATAACTGATTTATGAAAAACATCTTCAGGAATCAATGGATAATGGCATGATTTGACAGTGATATTTGAGTAATTTGAGAAAATTAAGTCAAGTGAACGGCCCATAGCATTTTTTATTCCATTAAATTGTTTCAAGTCATTAAAATCAGCTGTGTCAATAAGCAGGGAGCTTGCTGCTGAGGAAAAATTTGTAGGTATAAAGTATGCAGCATCAGAAGAGTTTTGCCAGAGTATATCCGGTAGGTTGAAATCTCCCGTAATAAGGAAGAGATCATTGGGGTGATTCGTCATATGTAATGTGCATTTTTCGAGAAAGTTTTCTAAGTTAGAATTGAAGGCAGAATTTTTTGGAAGATATAAGCAACATATGTATAGAAATTTGGATGTATTAGAATTTGGTTTAATGGAAATCTTCACCCAAAGACTTTCAGTTGATGATCCTACGTCGAACAGTTGGGGGTTAAGGTTTTTTCTGATAGAATTAAGCACACCCCCGCCTATTCTTCCGCAGCATCGGTCTCTACGAAATATTTCATATCTGTTGTCCATTAGCTCATTGTTAAATGTATTGTCATTTAACCAACTTTCATTCAGTAAAATGATGTCGTATTCTTCAGATAATACGTTCTGATAAAGTACCTACATGAGTTTTCGTTCGAAGACCTCGTACATTTTGGAGATAAATGTTCAAAGTTATTCTATCAAATTTTCGAAAAATTTGATAGAATAACTAGTAGTTAATGAATCAAATAAGACGATGGTTAGATTAGTGAGAGAAACGAGGTCCGAGATTAGTATAAACAAGGTGAGATATTTTGAAGGCAGACTAAGGGAACAATAAATAGGAAAATATGTAACCAACGTTGCACTGATAAAACTACAAAGCATAATAGTGAGACACATGAGTATAAGATAGGGCGTTATGTACACCTTTGAGTATAATCCTTATATGTAAGTCAGTAAAATTAATATTGGATAATCCCATGTATGAGTATGTTAGGTATAAAGAAATAAACAAAAAAATATGCAATATAAATGAAATAAACAGCAGGACCAGATGTTTCAGCAGATTTTTTGTAGGTCTATTTCGTTTCGGATTAAAATCGGAGGTGAGGTATCTGATTTGCGTACGAAGATTTTGGCATTTTTCACCCATGTATATAAGAACGCTTTTCCTTTGGCAGCAACCTTTGCTTTGTGTAGCAGATTTTTGTTTGCTTGTGTTAGATGTTCGTTGCAGTATATTTTTTGAGTAGTATTTTGATCTTGCGGGCCAAGGAATGTGGAGTTTATAAGGTTTCTGTTTCTCTTGGTTAAGGCTAAAAAATCCTCCTTTCTTCTACGCGATAATATAACAAAGACAATAGAAATTATTTATAAGAATTTCAAGTTTTTTCGTTGACACAGCGAAAGTTCATAATATTAAATTAAATTAGCATTTTTAATATAGAAACATTAAATCAAAATAATTAAAGGACACCCTTTTCAAAGTTTCAAAATCAAATAAAATAACACATGAATATTATGTATCCTGTATAATAGTCACAATTCAAGTTCAAAAATACAAAATTGTTTAATTTTATTAAATGAATCAAGATGAAAACAATTTTATCATGCATTGTCATCGGGAATACACAAATTTTAAAAGTTTCAGAGCTCTTAAGTGATCGGGAAGTTAGTTGAAAATCAATTCCAGTTACAGACAGACAAGCGAAGTTAAATAAAAGGGTGTAATAAAATGCAGTTTTAATTTACGAGAAGCAGGAGGGTGTGTGAGGGTGTATCAAGGGGAAGGGAGAAGGGAGGGGAGTCGTGAAAATTAATTTATTTTTGTAAGAGTTTTGTACTTTCTATAAATTGTGCCTCTGAATATGATAATATATCTATATATTAATGCAGTTTGACTCTCTCTATAGTCATCTCTATATGTTTATCATTTCATTGATTTATACTCTCATTGATGTGGCTATGGTTAGATTGATCTACAAATATATCCAATATAAAGGGTATGGATAGTTAATAACATTATTTTTTTGAAATAATGTTATTAAAACCAAGAACATTATTTTTTTGTATACCTGGAATATATTTAAAACCGTTGATCAATTTGCTACTTGTTCTTCTTCTCTCCACTGCTGGTTCTATGTACTGGCAATGTTGTGTAGTAACACAATGTAATAATGGTATATATATATATATATATATATATATATATATATATATATATATATATATATATATATATATATATATATATATATATATATATATATATATATATATATATATATATATATATATATATATATATATATATATATATATATATATATATATATATATATATATATATATATATATATATATATATATATATATATATATATATATATATATATATATATATATATATATATATGATATAATATTTTTATCTCGGTTTTCCCGTGTCAGTAGGTCTTGACTAAGAGCATTTGTCTTCCGACGTTTCGCCTGAATATCACCAGGCATTTTCAAGGACTTAACGAAAAGCACGCGCGCGACACACGTCTACTCACACTGAAAGCTCACCGTCAAGTGTAAATGCCTGTTGAAAATGCCTGGTGATATTCAGGCGAAACGTCGGAAGACAAATGGTCTTAGTCAAGACCTACTGACACGGGAAAACCGAGATAAAAATATTATAACATATTTCACCCGTGAAAACATCAAATATAACATATATATATATATATATATATATATATATATATATATATATATATATATATATATATATATATATATATATATATATATATATATATATATATATATATATATATATATATATATATATATATATATATATATATATATATATATATATATATATATATATATATATATATATATATATATATATATATATATATATATATATGTCTTTTTAAATAATGATATTATTGATATAATACTCTTCGTTAATAATAAAAAAAGTTCTCTTAATTCATGTTGAATCAATATAATTAAAAGGAAATGGTGTTTTAAAACAATTTGAGTTTTTATTCTCTGTTGGGAACATGTGTTTTTTCTCAATTTTTGATGTTAAAAGTTCAGCTATGTTGTATAAAATAATAACTGAAAATGTTCTTTTAAATTGAATCTCAAATCAATGGGTGCTATAGGGAGTTTTGTTTATGATTGTAATGAATATGCAATTAAATATTTTCACTTTTACAGATGGAAAGTGTTGGTGAACTCTATGAAATATTTTTTGGGAATGCTGAATTTGAATCTGCTGTATAATCACAAAAAATCAAGGCTCGGAGAGATGATATTTCTATATGGATTTTGGTCTATTTCTTATTTAAGGTATTCCATGTTTATTAATTTGGTCTGACATAAACTTACGATGTAATATTGTCATCTCTGAGAATGATTTAGTTTGAATTTACCAAATGTAATGTTGCTTCTTGATGATAATAACTTCATTTTTATATGGAAATGAGTCTTGTTTCTATTATGAATAAATGGTTTAATGTTTCATATTATATTTATGTTGTCTAATGTGTGGTACACAGTATCGACCTACAACAACATGTTACGCTGGTTATTCAATAGAAAGTAATGTTAATAATTCTGAAATGTTATGGAACTCATCGTTCAAATGATAGAATCTTTTATGTATAACAATACACTTTTTGTATAATCTATTTGACATTTTACTGACTATAATCATTGTAGTTTATTTTAGAAATGATTAACAATCATTAAAATTAATGTTGGGGATATAATACTGTTTTAAAGTTAAAATAAATGAAAATTAATTATATTCTTTTGTCAAAAGTGTAATTAACGCCATCTATACGGCGGGAGGAAAACTTATGTAGTTGCATGACTACTCGTGCTGCAACTAAATAGTTGGTTCTGAGTTATGAAATAATTGTAATTGTTAGATATGATTGTATATTAAGGCCCTACTATACCCTGGATATACGGATATACGCAAAAATGCACACTAAATTAGCTTCTAATGTATGAAACACGAGAAAATATTGTATATCACCTGATATGTGATATACAACATTTTATCGTGCGAAAATGGTAAAATTTAGAGGTTTTTTTTAAATAGCAAGAAGAGTCATTGAAATTTTATAATAATAAAAAATTCAGCCGGTAGATTTTCATATTCTCTATCGAATAAAG
This sequence comes from Molanna angustata, assembly GCA_963576475.1. Taxonomy (NCBI): domain Eukaryota; kingdom Metazoa; phylum Arthropoda; class Insecta; order Trichoptera; family Molannidae; genus Molanna; species Molanna angustata. The sequence goes on from OY754977.1 coordinate 35,488,908, forward strand.
TAAAAATATACTTCATAGGCTTTGTAGTTTTTTAGTTACTTACAGTAAAAAAATAAAAAAGGGTTTTACTAAAACTAATTTTACAAGAAAAGTATTAAACAAATTCAAAATTCAAAAAAATCATGCAATAGATTAAAGATGTACATACAAACTGTTCCTTATTTCAAAGACGTATCTTTTGAGGGTATTAGGGAAATTATTTTCAAAATATAATGTATAGCCTACTATAGCCTCTTAATGGGAATAATGCACGGCGTATGCTAATATGTTAATCTTATAAAGAAACTCTTCTTTTTTTTTTGTAATTGTCATACACATTACAAAGATTATTGTTTTCGGTACGAATAATTAATCATGTTGTATCGAATCATCCTATATTGTGAGTAATAAGCTGATGTTATAAAATCATTCGTACGTTTCTGTACTTTCTTTTGACATTTCCACAATATAATATTTCTTTAAAAATGGAACGTATAGATGACGAGTCAATTACGGGGATGAAATTATATTACGGTGTAGTGCGGTGTCGGATTTTTGGATAGGCTTTGGATGGACAGATTTCTGTTTAATAATCTTGTTCAGCCTTGGGTGTTCAACTGTTTGGCATTGGGCGCACTGTGATGATTTCTATTTTTTGTATTTGAACAAGTGGCGAACAAATCCAACATTATGCTTTTAAATTTGATTAATTTGATTTTGACATCAACTTTCTTAGGAATGTAATTTTTAATTGATTAATACTTTGCTTAAAGTTTTGAAGTAGTTACTTAGTTTTGAATTTATAGCTTTATGAAAATTATAAATTGATGATTTCATCAAAGTATGCTGCTACGTTATATGAATGGTACAGTAAATATCTCAACGGGATATACACCTTATTTTCTTTTTCACGGTCGTGAACAAATTCTGTCAGGTGAGATGCATCAACGGTATCAACCTGGACCCATCTCAGTAGATGATATGCAAATAGAAAAGCCCCATGATTATGCTGAAATGCTAGACGAATTAAGAATTATTTTTTTTGAAGTTCAGAAGAATCTTATGTCAGCTTTTAAACGCAATGCCACTTTGTATAACAAAAATAGGGTAGAACGCTCTTATAATGTATGTGACTTTGTCTACCGGAGAAATTTTGTAAACTCCAAAGGCGCTGAATTCTTTTCATCAAAATTAGCTCCACGCTTTGTTAGAAACAAAATTATAGCAAAAATATCACCTGTAGTTTATACATTAGCGAATGAACAAAATAAGTCTGTAGGGAACTTTCACATTAAGGATCTCTTAAAACCAGATTAATTTTAAATTTTTTTGATGTCTGTATGATACAACTGTATCATATAATTTGTATGTTTTCATTGCCAATACATGACATCCATATCTGCTTAAGGGGAGACTGGTACTCCCAAGTGAATATTTGCATTAGCGATTCCTAATCTACTCAGCCAATACCAACACTATCGTTTTGAAACTAAAGACAAGTATAATTCATAGTTGTGTCTACAATTTGACAAATCCAGAATCATAATATTTGAAAATTCTCTCGATAAAAAAAAAATCAGAAATTTCCCCCGAAATTTGCAGGATTCTTACGTTATCCGTTTAATTTATTAGATGTAAAACTATAATTCAGCTGAAATATTGTTAAGTATGATGTCAACACATTGACAGTTTTATATTTTTTAATTTATGTCCTGATTTTTGAAAAAAAGGTATTATTCATATTGCGACTTACGTCGTTCCAGTTCGCGCTAGTCAAGTCGTACAAAATGTATGGCGGGACGAACCCCGCTGCTTCTACTTCAGTATGAGTGTAACATTTGAACGGGAAGGGTGTGTTACTCGTTTACGCGTCAATTATTACTACTCTCGCGCAAAACATGGCAAAAAATAAGAAGATACCTAAGCTTACCACGAGTCGGAAGGAATCCGCTAAACATAATACCTCACACATACCTCATAATGTTATTCATATTATGAATAACATCATAAGGTATGTACCTACTTTTTTGCAATTGTCATACCTAGATAAAGAGTATAACAATTATTGAAAGTAGTAATTATTTATTATTATTACTGAGTATTATAGGTATTTAATATTGAAATTTAATATTATATTTTTATTTACTTATTTTTCTTTTTGTACATATTATAAAAAAATAAATTGCACACTAGCGGGCTTATTGCCATTACGCAATTTCTTCCAACCAATCATAGGTGTTTAGTATTATAGTATAAATTGATATTTAGTATTATTGTATAATATTATAGGCCGACCGCCGTGGCACAGTTGGTAAGCCGTTCGGTTTCTGTGTGGGCATCCTGGGTTCGATTCCCAGCAGAGGAGAAATTTATTTCTCATGCAAATATTGCTTCTCTGGACTGGAAACACTGGTTAGTTGGAAGAAAGTGCCATACGGTAATAAACTCACCACTTGCGCAGGATGCAAGGAAGTGTTCATTATTATTCTTTATTTTTATAGGAAATAATAATAATAAACACTTCCTTGCACCCTGCGTATGTAGCGAGTTTATTGCCATATGGCAATTTCTTTCAACTAACCAGTGTTTCCAGCCAGGAGAAGCAATATTAGCGTGAGAAATTAATTTTAATACATTTCACCTCTGCTGGGGATCGAAACCAGTACGCTCTCACCAAATGGTCAACCGACTGTTCCAAGAGAAGTATTTATTGAGTATAATTTTTTTTTCTAGTACGAGATCTTATTTATTTATATGCAGATTCTAGGTATTATATATTATTGGTATTTATTATTATGAGTATATAAATATTTAAATATTAATTGAGAGTATATAAATATTAATTGAAAAAGATGACGCATATTGGAAAAATAAAATGGAAAAAAAAAAAAAAATTTTATATGAAGTGTTTGTTACCGGAAATTTGTGACCCCAGACATACTAGAAATATGCCCATTAGGGAATTAGAATAAATCATGTGTATTTTATTTTATATAATTGTATTGCATCCAGGGGGGCAAGTCTGGTCAAACGGTGGAAAAAAAACCCTCATGATCACCCATATCATGGATATAATTATCTTATGAATAATTATATATCAATAAGACAATTATATCCATGATATGGGTAATCATGAGGGTTTTGAATCCACCGTTTGACAAGACTTGCTCTCTTGACTTGGTTCTCGTTTGTCCTGTGTAATTTGTGAATAAATAAATATAGAAATATCTATTTTATGATCGTAGAATAACCATGGGAATTTTTAAACTAGTGCTGACCCAGAACAGACTGTCAACATTCTTCATTCATTCATGTGACGTTTATTATATTGTATTTAATTTTATTATTAGGTCTAATTTATTGAAATTTTTATAAATTTCATTTACAATTATTATTATTTTATGTGATGTTATAATATTGAATAAAGTTTTATTATTAGATAACTATGTAATTTTCTAAGGTGTTTGTATTGATCTATATACATATTGTACATACATACCTATCTACATGTTTATCAATTTCATTTCACGAAGATTGTAATTTTCAAAGGTGTTTGTATTGATCTAATTTATTGAAATGTTTATAAATTTCATTTACGATTATTATTATTTTACGTGATGTTATAATATTGAATAAAGTTTTATTATTAGGTAACTACGTAATTTTCTAAGGTGTTTGTATTGATCTATATACATATTGTACATACATACCTATCTACATGTTTATCAATTTCATTTCACGAAGATTGTAATTTTCAAAGGTGTTTGTATTGATCTAATTTATTGAAATGTTAATAAATTTAATTTACGATTATTATTATTTTGTTATAATATTGAATTGAGTTTATTATTAGGTAACTACGTAATTTTCTAAGGTGTTTGTATTGATCTACATACATACTGTACATACATACCTATCTACATGTTTATCAATTTCATTTCACGAAGATTGTAATTTTCAAAGGTGTTTGTATTGATCTAATTTATTGAAATGTTTATAAATTTCATTTACGATTATTATTATTTTACGTGATGTTATAATATTGAATAAAGTTTTATTATTAGGTAACTACGTAATTTTCTAAGGTGTTTGTATTGATCTATATACATATTGTACATACATACCTATCTACATGTTTATCAATTTCATTTCACGAAGATTGTAATTTTCAAAGGTGTTTGTATTGATCTAATTTATTGAAATGTTAATAAATTTAATTTACGATTATTATTATTTTGTTATAATATTGAATTGAGTTTATTATTAGGTAACTACGTAATTTTCTAAGGTGTTTGTATTGATCTACATACATACTGTACATACATACCTATCTACATGTTTATCAATTTCATTTCACGAAGATTGTAATTTTCAAAGGTGTTTGTATTGATCTAATTTATTGAAGTGTTTATAAATTTCATTTACGATTATTATTATTTTATGTGATGTTATAATATTGAATAAAGTTTTATTATTAGATAACTACGTAATTTTCTAAGGTGTTTGTATTGATCTAATTTATTGAAATGTTTATAAATTTCATTTACGATTATTATTATTTTATGTGATGTTAAAATATTGAATAAAGTTTTATTATTAGATAACTACGTAATTTTCTAAGGTGTTTGTATTGATCTACATACATATTCTATATACATATCTATCGACATGTTTATTAATTTCTCGATGATTATAATATTATTTATACTATGGGTCGGCATCCATCGGCTTGCAAGATCCTCGGATTCACATTTAGACGTCTCGGATTCACAGGACGCCCGCACAGAAACCGAACGGCTTACCAACTGTGCCACAGCGGTCGGCACATATTTGTGTTAGGTATCTGAACCAAAGATCCCTGGTTCGATTCCCGGTGGAATAACAGTTTTAATTTGTGTAAGGTATCTGAACCAAAGGTCCCAGGTTCAATTCCCGGCGAAGACACAGTTTTAAATTGTGTTAGGTATTTGAACCAAAGGTCCCGGGTTCAATTCCCGGTGGAGACACAGTTTTTAGTTGTGTTAGGTATCTGAACCAAAGGTCCCAGGTTCAATTCCCGGCGAAGACACAGTTTTAAATTGTGTTAGGTATTTGAACCAAAGGTCCCGGGTTCAATTCCCGGTGGAGACACAGTTTTTAGTTGTGATAGGTATCTGAACCAAAGGTCCCAGGTTCAATTCCCGGCGAAGACACAGTTTTAAATTGTGTTAGGTATTTGAACCAAAGGTCCCGGGTTCAATTCCCGGTGGAGACAGTTTTTAGTTGTATTAGGTATCTGAACCAAAGGTCCCAGGTTCAATTCCCGGCGAAGACACAGTTTTAAATTGTGTTAGGTATTTGAACCAAAGGTCCCGGGTTCAATTCCCGGTGGAGACACAGTTTTTAGTTGTGTTAGGTATCTGAACCAAAGGTCCCAGGTTCAATTCCCGGCGAAGACACAGTTTTAAATTGTGTTAGGTATTTGAACCAAAGGTCCCGGGTTCAATTCCCGGTGGAGAAACAGTTTTTAGTTGTGATAGGTATCTGAACCAAAGGTCCCAGGTTCAATTCCCGGCGAAGACACAGTTTTAAATTGTGTTAGGTATTTGAACCAAAGGTCCCGGGTTCAATTCCCGGTGGAGACAGTTTTAAGTTGTATTAGGTATCTGAACCAAAGGTCCCAGGTTCAATTCCCGGCGAAGACACAGTTTTAAATTGTGTTAGGTATTTGAACCAAAGGTCCCGGGTTCAATTCCCGGTGGAGACACAGTTTTTAGTTGTGATAGGTATCTGAACCAAAGGTCCCAGGTTCAATTCCCGGCGAAGACACAGTTTTAAATTGTGTTAGGTATTTGAACCAAAGGTCCCGGGTTCAATTCCCGGTGGAGACAGTTTTTAGTTGTATTAGGTATCTGAACCAAAGGTCCCAGGTTCAATTCCCGGCGAAGACACAGTTTTAAATTGTGTTAGGTATTTGAACCAAAGGTACCGGGTTCAATTCCCGGTGGAGACACAGTTTTTAGTTGTGTTAGGTATCTGAACCAAAGGTCCCAGGTTCAATTCCCGGCGAAGACACAGTTTTAAATTGTGTTAGGTATTTGAACCAAAGGTCCCGGGTTCAATTCCCGGTGGAGACACAGTTTTTAGTTGTGATAGGTATCTGAACCAAAGGTCCCAGGTTCAATTCCCGGCGAAGACACAGTTTTAAATTGTGTTAGGTATTTGAACCAAAGGTCCCGGGTTCAATTCCCGGTGGAGACAGTTTTTAGTTGTATTAGGTATCTGAACCAAAGGTCCCAGGTTCAATTCCCGGCGAAGACACAGTTTTAAATTGTGTTAGGTATTTGAACCAAAGGTCCCGGGTTCAATTCCCGGTGGAGACACAGTTTTAAATTGTGTTAGGTATTTGAACCAAAGGTCCCGGGTTCGATTCCCGGTGGAGACACAGTTTTTAGTTGTGTTAGGTATCTGAACCAAAGGTCCCAGGTTCAATTCCCGGCGAAGACACAGTTTTAAATTGTGTTAGGTATTTGAACCAAAGGTCCCGGGTTCAATTCCCGGTGGAGACACAGTTTTTAGTTGTGTTAGGTATCTGAACCAAAGGTCCCGGGTTCAATTTCCGGTGGAGACACAGTTTTTAGTTGTGTTAGGTATCTGAACCAAAGGTCCCGGGTTCAATTCCCGGTAGAGTCACAGTTTTTAATTGTGTTAGGTATCTGAACCAAAGGTCCCGGGTTCGAATCCCGGTGGAAACACAGTTTTTAATTATGTTAGGTATCTGAATCAATGGTCCCGGGTTCAATTCCTGGAGGAGACACAGTTTTTAATTGTGTTAGGTATTTGAACCAAAGGTCCCGGGTTCAATTCCCGGTGGAGACACAGTTTTTAGTTGTGATAGGTATCTGAACCAAAGGTCCCAGGTTCAATTCCCGGCGAAGACACAGTTTTAAATTGTGTTAGGTATTTGAACCAAAGGTCCCGGGTTCAATTCCCGGTGGAGACAGTTTTTAGTTGTATTAGGTATCTGAACCAAAGGTCCCAGGTTCAATTCCCGGCGAAGACACAGTTTTAAATTGTGTTAGGTATTTGAACCAAAGGTACCGGGTTCAATTCCCGGTGGAGACACAGTTTTTAGTTGTGTTAGGTATCTGAACCAAAGGTCCCAGGTTCAATTCCCGGCGAAGACACAGTTTTAAATTGTGTTAGGTATTTGAACCAAAGGTCCCGGGTTCAATTCCCGGTGGAGACACAGTTTTTAGTTGTGATAGGTATCTGAACCAAAGGTCCCAGGTTCAATTCCCGGCGAAGACACAGTTTTAAATTGTGTTAGGTATTTGAACCAAAGGTCCCGGGTTCAATTCCCGGTGGAGACAGTTTTTAGTTGTATTAGGTATCTGAACCAAAGGTCCCAGGTTCAATTCCCGGCGAAGACACAGTTTTAAATTGTGTTAGGTATTTGAACCAAAGGTCCCGGGTTCAATTCCCGGTGGAGACACAGTTTTTAGTTGTGATAGGTATCTGAACCAAAGGTCCCAGGTTCAATTCCCGGCGAAGACACAGTTTTAAATTGTGTTAGGTATTTGAACCAAAGGTCCCGGGTTCGATTCCCGGTGGAGACACAGTTTTTAGTTGTGTTAGGTATCTGAACCAAAGGTCCCAGGTTCAATTCCCGGCGAAGACACAGTTTTAAATTGTGTTAGGTATTTGAACCAAAGGTCCCGGGTTCAATTCCCGGTGGAGACACAGTTTTTAGTTGTGTTAGGTATCTGAACCAAAGGTCCCGGGTTCAATTTCCGGTGGAGACACAGTTTTTAGTTGTGTTAGGTATCTGAACCAAAGGTCCCGGGTTCAATTCCCGGTAGAGTCACAGTTTTTAATTGTGTTAGGTATCTGAACCAAAGGTCCCGGGTTCGAATCCCGGTGGAAACACAGTTTTTAATTATGTTAGGTATCTGAATCAATGGTCCCGGGTTCAATTCCTGGAGGAGACACAGTTTTTAATTGTGTTAGGTATCTGAACCAAAGGTCCCGGGTTCGAATCCCGGTGGAAACACAGTTTTTAATTATGTTAGGTATCTGAATCAATGGTCCCGGGTTCAATTCCGGAGGAGACACAGTTGACACGATGATTATAATGTTATGTGTTGTCATGAATTTTATAATCAGGTACCTACGTAATTTTGTAAGGTGTTTGTGTTGATCTATTTATTGAAATGTTTATTTATTTCATTTCACGATGATTATAATTTTATGTGATTTCATGAATTTTATAATCAAAACCTACGTAATTTTGTAAGGTGTTTGTGTTGATCTATTTATTGAAACGTTTATTAATTCCATTTCACGATGATTATAATTTTATGTGATGTTATAATAATATTTAAATATTTATCGGCATCCAGCGGCTCCCAAGATTCACATATAGACAAAATACTATACTTCAAAAATATTTATAAAATATTAATTTGTCCCTTTTACAGCAAAAGTTTGCCGATCTAAGATTTATAACTATATATAATGATTAATTACTTTGGAATGAATGACCAGAAATATCACCTATTTATAAGATATTAGTAAGTATATAATATCTCGAAAAAAAAACCTGTGAATAAATAATTATAAAACAATATCAATACAAAACAGAGGAAAAATATCGTGTTATTGTCAATAGCAAAATAGAAATAATGCAACAGGTTGGTGTGTACCAAATATAGGTACCTAGGTAGGTACTTTGGTGAACGTACTCACGCTACGATATGTACCTACGTAGTGGCGAGCGCGTGAGTCGGTTAGGAACACAGAGGAACGGGCACTGTTACAGCGGCATGCGCGGGGAAGTGAGGTACAACTGGGTACAACTCGCTAAAAATCCCCAGTGCATGTGCGGTCTTAATGCTATTATCATTCTCAGGATATAATATGTCAGATGACCAAATTAATCAAACATTGATAAATGTTTACACTGTAAATATACTGTTTTTTTTTATAATGAGAAATTTCTCGAGGAACATATTGGTACTCTGATGGCATATGTTTAATATGATGGGTTCCTCGACAAATTTAAATTTAATTATATTGTGGGGAATGCTGTGATGGAGTATTTCTTCACAATATTGAGATGTCATATACTTTTGTTTTCATTCAGATGAGTTAGTTCTATTTTTATGTCAAAATTTGTAGAGCTACATTGTACTTGCTTTTTTATATTAAAATGTTATCCTATATTGTTTAGATGTTGGACTATAAAACTGATATTTTCCAAGGAAAATTGTCTAGTATATGTCATACAGATTGTGTTGATGGTAAATATGATCCTGAATGAAAACCTAAGTATATCAATTTAATAAAAGTTTATATCTAGAGCTCCTTTTTATTTCATGTTGGTTTCTGTATAATATGTAATGTTCTTGTTTATAAATACCAATTTCATATTGAAATATGAAATTGATTGTTATATGTCATGGTATAACTTAAAATACTGAAATGCCACTATATTCTGTTTTTTTTTATTACAATAATAGGAAATTTATTTGATAATTCACTCATTTTTCTACCATATAAGAGTTATATCTATGGTATCACGTGCATGGAATGCCATGGTCTTCTTCCAGATAACTGTGCCGACCAACTCAGTTATCGTAGACTGCATCTGGAGATTTAGTTTGGTCAACTAGATGTCTGATGTAATCAAAACGAAGAGACACTGATCATTGTCTGTCACATGAGATACATGAGGTGACACACTTGGTGTGCGATAGAAGAAATTACAAAGTATTGAACGTTACACATTTTCTCAAATCTTATCATTCTGTATAATATATTTTTTTTTAACCTTGCATGGACTAGTGTCCTTAATCATAACAAAGAGACACTGTCACATGAGATACATGAGGTGACACACTTGGTGTGCGATAGAAGAAATTACAAATTGTTGAACGTTATAAATTTTCTCAAATCTTATCATTCTGTAAACTATTTTTTTATAACCTTGCATGGACTAGTGTCCTTAATCATGACAAAGAGACACTGTCACATGAGATACATGAGGTGACACACTTGGTGTGCGATAGAAGATATTACAAATTATTGAATGTTACAAATTTTCTCAATTCTTGTCATTTTGTAGATTATTTTTTATATAATTTTGTATGTACTAGTGTCCTTAATCATGACGAAGAGACACTGTTACATGACATACATGAGGAGACACACTTGCTGTGCAATAGAAAGAGTTACAATTTATTAGACGTTATAAATTTTTATTAAATTTAGTCATTAGATATTACATTTTTGATGTTCTGTCTAGCTGATGCTTTTATGTATGACATATTGGGTAATCTATTACCAAACCTGATCTCTAATACCATGATATATAACAACATTTTAGTTAAGATTGAATTCTGTTATGATCAAAATAGTGTAATGCAAATTCAATATTGGACTTATCACATTCTTGAAATATTAATTTTAAAATTGCATTATATTATTATTTGTTATGGAGAAATAAGATGCTGGTATGAAATTTCTTTTGTTTAATATAAAAATGTTTTTCATCTGGGATCAAAGTAGATAAATTTTATGCATTTATCTTCCCGATGAATTTTCTTATCATGGGTAAGGTGTTTATAGGAGGTACTCATGATAACTGATGTTTATAGTTATTGATAATGATTATTAAAATAATGATATTTTACATTTGCTATGTCTGACACATAAATCTTTCATAGACAAATTTACATGTTAGCTTTCACATTTGTTGGCTTACAATTAAGACTTGCATGTATGATACTGAGCTAAGCTCACAATTTGATATGATGACTATGATGCTGTTTTAACTGGGAAAATATTCTGAACTTTAAATTT